>CM076584.1:21189794-21789794 GCA_034641835.2 Pinus albicaulis | reverse complement strand
GAGCACTTGGCATGGTGTGTTGTTGCAAGAAATGACACGTGTGATGGTGTGAACACAAAGGACAATGTTGAGGGAGGGGATTGTAACATGCCACTCTTGATTCCCCACTAATAATATGATTATATAATTTCCCAGGTAAACATGTCTATGTGGAATGGGTTAAACCCAAAATAATATCTAACAATGTTTATTGTAATGAAATTAACGAATAAATGATGAAAGGGGTGGAAAGCTTATATTGACTATGATCCATGAGAGGGAGCTAGCAAGGGGGAATGGTAGCAAATCCTTGCATACTAAAATAACTCATGCCAAGAATTATATTGCTTAATTAAATACTACAAATCCAATTTCCCAAGAAAACAATTGATAAGGAAAATTAGTAGTTGAACTGCCAACTCCCATAATTATAGGAGGTAGTTGGGATTTGTAGAGAAGACACATAAAATATTCTATGAGAAGGAAAATAATGGAGTGCTCTCATGTGAGGAAAGTGTGGGTTGTACATGAATCGGTCGAGGGACCAATTATATGTGAAATGGAGTGACAAAAATGTTGTTGGTTGATGGAAGGATAATGAGGGGTCACGAGATCCATTTTTGGGTTGAGAAAATCGAGCATAATTTTCCCAAACCATAGATGTATTACAGAACTATGTTTTTAGGTACTTCTTGGGTAGAGAAGTGAAGCATTGAGAGGGGAGGTCATCAAGGAATTATTGGGGCTATGAAGGGGTTCCTTTGTGCTATGCAAGCTAGTTGAGAAACCATCCATAGTTATGTGTAGGCTCTTTGTTTACTAGGGTTTAAATTGAACTTTCTAATATTCTATTGATGAAGGAGAGTAGCCTTTATCATTCCACCTTTTATTGATTGATAGAGACATAGACTTACACTCATGGCCCCATGGTCTGGCTAGGGGGTGGTTGGCTACTAGAGTAGTTAATACATAACCTTTGGTTGAGTGGAAAATTGCACACTCTTCATTAGTTGCATTCAACTATTGAAATCATCAAAATAGATGCCTCTGTAAATTTTAATCTACAATTTAAATTTAGTTACATGAAATAGAAATGATATTCATTATTGTATAATATGTATGTGCCTACCTATTGAATTTTAATGTATTCTTATGATGCACTATTTATAATTGTGTGAATAATTAGAATGCATACCATGAGCATGGGACTTACAATTTTTTCTAGTCCTAGTTATCTTTGATTTTATGGCTTATAGATAGAAAAATATTATGGTTAAAAAAGATAAGGTATGAAAACCATTATTGCTAGTTTGTAGAGAGAGAGTTTCAAAGGCCCTTAATTAAGAAAGTTGGATTCACCAACGATGCAAAAGGGAATATGGAATTTAAACCATAGTTTACAACTAGCATTTGCACCAAAAGGGTGCAAAGACACGTCGATATAAGTGTATATGAATGTGCAATGAAGCAGTGGTAACACTACCGAAAATTCATTGAGTCTTGATACTTCATGCTCGAGGATGACCAGAAAGTGATGATAGATCAGAACAAAAGCATGGATCTGTTCTAATTTAAAACTTGAATGCAAAAAATTTGAGTCAAAACTTAAATATCTTGAAAGTATTATAATGGCAAAGTCAAGGTATAAAGAAAGCTAAGAGTCTTGCTGAAACCTTCAATGGATGAAATTTGAACACTGGATGATGGAACGGGTATTTGCACATAAACAAGCTTCATCGATCCTAAGAACATACAAGAACATTTATTTTGTAATGGATTCAAAACTGGGATCATAATCTTGTTGAAACCATTGATAACTTCCCACAAAGAACCCCCAAATGAAAACAAGCTTGAACCAGAGAAACTATCCACCGCCAAAATATCCAACCAGACATTTGGTTACATAGGAAAGACCATTCCAAACTGCTTTGGAGTTAAATTATTACGACACCAAACATGTTGTAGTCCATGTACAAGATACAATAGAGGCAAGAAGTTACATACAAAAAAGATTAGATTTTTTCTATGAAGTTGAGTGGGAAATTTAGTGATTGGTTATTGGCGCTAACGAACATGTAATGTACCCATGTTTGAAACACAATTAAAATTAATGATTTTGAAGGATCCAATAAACTTTCCATTGTTATTTGACAAATCGAAGGATTCAAGCGAACTATATGGGATGTTGTTCCATGGCATCTTAGATAGTCAAGCCACATTTTTTACCAACGATTTCAATGGTGGTTTCACATAGATGAGGATTTCAAGAGTTTAAAGCCCTATTTTTAAGTTATTATTCTTATAATTGGTAGCCTTCACATGACACAATTAACATGAATTCATAACAAACGTCCAAAAATATGTAGATGCTATGAGTTGCAACTCAATTTGAATTCATTTTAGAAAGGAAACATACACTCAATCAGGGTTGGAATTTGGATTCTTCTTTACCCATCGACAATATTTTTTTTACTTTTTGGATCTTTATACTACCCATCAATGAAAGTTATGTTCAAAATTATTCCCTTCAAGATTGATGTTTTGATAATAATGTAGAAATTTCCTGTTTTCCCACCCCGGTTTTCAGTTTCACCTTATTTCTCCAAATAGTTAAATGCCCTTTCCCATATCCTTACATTCAACAAACTAGAAAATATTTTTTTGCTGAAAACACAAATTCTGGAAAATTTACAGAATGCTGGAAAATGCAGAAATAAAAATCAGCAAGCTTAAAACAGTCATTCACACATTTTAACACAGATATTTTTGGTCAAGGTGACCCTGGAAAAACCCCCTACAACTCTTGGGGAAAACCAGTATGAGAGCTCCTTCTTATTTCTGAAAAATGCTTTTTACAGTGAGAGAAATATTCAGAAAAATCAGCAAGTAAACTTTTACAACTTATCTCGTTTTCCGTGCTTAACCACTGCCTCGGAAAATGTGCAAATAGTAAAACTGAACCAGCAATAAATGCTGTGCGTATTTCCTTGAAAAACGTGCCCAGAAATTACAACATTAATTTCTGCTGTACGGCCTCCTCTTTTTGTGTGTAGAACAACAATAAATGTTGTTGTACGACCTCCTTGGAATGCGTGCAACTATATTAAATGCTGTTGTATGGAAATCTGCCTCGATTTTTGTGCCAGCAATCAGCTACAGGCTGTACGACTTGCCTAGAAAAGCGTGCAGCAAAAAAACAGCAACCTCTCCCTCAAAATCTGTGCCCAGAAAATGGTATAGCTGCCTAGGAAAACGTGCCACAAGATGCTGTACGGATTCTACCTTGGAAATCGTGCCAAATCTGCCTTGAACTATGTGCAAACTCTGTTGTACGGACTTGCTGAAATACTGCCTTGGAATGTGTGCCAAGCTGCTGCCTCCTTCTCCTCACTGCTCAGAAATCTCCCTTGCTCTCTTGCTCTCCTTCTCCTAATCTGCTCATGAAAGAATGAATGACCTTTTCCCTCCTTTTCCTCCTTTAACCTAACCCTAAGTTACTTTTGGGGAATCCCTAAATCCAATGGCTGAAATAGATTTAGATCTAGGGCTGAGATTAAATGCTGATTTAAATCTCACTTTCTATTTTTTAATTCACCCCACTTTAATAAAGACCCACTTAGTCATTTATTTCCAAAGTCACTTTTCCTTTCTAATTTTACATTGACTTTATTAAAGTCACTTTAAAATTATACTTTAGTAACTTTATCACTTAAAGTCACTTTTAAATTAGATTTGACTTTATAAAAATTATAAAGTCACTTTAGGAGAAAAATTAAATTCTTTTGGACACTTTTCCCTAGGCCAAAGATCAAAGCCTTAGGAACCACCTGTCCTCCGGTAACCAAATTTCAACACTCCCTCTTACCGAGGAAGGTGTTCCTCACCACACCCATCTTGTCTCTGAAGTAGACATGCTTGCCCGTGGTAAGGCTTTGGTAAGAATATCTGCAACCTGCTCATCAGTGGGAATATACTCAAGCTTCACAGCTCCTTTCTGAACATAGTCTCTGGATGAAATGATATTTGATCCCGATATGCTTTGACCTGTCATGAAATACTGGATTCTCCGTGAGTTTAATGCAACTCTCATTATCACAGTAAATCACTAAAGGTCTCAACGGCTGACCGAATAAGCCAAACAACATCTTGCGAAGCCAGATGGCCTCACAACTAGCTAGACTGGCTGCCATATACTCTGCTTCCGCTGAACTCAATGCTACTGACTGCTGCTTCCGGCTGAACCATGACACCACTGCCGAACCCAACCCAAAACAGCACCCCGAAGTGCTCTTCCTATCAGAAGCACAACCTGCCCAATCAGAATCAGTGTAACCTGCCAATCTCACTCCATCCCCCTGCCTGTAGTCCAGACCATAATCCACTGTCCCCTGCAAGTATCGCAAAATGTGTTTTGCAGCCACCCAGTGAACCTTCCTAGGCTCACACATAAACTGACTCATCGTGTTGACTGCAAAACAAATATCTAGTCTAGTGTTGACCAAATACATCAAGGAACCAATCAGCTGTCTGTACAATGTGGGATCCACCAACTCGGAATCCGAAGCATGGAGCTTCTTCCAGTTGGTGATCATCGGTGTCGACATGGGTCTACAATCCTCCATGTGGAATCTGCCAAGGATGTCCACAATATACTTCCCCTGTCCCAGGAAGAAATGCCCCTCCTCCTGCTACACCTCCAAACCCAAAAAGTAATGCATCAAGCCGATGTCCTTCATCTCAAACTCCGCCGCAAGATCTCTCTTGCAGTGCTCTATGAGTCTCTCTACACCCGTAATGACCAAGTCATCCACATACAACACCAGAATGAGAGGCTCCTCACCTATCACAATATAGTAAAGGTTCGGATCTGCCTCACTCTTTGTGAAACCCATCCCCTGCAAGTATGTATCTATCCCGGAGTACCAAGCTCTGGGAGCTTGCTTCAGGCCATAAAGGGCCTTCTTCAGTCTGCACACATGGGACTCCTTCCCATGCACCTCAAAGCCCTATGGCTGCTCAATGTACACCTCCTCCTGTATGAAGCCATTGAGAAATGCGATCTTCACATCCATCTGGTGGATCTTCCAACCCATCTCTGCTGCTATCGATATAATGGAGCGGATCGAAGTATATCGAGCCATGGGAGCGAAGGTCTCCTCATAATCAACTCCCTCTACCTAGGAGAACCCTCTAGCCACAAACCTCGCTTTGAATTTCTCAATGCTGCCATCTGCAGCATGCTTTACCTTGTAAAGCCATCTGGAAGTAACCACGGATTTGCCCTCGGGCCTCGGCACCACCTCCCAAACATCATTCTTCATGATAGAAGAATACTCCTCCTGCATGGCCTCTCTCCAGACCTGCTGGCTAGCTACCTCCTCATAGCTAGAAGGCTCAGAGTCAAGGATGCTGGTAGCCATTGCCATATAGCTACAAAACATCTCAGGTGGTCTGCTCTCTCTGACTGGCCTCTTAGGCCCAGCAACAGATGTGAGCTCTCTCAAGGTGTCGTGAAGCCACTTGGGCTTCCTCTTCCCTGAGCATACTTCTCCCATTGGAGAATGAAACTCCTCCTCATCATCATCATCAAGAGCCTGAACTCCTGACTGTCTGTTTGCTGTCCTCCTGCCTGCACCTGAACCTGTAGAAGTTGAGGTACTGTGTGAATTGTCCATCAGTGGACTCCCTAGTGAACTGCTCTGTGGACTGCTCTGCATGCTGCCCGAAGCACCACCCCTCTGACTCTGTGAGCCACTGCTCACTAACGGACCTGACATCGTCATAGATGCACCTTCAGATCCTCCTGATCCCTGCCCACTGGATCCCTGTGACTGACTCAGCGGCTGCTGAGGGTCTGGCTGATCCATATAATCTAACTCCCGTGACCTCCTAAAGGCCCTATCCTCCTCGAACTTCACATCCTGCCTAACAAAAACTTTCCTCTGTGCAGGAATGTAAATCCGAAAGGCCTTTGAGGTCTCACTGTAGCTCACCAAGATACCCTTCTCTGCGGTGGGCTCTAGTTTGGTCCTCTTCTCCTTGGGTATGTAGGAGTATGTGATACACCCAAAGATACGAAGATGACCAATATCAGGCTTCTTCCCAAAAAAAGCCTCCTCTGGAGTCATGTGCCCCAAGGCACGATGCAGACTCCTGTTCTGCAAATAAACAGCTGTGTTGTAGGCCTCTGCCCACAAAAACAATGGCAACCCCTGATCATGTAACATGGCTTTGGCAGCCCCTCCGATGGATCTGTTCTTCCTCTCCGCAAACCCATTCTGCTGGGGGTTGTAAGGAACAGTGAACTACCTCCTAATGCCTGCCTCCGCACAATAGTCAAAAAACTCTCCAAGGGTGTACTCTCCTCCATTGTCCGACCTTAGGGACTTGATCTTCCGACCTGTCAGTGTCTCCACAAGAGCTCTTAACTCCTGAAACCGCTTGAAGACCTCACTCTTGGTCTTCAAGAAATAAATCCAGGTCCTCCTGGAGTGATCATCAATGAATAAAACATAGTACTCATATCCACTCAAGGAAACATGAGACATCCGATCGCTCACATCGGAATGAATCAAATCAAGTATCCCAGTCGCTCTGCTGTCACTGCTGGGAAAATGGGATTTGGCAAACTTGCCCATCGCACATCATCTGCAAGTATCAAAGTGATCAGTACTGAAATCTGGCACACCTGTAGTGATCTCCCGCAAAGTCCTCAAGGCTCCATGATACATATGCCCCATCCTGTGGTGCCAAATCTCACACAGCTCAAAACTGCTAGCTCTGCTGTCGGTGCTACTGCTCAATGCCAAAAGGGGCTAAAATGCAAACTTGTACACCTTTGCATGGCGTACACCTATCACTCTAGCTGAATCAGCTGGAGCAACCCTGGGATACATCAACACCTGTCCACCCCTGAACAGTATCTCATATCCTCTGTCCTCCAAAGCTGAGACGGATATGAGGTTCTTCCTCATCCCTGGCACATAAAGAAAATCTGACACCTTCAAGGGAGGTTTAGACTCCCTTTGAAATGTTAGTGTTCCCACACCGACTGCTCTAACAACTCTGTCATCACCGAGTACTACCTCTATATCAGTGCCACTCTCTGAAAGCTCTGAGAAGTACTCACGGACTCCTGTCATATGACGTAAAGCCCCACTGTCCACATACCAGATACTCGAAGATGCTCCGCTAGTCGAGGGAAATGCATTCTCCCTCTGAACCTCTGTGGCAGGTGATCCTGCACTAGATGACTCACACGCAATGAACCCAAACTCCCGGTCAAAGCGATCTGTAAAGTCCTCAACCTCTGCTGATGCTGCCATGTTCTGGTTCTTCCCCTTCTTCTTCTTCTTCTCCCGACACACAACTGCATAGTGTCCCATCTTCTGACAATTCCAACACTTCACCTTGGAATAGTCCTTCTATGTGTTACCCTGTTTACCTTTACCTTTACCTTTTCCCCCACCATTACTTGTGGAAGTTTGCTTCTTCCCTTTGCCTTTCTTGCCTCCTGCCAACAGTGCTACATCCTCATCCTGCTCAACTGGCTTGGCTCCCCAAGCTGACCTTTCCTGATCTCTGTCTGAATGCCATCACCCCAAAACCTCTCCCATGTGGGAAAGGTCTCACGTGCACAAACCCGATCAACAAAGTTCATCCATGAACTAGGGAGGCCATTCACTGCGATCCGCACCAACTCAGTGGGTTGAATGACCTCTCCAATTGCTGCCAACTCATCTCTCACATTAGTAATCTTTGTGAGATATCCAGCTGCACTATCAGTCTTACCCATCTTAATGGTCTTCAGCTTCTCCTTCAGGACCATTTTCCGGTTCTCATTGGTACTTTGGTAGAGATTGGACAATGTTGTCCACATCTCGTGAGCATTTCTCTTTCCTCTCACATGAGGAATGCAATGGTCTTTGATTCCATCTAGGATCAGTCTCTTACCCTTGTTTTTCTTCCTATTATATGCTGCCAACTGAGTAGCATCAGTAGGCACATTAACATACTGCTGTGTGGTATGCACCATGATGTCCCAGACTTCTGCCTCCTCAAAGATACTCTGCATTCTCTCCTTCCAAACGTTGTAATTGGTATGCCCATCCAACCTATCCTCCACCCTCAATCCCAATGACATCCTGCTATCCTAAATCTAAAATAGCACTGCTGTAGTAAAGATAAAAATTATGTTTGTGAAAAATCAGCTTGCTAGAATTTTCTGAGTGAAAAATCAGCAAGCTGTATTTTTCTCTTTGCTGTCCCAAACTGCACTTTCAGCACTCAACCTCTGATACCATGTAGAAATTTCATGTTTTCCCACTTCGGTTTTCAATTTCACCTTATTTCTCCAAATAGTTAAATGCCCTTTCCCATATCCTTACATTCAACAAACTGGAAAATAATTTTTTGCTGAAAACACAAATTCTGGAAAATTTACAGAATGCTGGAAAATGCAGAAATAAAAATCAGCAAGCTTAAAACAGTCATTCACACATTTTAACACATATATTTTTGGTCAAGGTGACCCTGGAAAAACCCCCTACAACTCTTGGGGAAAACCAGTTTGAGAGCTCCTTCTTATTTCCGAAAAATGCTTTTTACAGTGAGAGAAATATTCAGAAAAATCAGCAAGTAAACTTTTACAACTTATCTCGTTTTCCGTGCTTAACCACCGCCTCAGAAAATGTGCAAACAGTAAAACTGAACCAGTAATAAATGATGTGCATATTTCCTTGAAAAACATGCCCAGAAATTACAGCATTAATTTCTACTGTACGGCCTCCTCTTTTTGCATGCAGAACAACAATAAATGTTGTTGTACGGCCTCCTTGGAATGCGTGCAACTGTATTAAATGATGTTGTATGGAAATATGCCTCGATTTTTGTGCCAGCAATCAGCTATAGGCTATACGACTTGCCTAGAAAAGCGTGCAGAAAAAAAACAACAACCTCTCCCTCAAAATCTGTGCCCAGAAAATGGTATGGCTGCCTAGGAAAATGTGCCACAAGCTGCTATACAGATTCTGCCTTGGAAATCGTGCCAAATCTACCTTGAACTGTGAGCAAACTCTGCTGTACAAACTTGCTGAAATACTGCCTTGGAATGTGTGCCAAGCTGCTGCCTCCTTCTCCTCACTGCTCAGAAATCTCCCTTGCTCTCTTGCTCTCCTTCTCCCAATCTGCTCATGAAAGAATGAATGACCTTTTCCCTCCTTTTCCTCCTTTAACCTAACCCTAAGTGACTTTTGGGGAATCCCTAAATCCAATGGTTGAAATAGATTGAGATCTAGGGCTGAGATTAAATGCTCATTTAAATCTCACTTTCTCTTTTTTAATTCACCCCACTTTAATAAATACCCACTTAGTCATTTATTTCCAAAGTCACTTTTCCTTTCTAATTTTACATTGACTTTATTAAAGTCACTTTAAAATTAGACTTTAATAACTTTATCACTTAAAGTCACTTTTAAATTAGATTTGACTTTATAAAAATTATAAATTCACTTTAGGAGAAAAATTAAATTCTTTTGGACACTTTTCCCTAGGCCAAAGATCAAAGCCTTAGGGAACCACCTGTCCTCCGGTAACCAAATTTCAACAAATAAATTAATCTTTCACCAATAAAGTTTCAATTAAAAAAATACCTTTCAATAAGACATTGATGTTAAAAAATGTCACCTATTTATCATAAGAAAAAATAAATGACTTTAACACAAATGACTTATTCCTTTACAATGATAACATGTTTGCTAGTTTAAGTTCTTTTTTATTATAACATTTCTCAATAACCTAATTAACAATCAAATTAAAATTAAAATTAATCATAAAAAATTTAAAGTACTTGATTGTAAGTCTTGTTCAAAAACATTATAGTCCCTCATAACAAAGACCATTTGCATGGTCCTAATTTGGCAATCTTGTTATAATTTTCAACTTAAAACAAATTAGAAGAATGACTAATTGATTTTAAATTAAAAACCGAATTAATGTAGAGAGGAGGAGAAGTAAAGCAATTCTACATCATATAATGATTTGTTGTGGGTTGGCTTAGGTAAAGACGTAAAGAATGATACTCACTTATTTTATACTAAAATATCCCATAAAGTATAGTACAGGGCACATAATCTTTACACTATATGATTTGTTGTAAATCAAATGTTCTTCATGTCTTTAGAAAAAACTAAAAATAGTGTCTTCACAAAATGATAACAAGATATATATTACCTAAGCATGTAATAAGAGAGAACACATCATTGAGATATCATTATTACTTTTACATGTGTAGAGGTAACTTGGAGAAAGAAAAAAAAATCGAACATAGTTTTTTGGGGGGGTAATTAAGCTAAACCTAAATTAGGGTCATTTAGTTTATTGGGTGGAAAATTTGAATAAGCATTAGTGGGATGCTATCAAAAGGATTGTAAGAATCCCATTGGAGAGTGGAACATCCCTTGGGATAGTTTAATTCCCCCAAAAGTGGCTTCCATCCTCAACCCCTCCTTACCCACTGTATAACATTCTTTGACACCATGTTTCCATTATCTAAGTAAAAAAAATAAAGAATTAAAAAAAAAAAACTACTAAGAGGTAACTTTAGCAATGTTGCATATATTATAATAATAAAAAAAGGAACAAATAAAACATTACCAGATGACATAATTCAAAGAAAAACTAAAACATTAAAATTGCTTTGTTAATCTGCTAACAACATATATATGTGTAATCTGAGTCATAATATTATTTCGGAAATCACATGACAACATGCCATAGTCCTATGTCAAGGGGTTTACTCATTAACTATATCACAATTGTTTCTAATATATAAGTGCACCTTTACATTACCTTCGGGATTCTATTGTACAATTATGTCGTATTATTTTTAATTTGATTACCCAATACAATGTTTTCATTGGGCTTTAAATCCTCTTTATTCCAGCCAGCTCTTGGTATTTACCCGTGGTACTGGTGGAAATTAACCCCTTTGTGGAATCTACTTGTACTCTCCCACCGACACCTGGAGTTGGACAGGCAGACATATGGATTAACTTCCTTCTTTGATCGACATGTCTTTGATCGGATGGTTTGCAGGTTCAATTAAGTCTTTAAGGTAAAAAATCCCTAACTTAGCTCTGTCATTCTGACCTCATTCGGTCACGGCCTCTCCCACAGACTGTCTCTGCAACTAAACATGTTAGCATGATGAAGACATCACCTTTGAAGTTAATCTTCTAGTGGATGAGGTAATAATTGTGTTTGTTTTACTTCCAGACATAAAATTTCGGTTTTCCCTTTGCTATGATCATCTTGAATTAATTCTCTCTCTGGTTCTTCACTGTTATAGATTCTTCATTTTAAGAAAAAATACTAATTGTTATGGTTATTGATTCTTGCAGGTTTTCAATGCACGGGAAACTAACCCATTTATGCAATGGAATGGAGTTTTGACAACTCTTTCGCTCTCAACCGGTAAAACCCTTAACTGACATTTCCAGATGTTATAAGCTCATTTTTACTCTATCTTTTCGGTCTTGTTGGGGTTCTAAGTTTTCTCATTTCTGATTTTTGAGGAGGAAATCCCCTTGTTGTGGCGGTGCACCTTGGCTCTCACCACTGGAAGAGGCAGTGCGGGTTAGGATATTGGTTTTTCTCTCACATTGAAGTCATGTAAGTATGCATTTAGGATATAAAGAATTTTCTCATACTCTGAATTTAGTTAACGCCGCTGGCCGCGATAGTGAGGGTTTTATCCCTCTGATGGGCAGGTTAATGTCTCCTTCCAAATTCATGTGGATCGGTCCATGATGGTTGTTCGACATGATTTGGAGAATTAGTCTTTTTAGTTTTATTGTTTAAAGTCTTTGAATTTTATACCCTCTTTCAAGGTGTCCTCTGGCTCGAACTCGGTTGTTCAATTTTGAAGAAATTGTAATAATTGTTGTAAGGATTGTAACAAATATTTCCTTTCTATTCCGGGATAGATTTGGCTCGGCACTTCGACTCTGGCCTTTAAATATTAATGGGTATAACTGCATAGAGTTCTTTATATATTTTCATTTCAGATCTGGTCTTTCATTGTTAGTGGATATAACTGTACACAATTATTTATAGATTTGCTTCGTCAATATTGTTTTTCAAATCATCTATACTCAAATTGTTTTTATACTATGCTAAGGATTACAGTAGCTATTTTGGAATTTCGTTAAGTTTTTAAGCTTCATTTTTCATGTTGAACATGCATGCTCAAACCCTTGTCTTTCATTCTCTTGGGTTAGTTCGACAGAGGGGTTTCGACCATTGAGATAGGGTTTCACTTGTTAAGATATTGTGGAAAACCTTAGTTGCTAGTCACTAGAAGTTTTTAACTAATAAATTTTTAAGTAAAATAATACTCATATTTAGTAGTCTTCTTGTTTTCCCATATGAAATCTATATATTTCATGAATTAGGATACAATTTTCTCATGGTTTTTATTTTCTGTAAATTTGTTCCGCAAAGTAGTTGTACTCTTCTTCTAAATAGAGGCAGTCAATATTGTTGTCAAATTCTTTTAGTTTTGTAGATAATTTCCTGTTCAGATATATATATGAATATATACATACCATTTTTTATTGATTTTACATTCTCGGGTAATAGGAATTTTATAACTAAATTTAGGACAAAAGACACATGACCCATTTTGGTTGTTTCAGCTAGGGTCTTAAACTATTGTTACCCTTTTTGAAATTAGCTCAGGTCTTCTAGTTCTTTTTTGTCAAAAAACTATTGATATTTAATTGTTGGAAATTCTACTTGCTTATGGAATTTCTCCATAATTCTTTTCACATATATTTTTTGTACAAAGAATTGTTCTTTCTTTCTAGAAGGATATTCCTAACAATTTAACAATTAAAATCATAGACATATACTAACTTCTAAGAGAAAACTAGTCTCTTGGTTATGATTCTTTCTACTTCATATCGAGAGTATATTACTTATCTCAAATCATACCAGAAATTGATGATAGCCTCCAACCTGTGAGAGAGGAAATTACATCCTCAACTCCCCCCGTGCTCCTCACCAGAGCAGAGCTGATTAGCAGTTTTACTGGAGAAAGACCTCAAGAACTATGTTCATCCTCTTCTCCAGTGTCAGGTTGCTGAGTTCCATTGGTAAAGACTAGCTCTGTACCACTCTCATCTTACATCCAAATGGTTGTTCTCTTCTCTTTTCACAGAACCCCTTCTCCTCTCTAGGACTTCCCTTTTATCCTCAGAGGAGAAGGTAACTGTCAAAGACTGCTTTAGTCGAACTACCTTGGAGTCTTGGAAAAATTTACCCATCATTTATGGAAACAAAACCATAAAGTAATTATTTATTCAAAAGAAGGAAATAATTCTTGTTCATCAATTGATTAACATAATCGTTAATCTCTATTTACTTAAAAAGTCAAATGTATATTTTTTTAAATAGCATAAAGAAATTAAATCAATTGTTACATCTTCCCCCACTTGAGGTAAACACCATCCTCACTGTTTATTCCATCCTAGTGAATAATTCTGGATAAGCCTCTCATACAAAACCTTCATCTTCCCAAGTAGCCTTTTCCGGGCCAAAGTGCTTCAATTGCATTTTAACTTGGGTGATGGCTCACCTCTGGAGCATTATTTCTCTCAGCTCTAGAATACGTTGAGGCTCTACTAGAAATTTGTCATCCAGTTCGACTTGTATGTTTTTCCAATGTATTACATGTTTTGGATCGTGCACATATCGTTTCAATATAGATACATCAAACACATTTTTCACCCGTATGTGACTGGGTAAAGCCAATCGATAGGCTATTGGCCCCACTCTTTCCAAAATTTGGAAGGGTCCACAAAACCAGGGAGCCAATTTGTCACATGTAGTCCATCTTAAGGTGCTCTTCTTGGGTCTAATTCTCACGTACACATGATCACCTACTTCTAATTATGGATATGTTCTCTTTCGATCCGCATATACTTTCTGCCTGTCCTGGGTAGCTTTTAGATTCTCTCGGATCTTCTTTACTTCATGCTCCATCTCAACCAACATTTCTGGTCCAATAATCAGTTTGGTTTCTGGGCTGCTCCAAGTGATGGGTGTCCGATATTGCCTACCGTATGAGGCTTCAAAGGGACTCATCTTGAGGGATTCCTAGTAACCATTGTTGTAAGAAAATTATATTAAAAATATAGATATATTCCCACTTCGTGAGATGTTGCATCACATACATACGTAACATCTATTCTAAGATTTGATTCACTCGCTCAATCTGCCCATCCGTCTGCGGATGGTAATTTGTTCTAAATTGGATTTGTGTGCCCAAGCCGATGAACAGTTCCTTCCAAAAGGTTGAGGTAAACTTCACATCTTGGTCTGAGATGACTATTTTAGGAATGCCATGTAATCTAAACACCTCCCTCATGAAGGTGTCAACAATTTGCACTGTTTTGTAATTGGAATGTGTTGGAATAAAGTGAGTTGCCTTGCTCAGCTGATCAACTACCACCATTATAGAGTCATGTTGAAGCCTCGAAAATCGTTGCTTCAAACATTGGGGGATAACGACCCGGTCGGGACCTTAGGATAGCTCCTTTTCCGTTTGGTGTGGTGGCTCCGACTGGATTGATAGGACCAGTTTCCTAATAACTTAAATGGGTTGATGATGGAATGATTGGATGAGTGGAAAATGGGACTAAAACAACTAAAAAAATCTATCTAATTTAATCTATAACTTGATAAATAACTCTAAAACTAACCCAGGTATCAAATATGAATACAACTTTAAAATTGTTTCAATCAAATCAATAACCATAAAAATGTATTATAGTTTAATTGAAATATGCAGTAACAAATAAAGATAATTCTGTTTAAGAAATTAAACAGAATTATAATAACATATTGCATTCATAATTTTATATATATCATTCACATATACTGAAAGAGATGAATATTTCTACACACTCAGAAATGATATGTATAAAGAAATATTGTAAAACAAGTACATATAAATGATAGAAATTTAAAAGAGAATATCTCACAACATAAGAAATTAACAATGAATAGATAGAAATGCCATATCCATCTTGATACTTTCCGATGCAATTCGATATCCAAATCCAGAAACTTCAATGTAAAACAGACTCCAAGATACAGAAATGCAATTCTTAAAGGCAATTTCGCATAGAACCACCAGATGTGATCCTTTATAAAAATATAAGAGTCAATGGAGTATAGAAATGTAATCTCCAAGTCAAAATATTACAAATTCGGGACCCCTTTCTAAATTCATGAAAGGGGTTTAAATAGGTACTTAATAAAACAAAATAACTAAATCTATTCCTACAATCTATCTAATCGGAAATCTAGAAACAGAATTGCGATCTTGAAGTGAACCCGATTCATTGATTATCTCTTGCGTTCAATGTGCCCAGATGGAAAATTTTGAGCATACCTTTCAATTCTGTTGGATTACTTAGCCTTGAATGTAGCTGCCCAGTATACGGAGCATCAGAGAATTCAGGAATGATACACTGAATAACATTTGAAAGGAATTTGATAGCCATTTGTTGACTGTGTGGCTTGATCAGATAGGTCCACATAGTATCCCATGAAATTCCTTGGAGCTTGCTAATCTGTTGATTGTTATTGATTATCTCTTCTTTCCACCTGGAATCAACTTCTTTTACTTTCGGTAATTTGCCTGGGGTACAATTTGAAATTAAATTAGTGGCGTACAACCTATCATTAACCAGTTGTGTAATATTATTCATCATATTTTTAGCTCTTGATATTTCTCTTTCTGATTTCATCAACTGTTGTTCCCATTCCATAAATAAAATTTCCATGTGCCTTTCCTCAATTCTGGGAAGACTAGCTTTTCTTCCCTGCTTTGTATCCTACCATGAAAGGAACTCATAAATTTTTTCGTCAGCGTCATCAATTTCTTTCCTAAGAGTGACTGCTTCATCTATCAAAGATGATGTTATTTCGCACAAAGGCTCAACTTGTGTCAATTTCAGACAAAACTCATTCAACTGCTGAGATAGCAGTTTGTTTGTTTCAAGGGCTTCATTTTTTAATTGCTCTAATTTAGGATAATCCTTGAACTTGTCCAATGTTGATCGGAATGTTTTCTCTTGTTCAATATTTGTATTTTTCTCACTTTTCAGAAGATTTTGTAGTTTTTCTACCTCTTGACTCAACTGTTGTTGTTTGTTCAAGGCTTGTTCATCAATCTTCTTCTTTTTAATGTTAAGCTGTTCTTCTAGCTGTTTAGATGTGAGCTCATGATCTTGCAATTGTTTTTCCAGCTGAACAAGCTTTTGCTGATGCTCTGTGGCCTGTTCTTCCAACATATCTATCTGTAAGTCTTTTTGTTTCATCAACTGGGAGACTTCAGAAGCTTTATCTATAGTTGCAGCACTATAGGCAGCTGCGTATTGAGATAACTTGGTGAGATCCTCTAACGGATTCACCTCAGCATTTTTAGAAACAATATTCATAAATTCTGTTTGTGGTGTTGCAAGTGGATCCTGGTCATTTCTTCTCCTCTTCCTTTGCTTTCTAATCACAACCCTATGCTTAGGACTGTAAAATATGTCTAAAGGAGGAGTTTCTTCCACTTTCAACATAATTTCACCTATAGGATGTTTAGGAATAACTTCCATATCTTGATCTTCCAGTTCTTTAACTTGAGGATTATCTTTTTGTCCTATTTGCTGGGAAAATTTCTCATATTGGCTCAGTAAATGGGAAGAAACTATAAGTTCAATAGAATTTATCACATTCTTAGTGGCTTTTTCTCTTTCAAGTTGAGAATCTGGATTATTGCTCATATCTCCTTTTCCTGCTTGTACAGTAGCCTTACTGCCTGTGTCTTCTTTTTCAGTATGCACATTGGATTTAATACCTGTGCTTTCCTTTTCCGTCTGAGCAATAGATTGTTGATCAACATGTACATTGTGTTTGCCATTAGTATTCCCTTTATGCACATTGGGTTTGCTGCTAGTGTTTTCTTTCTATACAACAGGATTAGTTCCTGTGACTTCCTTCTGTGTCTGTTCATTGACTATGCTGGTAGATGTATCTTTAGATTATTTGCTAGATGTATCCTCTTTTTCTTTTTCTTGTGTTTCAGATTCTTGCACAGGAACTCTTAATTGATCTAGAGGAACTTTGAGCAGTCTCTGGCTTCTAAATAACATGAATTTATTCATCTCTTTAGTCTGAAATTTAGACTTGGCTAAGTTAAATACTTGGGACAAATTATCAGAAGAAACAAAAAAATCATCGAACTCATCTGGTTCATGCTCAAATCGAGCAATTGAAACTGAAGTGGTAAAATCGAAAGCCACCTTCTTTGGGGCATATTGTCTTCCTGGGATTGTTGAAAGCTTGATATTGGTTATCTTGCTAACTTCTTTCTCATCATGAACAAAATTATTGAGAGTATAATCTCCACATTTAAAAGGAAAAGTAGGCCACATTACCTCCTTGTTATTCTTCAAAGACATGGACATGCCTTCTACTGTTAGGTGATATGAAATTTCCTGTGCCAACAGTTTATCTGGAACATACAGAGGAATACTGTGGGGTTCTACAATACTCCCCAAAACTCTGATATACGTGAATATTTCTTCTCCGAACCAATCCCCAATCAAGGATAAATCAACTTTAGCCTTTTCAACAAGTTTAGGAGGGAATCGATTGAAAATGGTTTGAAAAACAGGGATAAGGAAACCGTGAAAGATTCTATAAACATGGTTTTTTAAATGAACTTTCCACGGGAATTTGTGATATATATGAATAGGAGCAAGGTCTTTAGGGGTTCATTTCCATCCTAACATGGGAAATTCAGAATTGAAGCATAAGGCATCTAGAATATTGGCACAAAAGTAAAAAGGAGTAATATTTCCTGTGTTTTTGTCCTTCCTATACTCAAGAATCCTATTCGCTATCTTATCAGAAAGAATGAAAACCCAATCCATTGTTTTAGAATCTACAGCAGAATGGATTAAAGGTACCATTTGTATAGAGAACCTAACTGAATTGTCATTTCCAAATAATCTGCACATCATTGCTGCAGCATAACAGTATGGAGGCAAAAGGGATTCAATTGAGTACATACTTGATGCCTCATTTTTGTGATTTTTGGGAGCCCTTCTCCATTCTCTAATCGGCTCTGACTGATTTTCATTATTTGCAGCAAATTCCTTGATGAAAGCTTTGTTGTATATTTTATGCGGGTCTGGAAGGTGGTACATTGCTTTAATATCTTATGCTTTAAATGAACCAAATGTTGTCCCAAAAACTGAAACAAATGTCCTGTTCTTATGGTCACATTGTCAATTACCTACCGAATTACATCGTAGTATGGAAAAATATTTGCACGAGCTACAATTCTATGAAGGAATGAGTTCGCTAATGCTCTAAGAGGAGTCTCAAAATTAGAGTATGAGTCGTCTTCATTAGGAACTATTGCCTTGGCCTCAATAACTTTAGGGTTTTCCTTTTCAAGCAGGTTATATATATTTTCCCAAGTCATTTTACCAAGTCCTTGGCATGACGTGTGTGTAACCAGCTTAAGTTTTGCTGGTTTCTCTTTAGGTACCATGGTGAAAAGAGGGATCTTAGCAGCAACAACGGTGTTTGCTTTCAGGGATCTCTTAAACATTTCGTTGTCTGATAACATTTCTTTTGCTCGGTGAATGAAAGAATTGGGTGTTCTTTGGTTCTGCAAAGGAGAAAAAACTTAGTCATGGTGAAGACACAAATGAGGAGAACAACTGTATAAACAATCTATTCATTGATTTTCATTTATTATCTTCATGTTTAAAACTTAAATGCCCTCTAAAGAGTCACATCCACGCATTCATAATAGAATAAATCGTCATTATTCGTTTGATTTTTTATTAATAACAAACGTACAATCAGAGATTGGCATTTTTTGAATTGAAAACATAAAACTTTCCCTTTGAATCATGCGATTGCGATGAATAAATAACATAAATGTAAAATATCAAGCTTAAGTATTCACTGCATCAAAAATTTTCAAAAGGGGTAACAAATAAGATTTTGTGAATTTCTCTGATTTCCAATTGTGATGATATATATCGCATCGACTCTTTTCAAAAGAAATGAGTTACAAACAATGTTAGCCAATTTTGCGATTGCGATTACAGTGGGGCCCATCACATCGGAGATTATAATATCATGAGTGAATATCACTTGTTTCTCCAAAATGTGATTGTGATTGATCGCATCACATTGGAGTTGCACCATTGATCAACTAAAGAGATTGCATTTGCGATTTGGGATTTGCGATTTGCGATGGTGGTGGGGCCCATCGCATCAGAGATTTATAGATCAATTGAATTCTATACTGATGTTCTGAAACGTGATTGTGATCAATCGCATCACATTGAAACAAATATGAAATTTTAAAACCTTTGCGATTTGTGATTGCGATTGGTTCAATCACATCGGAGTTTTTGAAAAACAAATATACAACTTATGATATCTCCAATTTCCGATTTTGATTACTGTACATTGGAATTTTTTCCATTCAAATACCTTTATGTAATAAAGTCTTTATATTTCATTGTATCAGAAATTTTCAATGTTGTATTTTTTTATACACACTTGCTAATAAAGATATGCAATATGTCTTTCTAACAATGAACACTTATTTCTAATTAAAAAATGATCGGATTTCCTCTAAGTTTCTTAATCCTATCTATAGACAAAGGGGACCTATTTCTAAATGAAATTTATTCTAAAAATTTAGAAATGGGGAGGTTGTTGTACCGTACAACAATTGGCGATTCATTGGAAGAGACAATTATCTCTGAAAAAATAAAATGAATACTGTATTTCTAGTAAGTAAATTTTTTTAAAGATAATGAAAACTATCTCAGAGAAAATTTTTAAATAAAATCTAACTCTGAAAAAGAATAAAAAATCACTTACAATTTCTTTCTAATGCCTCAAAAACAATTTTTTTTTGGTTTTCTCAAGCCTTGATTGGTTGATAATAAGGAAGTAAGGGGCCTTTCCAAGTTTAGCTTTTGTGATATACTCTATTGTCATATGCATTGCCTCTGCTGCCTGCAAACATTCATAGTCTTGACAGGGTTACCTTTTAACCATTAACCATTTCATTGTTCCATCCAACTAAGGTTATGACTCTTTAAAAGTAAATTCATAAGATATATTATCTCATGTTTTTTGTCTTTTACTTATTTTTTAGTTTAAAAGCCATTGTTCTGGTTTGGTAGCTAGTTAATAACAATGCCATTCACTAGTTGTAATTAAACTGAACAAGCTGGCTCGTGATGAGACCCCTTGTATTATATTTATAAGCCATTACCCTATTTTGGTATGCAGTGTTGGTAATGTTAGTTTGATTACTTCTTATGATCATGGTAAGCAGGCTCGTGATGAGACCTCTTATCTCTTAAAGTTTATCATATAATTTCTTAGAATTACATTCTAAAAAATCATAACTTAAATGGATGGGGTGAAATGGTTGTATCCTTAAGAATCAATGGATGACAATTTTTAGAGTTTTTTTGTGTGCTAAAGCTTGAAAAAGTCTTTACTTTTTAAAGATAATCTTTCTCTGCTCAATAAACTTATAATTATTTACATTTTCTTCAAGGTTTCAAAAGATAATGTAAATGTTTTAAACAAATTTTCGAAATTTAACATTTTATTTTAAACTATCCAAAACTGTAATCATTTCCTTAAAAATTCTTATTTACACAAAATAAGTATTTATAATATTCTTCCTAAGACATTTTCCAATAGTAAAAAGTCAATTAGAGACTTATTAACAACCTTTTTTTAACAAACAAAAATTGTAGAAAGGAATATGCACAGGTAAGAAGGGGTTACCTCCTTATGAAAATAATTTCTTTAAGACAAGCCCATTTATAGGAAGAGATTCTCTCTTTCCTGTTAAATCTTGGAGTATGAATGTATATGAGCCTATATTTTCAGCAATCTAAAATGGTCCAAGCCACATTTTCTGAAATTTGGTATACTTACCTTTTTCTTCATGTGCTTTATCCCATTTCATAACAAGATCACCAATTGACAAATTTTTTGAGCCGGTGGAACTTGAATCAAAAGAAGATTTTACAAGATGTTGATGTTTTTCATGAATACTTTTTGCTTTCTCTCTATCTTCTTCTAATTCAAGGATTTGATCAAATCTCAACTGAATAGATGAGGAAGGATTTTCTTCAATAAATTTCACTAGAGCTAATGATGGGAGAGCTATATTTGATGGTATCACAACTTCTTTTCCATAAAATAAATTGAAAGGTGAATTTCCTATTGAAGCTTTATGAGTAATACAATCATCCCATAATGCAAAGATTAAAGACTTGTGCCAATTCTTTTGATTTTGATGAATGGTCCTTTTAATGATTTTGATGATATTTTTATTAGTAGATTCAGCTAAACCATTACCTTGTGGATAATAATTAGCTGAATATTTAGATTTAAAACCTCTTTTGATTGCAAATCCCATTATACTATTCCCAGAAAAATAATATGCATTGTCAAATACAAGAGCATTAGGTAGCCCAAACTTGGTAATGATGAATTGATCTATGAAATCAATAATCACATCATAATTGGCTACCTTTAGAGGAATTGCTTCTACCCACTTTTTGAAATAATCTGTTGCTGTAAGGATGTATTTGTGCTGTTTGGAAGAGTGAGGGACTATCTCACCAATGATGTCAAGCCCCCATTGCTCAAATGGTTGCTCAATGTTTACTGGTTGCAAAGGAAAAGCTAGCTTCATTTGTCTTCCACTAGTAGTTTGACAAATATTTTACTTCCTCACATAATCATGTGTATCTTTGAAAAGGTTAGGCCAATAATATCCAACATGGATGATTTTGTGAGCTGTGGTGTCACCTCCAAAATGACCACCTGCTGGTCCATCATGTAATTCCTGCAATACCTTTTTTGCTTCAGTCTTTTCAAGACATTTTAATAAGATTGAATCATAATTATTTCTGAATAACACATTATCAATGATTTAATATTTAATAGCCTTCAATCTTAAAGCACGTTTGTTCTTATAGCTGAGATTAGAAGGAGCATACCCATTTTTCAAGTAGAATATCAGATCAACATATTGAGATTCTGAATCTGTAACACTTATCTGATTTACTTGAATAGCATTATCTGGATCTTGATTTTCTGGTATATTGTGAGCTCCTGCTAATAATCTGCAAAAACCTTGACCTCTAACAATCTTGGCTGGCTTAATATCAATATCATATTCTTGCAAATCTATTACCCAGTTAGCCCTCTTTTCTCCTACTTCCTTTTGAATTAATAATTGTCTTACTGCAGAGAATGAGACAATAATTTTTGTGTGTGTCTTTAGGAGAAAAAGTCTAAAACGCTTTATTGACTTAAACACAGTGAAAGCTTGTTTTTCTACATTGGAATGATTAAGCTCAGCTCCTTGTAGGTTTGAGCTAAAGAAATAAATTGGTGATTCTATTTGTTGATCATTGAGCTGTGTTAAAACAACAGCATAGGATGTTTCGGTGGCAAAAGTATACAGAATAAAATCTTTAAAAAAATCAGGAGTATTCAATACAGGTGCATTAATGATTTCTTGTTTGATTGGATCAAAGGCTTATTTCTCTTTATACCCTCACTTGAATAATGAATTTTTCTTAATCATATTCTACATAGGTAAAACAATTTGAGAAAAATCAGGAATTAATCTTTTTACAAAATTGATTTGCCCTAAAAATGATTGCATGGATTTTTTTTTATGAGGTAAAGAAATGTCAGAAATTTCTTTCACTCTTTCAGGGTCAATATATATGCCATCTTTTGACACAATGAACCCTAAGAGTTTTCCTTCATTGAGGGAAAAGAAGGATTTCTTTGGGTTTAAACAAATACCAAACCTTCTACATCTTTCAAATATTTGTTTCAGATCATGTAGATGATTGACTCTTTTCTTTGAAAATACTATTGTGTCATCAAGATGAATAACAACTGATTTATTAATCAGACCCTTGAATGTTATATTCATGGCTCTCTGGAAAGTAGGTCTTGCATTTACTAAAACAAAAGGCATTTTTTGATAAGCATAGGTTCCCCATTTGGTTCTGAAAGTGGATTTCAACCTATCATCTGGATGTACTAATATTTGGTTGTAGCCTAAAAATCCATCAAGGAAGGACATGAGCTCAAAACCAGCTACCTTTTGGAGTATTTTCTCCATGGTTGGCAATGGAAAATTATCCTTTTGGCATGCTTTGTTTAAATTGTTAAAATCAATGCAGATTCTAATATCACCATTTTTCTTCTTGACAGGTACCATATTGGAAACCCAATTGAAATGCCTTACAGTAAAAATAGTTTTGGCTTTCAAAATTTTGATGAGTTCTGCCTTGATTTGATCTTCAAGATTTGGATGAATTTTTCCTAACTTCTGTTGAACAGGTTTGACATCAGACAACATTGGAATTGTGTGTTGAATCATAGAAGTATCATAAGTCTTTAAGTCTTCATAATTCCAAGCAAAGACATTTTTATCCCTATTCAGAAGTTTGATGAAGGAATTTATTTCCTCTGGAGTTAAATTGAGTCCTAGATTAATGTTTTGAGGTTTAGAGTTAGAGACAAGATTTACTAATTCAAACTTCAAAGTTGAACTTTGAAGTTTAGCATTAGTAACTTTCATGAATCTGTCTTTAATATCATATAGATCCTCAAGTTTAATAACAGATTTAGGAATAGGATTTTCAATCTTTTTTGAAATAATTTGTAGATCATGATCGTCTTCATCAATAATTTGTTCATCATAGGATTTCGATAAAGTCAAGAAATTCAATATGTCCTCATCGTGGTAGAATACTCTCCAGTTCGTGATGTTATCAGGAACAGACTGGCGAAAAATCAATTTTACTGAAAATCTATCAGGACTGCAATATTCAGAAGGGAGGAGTTTGGATGCAACATTAGCCAACAAATCAGCTGATGTGTTTTGATTTCTAGGAATAAAAGAGATATTAAATGCTAGAAATTGAGTGGTAAGGTCTTGTACTAGTGTTTGATAATGCTTGAGATGACCTGAAAGACAATGGATGGTATTCCTTACTTGCCTTATGACAATTTTAGAATCTCCATATACTTTCAAGTATTTTACATCTAATCCTATGGCTTTATAAAGTCCTTGAATCAAGGCTTCAATGTTCATAAATACACGGTATTGATCTGAAATATAAATTCTCTAATATACATGATGAAGATGGTTTCTCTTTTTGGATCACCAGATGCCAATACTCTGCTCCATCACTAGATTTTGATCCATCAAAATAATGACAAAATAAAGTTTTATCTACGAGTTTTATACAAATGTATCCAAATATTAACAATTCTGAAGAATCAAATTAGAAAAATTTTCAATTTGAGAAACTGAAGTATTCTGAGAAAAGGGTGATTGTGGTGCGGTGGGTGATTGTGGTGCGGTAAAATTCCCAAGAAATGACTAGTAGAATATCTGAGGATGTCATTGTTAGCTAGCTGATTGGTTGTTCAAATTCAGTTACAATGTGCGTCATGTGTTTTTCTCGCTCAATTTTGATTTGATTTGGTTTCCCTTTGTAGGGAAGCCTCATATGTGAATAATCGGTTGCGATATAACCGTTAAGATTTTCCGACCAGTCCCTGCTTAAGACTAACCCATAGAATTTAGGAATATCTGCAATTAGAATATAAATTCTTTGGACAATCCTAGGATCAGAAGCTTGTCTAATGGTAATTGAAACGATTTCTCCTACAACTTGAACTTTAGAGCGATCCAATTGTACAATGTGAACTGCAGAATTTTGTGGTTCAATATTCAATTTCGCACAGATTGAAGTAGGCATTATATTAGAGGATGCTCTGGAATCAATTAAACAATTATGCAAATTATTATTGTAGATTTTATAAGTCAACAAAAATGGAGGTGTCTGAGAATTTGATATTTCTCCAATAAGAATAGTATATGTGGCATCTACTTTGTCTGGTGGCTTACCAGTCCCTTTAGCTGCTTTGACAACTACACCGCTTGGTAGAGGAGAAATAGGTGTAGCATTTAACTCTTTTAATAGCAGCTTTTGTTGATGTTTAAGTTTGCTGAGTTCATTTAAAGAGATGTTCGCTCTAGTCCTTTTCATGTCCTCAACAATGTTATAATCCATCAGATCTGATACCACTAGAGTCTTAGATGATGATGTGGGAGGATTGGAAGATGATGGCTGATTCTGAGTGGGTAAAGGAGAAGCTTTCTTTGCAGGATTTTTGTCTTTGGTACTTGGAGTTGTATTTTTCTTCTTAGGAACAGGTTGAACAGGTTCTGATGTAGATTTGCTCCTTGTACTCACAGGCATAGCTTCTTGTTCTATTTCACTGTCCGAATTAGGGAGAATGAAATACCACATTCCATGTAATTCAACTATTTCTTCTCTTTCATCTTCTTCATCTGATACTGGAGGAGTATCTTCTTCTTCTTCCTCTTCTGATTCTGCATTAGAGATTGAATTGGGAGGTTTAGATTTAGCTTGATTTCTCTTGAAATTTCTGTATGGTCAAGTCTCTGCTACTTGATTTTTAATCTCAACCATCTCATTAGACATGGTTTTAAGAACTTTCTGTAAGCCTTCCATGTCATATGGATATCTTGGTGTCTTTTTCTTTGAATCATCCTTAAAACTGACTTTCTTTTATTTTCCTTCCTTAATAGCATTTTTCTTATCTAGAGCAATCATTCGTTTTTCAACTGAAATAGCTTCTTTCATATTCTCAGCTAAAGTAGGTTTTGCAGCTCTCTCTACAAAAATTTCTATGTTTGAGGGCAAAGCATTAATATACCATTCACTTCTAACCTGCTCACTAGGTTTAGATGTTGCAGGGATCTTATTCAAGAGTTTATTGAATCGAGAATTAAAATCTTTGATGGGTTCTTTGGTTTGCGTCTTTAAATTGGAGTGATCATTGATTAGGGTAGCTATTGATCTATCATCTCCATATTTGGTTAAAAAATTTTCTTCGAACATATCCCAACTTGTAATAGAATCTGAAGGTAAAGAAAAGTACCAGGATCCTGCTGTCCCTTGCAAATTATAGGGGAATAACCTAACTACAACATCTTCATGCTCTACTGCATTCAAATTTATAGCAAGCATAAATTTATTGATATGTTCTTCTGCTGGTATACCAATATCTGGACTAAATTTTGGGAGCCATTTTTCAAGATGATCAGGTAAATCATGTAAAGGTGCAGCCATATTTACAGCTCCTGGTCTAGTCCATGTTCTCTGTGCCATTGTTGTGATGATGATCGAAGAACTAGAAGTGACAAATGGTGTATTAGTAGTAATAGTTGAAGTACTAGAAGAGACAATCGGTGTTTGGACAGATGTTGTTTGAGCAGATGATGATGATAAGGCAACTGCACTTTTTTGATTTGGAGCTTGGGAAACAGCTGATTGAATTTGTAATGAAGAACTAATATCACTCTCTATTTCCAATGGAGTTCTTCTTGTTTTGACTCTACTAGGTAAAGGAAATTCTTTTGGGGAAATCCCAAGTTTTTCACTGTGTGACCTAGTGAGAGGTCTAGAAGAAACAAATTGTGAGGTAACACTACCTTCAGATATTTCAGACTCTTCTAATGATAATGAGCATCCTTGAAGTTTATGAACTAAAGCTTCAACTTCAGGAGATTCAGGAGGTGGATTATCTGATTTAATTGAGACTTTGGTAGTGGGTGTTTGAATACTCTTATCAATTTCTTCTCTGGTGATTTTAGATGTGGAAGAAATTGAAGGTGATGAGGGTGAGTCGCTCTTAGAATGGCATGTGGATTTGGATTTATCTGCCATTCATAGCTTGTGCCCTCCTTCTAGCGCCAAAAATGTTGAAGCCTCGAAAATCACTGCTTCAAACATTGGGGGATAACCACCCGATCGGGACCTTAGGACAACTCCTTTTCCATTTGGTGTGGTGGCTCCGACTAGATTGATAGGACCAGTTTCCTAATAACTTAAATGGACTGGTGATGGAATGATTAGATGAATGGAAAATGGGACTAAATTACTGAAATAAACTATCTAATCTAATCTAGAACTTATAAATAATTCTAAAACTAACCCGGGTATTAAATATGAATACAACTTTAAAATTGTTCCAAATAAACCAATAACCATGAAAATGTATTATAGTTTAATTGAAATATGCAGTAACAAATAAAGATAACTCTGTTTAAGAAATTAAATAGAGTTATAATAACACATTTGCATTCATCATTTCATATATCATTTGCATATACTGTAAAAGATAAATATTTCTACACACTCAGAAATTATATGTATAAAGAAATATTGTAAAACAAGTACATATAAATGATAGCAAATTTTAAAGAGAATGTATCATAACATAAGAAAATTAACAGTGAATAGATAGAAATACCATATCCATCTTGATACTTTCCGATGCAATTCGATATCCAAATCCAGCAACTTCAATGTAAAACAGACTCCAAGATACAAAATTGCAATTCTTAAAGGCAATTTTGCATAGAACCACCAGATGCGATCCTTTATAAAAATATAAGAGTCAATGGAGTACAGAAATGTAATCTCCAAGTCAAAATATTACAAATTCAGAACCCCTTTCTAAATGCATGAAAGGGGTTTAAATAGGTACCTAATAAAACAAAATAACTAAAACTATTCCTACAATCTATCTAATTGAAAATCTAGAAACATAATTGCGATCTTGAAGTGAACCGATTCATTGATTATCTGCTGCATTTAATGTGCCCCGATGGCAGGTTTTGAGCATATCTTTCACTTCCAATGGATGACTCATCCTTGAATGTAGCTGCCCAGTATACGTAGCATTAGAGAATTCAGGAATGATACAATGAGTAGCATTCGAAAGTAATTTGATGGCCATTTGTTAATTGTGTGGCTTAATTAGATAAGTCCACATAATATCCCATGAAATTCCTTGAAGTTTGCTAATCTGTTGATTCTTATTGATTATCTCTTCCTTCCACCTGGAATCAGCTTCTTTTACTTTTGGTAATTTGCTTGGGGTACAATATGAGATCAAATTAGTGGCATACAAGCTATCATTAACCAGTTGTGTAATATTATTCATCATATTTTTAGCTCTTGGTATGGCTCTTTCTAATTTCATCAATTGTTGTTCCCATTCTGCAAATAAAATTTCCTTGTGTCTTTCCTCAATTCTGGGAAGACTAGATTTTCTTCCCTGCTCTGTATCCTTCCATGAAAGGAACTCAAAAAATTTATCATCAACATCATCAATTTCTTGCCTGAGAATGACCGCTTCATCTATCAAAGATGATGTTATTTCGCACAAAGGCTCAGCTTGTGTCAATTTCAGACAAATGTCATTCAACTGCTGAGATAGCAGTTTGTTTGTTTCAAGGGCTTCATTTTTTAATTGCTCTAATTTAGGATAATCCTTGAACTTATCTAATGCTGAACATAATATTTTCTCTTGTTCCATTTTTGAATTTTTCTCACTTTGCAGAAGATTTTGTAGCTTTTCTACCTCTTGACTCAACTGTTGTTGTTTGTTCAAGGCTTGTTCATCAACCTTCTTCCTTTCAATGCTAAGCTTATCTTCTAGCTGTTTAGATCTAAGCTCCTGATCTTGCAATTGTTTCTCCAGCTGAACAATCTTTTGCTGATTCCCTGTAGCCTGTTCTTCCAACATAGATATCTTTAAGTCTTTTCGTTTCATCAACTGAGAGACTTCAGAAGATTTATCTATAGTTGCAGCACTATAGGCACCTGCGTATTGAGATAATTTAGTGAGATGTTCAGATGGATTCACCTCAGCATCTTTATAAACAATATTCATAAACTCCACCTGTGATGTTGAAAGTGCATCCTGATCAGTTCTCCTCCTCTTCCTCTGCTTTCTCACAACAGCCCTATGCTTGGGACTGTAAAATACATCCAGAGGAGGGATTTCTTATATTTTCAACATAATTTCACCTATGGGATGTTCAGGAATAACTTCCATATCTTGGTCTTCCAGAACATTAACTTGGGGATTATTCTGTTGTCCTATTTGCTGGGCAAATTTCTCATATTGGCTCAGCAAATGAGGAGAAATTATAAGTTCAGTAGATTCCACTACTTTTTTAGTAGCTTCTTCTCTTCCAAGTTGAGTATCTGGATTATTGCTCATATCTCCTTTTATTTCTTGTACAATAGCCTTACTTCCTGCATTTCCTTTTTCAATATGTACATTGATCTCAGTACCTGTGCTTTCCTTTTCTGTCTGGGTTGAAGACTGCTGATCAGTATGTAAATTTAGTTTAGCAGTTGTTTCTTTCTTCTCAGTATCAGCTTTGCTGCTAATATCTTCTACCTGCACAACAGGATTAGTTCCTGTTACTTCTTTTCCAGATGTATCCTCTTTTTCTTTCTACTGTGACTTAGCCTCTTGCATAGGAACTCTTAATTGATCCAGAGGAACTTTGAGTAATATCTGGCTTCTAAATAGCATAAACTTATTCATCTCTTCAGTCTGGAATTTGGACTTGGCCAAATTATAAACTTGTGAAAAATTATCTACAAAAACAAACAAATCATCGAACTCATCTGGTTCGTGTTCAAATTGAGAAATTGAAACTGAAGTAGTAAAATCAAAAGCCATCTTCTTTGGATCATATTGCCTTCTCGGGACTGTTGAAAGCTTGAGATTGGTTATCTTGCTAACTTCTTTCTCAGCATGAAAAAAATTATTGAGAGTATAATCTCCACATTTAAAAGGAAATGTAGGCCACATTAAATTCTTGCTATTCTTCAAAGTCCTGGACATGCCTTCTACTATTAGCTGATATGAAATTTCCTGTGCTAACAGTTTATCTGGAACATACAAAGGAAGAATGTGTGGTTCTACAATACTCCCGAAAACTCTGATATATGTGAATTTTTCTTCTCCGAACCAATCCCCAATCGAGGATAAATCAACTTTAGCCTTTTCAAAAACTCTAGGAGGGAATCGGTTGAAAATGGTTTGAAAAACAGGGATAAGGAAACCATGATAGATTCTATAAAAATGGTTTTTTAAATGAACCTTCCACATGAATTTTTGATATATATGATTAGAAGCAGGGTCTTTAGGGGTCCATTTCCACCCTAACATGGGAAATTCAGAATTGAAGCATAGGGCATCTAGAATATAATCAGAAAAGTAAAAAGGAGTAGTATTCCCTGTGTTTTTTTCCTTCCTATACTCAAGAATCCTATTGGCTATCTTATCAGAAAGAATGACAGCCCAGTCCATTATTTCGGAATTTACAGCAAAGTGTATTAAAGGCACCATTTGTATAGAGAACCTAGCCGAATTATCATTCCCAAATAATATGCACATCATTGCTGCGGCATAACAGTATGGAGGCGAAAGGGATTCCACCGAGTACATACCTGATGCCTCATTTTTGTGCTTTTCGGGAGCCCTTATCCATTCTCTAATCGGCTTTGATTGATTTTCATTGTTTGCAACAAATTCTTTGATAAAGGATTTGTTGTAGATTTTCTGCGGGTCTGGAAGGTGGTACATTGCTTTAATGTCCTATGCTTTAAATGGCCCAAATGTTGCTCCAGAAGCTTAAACAAACGTCCTGTTTTGGATGGCCACATTGTCAATCACCCACCGAATCACATCATAATATGGAAAAATGTTCGCCCGAGCTGCAATTCGGTGCAGGAACGAATTCGCGAGTGCTTGAAGAGAAGTTTTTGAATCAGACTCTAAATCATCTTCGTCAAGAACTGTTGCCTTTGGCACAGTGACCTAAGGATTTTCCCTTTCAATGAGGTTATATACCTCTTTGCAGGATAATTTACCAAGACCTTGGCATGACGCATCTGTAACCAGCTTAATTTTAGTTGGTTTCTCTTTAGGTGCCATGGTGAAAACAGGGGCTTTTGCAACGACATCAGCTTTTTCTTTCCTGGATCTCTTTGACATTTCGGTATCCGATAACGTTTCCCTCGCTCTGCGAATGAAAGGGTTGGGCATTCTTTGGTTCTACAATGGAGGAAAAGCTTTCAGAAGTGATAAAAAGAGAAATAAGGAGAAAAACTGTATAAAAGATTTGTTCGTTGATTTTCATTTATTAACTCCATGTAATGAACTTAAATGCCCTCTAAAGAGTCACACTCACGTATTCAACAAATAATAAACCGTCATTATTCATTTGATTTTCTATTTAATAATAGACGTACAATCAGAGATCAAAGTTTTTTGAAATGAGAATAAAGATTTTCCTTTTGAATTTCGTGATTGCGATGAATAAATATCATATGCACAATTGTAAAATATAAATCTTAAGTATTAATCGCATCGGAAATTTTCAAAAGGGGTAACAATTAAGATTTCGTGATTTTTTCCGATTTCCAATTGCGATGCTATATATCGCATCGGATTTTTCAAAAGAAATAAGTTACAAACGATGTTAGCTGATTTTGCGATTGCAATTACAGTGGGACCCATCGAATCGGAGATTATAATATCATGAGCGAATATCGCTTGTTTCTCCAAAATGTGATTGCGATTGATCATATCGCATCAGAGTTGTGCCATTGATCAAATAAATAAATTTCATTTGCGATTTTCGATTTGCGATGGTGGTGGGGCCCATCGCATCGGAGATTTATAAAACAAGTACATTCTATACTGCTTTTCCGAAATGCGATTGCGATCAATCGCATCGGAGCTTTTGAAAAAAAAATATACAACTTATGATATTTTCGATTTGCGATTGTGATTACTGTACGTCGGAATTTTTCCATTTAAATATTTTTATGTGATAAAGTCTTTCAATGTTGCATTTGTTTATACACACTTGTTAATAAAGATATGTAATATGTCTTTCTAACAATGAAATCTTATTTCTAATTCAAAAATGATCGGATTGCTTCTAAATATTCTAAAGATAAAAAGGGGACCCATTTCTAAATGAATTTTATTTCTAAAAATTTAGAAATGGGGAGGGTTGTTGTACAGTACAACAATTGGCGATTCAATGGAAGAAACATATATCTCTGAAAAATAAAATGAACACTATATTTTTAGTAAGTAAAAATTTCTAAAGATAATGAAAACTATCTTTAGGATAATTCAAATAAAATCTAATTATGAAAAAGAATAAAAAATCACTTACAATTTCTTTCTAATTCTTTAAGAATAAAAACATTTTGGGTTATCTCAAGATTTTATTGGTTGATAATAATGAAGTAGTTGGACCTTTCCAAGTTTAGCTTTTGTGATATACTCTATTGTCATAGGTATTGCCTCTGCTACTAGCAAACGTTCATAGTCTCGACAGGGTTACCTTTTAACCATCAACCATTCATTATCCCATCCAACTAAGATTATGAATCTTTAAAAGTAAATTCATAAGACATATTATCCAATGTTTTTTGTCTTTTATTTTATTTTATTTTTAGTTTAAGAGTCATTGTTCTGGTTTGGTATCTAGTTAGTAACAATGCCATTCACTAGTTGTAACTAAACTGAACAAGCTGGCTCGTGATGAGACCCCTTGTCTTACTTTTATAAGCCATTGCCCTTTTTGGTATGTAGTGTTGGTAATGTCAGTTTTATTACTTCTTATGATCATTGTAAGCAGGCTCGTGATGAGACCCCTTATCTCTTAAATTTTTCCATATAATTTCTTAGAATTACATTCTAAAAAATCACAACCTAAATGGATGGGGTGAAATAGTTTTATCCTTAAGAATCAATGGATGACAATTTTCAGAGTTTTTTGAGTGCCAAAGCTTGAAAAAGTCTTTACTTTTTAAAGATAATCTTTCTCTGCTTAATAAACTTATAATGATTTACATTTTCCTCAAAGTTTCAAAAGATCATGCAAATGTTTTGAACAAATTTTCAAAGTTTAACATTTTATTTTAAACTATCTAAAATTATAATCATTTCCCTAAAAATTCTTATTTACACAAAATAAGTATTTATAACATTCTTCCTAAGACAGTTTTCTAATAGTAAAAATTCAATTAGAGACTATTAACAACCTTTATTTACAAAACAAACAAAAATTGCATAAAGGAATATGTACAAGTAAGAAGGGGTTACCTCCTTATGAAAAGAATTTCTTTAAACAAGCCCATTTACAGGAAGAGATTCTCTCTTTCCTGTTAAATCTTGGAGTATGAATGTATATGAGCCTATCTTTTTAGTAATCTGAAATGGTCCAAGCCACATTTTCTAAAATTTGGTATGCTTACATTTTTCTTCATGTGCTTTATCCCATTTTAGAACAAGATCACCAATTGAAAAAAAAAATTAGCCGGTGGAACTTGAATCAAATGAAGATTTTACAAGTTGTTGATGTTTTTCATGAATATTTTTTTCTTTCTCTATATCTTCTTCTAATTTAAGGATTTTATCAAATCTCAACTAAATGGATGAGTAAGGATTTTCTTCAATGAATTGCACTAGGGCTAATGATGGGAGAGCTAGATTTGATGGTATCACAGCTTCTTTTCCATAAACTAAATTGAAAGGTGAAGTTTCTATTGAAGCTTTAAGAGTAATACTATCAGCCCATAATGCAAAGATTAAAGACTTGTGCCAATTCTTTTGATTTTGATCAATGGTCCTTTTAATGATTTTGATGAGATTTTTGTTAGTAGATTCAACTAAACCATTACCTTGTGGATAATAATTTGCTGAATATTTCAATTTAAAACCTCTTTTGATTGCAAATTCCATTATAATATTTCCAGAAAAATAAGATGCATTGTTAAAGACAAGAGCGTTAGGTACACCAAACCTGGTAATGATGAATTGATCGATGACATCAATAATTGCATCAAAATTGGCTACCTTCATAGGAATTGCTTCTACCAACTTTGTGAAGTAATATGTTGCTGTGAGGATGTATTTGTGTTGTTTGGAAGAATGAGGTACTATCTCACCAATGATATGAAGCCCCCATTGCTCAAATGGTTTCTTAATGTCTACTGGTTGCAAAGGAAAAGCTGGCTTCCTTTGTCTTCCACTAACAGTTTGACAAATTTTGCACTTCCTCACATAATCATGTGTATCTTTAAAAAGGGGAGGCCAATAATATCCAGCATGGATGATTTTGTGAGCTGTGGTATCACCTCCAAAATGACCGCTTGTTGATCCATCATGTAATTCCTGCAACACCTTTTTTGCTTCAGTCTTTTCAAGACATCTTAATAGGATTGAATCATAATTCTTTCTGAATAACACATCATCAATTATTTCATATTTAGTAGCCTTCAATCTTAAATCATGTTTGTTCTTATAGCTAAGATTAGAAGGAGCATACCCATTTTTCAAGTAAAATATCAAATCAGCATACTATGATTCAGAATCTGTAACACTTATCTGACTTACTTCAACAACATTGTCTGGATCTTGATTTTCTGGTATGTTATGAACTCTTGCTACTAATCTACAAAAACCTTGACCTATAACAATCTTGGCTGGTGTAATATCAATATCATATTCTTGCAAAGCTGTCACCCAATTAGCCCTTTTTTCTCCTACTTCCTTTTGAATTAATAGTTGTCTTACTGCAGAGAATGGGACAATTATTTTTGTATGTGTTTTTAAGAGAAAAGGTCTAAAATGTTTGATTGACTTAAACACAGGAAGGCTTGTTTTTCTACATCGGAATAATTAAGCTCGGCCCCTTGCAAATTCGAGCTAAAGAAAGAAATTGGTGCTTCTATTTGTTGATCATTGAGCTGTGTTAAAACAGCAGTATAGGATGTTTCGATTTCCAAAGTATACAGAACAAAATCGTTAGAAAAATCAGGAGTATTCAATGCAGGCGAATTAATGATTGCTTGTTTGATTGCATCAAAGGCTTCTTTTTCTTTATACCCCCATTTGAATACTGAATTTTTCTTAATCATATTCTGCATAGGTAAAACAATTTGAGAAAAATCGGGAATGAATCTTTTTACAAAATTAATCTTCCCTAAAAATGATTGCATGGATTTTTTGTTATGAGGTAAAGAAATATCCGAAATTTCTTTAACTCGTTTAGGATCGATATATATACCATATTTTGACACAACAAACCCTAATATTTTTCCTTCATTGAGAGTAAAGAAGGATTTCTTTGGGTTTAAAAAAATTCCAAACTTTCTACATCTTTCAAATATTTGTTTCAGATCATGTAGATGATTGGCTCTCTTTTTTGAAAATATTGTTATGTCATCAAGGTAAATTACAACTGATCTATTAATTAGACCCTTAAATGCTATGTCCATGGCTCTCTGGAAAGTAGCTCCTGTGTTTATTAAACCAAAAGTCATTTTCTGATAAGCATAGGTTCCCCATTTGGTTCTGAAAGTGGTTTTCAACCTATCATCTGGATGTACTAATATTTGATTACAGCCTGAAAATCCATCAAGGAAGGACATGAGTTCAAAACCAACTACCTTTTGGAGTATTTTCTCCATGGTTGGAAATGGGAAATTTTCCTTTTGACATACCTTGTTTAAATTTCTGAAATCAATACAGATTCTAATATCACCATTTTTCTTCCTGACAGGTACCATGTTGGAAACCCAATTAGAATGCCTTTTAGGAAAAATGATTTTGGCTTTCAAAATTTTGTTGAGTTCTGTTTTGATTTGATCTTCAAGATTTGGATGAATCTTTCTTAACTTTCGTTGAACAGGCTTAACATCAGATAGCATTGGAATTGTGTGTTGAATAACAGAATTATCATAAGTTTTCAAGTCCTCATAATTCCAAGCAAAGACATTTTTATACTTAGAAGATTGATGAAAGAAATTCTTTCTTCTGGAGTTAAATTGAGTCCTAGATTAACATTCTGAGGTTTAGAATCAGAGCCAAGATTCAGTAATTCAAATTTCAAAGTTGAACTTTGAAGTTTAGCATTAGTAACTTTCTTGAATCTGTCTTCTATATCATATAGATCCTCAAGTTTAACAACAGATTTAGGAATCGTATTTTCATTACTTCTCGAAGTAATTTGCAGATCATGATAGTCTTCATCAATAATTTGTTCATCATAGGATTTCTCTGAACTCAATAAATTCAATATGTCCTCATCGTGGTAGAATACTCTCCAGTTTGTGATATTATCGGGAACAGATGGGCGAAAAAATCAATTCTACTGAAAATCTATCAGGACTGCAATCTTCAGCGTGGAGGAGTTTGGATGCAACATTAGCTAACAAGTTAGCTGATGTGTTTTGATTTCTGGGAATAGAAGAGATATTAAATGCTAGAAATTGAGTGGTAAGGTCTTGTACTAGGGTTTGATAATGTTTAAGATGTCCTGAAAGACAATGGTTGGTATTCCTCACTTGTCTTATGACAATTTCGGAATATCCATATACTTTCAAGTTTTTTACATTTAACCATATGGCTTTATAAAGCCCTTGAATCAAGGCTTCATATTCTGCAGTATTATTAGTGCACTCAAATTCTAATCTACATGATAGTATGGTTTTCTCTCCTTCTGGATCAATTAGGATGCATCCTGCTCTTGCTCCATCACTAGATTTTGATCCATCAAAATATAATGACCAAAATAAAGTTTTATCTACAGGTTTATCTACAAATGTATCAGAAATATTAACAATTCTAGAAGAATCAGATTACGAAAAATTTTCAATTTGAGAAACAAAAGTATTTACAGAAAAGGGTGATTGTGGTGCAGTAAAATTCCCAAGGAATGACTCAGCAGAATAACCTCCAAGGATATTTTTGTTGAAAGCTACAGGTTCGTTTGGTTGTTCAAATTCAGTTACAGTGTGCGTCATGTGTTTTTCTCGCTCAAGTTTGATTTGATTTGGTTTCCCTTTGTAGGGAAGCCACATATGTGAATAATCGGTTGCGATATAACCGTTAAGCTTTGCAGGCCAGTCCCTGCTTAATACTAACCCATAGAATTCAGGAATATATGCAATTAGAATATCAATTATTTGGACAATCCTAGGATCAAAAGCTAGTCTAATGGTAACTGAATTGATTTCTCCTACAACTTGAACTTTAGAGCGATCCAATTGTACAATGTGAACTGTAGAATTTTGTGGTTCAATATTCAATTTCGCACAGACTGAAGTAGGCATTATATTAGAGGATGCTCCTGAATCAATTAAACAATTATGCAAAGTCTTGTTGTAGATTTCATAAGTCAAAAGAAAAGGAGGTGTCTAAGAATTTTATCTTTCTCCAATGAGAACAGTATCTGTGGCATCTACTTTGTCTAGTGGCTTACTAGTCCCTTTAGTTGCTTTGGCAACTACACCACTTGGTAGAGGAGAAATAGGTGTAGCATTTGATTCTTTTAATAGCAGCTTTTGTTGATGTTTAAGTTTGTTGAGTTCATGTAAATAAGTTTTCGCTCTAGTCTTTTTCATGTCCTCAACAATGTTATAATCCATCGGATTTGATACCACTAGAGTCTTAGATGATGATGTGGGAAGATTGGAAGATGATTGTTGATTCTGAGTAGGTAAGGGAGAAGCTTTCTTTGTAGGATTTTTGTCTTTGGTACTTGGAGTTGTATTTTTCTTCTTAGGAACAGGTTGAACAGGTTCCGATGTAGATTTGCTCCTCGTACTCACAGGCATAGCTTCATGTTCTATTTCACTGTCTGAATTAGGGAGAATGAAATCCCACATTCCATGTAATTCATCTATTTCTTCTCTTTCATCTTCTTCATCTGATACTAGAGGAGTATCTTCTTCTTCTTCCTCTTCTGATTCTGCATTGGAGATTGAATTGGGAGGTTTAGATTCAGCTTGATTTCTCTTGAAATTTCTGAATGGTCTCTTTGTAGAAGTCTCTGCTACTTTCTTTTTAATCTCAACCATCTCATTAGATGGTTTTAAGAAATTTCTGTAAGCCTTCCATGTCATATGGATCTCTTGGTGTCTTTTTCTTTGAATCATCCTTAAAAGTGACTTTCTTTGATTTTCTTTCCTCAATAGCATTTTTCTTATCTAGATCAATCATTCATTTTTCAACTGAAATAGCTTCTTTCATATTCTCAGCTAAAGTTGGTTTTGCAGCTCTATCTATGAAAACTGCTATGTTTGAGGGCAAAGCATTAATATACCATTCACTTCTAGCCTGCTCACTAGGTTTAGATTTTGTAGGGATCTTATTCAAGAGTTTATTAAATAGAGAATTAAAATCTTTGATGGGTTCTTTGGGTTGTGTCTTTAAATTGGAGAGATCATTGATTAGGGTACCATTGATCTGTCATCTCCATATTTGGTTAAAAATTGTTCTTCGAACATATCCCAACTTGTAATAGAATCTGAAGGTAAGGAAAAGTACCAGGATCCTACTGTCCCTTGCAAAGTATAGGGGAATAACCTAACTACAACATCTTCATGCTCTACTGCATTCAAATTTATAGCAAGCACAAATTTATTGATATGTTCTTCTGCTGGTATACCAATATCTGGACTAAATTTTGGCAGCCATTTTTTAGGATGATCAGGTAAATCATGTAAAGGTGCAGCCATATTTATAGCTCCCGGTCTAGTCCATGGTCTTTGTGCCATTGTTGTGATGATGGTAGAAGAACTATAATTGACAACTGGTGTATGAGTAGTAATAGTTGAAGTACTAGAAGAGACAATCGGTGTTTGGACAAATGTTGTTTGAGCAGATGATGATGATGAGACAACTACAGTTTTTTGATTTGGAGCTTGGGAAACAGATGATTGAATTTACGATGAAGAACTAATATCACTTTCTGTTTCCGATGGAGTTCTTCTTTTTTTGACTCTATTAGGTAAAGGATATTCTTTTGGGGAAATCCCAAGTTTTTCACTTTGTGACCTAGTGAGAGGTCTGGAAGAAACAAATTGTGAGGTAACACTACCTTCAAATATTTCAGACTCTTCTAATGATAATGAGAATCCTTGAAGTTTATGAACTAAAGCTTCAACTTGAGGAGACTCAGGAGGTGGATTATCTGATTGAATTGAGATTTTGGTAGTGGGTGTTTGAATACTCTTATCAATTTATTCTCTAGTGATTTGAGATGTGGAAGAAATTGAAGGTGACGAGGGTGAGTTTCTCTTAGAATGGCCTTTGGATTTGGATTTATCTGCCATTCATAGCTTATGCCCTCCTTCTAGCGCCAAAAATGTTGAAGCCTTGAAAATCGCTGCTTCAAACATTGGGGGATAACCACCCGGTCGGGACCTTAGGATAGCTTCTTTTCTGTTTGGTGTGGTGGCTCCGACTAGATTGATAGGACCAGTTTCCTAATAACTTAAATGGGTTGATGATGGAATGATTGGATGAGTGGAAAATGGGACTAAAACAACTAAAACAATCTATCTAATTTAATCTATAACTTAATAAATAACTCTAAAACTAACCTGGGTATCAAAAATGAAAACAACTTTAAAATTGTTTCAATCAAATCAATAACCATAAAAATGTATTATAGTTTAATTGAAATATGCAGTAACAAATAAAGATAATTATGTTTAAGAAATTAAACAAAATTATAATAACATATTGCATTCATCATTTTATATATATCATTCACATATACTGAAAGAGATGAATATTTCTACACACTCAGAAATGATATGTGTAAAGAAATATTGTAAAACAAGTACATATAAATGATAGCAATTTTCAAAAAAGAATATCTCATAACATAAGAAAATTAACAGTGAATAGATAAAATACGATATCCATCTTGATACTTTCTTCGATGCAATTCAATATCCAAATCCAGCACTTAAAATGTAAAACAGGCTCCAAGATACAGAAATGCAATTCTTAAAGACAATTTTCCATAAAAATCACCAGATGTGATCCTTTATAAAAATATAAGAGTCAATGGAGCACAAAAATGTAACATCCAAGTCAAAATATTACAAATTCAGGACCCCTTTCTAAATGCATGAAAGGGGTTTAAATAGGTAACTAATAAAACAAAATAACTAAAACTATTCCTACAATCTATCTAATCGAAAATCTAGAAACAAAATTGCAATCTTGAAGTGAAACTGATTCATTGATTATCTCATGTGTTTAATGTGCCCAGATGGCAGATTTTGAGCATATCTTTCACTTCTGTTGGATGACTTAGCCTTGAATGTAGCTTTCCAGTATACATAGCATCATAGAATTCAGGAATGATACAATGAATATCATTCGAAAGGAATTTGATGGCCATCTGACGGCTGTGTGGCTTGATCAGATAAGTCCACATAATATCCCATGAAATTCCTTGAAGTTTGCTAATCTGTTGATTCTTATTGAATATATCTTCCTTCCACCTAGAATCAGCTTCTTTTACTTTTGGTAATTTTCCTGGGGTACAATCTGAGATCAAATTAGTGGTGTACAAGTTATCATTAACCAATTGTGTTGTATTATTCATCAAAATTTTAGCTCTTGATATGGCTCTTTCTGATTTCATCAACTGTTGTTCCCATTCCGCAAATAAAATTTCCTTGTGTCTCTCTTCAATTCTGGGAAGACTAGCTTTTCCTCCTTGCTCTGTATCCGGCCATGAAAGGAATTCATAAATTTTATCATCAGCATCATCAATTTCTTGCTTGAGAATGACTACTTCATCTATCAAAGATGATGTTATTTCGCACAAAGGCTCAACTTGTGCCAACTTTAGACAAAATTCATTTAACTGCTGAGATAGTAGTTTGTTTATTTCAAGAGCTTCAGTTTTGAATTGAGCTAACTTAGGATAATCCTTGAACTTGTCCAATGCTGATTGGAACATTTTCTCTTGTTCAATCTTTGCCTTTTTCTCATTTTGCAGAAGCTTTTGTAATTTTTCTACCTCTTGATTCAACTGTTGTTGTTTGTTCAAGGTTTGTTCATCAATATTCTTCTTTTCAATGCTAAGTTGTTCTTCTAGCTATTTAGATCTGAGTTCTGATCTTGCAATTGTTTTTCTAGATGAACAATCTTTTGTTGGTTCTCTGTGGCCTATTCTTCCAACATAGCTATATGTAAGTCTTTTTGTTTCATTAGCTGGGAGACTTTAGAAGCTTTGTCTATAGTTGCAGCACTATAGGCACCTGCGTATTGAGATAATTTAGTGAGATCCTCAGATGGATTCACCTCAGCATATTTATAAACAATATTCATAAACTCCACTTGTGATGTTGAAAGTGCATCCTGATCAGTTCTCCTCCTCTTCCTCTGCTTTCTCACAACAACCCTATGTTTGGGATTGTAGAATATGTCTAGAGGAGGAATTTCCTCTAGATACTTTCAACATAATTTAACCTGTAGGATGTTCGGGAATAACTTCCATATCCTGATCTTCCAAATCTTTAACTTGGGGATTATTTTGCAATCCTATTTGTTGGAAAATTGATTATATTGGCTCAGTAAATGGGAAGAAACTATAAGTTCAACAGATTCCACTAATTTTTCAGCAGCTTCTTCTCTTCCAAGTTGAGAGTCTGGATTATTGTTCATATCTCCTTTTACTGTTTGTTCAATAGCCTCGTTGTTTGTGCCTTCTTTCTCAGTATGCACATTGGTATCAGTACCTGTGCTTTCTTTTCCTGTATGAGCTGTAGATTGCTGATCAATATGTACATCAAGTTTAGCAGTTGTTTCTTTCTTCTAAGTATTAGATTTACTTCTAATATCTTCTTTCTGCACAACAGGATTAGTTCCCGTTACTTCTTTTCCAGATGTATCTTCTTTTTCTTTCTATTTTGATTCATCCTCTTGCATAGGAACTCTTAATTGATCCAGAGGAGCTTTGAGTAATCTCCGGCTTCTAAATAACATAAAATTATTCATCTCTTCAGCCTAAAATTTAGACTTGGCTAATTTATAGACTTGGGACAAATTATCAGCAGAGACAAACAAATCATCGAACTCATCTGGTTCATGCTCAAATCAAGCAATTGAAACTGAAGTAGTAAAATCAAATGCCATCTTCCTTGGGTCATATTGCCTGCCTTGGACTGTAGAGAGTTTAATATCTCTGATTTTGGTAACCTCCTTCTCAGCATGTGTGAACTAATTGAGAGTAAAATCTCCACAGTGGAAGGGAAAAGTAGGCCACATTAACTTTTATTATTCTTCAAAGACCTAGACATGCCTTCAACTATTAACTGATAGGAAATCTCTTGTGCCAGCAATTTATCTGGGACATAGAGAGGAAGAATGTGGGGTTCTACAATACTCCCGAAAACTCTGATATACGAGAATTTTTCTTCTCTGAACGAATCACCAATCGGTCAAAAATAGTTTGATAAACTGGGATGAGGAAACCGTGACAAACTCTGTAAACATGATTTTTAAAATGCCCCTTCCATAGGAATTTTTGATATATATGAATAGGAGTAGGGTCTTTAGGGGTCCATTTCCATCCTAACATGGGAAATTCAGAATTGAAGCATAGGGCGTCTAGAATATAAGCACAAAAGTAAAAAGAAGTAGTATTTCCTGTGTTTTTGTCCTTCCTATACTCAAGAATCCTATTGGCTATCTTATCAGAAAGAATGACAGCCCAGTCCATTATTTCAGAATTTACAGCAGAGTGTATTAAAGGCACCATTTGTATAGAAAATATAGCTAAATTATCTTTCCCAAACAGTCGGCACATCATTGTTGTGGCGTAACAGTATGGAGGTGAAAGAGACTCCACAGAGTACATACCTGATGCCTCATTTTTGTGCTTTTCGGGAGCCCTTCTCCATTCTCTAATCGGCTCTGACTGATTTTCATTATTCGCAGCAAATTCCTTGATGAAGGCTTTGTTGTAGATTTTCTGCGGGTCCGGAAGATGGTACATTGCTTTAATGTCCTCTGCTTTAAATGAACCGAATGTTGCTCCAAAAGCTTAAACAAATGTTCTGTTTTGGATGGATACATTGTCAATCACCCACCGAATCACATCATAATATGGAAAAATGTTCGCCCGAGCTGCAACTCGGTGCAGGAACGAATTCATGAGTGTTTGAAGAGAAGTTTCTGAATCGGACTCTGAATCATCCTCGTCAGGAACTGTTGCCTTTGGCATAGTGACCTTAGGCTTTTCCCTTTCAATGAGGTTATATAACTCTTCCCAGGATAATTTACCAAGACCTTGGCATGACGTGTCTATGACCAGCTTAATTTTAGCTGGTTTCTCTTTAGATGCCATGGTGAAAACAGGGGCTTTTGCAACGACAGTAGCTTTTGCTTTCCTGGATCTCTTTGACATTTCGGTATCCGGTAACGTTTCCCTCACTCTGCGAATGAAAGGGTTGGGTATTCTTTGGTTCTGCAATGGAGGAAAAACTTTTAGAAGTGATAAAAAGAGAATTAAGGAGAACAACTGTATAAAAGATTTGTTCGTTGATTTTCATTTATTAACTCCGTGTAATGAACTTAAATTCCCTCTAAAGAGTCACACTCATGTATTCAATCGAATAATAAACCGTCATTATTTGTTTTATTTTCTATTTAATAACAGACGTACAATTGGAGATCGGAGTTTTTTGAAATGAGAATAAATATTTTCCTTTTGAATTTTGCGATTGCAATTACTAAATGCGCAATTTTAAAATATGATGCTTAAGTATTAATCGCATTGGAAATTTTCAAAAGGGATCACAAATAAGACTTCGTGTTTTTCTCCAATTTCCGATTGCGATGATATATATCGCATCGGCTCTTTTAAAAAGAAATGAGTTACAAACGATGTTAGCCGATTTTTTCATCGCGATTACAGTGGGACCCATCGCATCGGAGATTATAATATCATAAGTGAATATCGCTTGTTTCTCCGAAATGCAATTGCAATTGATTGCATCACATCGGAGTTGTGTTATTGATCAAAATAAAGAGATTGTATTTGCGATTTGCGATTTTCGGTGGCAGTGGGACCCATCGCATCGGAGATTTATAAAACAAGTGTATTGTATAATGCCTTTCCGAAATGCGATTGCGATCAATCGCATCGCATTGAAACAAATATGAAAGTTTAAAACTTTTGTGATTTGCGATTGTGATCGATTCAATCGCATCGGAGTTTTTTGAAAAACAAATATACAACTTATGATATCTCCAATTTCCAATTGCGATTATTGTACGTCGGAATTTTTCCATTTAAATACTTTTATGTGATAAAGTCCTTATATTACCTCGGATCAGAAATTCTTTCAATGTTGCATTTGTTTATACACACTTGTTAATAAAGCTATGCAATATGTCTTTCTAACAATGAACTCTTATTTCTAATTCAAAAAATGATCGAATTGCTTCTAAATCTTTTATTTCTATCTAAAGATAAAAAAGGGGACCTATTTCTAAATCAAATTTATTTCTAAAAATTTAGAAATGGGGAGGGTTGTTGTATAGTACAACAAGTCATTGTGTCTTTTCGATCTTGGTACGCCTGTAATAAAATCAAGTGAAATGACTTCCCATTTCCATTCTGGTACAATAATAGGTTGCAACAAACTTGTTGGGTGTTGATGCTCCACCTTGACCTGTTGACATTCCAGACATTTAGTCAAGTATTTAATGATATTTCTACGCATTCCAGGCGAAAAGTAGTATTTTCTGATTGTTGTCAGCATTTTCTGATAACCAGGGTGTCCAAAATAAGAGCTTCTGTGATACTCATCCAAGATCAATTCCTTTAAGCTCATTTGATTAGGAATGTATATCTTTCCTCGAAAAATCAACAGTTGTTCATTATTAATCTTATATTCTGATTGGCTTCCTTGATTTTCTGCTTCTTGTTTTTGTTGCCATAAAAAATAATATTCATGATCTTTTTGCGCTCACTCCTTTACCTACTCCCGGAACTTAAATTAAACATGGTTAAAGTAGATTTCATAAAAACAATGTAATTTCCTACTTAAGGCATCGGCGGCACAGTTTTCCTTACCTTTAATGTGTTGAATTTCGACATCAAATTCACTCAAGAATGCGTTCCACCTTGCTTGGCGATAATTCAAGTCAACCTGCTTAAAATAGCTAGTGAGGCGACTGTGGTCCATTTGAACACAAACTCTTTTCCCAATATGTATTGCCTCCATACTTTGAGTGCGTGCAATATTGCCGTCAGCTATAGATCATAAGCGAAATATCGTTGTTCGTGATCTTTCAACTTTCTAGATTCATATGCAACAAATTTTCCGTCCTGAGACAACACTGCTCCCACCCCTTCCTTGCAATCATCGATGCAGACCTCAAACTCCTTGTTTGGATCAACCACCTTTAACACAGGAGTTGTAGTCAACAGTTGCTTTAACTGTTCAAATTTGGTTTGGCATTTGCTAGTCAACTTAAATATTCGCCCTTTTCGCTGCAAGGAAGTAATAGGAAAAGCAATTTTAGAGAAGCCCTCAATAAAACACTGGTAATAGCCAGCCAATCCCATAAAATAACATATGTCTACTACTTTTTTGGGTACCCTCCATTCCATAATAGTCTTTATTTTCTCAGGGTCTACTGATATAACCTCCGCAGAAATTACATGGCCTAAATACTGGATCTGTTCTTTGTAGAAATCACACTTATTGAATTTGGCATAAATTTGATGATCCCTCAACATTTTTAGCACTAATCATAAGTTTTCCATATTTTATCCCATGTTTTTTGAGTAAATTAATATATCATCAATGAATATCAGAATTAATTTATCCAAAAATGGATGAAAGATGCCATGTGTCAAGCTCATGAAATTTGATGGTGCATTGTTTAATCCAAAAGGTAAAACCACGAACTCGTAATGCCCATATCGGGTACGAAAGGTTGTTTTATATATATCCTCATATTTTATCTGTATCTAGTGATATTCGGATCTTAGATCTATATTCAAAAATACAGTTTCCCCCTTTCCTCGATCGAAGAGATCATCTATCCGTGGTAGCGGGTACTTGTTCTTAACATTCAATTTTTTAAGCTTCCTGTAATCCATACACATTCGCATCATACCATCCTTCTTTCTCACGAACAGGACCGGTGCCCCACACACACTAGGACGAATGTATCCCTTGTCTAACAATTCTTGTAGCTGCATTTTCAACTCAGTTAGCTCCAGTATACTCATTTGGTACAATGCTCATAATATCGATGCCGCGCCAAGCATTAGTTCGATGGTGAAATCGATATCCCGCTTTGGAGGTAGTCCTGGTAGGCTTTCTGGAAACACATCCATAAAATCTTGGACTACTAGTATATTTTCTAGCATAGAGGCTTTTTCCTTATAGTTGGTGAATCCTACTTGAATAACATAAATTTGACACCCCTTTTTAACGCATTTACCTAGATGGGATGCAATGATGGGATGCAATTGGACTGGTTTCTTAATTCCTTGTAACTCTTGGGGAGTACCATCTTCAGCCTTAAAATATATTTTTTTCTCTTTGCAATCTACCAGTGACCAATGCCCTTCTAACCAGTCCATCCCCAACAATATATCGTAGGAACCCAAGGGTAAAATATTTAGCTCAACATTTATATGATGATTTCCTATTTATAAGGAGAAGTTTGAAACTTTAGCATTAACCTTCGTATTTTCCCCAATAGTCAATCGTACCAACCAAGGAATTTAAAATTTTTGGCAATGCAAATTACATTTTTCAACTATCTTGGGATTTATATAACTTAAAATGGCACCGGGATCTACCAAAATAGAAACAGTTTGGGAACATAACTTACCTTCCAGTTCTATCAAGGTCGGCTGGTAATCTGATTTTCGATCTTCTAGTGCAATGTTGATCCTTGGTATATTTCGTGCAACATCCCCCATTGTGGATGCCTCTTGCAGTTTGGCTGCAATTTTGTTTCTCCCATGAAGAGGACAATTCTTATAGTAACGTGCCTCACCGCATCCCCAACATTGCAGCGACAATTTCTGAATCTGCCCATGGTCTAGTCTGTTGGATGCTTCAGTGGGTCATTATTTTGTAGGCCATTTGGGATTTTGCTGGTTTTTCCCATATTGCCTATTTGTTGGGTTTCTTGTAGCATTTATATAACTGCCTGGTCTTCTACCTTTAAAATTTGAAGTACCTTTCGTTGTCACTTCTTACTCGAACCATCTCTTCCTGTAGCTTATGCACCGTATCCAAAAGTTTGCTGGTTTGATGTTGTTGCTGCTCAAGTAGTCTGTTGGTTTGACGATGTTCGATCCACACCCAATTACACCCAAATTTACGGGTTCATATCTTGTTTAGGCTAGGGGTGAGCCTCCCCTGTAGTTCTGGGTGTTTGATTTACGGATGCTCTTCTCATCGTACCCTATTAACCATCCTCTTCTCTCCTTCCTGTCTCTATGCACAATTTCTGCACACCCATTGTTATTTAATTGGCCCATTTGGGTCACAGCATGTGAACACTCCTCTGATACCACCTGTAACATTATTTGACACCATATTTCCATTATCTAAGTAAAAAAAATAAAGAATTAAAAAAAAAACTACTAAGAGGTAACTTTAGCAATGTTGCATATATAATAATAAAAAAAGAACAAATAAAACATTACCATATGAAATAATTCAAAGAAAAACTAAAACATTACTATTGCTTTTTTAATTTGCTAACAACACATATATGTGTAATATGAGTCATAATAATATTTCAGCATTCACATGACACCGTGCCACAGTCCTATGCTAACGGTTTTACTCATTAAATATATCAAATTTGTTTTTAATATATAAGTGTACCTTTACATTACCTTCAGAGATTCAGATGTACAATTATGTCGTATTATTTTTAATGTGATTACCCAATACAATATTATCATTGGGATTTTAAATTCTCTTTAGTCCAACCATCTCTCGGTCTTTACCTATGGTACTGGTGGACATTAACCCCTCTGCAGCATCTACTCCTACTCTCCCATTGGCACCTGGAGTTGGAAAAACAGACACATGGATTAAATTCCGTTGTTGATCGACCCGTCTTTGATCGGACAGTCTGCAGGTTCAATTGAGTATTTAGGGTAATGAATCCCCAACATAGCTTCGTCATTCCGGCCTCATTCGGTCGTGGCCTCTCCCATAGATCGTCTTTGCAACTAAACCAATTAGCATGGCGATGACATCACCTTTGAAGTTAATCTTCTGGTGGACAAGGTAATAATTGTGTTTGTTTTACTTCCAGACATAAAGTTTTACTTTTCCCTCTACTATAATCAGCTTCAACTTCTCTCTCTGATTATTCACCGTTATAGATTCTTCATTTTAAGCAAAATTACTGATTGTTATGGTTATTGATTCTTGCAGGTTTTAAATGCACAAGAAACTGACCCTTTTATGAAATGGAATGGAGTTCCGACAACTCTTTAGCTCTTAACCAATAAAACCCTTACCTGAAATTTTGAGATGTTCTAAGTCCTTTTTCCTCTGTCTCTTCGGTCTTGCTGAGGTTCTAAGTTTTCTCATTTCTGATCGTTGAGGAGGAAATCCCCTTGCCGCGGCAGTGCACCTTGGCTCTCACCACCGGAAGAGGCAGTGCAGGTCAGGTTCTTGGTTTTTCTCTCGCATTGAAGTCATGTAAGTATGCATTTAGGATATAAATAATTTTCTCATAATCTCAATTTAGTTAACACTACTCGCCATGATAGTGAGGGTTTTATCCCTCTAATGGGCAGGTTAATGTCTCCTTCCGAATGTATGTGGTTCTGTCCATGATGGTTGCTCGGCATGATTTGGGGACTTAGTCTTTTTATTTTTGCTGTTTAATGTCTTTGAATTTTATACCCTCTTTCGAGGTGTCCTTTAGCTCGAACTTGGTTGTTCAATTTTGAAGAAATTGTAATAATTATTGTAAGGACTGTAACAAATATTTCCTTTCTATTCCGGGATAGAGACCGCCTGACACTTCGGCTCTGATCTTTCACTGTTAATGGGTATAACTGTACATAGTTCTTTATATATTTTCACTTCGGTTCTGGTATTTCATTGTTAGTGGATATAACTGTACACATTTATTTATAGATTTTCTTCGTCAATATTGTTTTTCAAATTTGCTATACTTAAACTGTTTATATACTATGCTAAGGATTACTATATCTATTCTGGAATTTTTTAAAGTTGTTAAACTTCGTTTTTCATGTTGAAATTGCATGCTCAAACCCTTGTTTCGGCCACCGACCCAGGGTATCACTTGTTAAAATATTATGGAAAATCATAGTTGCTAGTCACTAGAAGTTTTTAACTGATAAATTTGTAGGTAAAATAAAACTCATATTTAGTACTCTTCTTCTTTTCCCATATGAAATCTATATATTTCATGAATTAGGTTACAATTTTCTCATGGTTGTTATTCTCTATAAATTTGTTCTGCAAAGCAGTTTTACTCCTCTTCTAAATAGAGTCAGTTGTTCTTATTGTCAAATTCCTTTAGTTTTGTAAAACAAATGATAGTTTATTGTTCAAATATATATATAAATATATACATACATTTTTTTTTATCGATTTTATATTCGCGGGTAATAGGAATTTTAGAACTAAATTCGGGATAGAAGACACAGGACCCATGCTAGTTGTTCCGGCTAGGGTCTTAAACTACTGTTACACTTTTTGCAATTAGCTCATGTCTTACAATTATTTTTTGTAAACAAACTATTGATATTTAATTGTTGGACATTCTATTTTCCTAAGGAATTTCTCCAAAATTCTTTTCACAAATATTTTCTATACAGAGACCTATTCTTTCTTTCCAGAAGGATATTCCTAACAATTTAACAATTAAAATCATAGACATATATTAACTTCTAAAATGAAACTAGTCTCTTGCTTATGATTCTTTATACTTTATATTGAGATTATATTACTTATCTTAGATCAGACTAGAAATTGATGGTAGCCTCCCAACGGTGAGAGAGGAAATTATGTCCTCAACACCCCCCGTTCTCCTCGCCAGAGCAAAGTTGATTAGCTTTTTTACTGGAGAAAGACCTCAAGACCTTTGTCCAACCTCTTCTCTAGTGTCAGGTTGTATAGTTCCACTGGTACATACTAGCTCTAGACCACTCTCACCTTACATCCAAATGGTTGTTCTCTTCTCTTTTCACAGAACCCCTTCTCCTCTCTGGGATTTCCCTTTTATTCTCAGAGGAGAAGGTAACTGTCAATAACTTCTTTAGTCAACCTACTGTGGAATCTTGGAAAATTTTACCCATTATTTATGGAAACAAAACAATAAATTAGTTATTTATTCAAAAGAAGGAAATAAATCTTATTCATCAATTGATTAACATACTTGTTAATCTTTGTTTACTTAAAAATTCAAATGTATATATTTAAAATAACATAAATAAATTAAACCGAGTGTTACACATGTTACACGTCATTTTGTCACCATGAAATTTAACTGTCAATATGGGTCTATCACCATCCATATCATGTTCCCTTAGAGGTGAAAAACACTCATGTTCCTGAACCAAGTATAGGAAATTGGATAAAAGCTCTTTAAAACCTTTAAAATATTACTTGCGTGCTTTTTATAGCCTTTTCCTGCTCATGCACTAATGCTTCTTCTATTAGCCGCGACGATCTTCGCTCTGTTCGCCACTAAAACATGCACACCCCGTAAAAAGGAAGTAAATATAAAAATTAACTTCTAGAAGCATAGTTGGTCGAATATTCTCCCAACTGGAAGCCTCTAGAGTCGTGCCAGTTCGAGCTTTATCCCTCTACCCATGGAGCTTATCCCTTGGCCAAAGAAGCCCAAATACCTTCATGGGAGGAAATCATCCCTCTCTTAATGGAACTTGAACTACCTCAATCTCTCTATAAATTGAGCTGAAGTTTCAAGTTGAAGGGTAGATACTAATTTTTATAGATTCTAAGTTGAAGAAAATAAAAAAAAAAAGTAATTGTTGGAACTTATCCCTCGGTCGTAGGACCAAATATTCCCGGTAATTATCAAACTTATGTTCCAATGCCTCAAACCGTATATGGTCAGCCTTATGCATCACAACCTTTTATGGGAGCTCCTTACCCAAGAATTAATACTGTGTGGAATCCCTTGTTGAATCAACAGTCTTTGCAACCTACTTTACAAGTACCTTATAATCAACTTGCTCAGTCACCTAGAAAATTTGGTTTTACCCAAGTCCAATAGCCTGTTCGAAGTGAACTTCAAATCACCCCACAGATATCTGTGTCGAGTAGTCAGTAGGCTAGTCCGAGTAATTGGAGTACTACTATCCAATCTGTTGCACAAATTTCTATTCAAAAACCAAGTACACCTATCCTCGGAGTTTCTAAAACCCTTGTTGTTACAACCCTTCAAATGGAAACACTAAATGTTACACAGGAAATCCCTTAAATTATTGCTCATCAAATTGGACTTATAGTTCATTAGATTCCTCAAACCTCTGTATGAAAACCTGGTGCAACTACGGTTCAAAAAAGTATACCTTTTACGGGTCAAACCTTTCAAGGTCAGTTTGTTCAAAGTAAATCATTTCAAGGGAAATTTCAATATAGAAAAATGGGACAAAATCCAGTTTACCAGAGCCAACCATACCCTGGTTATACATATCAAATACCAACTCAACCTTAGTTCGGTATGGCTAACCTTGGATACCTTGGAGGTATTCCAATCCAAACTGCACAGGCTATTCCAAGTTTTCCTTGATATCCTCCTCCAGGTACTGGTATTGTTCCTCAAGGTTATCAGTTTTCATAGCAAGACCCTAACTGGTGGTTACCATTCATTGAAACTTTAGATTTACCTGACTTGTATCGGCTAACAAATGATCTGATTTATTATCTTATGTTTTGATCGGAAATTCCCACTAAGTTGCCCAGTGATATTCCAAATTTTGAAGGATAATCGGGATAAGACCCCTCAAATCATGTGATGACTTATCATATGTGGTGTGCATCCAACTCCTTAATCGATGATTCCATTCGTTTGAGACTTTTTCAGAGAACTTTGATCGGCTTAGCTGCAAAGTGGTACATTGAGTTACCACGTGGCTCTTTCAATAATTTCAGCGCCTTAGCAACAACCTTCCTAACTCATTTTTAATTGCCATTCTGTTATGAAAATGGCACAGAACTTCTGACTTCATTAAAACAGATTACGCCAGCATACATTTCAAATCACATACAAGAATGGTGACGTAGACGAAATTTAGTGAAAGTTTTCATTCTGGATCAAATTCTGCTAGAATGGTCCATTAAATAATTCTTTTTAAGATTACTGAAGATGTAGCTAAGGGAATTATTATAACAAAAATAGCAAGTCATAGCTCAAGCATAGTGCCTGGATCTCGTTTACATACAATCTGGTACTCTATATGAAAAAATTCTTGATTTACCATGCTGAGGCCAACTTAATACAACTCCTTATGGTTCTCATTACGCAGACGGTATAATTGGTACAGTAAATGTGACAAAGAGTAAGAAGAAATCATCTAAATCTACTCATCCAATCATAACTCTACTGGATTCACCTAAAGGAGATCCTTCCCTAGAAACTTCTGTCGAGATTCATGTCATAGAATCATCTACAACCAAAGCTAAATAATCCAGCAATAAGAAGAAGGGGAAGCGTAAAAATAAACAAAGCACTTATCCCAAAGAGAAAGCTGAAAAAACTGAACCGTAAGACGAAAAAAAGAAACCTCGTTATCCTTGTTTTATCTATGATGAGGATCACTACACCAAAGAGTGCCCACATTGGGCCAAGGTATCCAAATTTTTCAAAGGTTCACCCACCCCTGTTGTCTTGAAAGATCCTTTTCAATCTCAAGATAGAAAAATGATCGGATCTTCTTCCAATTCATTGGCGTATATCCTAATGATTTCTCAGGTCACGGTTGCGACACGATCTCAAGACTATGGATCTAAGAGTCCTGTAACTGGTAAATAAATTGAACCATCCAGTCAAACACCAATAACAAATCCTTCAGTTTCCGAACCATTGCAAATCGAGAAACCTAATTCTAATTTAGTGATTAAACTTCCTACCAAGGGTGTACTTCAAAAATTAGATTTCAATCCACATGCGAGAGCCGCTCAGAATTACAAAATTGTTGAAGATTTGGCCATATCATCTTTAGCAATGTCGGCCTTCGAAGTGCTGCAATATTGTCCGACTTAGAGGAAATTACCATTATCAGCTAGAGGAGTGATTGATCCTCAAGACTCAAATCTTATTGTGTTTGATCTCAAAAACTTTGTACCTAGACTCCCACATAAAATGGCTTTTCAAATTCCGATATTAGTCAAATCAAGGTGATTTTTCGCAAAGTAATTGATGAGGGAGCATCTACGTGCATTATGTCCTTAACTTGTTGGAAAACTCTTGGTTCTCCGACAATCAACCACTCACCGACCATTCTTAAAGCCTTTGATGGAATAGGTTTTCGCCCATTCGGAACACTCCAGGATGTGCCTATAGAAGTAGAAGGAAAAACTGTAACAGTCAAGGTGGAAGTTATTGATAACCCTCTTGATTACAACCTTCTTCTAGGTCGAAGTTGGTCTTATGCTATGACTATTGTTGTTTCATCAGTCTTTCGAATGATAATGCTTCCTCATAAAGGAAATATTGTTAAAATCGATCAGTTGTCTTACTTCGCTTGACCCTACTTCTACAGATAGTATCCAACATGTTGAAAAAACAGTTATCGCTTATGAAGATGTTGGGGTAGGACTATTTAATGATTACACTCTCATGGGAAATTTTGTTATACCTTCTTCCAACGTACCGTGAACTATTTCCATTATGAATATGATTACATCAAACACAATTCCATTTGATGACACGTGGAATGTGCCTTTAGAATCAGAATTGGACTCGTATGATGGCGAGATGCCTTTAAGTGCTTTTGAATCGGCATATGTAGCAGTACAATCGTGTTCTGAAAATCCATCAACTTATATTGATCAAATGAATGTGGTAAATGAAGTGTATTCTTCTTTATCAATCTTAGCCTTGACATCATTTTTGGATCCTTTTCAACAAGTGTTTTCAACTGATGAAAATATCTAAGAAATCTTGTCATTGGATGAAGGATGATATCCATCATCGATCTTCTTTTTTACCTGACCTTGATAAACTTGAGAATGATTTTTCATCTATATTTTCAATTGATTATGTCAAGAAACCTCAAAATCCTATGTACATTCTTCTTTCGGATTCTGAAAAATAATTTGGGAAATATTTCCATAACAATTCCTATTGACATATCAATTTAATACAGAATAGTTGAGAACATTCATATAGGTGCTTCTTGCTCGATTGAAGAGATCAAAATCTACAAAGCCCTATTTCAAGAATTCTGAGACATTTTTGGTTGGTATTATGAATAAATGTCAGGTATTGATCCTAATATTGTTATTCAAGAAATTAAGACATACAAAGATGTTAAGCCTATTAGGCAGAGATTACGTCTGATACATCCGCGGAAAGCTGCTGCAATTAAAGCTGAATTTGAAAAGTTACTATGGGCAAGATTTGTTTATCCTATTCCTTTGACAGTTTGGGTATCTAACATAGTTCCTGTAACCAAGAATCAAGGGACTATCAAAGTATGTGTCGATGATCAAAGACAGTTATCCTACCCCTTATATTGACCAAATTATTGATGATTGTGCTGGAAATGAAATATTCTCGTTTATGGATGGTTTTTCTGGTTACAATCAAATCAACATACTCCCTATTGATCAACCTAAAACAACACTTATATGTCCATGGGGCATGTTTTCACACTGTAAATTACCATTTGGACTAAAAAATGTTGGTGCAACTTTTAAATGAGCTATGTCTTATGCATTTCACAATATCAAACATATTGTACAACCCTACCTGGATGACTTACCTGTGGCATTCTTTACGCAGAAAAGATCATCCTACACATCTACGTGCCATCTTTATGAGATGTAGGCATTACAAAATTTGTTTGAATCCGAAAAAATGTGTATTTTGTTTACAATCTGGAAATTTACTTGGGTTCATTTTTTCAAAAGAAGGAATTCATGTTGACCCATCGAAGGTTGAGGCTATTGTTAGTATACCTCCTCCTTCCACTCTTTGGAAAATCCAAAGTTTGCTGGGGGAAGAAAACTTTCTGCGTCGTTTTATCCCGAACTATGCAGAATTAACTAAAGGTTTTACCTGGTTATTAAACCGAGATGTTCCATTCATTTGGGACAAGATTTTCGATAAAGATTTTGATGCGCTTAAACACGCGTTGACCCATGCATTGTTGTTGCATCCGACTGATTATCACTGAGATTACTTTATGTATTTAGCTGCATCTGATTCCACTATTGGAATGGTTCTAGTTCAAGAGGATGATTCTAAAAATGAACATGTGATTTATTACCTAAGTTCGAATCTCAGCCCGACGGAAATCAAGTATTCACATGTGGATAAATTGGCCTTGGCAGCTGTTCAAGCTGTCCAACGATTATGTCATTACATATTATTACACAAAACCACAGTGATAGCTAATTGCAACTCGATGATGTAAATTTTGACGAAACAATTTCTCAGGGGAAAATACTATAAATGGATCATTATCCTGCAAGAGTTTGATTTGGAATTCAAGAAATCCAAGTCTAAGAAATCACTGGTATTTGTTGAACTTATGTGTGATTTTCCCAATACTGAATCTGAAACGGTGGTAGAAAACCATATCGTTGATGAATCTATGTTTCTAATCAATACATTAGATCCTTGGTTTGTGGATATCATTATATATCTCCAGACCCAAACCTTTCGACTAGATCTTTCACGATCAGATCAAAGGAGAATTCGATACCAATCACAGCAATATAATATTGTTGGCGACACTCTTTATTGTCATGGTGCTGATTCTTGTTTTCGACGTTGTATAAATCATGAATAAGCTGAAAGGATTTTGAATGAATTCCACTCTGGAGCATGTGGTGGTAATATATTTGGGTTTTCCACAGCCCAAAAGATATTGCGCACTGGCTATTTCTGGTCGTCTCTATTCAAATACTGTATTCTTGTGGTTAGAAAATGCCACAATTTCCATATTTTTGATCAAAATATGCATGCACCTCCAGCTCCTCTTTACCCAATCATTGTCGTCGGTCCTTTCACTAAATGGGGCATCGATTTCATCACATGTAAACCTCACTCGGTTGGTGAGCATGGGTATATTATTCTCGTCATATATTACTTTACCAAATCGGCCGAGGTGATGCCTACATTTGCGGCTGATGGAAAAACTACAACAATTTTCATATTCAATCATGTGATTTCTCAATTTGGTGTCCCTCAAGCTATCATTACGGACCATGGGAGTCATTTTGAAACATTATGATGACCAGATTTCCACTCAACTTGGACTATGCCTCGATAATTCTACACCATATTACCCACAAGCTAATGATTAAGTTGAGGCTGCCAACAAGGTTTTAACCAACATGATTAAATAGATTGTCGGAACTAAAAAACAAATTGGCATACCATGATTTTTTCGGCATTATGGGCATACCGTACCTCTGCAAAAACATCCATAGGATTCACTCCTTTAGAGCTTTTTTACGGTTTGGAAGATGTGTTACCCATTGAATGTGAAATCTTGTCACTCAAATTATCCATTGAATTATTACCGCCTACCTATGAAGAGGATAAACGCTTCCTATACCTAGCACAATTAGATGAAACTCGTAGCACTGTTGCATTCGCTGTCGAGGCTCATAAAAAATGTGTTAAGGCTCATTATGATGAAAGTGTTAACCCTCACATATATTCAAAAGGGGGCCTGGTTCTAGTATTAGATCAAGCTCACGACAAACTAGGTGTTGGTAAATTCAAACCAATGTGGCATGGTCCTTATATTGTTAAGTGTGTGCTTGCAAAAGGAGCCTATGAGTTAATAGATTGTGATGACATCTCTTTAGATAAACCTAGAAATTGTCTTTATCTAAAGAGATATTATACATGATTCTTCGTGTGAAGATCCTCTTTGTACATTAGTTACATTTTAGAACAGTGTGCCTTAGATTAGAAAAGTGTGCCTTAGGATTAGTTATTTTTTCTCGATGAATTTTCGCTATTTTCGTTGCTTATCTTGATTACTCTTGATAATGTAGATGTAGACATTCCTTCAAAACTACATTGATTTTGTTGATGACGCCTATCGTAGTACATGGAACATTTCTTCCACATCATGGGTCATCTATTCACCCACTGATGATTTAGTCGCTACTCATGGGATATGCCTCAGTCAAACAACAAACAATATTGCATAATTTAGCGCAGGCATTGAGCTATTATCTAATTTCATCGCATTTGGTATTCGACATTTGATTCTTAGGTTAGATTCACAACTCATTGTATTACATTTAAATGGTGTTTACGCTATCATAAATCTAGCTTTGTTAAGAATGTTTTTGAGGGTTCGTCTCTTGGATACAAAGTTTGATTACATTGAATATCAACACATTTCAATAAATTTAAAAACATTGGCTGATGCATTAGCTAATCTAGTTTTAAATAGACATATGCAACATTAAAAGTAAAACAAAACAATATTTGATCCATATTGAACAAGATACTCAGAGATAAGAAGTAGTAATATCATTAGGTTAAAAATAGTTGTGTGTCAAAAATAAATACATCATCTGTGATCATAGGTTTCAAACACCTTATGATCTAAATATACTAATACAAAAAAAACAAAATGTCTATCTAAATCGACCATCAGCTATCCATGATGATGATCATGATAGCAGACTATGGCACATGCCACCCTCCGTAGATATCTCCTTAATGGGCCTGGAACACTAGTCACATGTCTCTAGAGCCTGAGAGGTATATCATTTGTCCCTGTCTCTGGGACATCAATAGTCAACATATCTAGGTTGTGCCCTAGCTCTATAAGGATCTCTGTTGCATCAGTCTGTGGTGGGCCTACTATAAACACCTATCAATCGACGAATCACTTTTTGTTGTGATGGATCGTGTTAGCCCCTTATGATTTCATTGAAAAAGCAAGCAAGGGGCTAATTTGTTGTATAAGCCTGCAAAGAATGCATTTCCCTTGTAAACACATCATCCTTGAAGCCTTTTCATGTCCTCTACCTTTAATTTTCGCCCTTTGCTGTTACGGAGTCTATGAGCCTCAATGATTGCTAAATATCCTGCTCCAAAAAGCCCTGCATTACCCCTCATACCCCTGCAAAGTGTCATTTTTTCCCCTTTTTCCCTCTTCTGTCAATGTGTCCATGCTCCCCTCTATTCCCCTATTAACCCTCTAAAACCCCCAGGATCCCCTTTAAATCCCATTTTTCCCTTTGTTTAAACCCTTTTACCCTTTTCCTCCCTATCGTTACCCTTTATAGGCTTCAAAATGCATTAAAAGGGTTAAAAACCCACTTTGAAATGATATATCAAGCCTAGCCCCTCTTCTGCTGGCTCCCGCACCTTTCCTCCCACGTGATCATAGTGCTGGAACCACCTGTCAGAGCAAAAAGTGTTTATCTCCAATCCATGTCGGGCACGACACCAGCTGTTGATCTTGGTAGATCGGACGGCTATCATTAAATCTTCGGCGCCCGTGTTTCTCCGTTCAAATCTCCAATCGCGCCATCACCGTTCGTTTAAACATTGATCTGACGGTCCGAAATGTGCCCGCGCCGGTGGTCCCCATGCACTGTTCATAAACCCGGTGGTTTCTATCGCACCGCCTTTGGGCGGTAGGCAGTATTCCCTCATCGGCCAGCGATTCCATACACATTTCGATGCGTGGCTCCTGTACAGTTTCAAAACCGCTTGCCCATCGCGAGTTATTGTTCGGTACAGGACGCGCATCGATATTCATACGAGCCGTTAGATCTGCCCCTGCCCATCCAACGATCATCGCTCGACGAAGTTGCGCGAAGTTTAAACCATACTCTCTATACCTTGGGCCCCCCGTTCATCACCCTCCACTGTGCGTTTGACCGTCGATCTCCTCTGAGATCCGACGGCCCAGTTTGGTCTTCCCGCTGTTGACTCTCCCGCTGTCGACCAGTCCCGCCACGTCACCTCCACATGCCTCACCGTACTGTCGCCCCTCTCGTTTTACATATTCATTCAAAGGTCGGAGATTCAAAGGTTTTTCGTTCATTTTTCCTTCCGCGCCACCTTCTGACTGTAGTCTTCATTGTTTCCACCTCACTACAGGTCATCCATGATAGTTTCGCCATCAAACCAGTCCTCATCATCAGTCTAGCCACCCCCCGTTGCGTCCACCACCCCCCATGGTTTTCTTAACGAGTTGCATGTTTTTGCAGGGCTTCCAGGGAGGTGGAAGGCCGCCATGATTCATATGAATCATTGTAAGTGGCACATTGAGCAGACAAAATTAAAAATTGAAGCTGGTACGGCAGGGAAATGTCAAGAAAGGTGGCGGTAGTATAAATCCCATCAAAGGACGAAGTTTGGAACTTCGCAGACTCTATCCCGCGCCATTAATCCCCAGATCTTGCAGAATCAAGACATTTATGAAGCCGTGGAGAAAAACCAGCTTACGATCAAGGATTTCAGCATTCGGCATTGAGTGTTTTAAGTTTTAATACAACAGTTTAGAGGAAAAGCACCAGATCAATGATCCCACAGATCATGCAAAGGTACAGCACGCAGAGATTCATGAAATTAGGGTTCAAATCAGCAGAATGTTTCTTCCAGAACAAGGACATAGTACACATTATTGTTTCAGTTTATATTGTGTTCAAGCAAGGTTTTCTCCCCCCCCCCCCCTTTTTTACAACAATCCTATGCTATCATAAGCGTTTATTTCACGAGCATGGCAGTCCATTCAGTCGTTTTTTTTATACACCAAAGTACTACACAGTACTGAAGTCAGAGTACATTCAGGGCCATCTCAGAGTAATTGGAAGTCTGAAAAGGATCATTCATTCACCCAAAGAACACCAGAGATTAATGCACAGGATCTATACAGAACGGGCTTCGGCCCTCTTTCTTTTCAGAAGTTTAATACTGCATTTAGTTCTACACCTACCTCCTCTGCTCCTCCGGAGCTATAAATTCATGAAGAACTCATTGTAATGGTTTTTGATCAGTTATCAGAGAACTGAAAGTAGTTTCTTTTGAGACACAGTCTCTGTGTAAAGATTGTAATATAGGTTGAAGGAAATGTTTTCAGACTGAGTATTCAGCTAGTGGCATTGTTGTACTTGATTGGTATTGTTATTTAATATGACAAGCACATTTCTTTGGATCCTGATATGAATTAGCGGTGATGTTTTCCTATCTCTGTGTTTACTTTCATTTCATTTCATTTCTACTGGCTTGCATCAGAATATTGGCATAGGATTTACCCTTGTTAGGTACCCTATGTTTCTGCTCTCCTTGCCATTTATGTTTATCTTCTGAATGTATTATCTAAGGAATGTTTTCAGTTGGTTTAACTAGTGTAGTGGATGTTATTGCCTACTCTCTGATGTATGAATTAAATGAATTCAGTCCTTAGATGCTTCTTGTTATAGATTTAGTGGGAAGATTTGGGAACACTGGGGATTAGTGTTAGCCCTGTCCACTAGGATCCTTGTACGACCTGCTGACCTGTAACATTGTTCCCTGAAATCTATGTTATCTCCTCCCTCCTACTTTCCATATCACATAATCATATTGAAAGATCCTAATTTTCAGATGACTAGCCCAATTGAAAGCCTGCCTATTGATTAGCGAGCAAATCCTTTCCTAACTCCATTGCCCAATGGTCTTGAATATTTCCTGGAATATTTCACCTTTGCCTTATCCCTCTTTGCTCACCCTGGTCTTACATTGAACCCTTCTTTCCTGATAACCAGCAACCAAAATCAAAGAAATCAAACAAACAAACCTTGTGCCTATAACTAGCCTAAAATCATAACATTTGAGCCTCATAGACATAAACCTTTGCTCAAACTAGAGAGATCCCTCTCTTGACCCAGGAGGGCTAGATCCTGAGGTCTAAAAGTGGTTCTGATGTTGTCTCATCTTTTGGTCTTGCCAATCTGGCCAAAACATGGGAACCCCAACATAATGACGACTCCGCTGGGGAACTGAGTGCATTACACCTTAAACATCCTTAAGCATTCAAAATACCTACAATCTCTGGTTAGTTTGGCAGTTAAACAGTCTTATTCTCACATCAACCTCTACACCATTTGTTGTGTTTTTCCCATACTCTTGGACAGAGTCTGGAAAGGGCCAGATAGCCTCCGGATCTCACACTCTTCCAGAGGTGACATATCTGGTAAATGCCCTCCCAGTCAATCTCTGGTTAGAGTTTGATGTGTTTGAAGACATCCTCGAAAAGGGACATCTCAAGAACACTGTGGTGGACAGTGTACCCTCCAAAACTTCCTAAACCCTCCACCTGGTGACTCCAATATTCCACAAACGTTTCAAAGACTCCACTGGTGATCAGTAGGCCTGCTGATTATCTTGGTGCACATTAGACTCCACTGGGAGACCAGCCCCCATAACAAAATCAACCACAGTAGAAGTAACAAGTAGGGTCAAGCTGCTTAGTCAGAGACAACATTCTGGCTTCTATAACCATTCATACAAGAGCTTACCCTAACCCAGACCCACCTGAAATAGTTGATAACCCCGAGAGAACCCTCAAGGGAGCTCCTACACCTAAAATATCAACTATTTCCAAACACATCCATAGAGCTAATTCTGCACCAGAAGATCTTACAGCTCTATCACACTTTCACCTTGACCTAGACCTACCTAACAGCTTCTCTAGAACTAGGTCATTCAGTGGTTTAGACCAGCTAGACCCTGAGCTTCCTGATTCACCACACCAAAGTGGTAGACACCTTGGGAACAGACAGACCCCTCCATCAACACCTCCTGATTTACATTTCATACAAAAATTGGGGCTCAGTCACCCTAGGTCTGCTCATCAGTCATCTACTGGTCATAATATCCCTATCATCCATATACCTGCTGCCCAAGCCCTACTAGCTCATCAAAACATCATTATGGCAGCCTGGTATGCACCCCTAGTTTTACCCCAGCCTCTAGTACCCTTACCGAATGATTATCAGTCTAATATTCCACACTTCACTGCAAAGGAGTCCATCACAGCCCAACAACATGTAGATAAGATGGAAGATTCTTTTGACTACATGGAAATTGATGATGATATAGTCAAAATGAGAATCTTTTCCCAAAGCTTAGGGGGTGATGTGAAGAAGTGGTTTAAAGGCCTACCCCCAGGTAGCATCAACGATCTTCCAGCTTTATATCAGACCTTCATAAAAAAATGGGAAACTAGGGCAAATCCTTGCCAACTCCTAGCAGAATATATGACCCTTAAAAGAAACGTAGGAGAGAGTGTTCACGATTACACAACAAGGTTCAACAGCATTTATAATGCTCTCCCTCCACATATGAAACCTCCACAAGGCATGGCCCTAGCAAAATACCATGAAGTCTTTGATGCTGACATGGCCTATGAGCTTAGGGATAAGGAATACAACACATTGGAAGACATGCAGAAAGGAGCAGTGAACATAGAGGAAAATCTGATTGAGAAAAGAGCATTACTGAAATCTGAGAGAAGGGTAACATATAGAGATGACAACGTAGCTTCCACATCTGACCAAAATTATGATAAGTGTCTAAAAATGTGGAAAGGTTACAACAAATGATGGAAAAGATGGTTGTCACCGTTATCAATCAGAACAAGAACCAGAACCAAAACTTTAGAAGAAACAATAACGCTCCCAACAGACAAAGAGAATCAGATCAACAAGTTATTCCCCCATTCCAAGAGAATTTTCTTGATGAAGATGAGGAAATCATAGAAGAGTCTGAGGGAAACACAATTAATATGTTTGAAACAAAAGATTCAATCCATAACTATTATTCAGAAGAAGACCAGCCTTCACCCTCTGGTTGGGAGGAGGAATGGTTGGAATCTGAAGATTACAGATTAGGATTTGAAAATGCCATGATGCAGGTCAAAGAACAGTATGAACTTAGAAGACAAAAGAGTCAAGAAACTGCCAAACCCAAAGCTTCTGAGACTACCATAAAAAAGAGGAATGCTGAAAACAACAAATCAGCAGCTGAGAGTTCTAGAAAGAATAGAGAAAAATACAACCAAAACACTAATGCACAAGGTAAACCAACTAGCAGCACTAGCACTGCAATTAGTGCTCCTGATAAAACTATCACAAACGATGTACATAATGAGAATTAGCACACTGATTCAGCCACTAAGGCAGTGGAAAATAGAACAGAGATGAGTATCCCAAAGATTCAGTCCACTTTCAATTTGGAAAGTGATATTGCAAGAATTAAAATCTCTGTCCCACTTTCTAAGCTGGCCACTCAGGATGTATATAAAGGCCATATTTTGAGAGCTTTGAACTTAGGTGAGAAAGGTGACTCTGTCAATTTGAACGATGATCAGCATCCCCTCTTATTTGAATCTAAGATAGAGGGGAAGTTTCAGGAAGGGGTAGTTCCACCTTTCTATATCAGTATCAACATTCACGACAAGATCCTGCATAATGCAATGCATGATTTTGGAGCATCTCACAACCTAATGCCTAAGGTAGTCATGGAAAGACTAGGTCTAGAGATAACCAGACCCTACAAAGACTTATACTCATTTGACTCTAGCAGAGTAAAATTCTTGGGCCTGATTAAGGATCTATGTGTGAGTTTGACCCAGATCCCAGCGAAATGTATGGTCATGGATGTTGTGGTGGCATATTTTCCACCCAAGTATGGCATGTTGTTATCAAGATCATGGGGAGCCAAGTTGCAGGGTACAATGCAGATGGATGGCTCGTATGCCACAATCCCAATCTTTGTCAAACTTAGAAAGCTGTATAGGGAGATACAGATGAAATTCCTAGTCAGTAGCCCCGAAAAACCAGAAAATTCACCTGTTTATTCTGTACATACAGACCTTGACTCCTTCATATTTTGTAGTGATGAATCTTTAGAAGGGTCAGAGTCCCAAAAAAGAGATACAAGAAGAGAGGCAGAGGCCATGGATTTTAGCATAATGGCTGCTCTGGATTTAGAGGACAATGAAGAAGAAAACCGCAATGAAACCTGTAGGATATGCGGTGGAGACCTAACTCCAAGTGAACAAGAAACAACACGTAAATAGCCATCTGACCAGATCCCGAGAACTCATACATTTCATGAGGAACAAGGAAATCCACAGCCCGATACAAACCTTATAGAGCAATCTACTGGTGAACCCAGCCATAGGGAAAAGAATGATAACGAAAACGAAAATGAACCCTTGTGGGTGATGAACTTCGATGGGTCTTGCAAAAGAAGAAATGTTGGGGAAGGAGTGTGGATGCATAACACAGAAAACGATTACACAGAGAGTCATGCCTGCAACCTGCACTTCAAATGTACAAACAACGTTGCAGAATACGAGGCTCTGATCTTAGGTCTAAATCTATTGAAGAAAATAGGGGCCCGTAAGATAGCTGTGTAGGGAGATTCTGAGCTGGTGATAAAACAGGTAAACGGGGAATACACAGTGAAACATCCTAGGTTGAGAGCATATAGGAATGACACTATGGACCTACTGAAAACGTTTGTTGAGTACAAATTAGTGTTCGTTCCTAGAAGTCAAAATTTCATTGCAAACGGATTAGCTTGCCTAGCCAGTTCCTACCCCAAGACTCCCAGTGACCAACAGATCATCGTTCAGACCAAATTTAGACCTGTTGTGCCGGATAACGAAAAATACTGGCAGGTTTTTCAAGGTGATAAATAGATTGAATATTTCCTAGTAGGTAGAAATGAGTTTGAATTTTCTGATTTAGACTCCAAATCTGACAGTAGCCGCCTAAGTGAATAATCCTCAGATGAGGAACAAACACCCTATAACATAGAAATAAATTCTTTAAGTGAACAGACTGGAAATCCAGACCGCAAATGTGAAAATGCAGATAGTGAAGAGGTAGAGGTGCTGAGTCCAAAGATAAGAATATACCCAGGGGCCTGGCACCCTTAGAGGACCTCTTTGACTTTGATGATGTGGCAAAAAATCCCACTATAGAACATGCAGATTATGATGTGGAAGAATGCAACTTATGCACTGAAGATAAGCCCATAATGATTAAACTGGCTAAGTCTTTACCTGCAGACATGAAGAAGAAATACATTGACCTTTTCAAGGAATTCATTGATGTGTTTGCATGGAGCTATGAAGACTTAAAGGCCTATGACACAAATATTATCCAGCACAAAATACCCTTGAAAGAAAATCAGAAGCCCTTTAGGCAAAAACTTCGCAGAATCAATCCCAAACAATTTCCCGCAATAGAGAAGGAGATTAAGAAAATGTATGAAGTAGGTATAATTGTGCCAGTGAGGTTCTATGATTGGGTATCAAACTTAGTGGCTGTGAGGAAGAAGACAGGAGAAATCAGGTTGTGTATAGACTTCAGGAATCTGAATAGAGCCTCACTTAAAGACAATTACCCTCTGCCTAAAATGGAACATATCCTTCAGAAGGTAGTAGGCTCTAAAAAGATTTCCCTGCTAGATGGTTTCTCTGGATATAACCAAGTCTTAGTAATCCCAGAAGATCAACTCAAGACAGCCTTTACCACTCCATGGGGTACCTTCATGTACGTGAAGATGCCTTTTGGATTGATGAACGCTGGAGCCACCTTCCAAAGAGAGATGGACATAGCATTTTCAGATGAGATAGGGCACTTCATCATGATCTAATTAGATGACATAACAGTCTTTTCCAAGTACGAAGAAGAACACCTGAAACATCTGAGAAAATTATTCGAAAAATGTAGAAGGTTTGGTTTGTCCCTGAACCCTAAAAAGACTGTCTTTGGGCTACATGAGGGTAAAATCCTTGGCCACATTATATCCGAAAAGGGAATCAGGATAGACCCCCAACGAGTTGAGGGAATACTACAGATCATACACCCCAGAAACATCAAGGAATTACAGTCTTTCATTGGGAAGATTAACTTCCTTAAGAGGTTTATTCCAAATCTGGCTGAACACCTCAGGAACATGACTAACATGTTGAAGAAAGGTGTAGGAGTTAAATGGACTGTAGGAGCTAAACAATATTTCGAATCAGTGAAAATTGCACTTACCCAAGCTCCTGTCCTAATCAGCCCAGATTTCTCCAAAGATTTCCTGATTTTTTCATTCGCCTCAGAGCATACAGTGGCTGTAGTCTTGCTGCAGAAAAACTCAGAGGGAATGGAACAGCCAATTGCCTTCTTTAGCAAAGCACTCAGAGATGCACCCTTCAAATAAAACATCATGGAGAAATAGGCCTATGCTCTGATTAAGGCCTTGAAATACTTCAGGGTGTACATATTGCATTCTCACAACATAGCTTATGTGCCCAACATCATAGTCAAAGATATACTGTACCAAGACCCAGATGGGAAAAGGGGCAAATGGATAGCTGTGATCTTACAGTATTACCTTGAGATAAAACCCACCAAACTGATTAAGTGTCAGGGCTTAGCTAAGTTAATGGCTGAATCAAACCTACAAGCCCTAGACATTAACATGATAAGTACCTTGGATGAGCAACAAGAATTTCCTGATCTCACTGTTGAGGAAAATTTTCAGAGCTCTCCTCGGTATTCCGACGTTCTGTATGTGCTTACACACCTCAATGCCCCTCCCGGATTATCAAAGACCAAGGCCAGATTCTTAAAGCTAAAAACCAGAAGTTACTACATTATGAATGAAAACTTATACTGGAAGAATCCTAATGGCCTATTGCTTAAATGTTTGACTGAAAATGAGGCAGAGAGGGTTAAACAAGAATTTGAAACGATATATCAAGCCTAGCCCCTCTTCTGCTGGCCCTCGCACCTTTCCTTCCACATGATCATAGCGCTGGAACCACCCGCCAAAGCAAAAAGTGTTTATCTCCAATCCATGTTGGGCGCAACACCAGCCGTTGATCTTGGTAGATCGAACGGCTATCATTAAATATTCAGCGCCCGTGTTTCTCCTTTCAAATCTCTGATCGCGCCATCGCCGGCCATTTAAACGTTGATCTGACAGTCCGAAATGCACCCGCGTCGATGGTCCCCATGCACTGTTCATAAACCCGGTGGTTTTTATCGCACCGCCTTTGGGCAGTAGGCGGTATTCCCTCATCGGCCAGCGATTCCATACACATTTCGACGCGTGGCTCCTGTACGGTTTCAAAACCGCTTTCCCATCAAGCGTTATTGTTCGGTACAGGACGCGCAACGATATTCATACGAGCTGTCAAATCTGCCCCTGCCCATCCAATGATCATCGCTCGATGAAGCTGCGCGAAGTTTAAACCATAGTCTTTGTACCTTGGGCCCCTCGTTCGTCACCCTCCGCTGTGCGTTCGACTGTCGATCTCCTCTGAGATCCGACGACCCAGTTTGGTCTTCCCGCTGTTGAATCTCCCGCTGTCGACCGGTCCCGCCACATCACCTCCACGTGCCTCACCGTACTGCCGCCCCTCCCGTCTTACATATTCATTCAAAGGTCAGAGATTCAAAGGTTTTTCGTTCATTTTTCCTTCCGTGCCACCTTCTGACTGTAGTATTCATCGTTTCCACCTCACTACAGGTCATCCACGATAGTTTCGCCATCAAACCATTCCTCATCATCAGTCTAGCCACCCCCCCATTGCGTACACCACCCCCCATGGTTTTCTTAACGAGTTGCATGTTTTTGCAGGGCTTCCAGGGAGGCGAAAGGCCGCCATGATTCATAGGAATCATTGTAAGTGGTGCATTGAGCAGGAAAAACTAAAAACTGAAGCTGGTATTGCAGGGAAATGTCAAGAAAGGTGGTGGCAGTATAAAGTCCATCAAAGGATGAAGTTTGGAACTTCGCAGACTCTATCCCGTGCCATTAAAACCCAGATCTTGCAGAATCGAGACATTTATGAAGCCGTGGAGAAAAACCAGCTTACGATCAAGGATTTCAGCATTCAACATTGAGTGTTTTGAGTTTTAATACAACAGTTTAGAGGCAAAGCACCAGATCAATGATCCCACAAATCATGCAAAGGTAAAGCACGCAGAGATTCATGAAATCAGGGTTCAAATCAGCAGAATGTTTCTTCCAGAACAAAGACACAATACACATTATTGTTTCAGTTTATATTATGTTCAAGCAAGGTTTTCTCCCCCCCCCTTTTTTACAGCAATCCTATGCTATCAGAAGCGTTTATTTCACGAGCATGGTATTCCATTCAGTCGTTTTGTTTATACACCAAAGTACTGCACAGTACTGAAGTCAAAGTACTTTCAGGGCCATATCAGAGTAATTGGAAGTCTGAAAAGGATCATTCGTTCACCCAAAGAACACCAGAGATTAATGCACAGGATCTATACAGAACGGGCTTCGGCCCTCTTTCTTTTCAGAAGTTTAATACTGCATTTAGTTCTACACCTACCTCCTCTGCTCCTCCGGAGCTATAAATTCATGAAGAACTCATTGTAATGGTTGTTGATCAGTTATCAGAGAATTGAAAGTAGTTTCTTTTGAGACACAGTCTCTGTGTAAATATTGTAAGATAGGTTGAAGGAAATGTTTTCAGACTGAGTATTCAGCTAGTGGCATTGTTGTACTTGATTGGTATTGTTATTTAATATGACAAGCACATTTCTTTGGATCATGATCTGAAGCAGTGGTGAGGTTTTCCTATCTCTGTGTTTACTTTCATTTCATTTCGTTTCTACTGGCTTGCATCAGAATATTGGCATAGGATTTACCCTTGTTAGGTACCCTATGTTTCTGCTCTCCTTGCCATTTATGTTTATCTTCTGAATGTATTATCTAAGGAATGTTTTCAGTTGGTTTAACCAGTGTAGTGGATGTTATTGCCTGCTCTCTGATGTATGAATTAAATGAATTCAGTCCTTAGATGCTTCTTGTTATAGATTTAGTGGGAAGATTTGGGAACACTGGGGATTAGTGTTAGCCCTGTCCACTAGGATCCTTGTACGACCTGCTGACCTGTAACGTTGTGCCCTGAAATCTGTGTTATCTCCTCCCTCCTACTTTCCATATCACATAATCATATTGAAAGATCCTAAGTTTCAGATGACTAGCCCAATTGAAAGCCTTCCTATTGATTAGCGAGCAAATCCTTTCCTGACTCCATTGCCCAATGGTCTTGAATATTTCCTGGAATATTTCACCTCTGCCTTATCCCTGTTTTCTCACCCTGGTCTTACATTGAACCCTTCTTTCCTGATAACCAGCAACCAAAATCAAAGAAATCAAACAAACAAACCTTGTGCCTATAACTAGCCTAAAATCATAAAATTTGAGCCTCATAGACATAAACCTTTGCTCAAACTAGAGAGATCCCTCTCTGGACCCAGGAGGGCTAGATCCTGAGGTTTGAAAGTGGTTTTGATGTTGTCTCATCTTTTGGTCTTGCCAATCTGGCCAAAACATGGGAACCCCAACAGATTGACATCTCCATTTAAATTTTTATCAGTATTGGATGATAGATGTTGAGATTGCAACAAGATGATGAGCTTAGTGGAAAGGAGTCACCTTCACTAAGTGGGTCCGCAGGGTATTTTTGGCGCAAAGTCTATTTTTAGACATATGGATCATGTTCTATGAGTTGCAGGATGCTGTTTGTGGATGGTTGGTCAAGTCGGGAAAAATATATGGACTTCTATTTTTAGACATACTGGGCGGAATCTATTTTTAGATTGCCAGTCTAAAAATAGGGATGTCAAATATTATTAGCTCTTAATAATATTTAGACTCTAAACATTATCTTATTCTCTTGGAGCACTTGGCTGATGCTCAGAAGGGCAGTAAATTGATATGAATACTGCCTGTGGTTTAGGTGAAGTTTCATTGCATGAAGACTCTGGGCTAGAACTCATGGGACAAAGAGGTTTGGTGGAGTCGATTATAGTTAGTGGTTGTATTCAAGTAATCCAATCTAACTAGTTGAGCTTTTTAATTCAGTTAACTAATAGATACAATTAGTGGTATGGTAATTAATTATTAATTAATTCATCAACAAAATACTTCATTAATCAACTAAGAATGCTATCTTCAATCACTCGTGGCACACAGTTTCTGTGGACATATAGGCGAGCAGTGAGGCAGGTTACTATCACAGTCTATCATATTTGGTAACAGCGATAGGTGGAGTAACCCATGAGGATTGCGCAGTTCAAGCCAGGTGGTTTATTTATATAAAGAGGCCATCCCATAGCTTGAAAACGCAATTCAGGTTGGCTATCAAGTGGCTAAAGGTTGGAGCATGAGTTTTGCTAGATCTAGCTTGATAGTGTGTAGCAAGGGAGGTAGTGCATGAGAGCTTGCAAAGAGCTTTGTACTATGATTGTTACATGACCTCCATGACATGTATAATATACAGATAGTTGGGGGTTTTCAGCTTTAAGCTTTCCCAAGAAATACTGTGTTCACCTGTGATTGTTTGTGGTTTTAATGTATGCATGCAATTGATTTTATTTCTGCATGTGATGATCAATGGTAGAAGAGATTCTGTATTATGCATGAAGCTAAAATAGTGTGTGATCAGGAGAATCTTGGTGAATAATATATCATTTATTCAAATTTATACAATAGAAAGCCAAATAAAATTAGATAACATAAAAAACTTCAAAATGATTTTCTTTACCTCAAGCATCCCACTGTACCCCTGGTGGAAGTGATGTGTCAGGGTCACCTCTTAAATCTACCCCTGCGTAAGGAAAATCTTCAATCATGAAGATATGGTTCCTAAGCCATATATGTTATGCAGAATTATGGATTACGGATAAATCATTCTTCCCTAGACAGGTGCTAATCTAGAACAATAGGTTAAAGATTTTACAACTGTCTTTCCTAACTGTAAACAGACACACAAAATGAAATAAGAAGCTTACTTAGAGTCCAAGTGCTTCCAAAATCTCCTTCTGTCGCTTTTGCTGTGGCTTCATATTCCAGCCGGCTTTGAAAAATATTTACTGCAAGAATGAACACTAAACAATAAGAGATAACAATAACACAGATGTCTATTCAAGTTATTTAGCTAAATCAATAAAAAATAAACCATATACATCAAATACGAAATCATGATATGGAGAATCAAAGCTTATATAGATGCATATAGGGAAAAACAAGTAGTAATCTTTATTAATCATAGAAGAGGAGGTTACAACCTAGTGATTGATTTAGTGTCACCATCTCCAGCAACATCCCAGCCTCATCATAGTGTAAATATCTCCAGAAATATGTCACTCAAATCAAATCCTCAATGAAATTCCACCAGCATTTCTCTACTCAAATTCTTCCTTCTCAAACACTAAGATCTGTGCTCAATTTATAGAGGAGATGAAGTTAGTTTTAAAATCAATGACTTTCCAATAATAGGCAAGACATTTTCCCAATCTTGTAGATGTCAAATGGACACTTGGATTCGAAGCTTGACACATGTGAACTCTTCTAGAAGGCACTGGCCAAGTGGAGATTCTGAAACAATGAGAATTTCGCTCCCAATGTGTCCAACGCACCTGTGAATTTCGGGAAGTGCTTTGCAGAGCAGCCTTGCATGGGGCTACCTGCATATGCAATGCACTTAGTCCCTTTAGAGGCATCGTTGATGATCTCTCATATGATATATTATAAACTTCAAATCTTGGAAACCTGTGCATATGAAAGTCTTAAATGATTTGTCTTGTTCTTTGTTTTAGGGCATGTAGCAACTGAAATGATAGGGTATGATAGACCTTATTCATTGATCATGGAGATGATGTCTAGTTAACCAGGTCAGTGGGAATGATGCCCAAATTGACCTATAACAAATTCCCCCCTAAATCATGAATTTAGAATAATAATAACAATATTTTGATTGATATGCATTACACTGTGATGGGCTGGAGATGAAGCGGAGTGGCGACCTACATCAATCTTATAATACATTACATCATGATATATCCTCTTTGATCATAATTTCTGAGGGTAGGCATTCCCATGTTGTAATATTCTCAATTGGGAAATCTAGCAATATTAACAGTTATGCAGATAAATAACGCAGATCATCTAAGTAAGAGAAGGAGGAAAATATAGAGACTCTTTATTTACATTTACATCAGCAAAATATATGCACAAGATAGCCCACGAGATGTACAATAGGAAATAGAAGACTCCAATAGAAGAAAATCCTCAAAAAGAGGTGATACAACCATGTATTAAGACTGAAAAGAGCTTGACATCGTTATTTTATTGGTTGCAATAGCTGTAGATTACAGTTCATATCTAGATCAGATCTGTGCATGAAATGTTAGATCTATGACAGATCCATACAATAGATAGGTTCCTCTTTCAGATCCCCTTGGAGTTTTCAACATTACACCATGTATAAGCAGTAGATCTAAGATCTAAGTCTGCAGATTTGTAGAATGATTTAGATATTCAGAAATATACAACACTATTAAGATCAGATCTAATATGACAAGAAATAGATATTCATTCAATGGATCCTCAAAGTGAAGGGCAAATCCCCAACACTTGAAAGCCAACTCTCCAACTGATGTACAAAAACTCCCTCCAACAACACCTATAGAAATAACGCAGTTCTGGAAGAAATACTGTGTTGTAGGGTTTAATATATGTTTGGCCACATATCAAGATCATAAAATTATGCTCCAATGGTCCAATGCTCTCTTTCCAATGGGATAGAAAACTTCCCCACTGAAAATCAGCACTAGAATGGTCTAGATCTGAGTAGATCTAGCCTCCACTTGCTGCATCTTTCAAAGACAACCAAACCCTCAACAGGATCTACGTTTTAGTTGGAAGAAGAAGCTTGACCTTTAGTTAGATAGTGGAAAATAAATGCAAACTCTTCCAAGAGGCCTCTCAAGGAAAGAGGTGGGATTCCCGATCAAGAACACCCAGTGCTAAACAACACTATTCTCAGCTAAACAGCAATGAGAATGAGATATGTATAAACAGACAATATACTATAAAAATACAATACCATCAACAACCCTTCTCATGCTGCCATCCTCTTCCTTTTATAAGTTGAGAGCCTGCAAACCCTAAACCACCTTCAATGAAATAGCTCCTTTCACATGAGCCATCTCCATCTAAAACTGCGTTGTGTCGCATTCATGGCCACTCCTCCAAGACATCGTTGTAGATTTGGTCATGGTTGACCCAGCCAAAATGTTTAGCCCCTTTCACACCTAAGGGTGCTTACTTACATAGCCAAGATATAGCCTTTTTCACATTTGGCATTGATTTATTTACTGTTTAGGAGTTTTATGATCCTCTTTTACAATTTTATTCATGGAACAGAAAAATAAAACAAAAATCAATATTCCCATTAGCTTAGTACTAATTGGGAATATTACAGTCCTCCCCTCCCAAATGTTGCTTGTCCTCAAGAAACTGATAAGGTGAGTGCTGCAACTCCTTTCCTCCTCCATTAGTGACACAAGCATGTGATAAGCTTCCTCCATGAGCTAAGTGTTCACCAATCCACCCCTCCATGAACTATTCCTCCAAAGATATCATGAGATGTAAATAGTCCATCCCATAAGGAGACAAAAGCTCAAATGAAACAAACATGGCCAGCCCAATGTGTAGGTTTTAACCCTAAACAGAAATTATCTACACACGAATCTTATAACAGAAAATAAACAATAGTGAGAGCATAAAACATAAAACAGGTAAACACAGAGATTTTCTCCTGGATCCCAAATCGGGATGACTAGCTTGATTTTTCATTATATTCCTTTTAGTGTTACAACACATATATATAAATGCCGAAGCATACATAAACCCCAATCCATTAACCCTGGATTAGAACATAACCATAGTTCCCTTGACTGGATCTACAAAATACCAAGGGTCGAAAACCATCGTACCCCAAAAAACCATGTGCAAACTCATGCACAAAACATGGGTGGGTCTGCCTATGAGTGGGACCGCACACCAAAAAAAATTTCACCGAGGCGCTGTCACCCCCCCTGCTACGCTCGGTGCAACGTACAGCGCGTGGGGCTAGTCGTGGAAATAATATAACACATACCCAAGATTCTCCCACTTGTTGTTTTATTTCCACAAGGGGCCACAGGAGAGCTTAGTCATTTGGCCAATTCTTCAACACCCATTGTTTCTCTACACCAAGAGAATTTATGAGTGCTCACAGACTTCGTCAATGCATGTGCAACATTCTTCAAAGTGTCCACCTTTACCAACAACACCCTTTTAGCCTCAACCATATCTCTAACAAAGTGATATTGAACATCAATGTGCTTTGTCTTTGAATGATAAGCAGGGTTCTTAGCCAAGAAATTGCACTTTGGCTATCATAGTCTATCCTTATAGCTTGCTGTACCAACCCCATACTTGAACTTAACAATAACAATCTCTCATCCAAATCGGTTAGCTGTTTGTGATGATGGTTACTATATCATCTCAGAAGCTGAAAGTGTCGCCCACTACGTAACAGATTTTACCTATCCAACTAACCGCACCTCTAAATAGTTAAACATGTTCCACTTGTGGTGATCTTCTTTGGTCTAGATCTCCAACCCAGCTCCGCATCAACAAACCATGAATGTCCAACATTCTTCTAATCCCGTCTTCCTCGTAGCATGTCAAGTAATCAAGGCCACGAAATAATCGAAACCCGTCACTGCTGTTGTCCAATGCTCCTTCCCCGGGTTTGACATAAACCTGCTCAATACTCCCACTGCATGTGCAATGTCTGGTCTAGTACAGACCATTTCATACATCAGGCTACCCACTGCACTTGCATATGGAACACGGGACATATCCTCCTCTTCTTCTTGTGTCTTGGGACAATGTTCAGCAGACAACTTTGCACCTACAGGAATAGGAACACTCACCGGTTTACTATCCTGCATATTGAACCTCTGCAATATAGTCTCGACATACTTCCTCTGGTTTAACCAGAGCTTCCTCTTTGCCCGATCTCTCTTAATTTCCATGCCCAAAATATAGTTTGCAGCACTAAGATCCTTCATGTCGAATTTGGATAACAGTTGGGTCTTCAAATCTTGGATAATTTCTTTGTCATTTCCAATCAACAACATATCATCCACATACAAGACCAAATAAATAACACGGTCACCAATTAATTTAAAATAAACACAGTGATCCTCCTTGCTTCTGGTGAAGCCAAGTCCCCGTATATAGGTATCAAATTTCTGATACCACATCCTTGGTGACCGTTTTAACCCATACAGAGACTTCTTCAACCTACATACTAGTTCTTTCTTACCCCTCACCATAAAGCCTTCAGGTTGCTTCATGTAGATCTCCTCTTCTAGATCCCCGTGAAGAAATGTTGTCTTCACATCCATCTGTTCTATCTCAAAATCAAATGCAGCAACAACAGATAAAAGTAATCTAATAGAAGTAGCTTTGGCAACAGGAGAAAAAATATCACCAAAATCAATTCCCGGCACCTGGGAATAACCTTTCGCTACCAACCGAGCTTTGTATTTCTCCACCTTGCCTTCTACATTCATCTTCTTCTTAAACACCCATTTGCTCCCAATGGGCTTCCTTCCAGCCGGCAACTCCACCAAATACCATGCATCATTTTTTTGCAAGGATGCCATTTCATCAACCATGGCCTCCTTCCATAGTTTTCCATCCTCCCGAATCTACTTCTCCCCACAGCTCGGGATCATCACATAGTTAAGAAAACCCCAAATGCAAAGGTATGGCCTATACCTTCGTTGCCTTCTTTCCGAAATTCTTCTTCCCGAAATGATCTTCTCACAGCTGGAGTTTGTGGCTCTTCCTCTTCTGAGTCTTCTTCTATTGTAGAGTCTGATTCATCCTCCTTTAGCTCAAACTCTATCTTCTCAGGTTCCTTTGGTAGGACTTCATGTGTAACAACATCTTTCACCTCTCTAAACACCACATCTCGGTTGTACACAACCTTCCTTGTTTCTGGGTTCCCAAGCTTGTAACCCTTTAAACCATCCTTATACCCAATAAATATGTACCTTTCAGATTTATTATCCAACTTGGTCCTTTTCTCCTTTGGAACATGTACATATGCATCACATCCAAATACCCTTAGATGTGAAAGAGAGGGTTTCTTATCAGTCCATACCTCATGTGGGGTCTTATCCTCCAACGCTGATGAAGGTGATATGTTAACTAAGTAACATGCAGTCTCCACTGCCTCTGCCCAGAATTCTTGTCCTAACCCGGTACCACTGAGCATGCTTCTTGCCTTTTCCATCAGTGTTCTATTCATTCTTTCTGCAACTCCATTTTGCCGAGGTGTGTATGGGGTAGTCTTCTGCCGTGCTATACCACACTTCTTACAGAACTCTTCAAATTCCTTCTTGCAGAACTCCCCACCATTATCTATCCTCAGCGCCTTTATCTTCTTCTCTGTCTGGTTTTCCACCAGAGTCTTAAATTCTTTAAATTTGTCAAAGACTTCAGATTTCTTCCTCAAGAAATATATCCATGTATTCCTTGAGAAGTCATCTATGAATGAAACATAGTACACAGACTTTCCCAGTGATAGAACTGACACAGGTCCAAACACATCACTGTGCACAAGCTCTAATATCTTGTTTTCCCTCTTAGCACCAGAAGGAAAACTCACCTGATTCTGCTTCCCATATACAAAATGTTCACAGAAATAAAAATCCAGAGAGAAATTAGACATACCTTCTACCATACCATTTCTATGTAGTATTCGAAGGCCCTTCTCTCCAATATGTCCAAGCCTTTGATTGCATAGCATGGTCTTTTCTCCAGAGACAGCTAGGTTTCCACTCCACTTTCAGGAACCACAGAACTGTTACACCCATCAATAATAGTGCTACCTTGTAGCTTGTACAAAGTTCCAATCTGAACTCCCCACATTAATACCAGTGCTCCCTGAACTATCTTGTAGGCATCTTTCTCGAACACTGTTTTTACACCTGCATCATCCATCTTGCTTACAGAAATTAGATTTCTGGCCAATGCAGGAATATGTAGAACACCAGGAAGTGTTCTAATCCTTCCACCTTGCAGCTTCAGCTTGAATTTTCCACGTCCGAAGATTATGGCCTTCCTATCATCCCCTAAAAAGACATCACCATCATATTTCTCATACTCGCAGAACCACTCCCTATGGGGAGTGAAGTGAAAGGATGCACCTGAGTCAATCAACCATGACTCATGATCTACATGTGTATTTGAAGAAGAAGCCAAATACACATCACCACCTTCATTCGAGGTGGTTTTTGCCTCTACAGAAGGAGCTTCATCAGATCCCTTTCCTTTCTCAGGAGATTTAGATCTGCATTCATTTTTGTAGTGTCCTTCCTTTCCACATTTCCAGCATACCTTTACAAACTTTCCAGGAGATTTAGATCTCCCTCTAGATTTGGATATCCCACTCGAAACCTTATTCTTGTTTCTATTTTGGGACCTTCCTCGTACAGAAAAGGCATCTCCATTCTGACCCTCCATATTTCTCCGTCTCATTTCCTCCGACAACAAGGCTGAGACAATGTCATCAAAATTCAAGGTAGTTGTATTGCTACCTATTGCAATAACCAGACTGTCCCATGAATTTGGTAGAGAACACAACAAACTGATGCACTTATCTTCATCTGGGATTTTAATATCAACATATGACAGCTGACTTACCACAGTATTGAAGGCGTTCAGATGCTCTGTCACCGAGTCTCCATCCTTCATCCTCAGGTTATACAGCTTTTTCCGCAGGAACAACTTATTCACCAGAGACTTAGATTGGTACAAAGTCCCAAGTTTTTCCTACAAGGTCTTCGCCGTAGCTTCCCCAGATACATTCAACAATATCAATCCAGATTAATAATAAATCAGACAGGCTCTTTGCCTCTCGATCCAAATACTTTCATCTCACATTGCTTGGTTTAGCACTGATCTTAGCATTATGATCCACTTTATCCACCAAAATATCCTCCATCTTGAGTTTCCTACAACTCAAAACTCGACCATTAAATTTCTCGATCATCTTTTCCAATCAATATATTTTTTCACCTCAGAAGTTCTGGCGTTAGATTCCACCTAACAGGGTCTTTCACTCAAAGCTTGAACAAAAACCTCACATATGCCCCCTTTTGGGTTTAAACAGCTCTGATACCAAATGTAGGTTTTAACCCTGAACAGAAATTATCTACACACGAATCTTATAACAGAAAATAAACAATAGCGAGAGCATAAAACATAAACAGATAAACACAGAGATTTTCCCCTGGATCCCAAATCGGGATGACCAGCTTGATTTTTCATTATATTCCTTTTAGTGTTACAACACATATATATACATGCCGAAGCATACATAAACCCCAATCCATTAACCCTGGATTAGAACATAACCATAGTTCCCTTGACCGGATCTACAAAATACCAGGGGTCGAAAACCAACGTACCCCAAAAAACCATGTGCAAACTCATGCACAAAACATGGGTGGGTCCGCCTATGAGTGGGACCGCACACCAAAAAAATAATCGTCGGGGCACTACCCCAGACCCCGACAGGGGGGGTTGCCGCCCCCCTTGCTACGCCCGGCACAACGTACAACGCGTGGGGCTAGTCATGGAAAGAATATAACACATACCCAACACAATTCTCTCCCTGAAACATGTAGCATAATATACATAAAGAGTTTCCATCCCATAAGGTACATGCATAGCTCCAATCCTTCCTCCATACATTCCCATAAAAAGTACAACTACATCATCAATGTATGGGAGCAAAACAACATACATACAAACATAAATTTTTGCATATGGAGGTGGGTCATAGTCCCACATGTGGAACCAGTGCAGTGCATCTCCTACCTGCATCAGATCTAGATGTGGTAAGTGGCTTTCCCACCACTTACTTGTTGCCCATGTTATCTGTACTATGTACCTTGGTCATTGAGCTGAAACGACTCAACTGAAAGTTCTCCCTCACTCTCAACGAGCAGGGAAGTGGTTGTGAAAACCTCTCCATCATCATCCGGGCTATGCATCTCTCCATATGCTGATATACATCCTACTGGATGCCCTCCCAAGTGAACTCCTCCATCAAGGAATGATATGCATCAGAGTGCATGGAAAGAAATTCCACATGTGCTGCATGTAATAACTTCTCCTTGAGCTCAGAAGCTCTAGTCAAGAAGACTCTTACATAAGAATAGATGACCCCATCATCCACCATGTATCTATCATCTCCCTCCGGGTCATTAAGAATCATGCAAGCACCAAGATCCTTGGAGTACTCTACCAAAAGTTGATACCTCCAATATGGATCAATCCTCCTAAGAGACATCGTTGAAGATCTGAAATGTGAAGCTCCCCACATGTTGTTGTCTTTCCCTGTGACATCCCTCATGCCAAAGTCATCCTCCAAAGTGCTGCCATGCCCATCATGCAGCTGCTCATGCTCAAGTAGAAGTGGTGATCTTTGGAAGTTGGCCTCCCATGAGAAGCTACCATCCAAAGAGAACCTTCTGATATTGGCCAATGTAAGCATGAGTGGCCTCCATATACTCCAATATATGGTGGATTCCTTCCTCAAGGGAAGTACCCTATTTTTCTCCAAATCCATGGAGTGGTCTCCTTGCACCATGGTGGTGCCATCCTCCATCACTGTAGCAAAATCAGTCAGCGCAGGATATGTAGTGAGAGTGGGTAATCCTGAAAATGGGAGGATGCCTCCCTCCTCCTTGAGTCTACCCAAGACTCTCAACGTTGTGTCAAGTCCTCCCAAGGTCCTCACCCCTATGGAATCAATGAGTGGTGCAAACAATTGTGAAGCATCTCTCATCATCTCCTGATCTCGTGGTATCCCAAGTGGAATGCCTCCATGCAATGAGACATCAATATCCAGAGTAGACTATATATGAATGGACAAATTTGTCCTTGCCCTTACTGCGCAAACCAGTCTGCCTCTTCTGTGCATCAACCTTCTGAAATAGATAGGGGTGTATGCTCCTCACCATATGATGTTTAACATTCTCCCTTCCTTCTCCTTTCATCTGCAAGGTTTCACAATCTAACAATAATGGCACATGCTATTCATGGATTGTGCCTTGATCTCCACATATGAGATCCTTTGGAACTCCTTGTGAACATACAAGAATTCCTCTAGTTGGAGCAAGTGCTCCATCTTCCTCTGCATGAGGTGCTAGATATGCTCTGGGTATGACATCGTTGTTGCCTCTAGCCTTCTCTTCCTCTTCAATATGAATGGGCAACTTTTCAATAAGAGGATCTTATTTTTAAAAAGGGATCTCCATTCCCTCTTTTCCAGGAGTATGAGATACAGATCTTGCCTCTAGCAAGGTATTATGCAAGATGTTAACCTCTTCAATATTTTTCTGAAGTGGAGTTTGGTTTATAGATCCTCCCAACCCATGCAAAGGTTTTGTTTGTTTTGGTTTTTTTAGCTCCACCAAAGGTGTTTCAGAATGTTTTTCATCAAACCTTTCCACTATTCTCCTAGTGAATTTTTCATAAGTAGATGTATTTTCATTTTTTAATGAAAAATATTCAAAAATCCACCAAGCATAGGCCTTACCTTCAAAATGCAGCGCTGCTACTTTGATGGATTCATTCTCTGAAACTTGGTATTGCTGCAAATAGGTGTCTAGATCCTCCACCCAAGCTCTAGCTAAACATTTAGGTGAACCATCAAAAGTAGATAGAAATAATATAACCACATCATGTTGCCTGCTCCTTGTGCTTATTTCCTCCTTGATCTTGCAAAACCCTTGAAATTTTAGGTGATCTTTTAACCTCTTAGATTGAGATTCATACTCTTGCAAATAATCACCAAGAGTCTCCCTCTTTGGCACATCTTCCTCCTCCCTCTCTCTTATATTAAATCTGGGCATTAGACTACGCTGTGAATCATAATGTGTGGTTGCATGCTCACACCCATCTTGTAAAAGTCTAGGGCTTGCTTCATATTCAAACCTCCTTGGAGATTCCCTATACATCTCCCTTCTTACCTTCTTGATATCTCCCTTGATGCTCTGCATAGTTTGAAAAATAAGCTTTGAGAGCTCCTCTTCCCTCCTTACTCCAAATAATGGAGTATTTTCTTTGTTTTTCATGTACATCTCCTCTTCTTGTGAGAAGCTTCTCCTTATGGTGACATATTGGCTGAATGCACAGGCTGAGCCAAGATTATGCTTTGATACCACTGTAATATTCCCAAATGGGGAATGCAACAATATATGAACAAAAAACTGGAAATAGCAGTGTAAATTAACTCATTAACATTGGAGACCAATATGGAGTCATAAAATCATGTATTATATCATAAAATCAATACATAATAGTGGGGCATACATCAAATACAATGAACGAACAAGCCTCCCATAAGAAATCACTCCCAAAAATGAGCTGCTGTCACAATACAAAATGGCGGAGAGCTGCTACAACGTAGAAATATTATGCATATATATAGTTGGAGATGATATAATGATACAAAAATATTGATATAGGCCCCAATAGAATCTAAACATATAGATCCAGGCACTAGATCAACTTTCCAAGAAAACCCAAGAGGGTTTTCGGAAAATGCACACAATGTGCCAATGTAAGCTGTAGCCCTAGGGCTGAAGATAAGCTGCAACACCAGAAATGAGAAGATATGGCTGAAGCTGATGAAGAGACTACATATATTCTCCAATAGATCCTCCGAATGAAAGAATGGCTCCTCCTCTGGAGAAATCACCTCTCAAAACAATCACTGCAACCACCCTTGCAACTCCTCCCTAAAATAACGCAGATCTGGACTGAAACTGTGTTGTAGGGGATAAATACTCCTTGGCCTAGTGCCAAATGTGTCAATAATCCCAAGGGGCTTCTTTATAGGCCTCCCAATGGATGGAAACCTTCCTCCACTGAAAAAATAGCTCTGAAGACACCCGATCTATAATATTCCCAATTTTTCACATCATATTTGGAATATTAGAGTCCTTGATTTTCTTAATGAATTAAGTAAATAAAAGGGTGGAGGGACCCACAATCCTCAATATGAATAAATATCCACTTTGTGTGTGTGAATGTGGATTAATTTAGCCTATATCTACATAACAAGGTAGTTGAGCAACTACTAATGTGAATGAAATTGGAGAATCTGTCTCAATAATGAGATAGATCATGGAGGTTGACACAGTCAACTAAGATCTTGAAGGGATCAAACAGAGGATGATTTAGTCAAATAAGATCTTGAAGATGTCAAAGATCATGGGACATTCATGATAAAGTGATGGAGGATGTTGTGCCAACAAGGCACACTTGATGGGAGGTGTACACTGCACCTAGACATGATGGTTGATTTGGTCAAACATCGCAGTCCAACTTGGAGGATCTTGTCCACATGTGATAGCGTAGTGTAGATGAGGGCCAAGGCCTGGGAAGGCTCAAATTTTATTTAAAGAAGATGAAGACAAGGATGAGGGATGCTGATTATTCTTGATGTAAGATCTTTTCAGATCTAGAATTGTCATGTGACATTCCACTGCTTTCTTGGGTTGTTTAGCAGAGATTGCAGGTGTTGTTTAGCATAGGGTGTTCCTGGTCGGGCATCCCACCTATTTCTTAGAGGAGCTCTAGAAAGAGTATTTTACTTCATTATACATCAGGCTTTAAGTGCCATCTCCTTTTCCTACTTTTTGCAGAACACTTATATTCAGAAATTGCAGATTTCTGAAGATCAGTTTGGAAGGAGGAAGTCGCCTTCAGTACTTCAGCTTCCCAGAGCTTCATTGTAGACCTAGCATGAGGAAAAAATTTATTGACCTCCTAGCAGAAGTATTCCCTTCAGGAATAACGCTGTTCATTTGCAGATCTAAAAGGAGGAAGGAAGTTGCTAGTATTTCAGCTAGCAATATTGTGAGGGGTCATCCCCTCACATTGCCATCAGTATTTCCATCAGCCTGGAACTTATTGTAGCATTTTTCAGCAGGCAGAAGGCCTCTCTTTCCCTCACAGTGTAGTTTCTAGAGGCAGTTGTGTTGCAGCAGCTGGAATCATCATTGGAGGATTGAGAAGCTAGATCTAGAGCTTCTAGCTCATAGATCTGAAGAAGGGACCAACCTTTCAAGCTTAGATCTGATCTGATATCATATTTTAGCCATCTATTTGTCAGATCTAGCTTTATATCTGTATTTCCTAGCAGATCAAGGATCAAACCCTAGGGAGGTGATTTTCCAAAGTTGAAAATCTGGAAAATCCTTTCTGTTTTATCTTGGGAATCCATCACATTGGACAGATCTTGAATCTTGGCATCATTTGAGCTCCATATTTGAGTAGATCTGCATTTTCCTTTTTAGCCTGCAACTATATGCTCATAATATGCTAAAGGGACAACACAGTATTTTTTTCATTTCCTCTCTAGTTACGCTGTACCTGCTATAACATGTTTTCTGGGTGATTCTAGACCAACTTTTTGGCTAGATCTACTCACATTTTGTACATTGTGTAACGAATTATTCTCCAATATAATAAAATGGCTCAGCTTCTCTATAAATTCTGATGTTGTCTTAAGATTTATTGTTTATCTTGCTGTAAGTTCTTATATTGTGTGAAGCATTATTGCATTCTCCCTTTTGGGATATTACAGTGGTATCAGAGCATGATCTTTGGCTCAGCTTGTGGACACTTCATCTTTTGCATCTAAGAAGAAGCAGATAGATGAGATCTATCATGGAGGAAGAACATTCTGCCACTCATTTCTATAGATCTATGCAAGATCTCTCCAAGGAGGTCTATCAAATGAAAGAGGAAAGGAAGAAAGAAGGTCCATGAAGAAGATGTGATGAGGAAGGTCCCAACACTTCCTATCAGCAAAGAATAAAACCAGAGAATCCTAGTTCCCCTCATAGATCCAATATGCCCTCTTTCTTTGAAGAAGGTGAAGGGTGTAGAAATGAAGAAAGGAATGAACCTGAGACTTATGAGACTCTCAGTCTATATCTCAAAGAGTAAAAATCACAGTCTAGAGCCTTCAAGGAGAAACTAGCTCTCCAACAATTCTTCAAGATCAAAGAAGAAAGAGGGTCATATAGCAGCAATAGAAGGAAGAGGCACAATAGATTCTATTTTCCTACATTTGATGGATCCTCCTCAAGCAATGTTAAGGCTTGGAGGAGAGATTTAGATGGATTTTTCAAACTACATCTTGTGGCTGAAGAAGAGGCTGTTCAAATTGTAACACTTCATCTTTTAGATGGAGCAAATGATTGGTGGTTTGGTCACATGGAGCATGCAAGGGTGATTAAATATTCAGACTTCTTTCACAAGTTGAGGAAGAATTTTAATGTGGAGAAGATAGGGATGTGCTACAATGAGACATTTCCTAAGGAGGAGACTGTCAATATTGTCACTCTGGACAAGAAGTCACTACATTCACCACCAGTTGTAGAAGTACTTGCATCCAGAGAAGAGACTCTTGCATCCTTGCAAGATGGTCTTGAGCTCTTGACATATAGAGTCCCATGCATGATTCAAGATATGCATGAGGAAGAGGAGGAAGATTCCAGCGTTGGTACACTTGGAGAAGAGCAGCCATCACTCTTACCAGCAGTTGGAGGCACTATTGTCTCGGTTGGTGGAACTCTTGTGTTCTGTCAAGAGGTTCCCACATATCAGTTGATCCAAGGTGTGCATGCACATTCATCACCTATTGTTTCAGTAGATCTTATTAAAACTTATGGGGACATGCCACCAGGGCCAATGCATAACCAAGGGATAGAACATAGTGCTAATTTGGGGCAAAAACATATCACAACGCAGAGAACCCTTGATATAATCAAGGAGGAGACAAAAAGATATCCCAGTTTGTCATGGATGAACTACATTCAATCTCTTGAGTTGTAGTGTAGAGTTTCAGAACAATGGATGAGCATAAACCTTTGTACAATGACTGGTTGTGAGATCAGTATTGTATTTTTCTTTGAGACAACTTAAGTATTACCTTGTAGATCTACAACGTTATCACTTAGAAGCAGTGATAATGATGAGGCCCCATTATTATTGGAGCATTTTGAAGGTAGCTTCACTCATGAAGCAATAGAGGACAAGATGATGAAGGGTATACATCTAGATATGAGAAATCTTCTCTCCTTTCTTGATGACACTTTCTCAATGAGCATCTCACATCTCAAAGAGAAAATTCTACCTACAGCATATCTAGAACCTCATTGGTTTTGGAAGGCCATGGATGAGAAGAAGGTCTCATCAAGAGATCTAATTGGAGGTGCACTTCCACATTTCATGGAGTGTAAAGTTCTTCATCAGTTTTGGGAAGATGGTATTATACAAAGGGAGGGTACCATGATTATGCATCACATCACTCATCTTCCATATTGGGGTGAGTGGATGAGGAAGATTAGCAAGGGGTTTCATGACCACTTGCAGATTTACATGGGCCAGCAAGCTTGGTTACATTGGTTGCCCTTGGGAGGTTATTGTCACTACCCAAAGGCTCCTATTTCTTTGATCCATGCCTTGAAGAACACTTATGAAATGAAGAAGGAGGCATGGCTGCACTGGCTGCTCTTGGGTGAGTATGGTTACCACCCAATAGCTCATGATTTTCTGATTCATGCCTTGTGTATCAATGATAATATGTAGCAAAAGAAGGCATGTTCAATTTTGTTTCACTTGAGAGAGATTGGCCACCACATGACATCTCCTATGTCTATGTGTTTTGTCTTGGGTAAATCTTGGCATGAGGCTCTCATAATGTGCATTAATGATGTTTCTTTGTATTGGGATGATGTGAAATTCCATATGTCCATTAGTATGTTTTTTCTCCATGATGCACATGAGGAGGAGAGAAAGCAACAAGACCTCTTGTTGCTTTTCTTTCTTTTGGGGGAGTTTGGCTTGTCCATCTTACATGGAGGAGATGGAGGATGACAACAAAGGGCCTTACTCCGGTGGATACTCTTAGGAGAATATGGTTTGACATCTTTGTCTACCCATATAGCTCCTTTCCTTCTTCTTTTGCATAACATTGGAATGATGCTTGGATCCAACAAGGCCAACAGGGCTAAGTATGAGAGCATATCAATGCTCAATATAATTCATGAAACATGGGATGGAGACATGTATTGTGTGATGGGGCTTTTCCTTTGTGAATAGAACCACCTTATTTTATGCACCTCATGTATTGATGATGATGTTGGAAATCATATGGTTGTCACTTGGTACTTAATGATGGAAGGGGGACATCTAACCAAATAGTTGGAGGTCATTCTTTATGTTTTTATAAGACAACTTTGGAACCAAACATGAATAACCCATTGCAGCAAATGGAGGAAGCCTTCCTTATGTAGATGCCATTTGGAGGGGGATAGATGGCTTTGCATCTACTTTTGGAGTTGTTTGAGGACAAGCAACATTTTGCCGAGGGGGACTGTAATATTCCCAAATTTTCACATCATATTTGGAATATTAGTGTCCTTGATTTTCTTAATAAATTAAGTAAATAAAAGGGTGGAGGGACCCACAATCCTCAATATGAATAAATATCCAATTTTTGTGTGTGAATGTGGATTAATTTAGCCTAGATATACATAATAAGGTAGTTGAGCAACTACTAATGTGAATGAAATTGGAGAATCTGTCTCAATAATGAGATAGATCATGGAGGTTGACACAGTCAAATACGATCTTGAAGGGATCAAACAAAGGATGATTCAATCAAATAAGATCTTGAAGATGTCAAAGATCATGGGACATTCATGATAAAGTGATGGAGGACATTGTGCCAACAAGGCACACTTGATGGGAGGTGTACATTGCACCTAGACATGATGGTTGATTTGGTCAAACAACGCAGTCCAACTTGGAGGATCTTTTCCACATGTGACAGCGCAGTGTAGATGAGGGCCAAGGCCTAGGAAGGCTCAAATTTTATTTAAAGAATATGGAGGCAAGGATGAGGGATGATGCTTATTCTTGATGTGATATCTTTTCAGATCTTGAATTTTCATGTGACATTCCACTGCTTTCTTGGGCTGTTTAGTAGAGATTGCAGGTGCTGTTTAGCACAGGGTGTTCCTGGTTGGGAATCCCACCTCTTTCTTAGAGGAGCTCTAGAAAGAGTATTGTACTTCATTATACATCTGGCTTTAAGTGCCATCTCCTTTTCCTAATTTCTGCAGAACACTCATATTCAGAAATTGTAGCTTTCTGAAGATCAGTTTGGAAGGAGGAAGTTGTCTTCAGTACTTCAGCTGGAGAACTGGTAAGGGATTATTCCTATCAACTTGGGCTTAAAGATCAGCTTCCCAGGGCTTCGTTGTAGATTTGGCATCAGGCCAAAATTTGTTGACCTCCTAGCAGCATTATTCCCTTCAGGAATAATGCTGTTCATTTTGCAGAGCTAAAAGGAGGAAGGAAGTTGCTAGTATTTCAGCTAGAAATCTTGTGAGGGATCATCCCCTCACATTTCCATCAGTATTTCCATCATCCTGGAACTTATTGCAACATTTTTAGTAGGCAGAAGGCCTCTCTTTCCCTCACAGCGTATTTTCTAGAGGCAGTTGTGTTGCAGCAGCTGAAATCATCATTGGAGGATTGAGAAGCTAGATCTAGAGCTTCTAGCTCATAGATCTGAAGAAGGGATCAAGCCTTCAAGCTTAGATCTGATCTGATATCATATTTTAGCCATCTATTTGTCAGATCTAGCTTCAGATCCGTATTTCCCAGCAGATCAAGGATCAAACCCTAGGGAGGTGATTTTCCAAAGTTGCAGATCTGGAAAATCCTTTCTGGGTTATCTTGGGAATCCATCACATTGGCCAAATCTTGAATCTTGGCATCATCTGAGCTCCAGATTTGAGTAGATTTTCATTTTCCTTTTTAGCCTGCAACTATATGCTCATAATATACTGAAGGGACAGTGCAGTATTTGCTTTAGTGCCTCACCAGTTATGCTGTACCTGCTATAGCATGTTTTCTGGGTGATTCTAGACCAACTTTTTGGCTAGATCTACTCACATTTTGTACATTGTGTAACTGATTCTTCTCCAATCTAATAAAATGGCTCAGTTTCTCTATAAATTCTGATGTTGTCTTAAGATTTATTGTTTATATTGCTATAAGTTATTATATTGTGTGAAGTACTATTGATTCTCCCTTTTGGGATATTATGCGATCTAATTCTCCACTACTGCACCCTGCAACACAACACAATATCATGCAGAAACTGCATTGATGAAGAAAGTTGTAGCTTGGTCTGAAAACCTGAATGTGGAAATGAAATGAAATTCTCTTCCAAGAGGCCACTCAAGGAAAGAGGTGGGATTCCAACTTGGGAACACCCGATGCTAAACATCACATCGATCTCAACTAAACAACTGAAGAATGAAAGAAGGCTAAACATACCACATAAAAAATAATAATCTAAAACATAACCCCATATGGATGCCATCCTCTTACTTATATATATTATGAGCTTCCTTGCCCTTGGCCCCACTCAATTATGTCATTTCCTCAATGCAATCCATATCCCTCCAAAACTGCGATATTCCTCATTTAATATCCACTCTTCCATAACAACGTTGTTGACTTGGTCAAAGTTGACCTGTTCAACATGATCCAACCCCTGTTCATACTCAAAGGTGATTTATTTAGCTAATTAGAAGGTCTCCTTTCATAATTGAAGTGTTTTTATTTCTGTTAAGGAGATCTATGGGCATCCCCACCCATTTATTCACCTACCTAGTGAAAAAATGATCTATAATATTCCATTTATCTAAAAGCTAAATTTTAGGAATATTACATTCCAAGAGGGTTTTGTATTCGGAGTTGCGACCTCGACCTATTAAGAAAGAAAGCCTTTATTTTTTTTTACAGACATAAGGTCTGATAAAATGTCACAGTCTCTTAAAATTATAATCTTTAATGTGAATTTCATGATCTCCAGAGGCTTGCCTTTGATCTATAGAAATATATCTGTTTGTTAAATTTGACATTTTACCTTCATTCACGCATTAATGTGAATTTGTAGATTTAAGGTTGTAAACATATTTATCTTCAAATAAAAATTTTGTTGCATTAAAGGCTTGGAAATTTTTATCTTTATTATGGTAATGCTAACACTATGCCCAACTGAAACTGTAATGTTGCCGACTCGGGATAGCTCATGAATCAAGCAGTAAAAACGCAATTTCAACAAAAAATGCAATAAAATACTGAAATGGACTCTTGAATCCCATAAAATAACCAATATACAATACAAATCCAAGATTAGATCTGAAACAAAGCAAACTAGGTGGGTTAAACAGATCTCCCACACCTAGGATTGCCAAAAGGTGCTAAAACCCCAAGACTTCAAAATGTCGGAGCAGCGACTCAAGGGACTGCACAATATAAGAGAGGGTTTACACATAAAATGATATGAGAACAATAGATCTACTCATATATTGATAAATAATGATGAATAACAGAGATCTAGTCTCCTCATACAAAATACAAGATAACCCCGCAAGGGTTTCTTGTCAAACACTCTGCATACAAAATGTGATATTCAGAAAATTACTAAATCATCACTGAAAAAACTGATGCACGTGAGTGTACAAGGCTGTAAGATGTATGATCTGATGTATATCCCTCAAGGGCTTCCTCCCATGAAATTTTGAACCTCTCAATCACAAGGAAACTCAGCAACGAAGCCACCAAACCATGCAATGAACACTGCCTCTAGAATAACGCATTCCCTAGTAGAAACAACACTAGGAATGTATGGGAAATGTGTGGTCTGATACCACAGATCTGAAGTAAGCTCTAGAGCTCTCCAAACAGATCTCTCAAGTGAAGGAAACCTTCCTCCAATGAGAAACTAGCTCAGAAGTCGGGATTCCAATCCCTTCCACTGCTGCACCCAGAAACACTGTACAATCTCTGGAAAATCTATGCTGATAAAGATGGATGAAGCTTGGCCTGAAAAACTGATGTGGAATGATGAATTAAAACTCTCCCAATGAGGCTCCTCAAAGGAAAGAGGTGGGATTCCCGCCCGAGAACACCCAGTTCTAAACAACACTGCAACTTTGCTAAGCAGCAAAGCAGCAACAAGTCTTGGCAGACTTGAATAATAATCTACAACATGATGAATAATGCTTCCATCCTCTTCCTTATATAAGATATGAGTTTTATTACCCTTGGCCCCACTCAATTAGGTTACTTCTAACCCAAGTTACATCTCCCTCCAAAATTGCGTTATTCATCCTTGGATTCCTCCTCCACTAAAAATACGTTGTTGACTTAGTCAAAGCAGCTTGAATTTAACCTTGTTCACACATGGAGGTGTCTTATTGAGCTAGAAAGAGTGTCTCCTTTCAAACTTGGAGTTTTTTTATCCTCCTTAGGAGACTTATGGGCTTTTCTACCCATTTATTCACTGGCTAAAGCTGTTGGTAACTCTAATGTTCCATTTAGCTTGGAAGCTAAAATTGTGGGAACATTATAGAAACTCCTGCCTGATCTCTCGAAATGTTTTTTTTCGTTAAAGTTGATATTTTAGTGTCATTCACACATTGTCCGTGAATTCATAGAGTTAAATTATCTGCTAAAATATCAATCTTCCATTGGAAAATTTATTCCATTAAAGGCTTGAAAATTATTATCTTTATTATGGTAATGCTAAGGAATCGCCAACAGAGACTCCTATTTGAGCTCCCGAATTATTTATGTTTCGTCGAAGTTAGTATTTTACTTGTCATTCACCCATGATCATGAATTCAGACTTGAATCTGCTAAAATATTGCTTTTCCCCTGAAAATTTTATTCCATTAAAGGCTTGGAATTTAATCTTCACTACGGTAATACAGAAAATATAATGCGATGTCCAACAGAGGCTCCTTTTTTTATTGTCTCTATACCAATTTATGTAATGTTGAAGTTGATATTTACCGTCATTCACACATGATCATGCATTCACATACTTAAATCTACTACTCATTGTCATTCCTCTGGAAAACTTATTCCATTAATGCTTGAAAATTCACAACTTTATTACTCTAATGCAAATGCCATGGCCAGCAGAGGCTCCTATTTGACCTCTTGAACGATTCCTGTTTCTTGAAATTTGAAATGCATACATTACTATGAATTTTTAGACTTAAATCTACACTCCTCTTTGAGCTCTTGAATGAATTTTGTTTTTCTAAATTTGATATTACACTGTCATTCATACATTCCTGTGAAATTGTAGACTTAAATCTTCTAAAATTTTATTATTTCCCTAAAAATTGTACTCTATCAAAGGCTTGGAAATTATAATATTTATTACAGTAATGTAAACTACAGTACTAATAGTGACTTCTCTTTGATCTAGTTAATTTACTGTCATTAATACATTATTGTGAATTCACAACCATAAATCTGCCAAGTATTGTTGTTCTCGTAAAATTTTTGTTGCAATGGCTGATGAAGTTGGATAGTTAATGAACACCAATAAAATCATTATTAGGCACTCACCAATATCTAGTCCCAACTATATTACTTGAATTCACAACCTTAAATCTGCCCAATATTTACCTTTTTTTTCAATAGAAGAAAAAAATATACTTTTATTTCAGAGTGATTATATTTCTCAGCATAACAACAAAATATTTCAACTACGCATAACAACAAAATATCAAATTTATCAAAAAAAAAATCAACGGATCAAAGATGAGCCTTTAAAGAGTAATAGAGGTCCGGTTTTTCCCCAGAGTGGTCAGTAGATGCTCCAGGATACTCATTCAACGCTGGCATGGAAAAAATGATATGGCCCGTGATTCATGCATACAAGACGCCCCTCGCTTCTGTAACTGATAAGAAAACCATCCTCGTTTCATTTTCATCATATAGAGTCCCTATCTTGCATTTTACGGTTGTTTCCATATCCTTGCACACATCAGTTTTAAAGCCTTTTCCCATATGCACGCAAGGATATGGAAACAACTGTAAAAAGAAAAATATGTTAAGGTTAACTACAATTGTCCCTATTCCTCTTATAGACGTTCCTTTGCACCTCTATGTGCAATTGCTAGTTGTATTCTTTGAATAAATTGATATATTTATATATGATATCTTGTGGCAAAGTTGTTGAGATTTTGATATTTCTTACTTCTTTTGTAGTACCAATATTGCAATCATGTATATTTTCTTATTGTGAATTTGACATTGAAAGTCTTGGAACATCATTCTGATAAAAAAAATTCTAAAGAGGAACCAGTACTTTAGGAATGTGTTGTAGTATTAAAACAACTTCCCATTATCTAATTAAAATAGATTAGAAAACATAATGGGGACCCTTTAAATTTTTTTGGTTAATATTTGTTTTAGAAATAAAAATTAATGTTAGCTTTTCTATTAGATTACTCTTTACAAAATAAAGAAAAACACCTAAAAAAGAACCCTCAAAACGAAAAGGAACATAAGTGGGGGAAAGCATTGGCGGAATTGCGATCAATGAATCTATGAAATGGCGCATTGCCAAAATGCGAAGTAGCGAATAAACAATTGCGAAACGCCGAAATGTGAAATAGCGAAGCCGTCACTTGACAGATGCTGACATCGCAAACCATCATCTGACAGATGCCAAAATTGCATGCCGTCTTAAAACATTGCAATGTCGTACTTCACATTTTGGAGATTGCCTTGAGCGTCATAAGTTGCCAATGATCAAAATCGCCGATCAATCAATCTCGACATAATGACATATATCAAAATCACAGGAACCTATTCTTGTCAATTTAATGTTAATTTAGGTGTTTTATGATCTCGAGGTTTGTAATTTATTTGTAATTATTTAAAATATTAATACCATGGATCTCCCATTATGCATGAGTTAAGTTGACAGGACAGTTAATATCTTTCAAATTGATTTCATCTTATCCTCTATGGTTTTATTTTCAACAGGGTAAATACAAACACTTAGGCATAAAAGGATGTCAAGGCTAATTAAAGCACGAAGGAAATCCACCACCCCATCACTGTTAGTTAAACAACAAGAGGAAACAACTAAATGGCTCCTCTAATCTCGAATAATACATGCAACCCAAAAATTGGTTCTTTAAGCTAGGAAGGGATCTATCAGTTGTTCGAGAATGAGAAACCGCAAGTAATTCTGGACAAAAAATCTGTGGTCAACGATACTTTGTCCAAATATTTAGAATCATCGACGGACACTTCTAATTATTTTCTTCACAGAATTTTTGCTCGTCCTAAAATGTTGCCATACATTGACTTAGTAAAGTGGGTGTTGGACAACATAGATATCAGAGATAGAATTTTTTTTACTCTAAGCAGAACTGTCATTGGTTCTCTCAGGCCGTCAGATTTGAATAATATGTATAAACTACCAGAACTCCAAAAGAGATATGATGCCCAATTCGTTCAAGAGTTCATGTGTGAGAATGACCATCTTGCGACTGTAATTAAAGAATGGAGAAATGATCCTACCAGCATAAGCACGATGATAAGGGTATGTATTCAGTTGTCTCTCTCAAAATTCCATTCTCTCAAATAATTGTAATGATGTGTTGTCTCTTTGGATCTGTAAATACAACCAAATTTAAAGAAAATTGGACACCCTTGATTGAAGCAACCTCTGATGGTTATATTCTAGATTGGGCTACCATTCTTTCTGATAATTTGATTAGATTTATTACAACCTATAAAGAAAATAAAAATTCCCCACCCCATGTAGTCTCTTATTTTTATATGAGCTCCTATATCTTAGACACAGTCTGTTTTTCCTTTGATTTTCATCATTAGGATCGAAATGGACCAGAGAAGTCGAAACCCCCATTTTTGTATAGCTAGATTTCTTATGGGAGTCAAAATATCATTCTCACATGTTTAAAATATGCAATGACATCATGCTCCCAGTCTTCCAAGTCATTTTCAAAAAATCACTAGAGTCACTCCCGAAGCCCATAGGAGTGTCAAGTATATAGGTAGGTGGTTCAGTGAAAATAATTTTACATACATCTGTATTTTTGGAAGTTATGTCAATCCTCATGTCCTACCTTTGTGTTTGCACTCCATAATTTGTATGATTGGAAAGAACAAATGACATATGACAACATCAAACCACTTTGGAGTCCAGGACCTAGACTTCCTAGACTCAGAGAGGGCTCTCTCTATCTCTGATTAGAATTTATCTTTAATATCACAAATGCTGATGTTAGGCTAGTTACAGTGATGGTAGTGTTGGTTGTTTTTTTTTTTGTTGGTTGGACAGATAGGTGTACATGGACTATTCCATTGGGCTATGGAGTCAAAGGATAGATTGGCACATCAAGGTTCAAGAGCATCATAGGGCAAGATAACTATGCTAAATGGATATTTAGAGCTGTATGAACTATGAGGTGAAAGAAATAGTAAGGTTCAATAATGACTAAAGAGCAGTTAAGAATTATTTAATCAGACTTCAGCAGAAAACATTAAGATTGTAAATGCAGACAGAATTAAGGTGCTCTAACAACAAATCTTAATCTAAAATTTCTGATTTACAATTAGATGAACATATGAGTAGCAGGGGAAACAATGGAAAAAATTAAACAGAGAAGTAACACATCACCATTTTAACACAACTCAAGAATCATGTGAACGGTCTTTGATTATTGATGTCCAGTTCCAAAATTACAGTGCTCCAATATAGTAGTTCTTACAATGCAGGGGCTAACAATATCCAACCCTTCATACCGGAAATTCAAGCAGTATTTAACTAAAACTTGAGTCGGCTACCTTAATATACTTTGGAAAACTTCATTAATTACAAACAAACCGAAATTAGACAAGTGTGGCCATTCAAGGCCCGAGCAAAGAAAATCTCTGACAAAATATCGCCTGTAGAATTAATTTCGGTAGCTCTTCAAGAATGCAAAACTCATGCGGTTGTTTGTGAATCCAAAAAGTGGCTTGGAGGCGGCTGGTATGGTTGCAAAGAGGCAACTATGGGTGGCTTTGACATCTGGCTCTTCTTTTGGGCTGCTTCTACTGGATCATTAAATATGATGCAATGATAGCATTTCTAATCAATCGGTGGCTGTGCTAAGGTGTCCATCGTGCTTTTCCAATCTTGGTACATACACAACTTGTTCCACTCATTTTTGTTGGGAATTCTCGTGCCTATGACCTGTCGGTACACTTCATCCACCTCTGTGTATTTGCTAAAAGTGGGTCTGATGAGGAAAACATGCTTTAGCTCATGTTGAATAAAGATGTGATTGCTCAAGAGATCCCAGGCAACTTTCCCGATCACCTTTCCTTTGATGTTGGTGAAATTGGTGGTATCCTTAGCTATTTGTCTGAGTTTGGTCATATAATATATCCTTTGGACTAGCTTATTATTAATTACATACAGTGAGGGCAACCATTTTACCACCAGGAGTTCAATCTTGTTCAGGAATCTGCTGATGGCCATGTCCAACTCATGACACTTATCCTCCAATTTCCTTACTAAATTCCTCTTAGTGAGGACCTTTCTCACTTCTAATATGGTTTTTGTTCTATCTTGTATATCCAGTTCTTCAAGCTCATAGCTGGTTTTGGAGTTCAGGAATTTTATGATTTTAGAGGCTGTGATTGGCATGTTTCCTAATTCCTGATTTGCTTTTTCAATGGCCACTGCACATTTGTCCACCAACTCTTTCTGTTAAAAAATGACGTGGATGGAGTGAAAAATTTCATCCACTGAATTTATGATACTGCCCCAAATTATCAACTTCATTTGGCCTAAAATGCTATTGTCCAAAAATTTCTTCTCTGCCTTCTCCAATCTCTCAATCTGCTTTTTGGCTATCTCATGGGAAGTTTCAGACCCGGCCTTTTGATCTTTCAGGATGCCAATCTGTGCTTCCAATTTCTGGATCTATTGTGATGGCAGGGTCATACTTTCCATGGCTTTTGATAACTGGTCTGTCCCACTAGATGCTCCAGCAGCTGTGGGAAAAAATATTGTGATTGTTGAAATGGGGACAAATTCCAGTGGGATGAGTGCCACTCGAGCTGCTTCTTCTTTTTCCTTCAGTAACTTCTCCATCTCGTTTTCCATCTGTTTGATTTGGGCACACTATTCCACAATTAACTTCAATAGCTTTGCCTTCTGTGACTCATCTTCCTCAATGCCTTTCGCCAAGGGGTCTTCTGTTGCTGGCATCTTCAGTTGTTTCCTGAGGGCTACTATGTCATCATTCTTATTTTTCAAAACCTCCTCCACAGCTTGAACATTGGTTGGGTCATGATTCAACTTCACTATTAAATCTTCTAAAGACTTGATCCTTGAGTCTTTAGCCATGGCATATATATTTTCTATCATGAGTTGTGATTGAGCATTGGATAAGGATACCTGCAGCTTTGACAAGCTCATAACAATGCTTGTAAAGGTGGAGGCCACCATCTCTTCAGTCTGCTTGCGTAATTCCATTTGGTCAATTGGATGGATGTACTTGGCATTAAATTCAAATGATGCTTTCTTTTAATCTCCTGCTCCTTGGGGTTGTGGGACCAAGGCTTCTAGAAATTCCATCCGCATATTCCCTTCTCAGTGTCAAAAGAAGAAAGTAGCCTGCTTTGTGAACTTCAGGTTTGCTTCTAGAATTGGTTGTATGTGTTAGTCTTCAACACCTCATTCCTCAATTTTATTTCCTTGAATGTGTCATAAAATGATTTTTCTTGGCCTTCTATGGCAGGTCTAGAAGTAGATGTCTGCAAGGCCTGTTGCTGCAGAGACATTGTGGCTGTAGATTTAGGGGTGACCATTGTTTGACCACCCACTAGAGATGGCCCAGGGGCGTCTGAAATATGAAATATTGTTTGTTTCCTTGATTCTCCTCCTTGATCAATATCCATATAACTCGGGCCCTCTTCCTATACCTTAGTTTGAATTCTTTACTAGATGTATCAGTTATCGAAGATGACTGATCCTCTCTTGGCCTTTTGATCCCTATCTCTTTCTCTTGCTCTTTACCCTTGTTTTCTTTTGCTTTTTCATTCTTCATTTTTTGTGGTGTTGGGGTCTGGACGCCTGGAGTGGAGAACAATTGTTCTTATTCTTCTTGGAGGGCGTTGGTCACCCATTCTGTTTGAAAGGCATACTTCTCAATTGAAGGTCTGTGTGTGTGAACATAGGGTGTGGATCTATTTTCCACCCTTTTCATAGAGATAATCCTTGCAAGGTCATAAGACCAAGTGAAACTGTGGCTGAAACCCATCTCTTTTAGTATCCTTTCTGCCTCCTCTCTTGCTGCTCTACTGTTACAGATGAAAGGCCCAATTTGTCTTGATCTTGAACTAAGCCTTCTTCTTTTTAGAAACAAAGTGGAGCTCATCTGCATGTATCATTTGCCTTATGTATTATAGTGAATAGACCCTCATAGAGAGGAACTTTGGAAATTTTTAATGGGCAAGCTCACTTCCATAGACTCGAATCTTTGTGTAATTTTGGTATAAATACCAATCTGCTGCCTTCACTTGCTCTGTTAGCTGCATGGTTTTCCTGATTTCTTCATTTATCTTGGGCTCTGCTGCATTGCTGAGTGTGCTGATGGCTGGGTGTACAAACAAATTTACAAAATCCTTTTATGTATAATCCTTCTGATCTTTTAATAGCATGGTGGTCTAGAAAATGACAGATTCAGGCTCATCATATTCATTTAACTTGGTCATCCAAAATTTAAACCTTCTGGATTGGAGATGAACGAACATATATACCAACAAAGAGGAATATTTGAAAACCTCCTTTGTATCAAACTTTAAAAAAATTTCATGAATGGCCTCTACAAGAAACTAAGCATAGTTGAACAGGCCTGTGGGTTTAGCATTTGGGGAAAGAGTGGAAAAAAAACCTATCACAGCTTCATCTACCCACTGATCAGTGTGATAACCCAATAAATAAGATAAAATAGACATAATGTGCTTGGTCCTATCAGAAATGATAGATGAGGGATAATGAGGGTTATTTGTAGGCATTGGGGTATCAAGGGCCATGGAAAGTTTCAAAGCTTTGGATCTGCTGGTAGGGTCAAGCTTTTGATAACATTATTTGAGGGCTTCATATGAGAAAGGGAACGCTTGTTCAGGAGTGGGGGCCTACATCATTTGTTGGATGGATTAGGAATTGATGGTGAACACGATTTCTCCTTTTGGGGTGACTGTGGTACTCCGATTAATGTCATAATAGATTCAAAAATTCCCAATGAAGTCTGGGAAACTATGGGTTTTTGGAAATATGTAAAGAGGTAGATGGGTCTCCCATAGGATAATGTCATTGGCTCCTTCGAGAAACTTGTCCTGAAGCCAGCAATAGACATCGAAATAATCGGAGTCTGACTTTGTCTCATGGATTTTATAGTCTTTGTCTACTAGAGCCAAGTGATCCAGGTCCACTTGTGGGTAGACCATAGGATTAAAATTATATTGATCTAGCTTTGGAGGCATCTCTTCAATGCTTCTTCATACACAACCTGCAATGGATACTGGGATGAAAGAGGGGGGAATAGAGAAAGGGAGATTGCTATGGATTAGCACTGGGGAAGGGATATGACAAAAGGGGATAGTGACCGGGATTGAACAGTATAAAGGAGCACTATAATCCAGTCCACAGAGATTTGACGACTCTTCTTTTATAAACAGATGGCTCTTTGGCAACGGTTTGCACAATTTGCACTTTCTCTCATAATATGTACAAATTTGAACACCTGTAGAAATTTGATAACACCCAACCAAGTAGGGGATAATGGGTCCGTTGGATAATGGCCCGAACCTTTATGGCGCAAAGACTTCTTGACGGTAGGGGATGTGATTGAGTGAAGTGAACAAGTGAGAGCAAAGGTGGTGTGAACGGTACATGCAATGGTAAAAATGAACAACTATTTGATGGATGACACAAAGGGATTTTTAGAGGGGGTGAGAGTAGTAAATGGTATTGGAGAGGGGGGTGCGAAATAGCCATGGGCGCGACACGTAGCTTAAAAGGCGGTATGGGATACTGCCCATTTCGGACCCCCCCCTTTTGTTAACATTCGACGGATGCGGGGAGGCTGAAAGGAATTATGGGCCATACGATATGCAGAGATGAGCGAAGATGGCGGAGAGTTTCCAGAGGTTTTAGCACAAATTTGACATGTAAAAAAGGTGGGGCCCCAACCTATATCACAATCACAGGTCAGGATTTTTAATTTGTAAGCGGTAGAGGTTGACACTTAAATTCTGTGATTTGCGATATGTGGGAATGACGTGGCAAGACACAGGTGGGTCTGCCTGCAACCCGTAGATCGTAGGTTTTGTTATGTGCCATAGGATGTAAATCTTAAACTTTGCGTTTTGCAATATGTGGGGATGACGTGGCAAGGAACAGGTGGGTCCACCTGCAGCCCGTGGATCGCAGATTTTGTTATGTGTGGTAGGAGGTAAACTTTAAACTTTGCGATTTGTAATATGCGCTTGAGTCCCACCCGCTTTGAAAATCGCACTTCAGAGCTTTTAACATGATCCCTTTGCACCTATCCTCTGGAAATTGTGATGTGCACTATGCGATGGTTATATTGCAAGTTAAAACTTTTAATTTGTGGGCGCTTAAAAGGTAATTTTAAAAATGTGTGAAGTGCGAAAAGGAAAAATGTAAGGAAAATGTAGATTATGAAGGTTTTCATGTGGATTTGGTAATGTATATAGGTCAAATAGGTCCCATCAAATCGCATCGGTGGAGTTTTATGCTTCAACAATGAGTTAATAAGGAATAGGTTAAAACTTGCGGGGTAGAAAAGGAGTATATGGAGTTGGGACCTATTGGTAAATTTATATCATAAGGTCCCAAATTTTTATAAACACACCCATTTTGGATCTTTAGAGTACAAATTTCTTTCTTTCACTTTTATTTCTTCCTCTGTTATCATATGAGAATACTCAATAGTTGTTCAGACTGCTTATTTACAAAGTGACCCTTACATTGTTTCCCTTTCATTTTCTGACAGATCTGCCTACCAAATCTATGACTCTAACCATTTTTCTTCTTTATAGGGTTCATTTAGACTTGGAGACCCTGAAATCATTTTTCTTTTGGATTTCTAACCTATCACCTATCCCTTATTTCTCCTATTGGTTCAGATTAAGCTGTTGAACCAATGTCATTTTGTACCTACCTACTGATAAGCCAAGATTAAAAAGTTTGGAAAATATTCATTCTCTAACCTATCAGCATAAATTTAAAATTGTAAAATCATGCTTAAGCTGTATGATTGAACAAAACTTTCTAAAAAGTAGTGGCATTTTGATTCACAACACTTTCGAAACTATTTATTTTTTGTGTGGAGCTTTCTTTTTCCTTTTTAAAATTCCCTCTTTTCTTTTTTCTTTTTTAATCTTTCTTTGGAAAATACTTTTGATTATGAAATCTATGTACAATATGAAAAATTTACAAAGAGGAAATACACAGTCACCTTGTGATACTGTAAATTAAAGGACTCTAACAGCGGCTCCAGCTGGGGATGGCAATTCTATTTAGGGAAGTGTCAAGAACACCAAGACCAGTAACCTGGTATACTTATCCTCTGGCACACTTTCATTGATCTATTTCTTCCTTTTTTTTTATTTTTTATATTTTCTTATCAGACTAGGCTTATGGCCTTCACTTCGGGTTTCAACCTTGTCCAACGAATTATTGAAAATTGTAAGGCTATGGTATTTACAATGATGAAAGTCTAATCTGAGTTTTTAACAAAAATAATGTTTTAGCATCCTCCATTGACTGGACCTCCAAAAATATCTATTCCATCCATATCTTGCAAGAAAAATGCATTATCTCCTCTAAAAGAATGAATAATGTATGGGCCTTTCCACAGTTTGTCAAAATTTCCATGCTTACCTTTATCTTCTCTTATGGAATCCGATTTCAACACTTTATCCCCGATATTGAAATTATTTTATTTTGTTATTTTGTCAAAAATATTCTTCATATTTTCTTGCACCACCTAAGTTCTGTTGTACACCTCTTCTTTGGATTGTTGTAGATGAATGGTATGGCCTATTCTCCTTTGTACATCATTTTCTTCAGCCTGCACCTCTTTAATGAGTTTCATGGCTGGCACTCCTAAGGATGTTGGGAAAACCACATCCATTGCATAGACTGGTTGGTATGGTGGCATGCCAATTGATTTCTTAGTTGTTAGTCTGTCAGCCCACAATGCATGCACCAATTTTTTATGCCATGATTTATTATTGTCTTCCAACAACTTCTTGATGATGTTGACTAGGCTTTTGTTGGAGGACTCAGCTAGTCCATTACATTGAGGGTAATAAGTTGTTGAATGCCTCAAAGAAATGTGATATCTGTGGCAAAAATCCACCATATTCTTGGATTTAAAAGCAACAACATTATTTGTAATGATTTTCCTAGGAAAACCAAATCTGGACAGGATGTTGGCTTCAAGGAATTTGATAATCACTGAGTCAGTAGAAGTTATGGAAGGAATGGCCTCTATCCATTTGGTAAAATAATTTGTAGCAGTAAGGATCCATTTATGTTGGGTAGAGAAGGAAGGGTGGATTTCTCCAATGAAGTCTAAACCCCATTGTTGAAAAGTGGCTTCAACAAAGATTGGTTGTAAAGGCATAGGCAACAAATTTATTTTTCCCTCAAAAATTTTACATTTATGACAGGTAGCTACCATTTTGTGGACATCTGGGAAAAGAGTAGGCCAATAGAACCCAGCCCTAAGGATCTTGTTAGCAGTGGTTTTCCAGTAGAGATGGCCTCTGCAATCCCCTTCATGAAATTTGTTATCACTCATAATTTTTGAAGCATCATTTGACAAAGTTTTAGAGGTTCATGTGTCAAAGTCATAGAATAAATTTTTCATTACTTGGTCAAGGAAAATTTTTAATTTTTCTTATTTAGCCTATCCTAAGGTCTAAAATCAGCCCCATTCAAATCCTTCCATGTGACATCAGTCATTATTTTCTGAAATTTTTCATTTCCCAAGTTTATAACATCAAAAAGTCATTTTAGCAAAGAAGCCACACTTTCGTAGCGAAATACAAAATGGACTTTTCGCTATGAAACTGCTAATACTTTCATAACGAAAATGCCCAGAATTACACTAAGCACGCTACAAAAGTAAGGATTCCTGTCTGTCTTGTCAAAACAGTTGCTAGGTGTCAGTTCATGATTAGAAGAGATAGGGTGGAGGTTATTCAAGTATTTTATGGTTAATTCAAAGGTACATAACCATGTATGAGGTCATCATTATCCTTTTGGCATGTGTGTGTCATGATTTAAGCATGAGATGTCATTTTAAAACACAAAATTTTTTCCTAAGATGCTATTTGTCACTCAACATTCATTCTTGCATGTGAAACATCTCAATGTCACTTTTTGAGATGTCCAATTTGGCTTTACAAGTGTCACCTTTCTAAGAGGGTAGCTTAGTTATAAAAGGAGATGGTCATGTACAAGAAAGCACACAAAGGAGAGGCTATGTGGATGATATAGAAGCTCATGGGCCTTAATATATTTTTGGGCAACCCTAGCTTTGCTAAAGCATACATCAATTCAAGTTGTTTGAATTTTTGCTGGAGCTAACAAAGAAATTGTTGTTTTTTGGACTGTTTGAGCAGTAAGTTTAAAGAGAAGATTATGGATAAACATAGATGAATTTGGAAATACTGAGAGAGTTAATTTTCAAGAATAGGACAAGGAAAAATAACCTCTCTCACTTTTCTCACAGGTGCTATCAGTTGGGAGATACAAGGATTTCTTTGAGCCATATTTTTAGAAAATAGAGTTTTCCTGTTTTACACATGTTTTTCAAATGCAGATTCTGGACAACTGGAGATGGTTTTCAAAAAAATAAGAAAGAGGTTTTTATTAATAACATTCCTATTGAAAAAATCTCCTCCATTTTTTCAAAATACATCATGGATTCCAAGATATAAGCTCTGTTCTAAGACCTATTTTTCAGAAAAATAGGAAAAATCTGCAAAGAGGTTTTAAATATGAAAGGTGAGATTGATTGTTTTCCTCATTAGTTTTATGACGTCCATAAAATGCAGAGGGGTTCATGGCATGTTTAAGATCAAGTCAAATACCTCCAAGAGCAGTTACAATTGATCCATGAGGAGCTGGATAAGAAGGGCTTAAAGATGATTGTAGTTGAGGAGCTCATAGCTCAACTCATTATCAATGAGGAAGAAACACCTCAAGAGTCCTAGTTGGAGCTGGTTTATGTTTTGAAAGGTAAATGGAATGTTGGAAAAAAAAAATTATAGCTAGAAAGTTCATTTTTGAAACCAAGAACAAATATGGAATTAACACAGTTTTCAGCAGTTTCGTAGCGTTTTCTAGGCTTGAAGCCAGGAAAACGCTACGAAACCACCTGTAGCTTTATTTTTGCATTTAAAACCACTTTAGGAAGCTTTCAAGGGGTGGAAATGATATGGAGTATGTGTCAAGGCATAATTAACACAATACATAAGGAAAGATGCATAAATTATGATGGCAAAAGACATTTTTGTATGCTACGAAAGTACGCTACGAAACTGTCATACTTTCGTAGCATGTTGTTTTGAAGGTTTATGAGCAGGTTTTTGGGAAGTTTTAGATAGGTGGATACTTTCAAAAGGTCAAATGACTTTTCCAGTAGTCATCAAAGACTTGAAGACCATGATATCCTGACAAATCATCATCCAAACCATTCGTTGAAGATAAGAACCCGTTCTCCTTAAAAATAGGGTTTGTTTCCAGATTTGGAAGAGGGTAATCAAGATGTCAAGTAGTGATTGTTATAGCATCATTTCTCACCTTGACATGATTCATGATTGCTACATGGCTTTATGGGCACCCATTCCTACAGACTTGGACAAATTCACTTAAAAACAGTGGAAAATCCTTCATACGCGACTATGCCCGTGTTTTTCCGCGTGTATACGCCAGTGCAGCTAGACTTTTCCGCGTATGCCATTTTAATGATTAAAAAATATATAAAAACCCCTAATTTCGCGCTGGGTTGATGGTTACTCAGGTAGTTCAACCACCCCAGCCCGTGGCCAACTGTTTCCAACTGCTGAAACTACTTGGAGGGACTATAAAAGACCTCATATGTATGGCCTAAGGGAGGGAGAGAATTATTATTATTATACTCTGTTGGTTCCCTATCCAAGTCTGATTCCCCGTGCCTCCTGCACTTTCCCGGTTCATTTCAGGAAACCCTTGTTTCCTTGAGATACACATCCCTTTATATGTTATCTCGTATGCACTCATTTGGAAGGAGTCTTAGCGAGGCAAGGGCTGGACGGATCCGGACGACGGTCTGCGAAGGCCTTGGAAGGATCTGGTGATCTCTCCACTTACTTTTGTACGTACTATTTTTATAATACAGAAGTATCATGCTGTTCCCGAAGTAAACGTGTTAGTGTATGCTTTAATGTGTGAAGAATATTTGTTATCCAAGCATTTATGATGATTTATTTAATGTTTTATATGAATCTCGCTAACATATAGAGTAGAAATATACTGTACAACTTGTCCTTTGTGCTGGTTTCTTCTTGTATTTCAGGTGAAAGAGGAAGGACGGTTGCAGTGAGTTTGAACTCCACGTGGATCTACTTCAAACGTAGGACCAACGGGTAAACCTCTCGTTCTACTCGATTTCGTTTTTATGACTGTGCATGATCGTGTGAGTCTCTGTTAAGTAGTACGCCCCTGCTCTGTGGAGGTTGAATCCCAACCAACCTCTAGGGTGTTAAATCCCCGAAACAGAAGTTTATTAATTGAGCGAAATCCAACTCCGTGAGGTGGACTGGGAAAGCTCTCATCCGAGAGTCAAGCGCGAGGGGAAGTGAAGGCTAAGAAGAGGGATACCCCCCCTCCGATTAGCTGAATCTAACCTCAAGACCGTTCCGCCCAGCTTCTGATACGGATTGGTGTCCATAGTTGCTGTTCCTAGGTTCCACACAGGTGACTGCGGGGGGGAATACCCGTGGTACCTGAGGCAGACGTCGCATCACTTCCAGCAGTACTTCTGGGGGGTGCCCTTGCGAAGCCTGGGTGCTTGAGCCGGCAAAGGCCACATTTCTTAGGAGGTCGCGTAAGCGCCCGATGCAGCCAAGCTAGTTGTTACGGGGCCCTAATCATCCCAGAGGCCCCCTTTCGGAAGGCCTATGCTTCGCTTTCCTGTATTTTATTGTCCGGTCCTCATCACCGGAGACGGGAAATATGTGGAAATTTGTTCTTCTTCATTTCTCAGGGTTTTGATTTTAGTGAGTGCTCTTTGCTCCTAGCTTGCCTAGCTTTTCACTTTTCTTGAGTCTAATATAATAAATCTGTAAAAGTGGCTGATCAAGCGCCTCGACGTTCGAGGAGAGTCCCGGGGTTATCTCCCGAGAGTGCAGAGCCTTCTTCGAGAAGGCGTAGGAGCGATCTAGCAGGTGGTTTTCACCCTGTAGAGTCTGACGCTGTGGAGAGAGATCCTCCACTAAGGTTTCATTGCTGATTCCGGTGTCGGTTCCGAGAGGAGCGTTTCGCTCACCTCGAGGGTATTGTTTCCTCAGGAGGAAGATTTTCAGATAGAAGATATACCTGAGCCTGCAGCTACAGGTCCATCTCCTCTTCCTCTTGATCATCCGTTTGTTATAGAGTACATCGGAACGGAGTCTGAGAGACCGTCGGATCTTCCTTATCTTTCTTATCTTTCGATGGCCACGACTGGGAACGCGGCTTCTACCGTGAGTGCTGCGGGCATTCAGACCCCTGCTTCTGTCGAGGCAAGGGGCACTCTTGCTCTATCTTCGAGTGCTTCTAGCACTGCTATGTTTGGCTCTGGGTTCACCCAAGCATATGCTTCTCAATCTGGTCCCTTTGTTTCAGGGATGTCCATTGCTGGAAATCCCTCTTTTTCCTTTACCGCCGGTGCAGCTGGATCTACGCCCATGACCAACATGGCTAGTGGATCAGCTTCTTTTCAGGGTTTCCCCTTTGGGACTGGGCATATTCCTAGTCCCAATCCTTCTTTAGGGTCGTTTCCTTTTACGTCCCAGACCCAAAGTTTCAATCCTTGGGCTCAGGGGCCAAGTTCGGCTTCTTTTACAGGATGGAATCCTATGTTTGCAACGTTGGGGGCAGGGAATCAGTTCATCGCGAGTCATCCAGGGAATGCTTCTTTCCCTGCATCGAGTGCTTATCAGTCTTTTTCTCCTCTATCTACTGCATGGAACCCCTACCAGGGGCTTACATCTTCAGTCAATACTTCAGCGGGGGGAACTAGTCTGGGTCTTGGTAACTCGGCGTGGGGAGGAGGTTCTTCTCCGTTTTCTACGGGTCCTTTCTGGCAGCCCGGTGCCTCATCAAATCCAGGCTATTCTTTTCAGAATGTGGGAAATCCATCCCATCAAGGATGGAATTCTCAGGCTCCGCCGCGATTACCATTTCTGGCAACGTTAAACTTGCCAGACTTGGCGAAGTTAACTAATGACCCGATTCGATATAGTCCGGGTTGGCCTCCGGCTCCAACCAAACTTCCTTCAGACATTCCTAAGTTTGAAGGTAAGAATGGTGAAGATCCGGCAGACCACGTCACCACATTCCACTTATGGTGTTCATCCAACTCTCTGATCGACGATTCGATTAGATTGAGATTATTTCAGCGCACCTTAACTGGAAACGCCGCGAAGTGTTATATAGAGCTTACTGGGGGCAGTTTCGCCACATTTGGAGAACTGGCTGTCACTTTTCTTAACCATTTTCAGTTGCCCGTCAGATATGAGGCTGGGACCGAACTCCTGGCTAATTTTAAGCAAGATGAGGCAACTCACATTTCTGATCATATTCAGGAATGGAGGAGAAGGAAGAGGCTAATTAAAGCCCATATTCCAGGTGAGTTCCTTCTCGAGTGGTTTTTGAAATCGCTTCAGTTAGATATTTCAAAGGATGTATCCATGTCAGGGGTATATTCCGAGGAGCAGGCCATCTTTAGGGCCCAGCAGTTAGAGTTGATCTATTCTCAGTCTGGCATGCTTTACAAGTATTTGCCTAATGCTCCTCGCTCCAAATTGGATCTCTCAAAACCCAAACCTGGCCCGCATGGTGACGGACTTGTCGGATCGGTCAGTAGTAGTGCAGCCAGCCTGCTTTCTCAATTGCAGCAGTTGTCTTTACAATCTGCTTCTTCTGGTCATGCTGTGCCTGCTGATTCATCACCTTCCCAGTCTTTGTCCATTAATGTTGTCCAATCTTCTGAACCCAAAGGAAATCAACAGTCCGATGGGAAGAAGAAGGGACGTAATAACAAGAAGAAGGGCAAGAATGGGAAGGGTAATGCAAATAAGACCAACGAGCGTGTTGGTGAAGGGAAAAAGGAGAAAAAGAAAGTTAAGTTTCCGTGCAAGATTTGTGCTGGAGACCATCTCACGCATCTTTGCCCGAAAATTCAGGATGCTCAGCGCCTGTTATCTCAGCAAGGTTCTTCTAGTTCCCAGGCTGTGCTAACAAACCCTTTTCCCCAAGGGCAGCAATTAATTGCTGGCGCGAATCAAAATCCTGGGGCTTCCTCTGGAGGTCCTCAGGAAGGGGAAATTCCATCAAATATCTTTATGATGAGTGCTCACGTGGATGTCGCTACGAGATCCCGTGATTATGGCGGAGAGGAATCTTCGAAAGCTAAGGAAGTTCCTGATGCTACTGAGCCGCTTCATATCACGAAGCCAACTGCCGAGTCTATGCCTCGGATACCGAAGGCATCCTCTAAGCGGTCAACGATCAATCCGAACATGAGGGCTGCCCAGAACTACTCGATTGTAGAAGATCTGGCGCAGAGTCCTTGTGCTATGTCAGCTTTAGAGGTACTCCAGTCTTGTCCGGCTCAGCGCAGTTCTTTGCTCACTGCCATTGGAGCTATAGATCCGAAAAATTCTCTTCTGATTACCTTTGATATGAAGAATTTTAAGAAGAGACTTCCTCATCATATGGCTTTCCATATTAAATCATCGTACCGGAAGACTAATATCTTTCGCACGGTCGTTGATGAGGGTGCTTCTACTTGCGTGATGTCTCTCGCATGCTGGAAGACACTAGGATCTCCCAAAGCTGTTCCATCTAGCACTATTCTTACTGCATTCGATGGCCATTCTCACAGGCCCCATGGTATTGTCCCGGCTTTGCCCATCTGTGTTGGGGGCAAAACCGTTAACATAGAGGTTGAGGTAGTAGATGCAGCCTTGGACTACAACCTTCTGTTGGGGAGGAACTGGATATATGATATGGATGCTATTGCGTCCTCACTATTTCGGATAGTATGTTTCCCCCACGAAGGGAGGATAGTTACGGTGGATCAACTGGACTGTCCTCCTGTAGACCTGGATGCGCCTCCTGACTCCTCTGTCCCTAAGTTGGACAATACTAAGGCACCTATCGAGAATCTGGGAGTTGGAATGTATTCTTCCCTGATGGGATCTTTTGATCTTCCTCCTCCTAAGGTGTCTATCAATGTTATTTCATCCTCCAAGGCTCCCCTTCGAAGAGAGTTCTTTCGAACTCATTATTTTTCGGACCCTTGGACCTTACCTTCCCCAACCGCCACTTTGGAGGAAGGGAAAGTGGGTGGAATGGCATTCCCGATTTCTGCAGCTGAGATTGCATATCAGTCTGTTGTTGACACTGCAGAGTCTGATCCAGCTCCTCTTTCGCCGGAAGAGTTGGATGGTGATGTGGCTCCAGCTTGGACGCTTACTTCTTCTTCTGCCCAGGATTGTCTAGATACAACTCTTCCATTTGAAGAGGCCATCCTGGAAGCAATGACAGGTATAGAGAGACCGTGGGATGACTTGCATCATCGGTCTTACTTCCTACCTGACTTGAGCGAAGTCGAAGCTAGTTTTCCAAGTCCTCAGTCTCCTGGACCTGTTCACCCAGTCTTGACCCCCTTAGCACCAGCACAGGTTTATGCTGAAGGGAACATGGCTGTGATCTCTCCGACTATCCCGGTGAACATCTCCAGGAATCCCAACATTATCGAGAACGTTTTCATTGGAGCTGAATGTTCCCGTGAAGAAGTTCAAATCTATACCGAGCTCTTCAAAGAGTATAGGGATGTTTTTGCTTGGTCTTATGAGGAAATGTCTGGCATAGACCCATCTATCGTCCAGCATGAGATCAAGACGTATGAAAACGCTAAGCCGGTCAGGCAAAAACTTCGTCCGGTTAATCCTAGGAAGGCAACAGCTATCAAAGCTAAAGTTGAAAAGCTGCTTAAGGCGGGATTCATTTTCCCAGTTCCTCTGACTGAATGGGTTTCAAACCCCGTTCCTGTTGATAAAAAGCAAGGAACAATTCGAGTATGCATCGATTTCAGAGACCTAAATAAGGCGTGTCCTAAAGATAATTACCCCACACCCTTCATTGATCAGATTATTGATGAGTGTGCCGGTAACGAAATTTTTTCCTTCATGGACGGTTTTTCTGGTTATAATCAAATTACTATCCGTCCGGAAGATCAACATAAGACCGCATTTATTTGTCCCTGGGGTACGTTTGCATATAAGAAAATGCCTTTTGGTCTGAAAAATGCTGGAGCTACTTTTCAGCGGGCCATGTCTTACGCCTTCCACGACATCAAGAAAATCATCGAGGCATACTTAGATGATCTAGCTGCTCATTCTCGAAAGAGGATGGATCATCCAGGACACCTCCGGCAAATATTTGAGAGATGTCGTTTTTATAAGATTCGTTTGAATCCGAACAAGTGCGTTTTCGCGGTAACATCCGGTCGGCTGTTGGGATTTATCGTGTCTAGTGAAGGGATAAGGGTAGATCCCTTCAAGGTTGAGGCAATACTTTGGTTGCCTCCCCCGTCTTCAATCCGTCAACTTCAAAGTCTCCAAGGGAAGTCTAACTTTCTTCTGAGGTTTATCGTTAACTATGCTGAGATTACAAAGGGATATATGAGACTGTTGAAGAAAGGAGTTCCTTTTCTTTGGGACGACTATGCTCAACGCTCATTCGATGCCTTGAAAAAGGCATTGACCTCTGCTCCTTTACTGAGTCCACCCGATTATAGCAGAGATTTTCTTTTGTATCTGGCTACAGCATAATCTACCATTGGTATGGTTCTGGTTCAGGAGGATGATGCTCTGGCTGAGCATGTTATTTACTACCTTAGTCGAGGACTGGTAGGACCTGAACTGCGATACACCCCGATAGAAAAATTAGCCTTAGCAGCAGTTCATGCTGTGCAGCGAATCCGGCATTATATTATTCTTCGCAAAACTTATGTCTTGGCAGCTGCCAATCCATTTAAGTTTGTCCTCAGCAGGCGAGTGATTGGGGAAAAATATAATAGATGGATTGTGATTTTACAAGAATTTGATCTAGAGTTCATGTCTGCCAAATCCAAGAAGTCATTAGTTTTTGCGGAATTGATCTCCGAGTTGCCTTGTGGAGAGGCGATGATCTATGATGAGTCCTTTCCGGACGAACACTTGTTTCTCATCTCTCCACAAGATCCTTGGTATGGGGACATCATTGTATATCTCCAGACTGCGAAGTTTCCCTCTTCTTTTTCGAAAGATGAGCGTCGTAAGCTGCGTCACTTAGCTAAAAGTTATCTGATTATTGGTGATGCTTTGTACCGTCGAGGGGTTGATTCAATCCCAAGACGCTGCTTAACTTTCGAAGAAGCTGAGGCTGTGCTTAATGATTCTCACGGTGGAGCTTGTGGGGGTCATTTATCAGGGCTTGCTACAGCCCAAAAGATTTTGCTCGCTGGCTACTTCTGGCCCTCGATTTTCAAAGATTGTATTGAATCGGTCAAGAAGTGTCATCCTTGTCAAGTGTATACTCGAAAAATGCGCGCTCATCCAGCTCCGCTTTTTCCAGTCGTTACTGTCGGACCCTTTACAAAGTGGGTATGGATTATACTACTTGTAACCCGCCTTCGGCAAAAGGTCACAAGTACATTATCGTAGCAGTAGACTACTTTACGAAGTGGGTCGAAGCTATGCCTACTTTCGGGAACGATGGTGAGACTGCAGCTCTTTTCTTCTTCAACCAAGTCATTGCTCGTTTCGGTATACCTAGAGAGATTGTCACTGACCATGGAAGTCATTTTCAGAACAGTATGATGGCTGAGTTGGCTCTTAAATTGGGTTTCCGGCAGGAGCATTCATCTCCATATTATCCTCAGGCCAATGGCCAGGTGGAAGCCGTGAATAAATCCTTGAAGACAATTCTTCAACGGACGATTGATAAACATAGATCCAACTGGCACATTATGCTATATCCTGCACTCTGGGCGTACAGGACGTCAGTTAAAACTGCAACTGGCTTTACTCCGTTTCAGTTAGTCCACGGGGTAGAATCCGTATTTCCCATTGAATGCGAGATTCTTTCCCTTAAACTGGCTGTTGAGCTTCTTCCTGACACTTCTAGTCTGGCAGAGCGACTTCTTCATTTGGAACATCTTGATGAGCAGCGTCGAGATGCCGCCACGTTGAACGAAGCGCATAAAAACCGAGTCAAAGTCCAGTACGATAAGGCGGTTAAGCCTAGGGTCTTTTTCGAAGGTGACCTTGTTTTGGTCTATGCCCAAGAAAAAGATGCCTTGGGGGCAGGAAAGTTTAAGTCGATGTGGTATGGCCCCTATATCGTCAAAAAGGTCCTTAAGAAAGGAGCGTATACCTTGGTTGACTTTGAAGGAAATGATTTGTCGGAGCCCCGGAATGGGCTCTATCTGAAGAAGTATTATGCCTAGGCTTTGCCCCGGCATTTTGCTTTGTATATAGTAGTTTTTGTTTTGTACATATCTGTTTGATTTTCGATTTTTGATGAGATGGTGATGTTTTTGATCTGCTTTGGCAGGTTGTGTTGATGTCATGAGTCATTATGGTTTCGCTGATGGTGCTAGTAGACACACCCGGAACTTAGCTTCCGCGGCTTGGGTTCTACACTATCCTTCCGGTCAGCTGTTGGTATCAAGAGGGGTCTGCATTGGTCCTGCTTCCAATAACGTAGCAGAATACACTGCAGTCATTCATCTACTCTCGGAGGAAATATCTTTGGGTGTTGATTCGTTGGTAGTTTTCTTGGACTCCCAGCTGGTGGTGTCGCAGTTGAACAACACTTATCGGGTACGAGATCCATCTTTATTACGATTGTTCTTGAGGGTACGTTTGTTACAGAGGTCATTTCAATTTTTAACATTCATTCATATTCCTCGAGCTGACAATTGGTTTGCTGACTCATTGGCTAATCAAGCTTTAGATTGGCATATTAATCATTCAATACAATAAATCTAATCATCAAAAACATCATACATTTGATACATTTATCACATCACATCAAAATATCGCTGTATATATATCATCAGTATGTCAAAAAACTTTACAAAATTTTGGATCCATCAATGCCGTACAAAACTTGGGCTTATGCCCCATCATGTTCAGTCTCAAAAAATATATAGTCATCTAATATGTAAAAACTATCTACTCCTGAGGACCCTGCCCAGCATTCCTATAGAACATCACTGCAGTGGCCACACGGCGGAACAGTCTAACCCAGTCCCGGGGTACTCCTACAACCCGTCTCTGGACGGCTTCTGGCAATTCCTCCACAGCAGCCAGAGGGATTTGGCGGGTTAGTCCCTCCAAGTTTCTCTGCACGGCCTGGAGGGTCTTGTCAGAATCCGATGTCTCTGCTTCACCTCTGCGGCGCTTGTGACGTGCTAGGCCCTCAGGACGCACTGGTCCAACATCTGAAACATGATCATTTTTTATTTGTCAGTTATTATGAATCCAATCCAAAAACATGTTTGTTTTTCATTTTTCATACATATTTGAAAATTCCAAAAAAATCATATAAGTTAAAATTTTTGAGAAAAAACTTACCGACTGCTCCCCATGCTGCACCGGGTGGAAGTACTAGATCTGGATCTCCTCAGAAATCCATCCCGGCATAAGGGTAGCCATCTAATGCGATGATCTGTTCTCTCCACCATAAGAAGAACTCATCGTCCCAGGTAGTTCGGGGTACCTCGCTGCCCCCCAGTCTCTTCATCATGTCTGCCCAATGGGCAATTCTTGGGTCCCGAGGGCTGCTGATAGTTGAGATGACTTTGGGTCTCAAAGCTGGAACTCTCTCGAAGAAGAATGTAGTCAAAATGGTTCCATAGCCAAAGTGTTTTGTATGTGTTTTGCGAATGGAGGTCAGTTGTTGTTTCATGTTCAGTAGCAAGGCAGTGCACCAATCATACACATGAATTAAGCACTATACAGCTATGCTCATGTGCGTCCTGGACGCCTGATGCAGTGAGGCAGATCCTGCCACTCTGCCGATGGTGAATAGGAGGATCTTTATGTGCAAGTCCCCGATATCTCTGATTGCAATCTGTGTGCCAACTTTCTTGGAATTTTCTATGCAATAGATTTGGACATAGTCCTCCACGGTTAACCCTCCCAGGGGCCTTCCGTGCAGATCCACTGGGTCTCCCCTTCTGGAGAGTCCAGTGATGAAGTATATATATTCCACTTCTATGCGTAGTGGCATTTGATCAATGATGAAACAATCCTGATCCGGTTCCCAATAATTTACCAGCATTTCAAGCAATCTCACATTACTTTTCATATTGGGCATCTTGAAAAATTTGAATAATCCACAGTTTCGGAGGACATTTTGTGCTGCGCGATCTTCCATGACCTCTTGGTCTATCGCACTATGCTCGCGTTCCCTCCATGAAATTGTCATCCTGAAAAAATTCATTAAAATTTGCATTAGAAACTCATTTTTGAAATTCGGACTTGCGCATACGCTAGTTCCGCTGTGCACAGTCGCGTATACACGCGACTTTCCTTCTTTGAACCCGCGTATGCGCAGATACGCGTTTTTTAATAAGGGTTTCCAGGTAAAAATCCACTTAATTTTAAATTTTAAACGGACAAAATGAATCAACAGGATGAATAAGGATCCTACCTGAAGTTTCGCTGAATTCTGACGGTCGGTTGTTGCTGATTTGACGAAACAAGTTTTTAGCTCCAGAGCTCTTTTCCAAATCAGCTATGCAATAATGAACCAATTGAGAGGTAATTTGTGTATTTATGGCTAAAAAATTGAAAATTTTCGCAAAAATTTCCTTGTGCTTATTTCTTCGATCTGTCTTATGCTGTATAACTTGATTGCTTGGAAGTGCCCAGTTTGGTATATTTCAGGTACATTTTGACATTTTCGAGATTTTTCCCGGTTTCTGGCCCATGTGTTCAGACTCTTCATGGCAGGTATATGATCTTCACTGGCATATAGGTTAGGGAATCACTTTCCGTTGCATCTTGCATTCTAGCCTCCATACTGATCACTTGCCTTAGGGTCGATCCCATCAGGTCATGAGTATTATACCCATTTCACTCACTGATTTTTAAATCATGACTTGATGGTAGAGCCTTCCTTTACATGGGCTTCCTAGTTAGTTCCTCGCTATCACTTGTTGCCCATGCTGCTTTTTATGTAGGCTCGGGAGTCCTCTTTAGTCCCGCCATGCCTTTCGTGTTGAAGCTTCATTCTTCTCCTTCATCACTTATCATTTTTCTGGCTTATACCCTAGAGGCTCCCTGGTGTCGTTAAGTTGTATTACTGCATTGCATATTGGCTACTTGTTTATCCTGGCCTTTAGCCGGCTTCATTTGGACTCGATGTTTAAGCCAACTTTGACCTTGACTTTCTGTACAAGTTAACCATTGCATGCACTTAGCTATCACGACTTGACACCTTTGTACCCATGGATGGAACATTCCTCTGAGTATCACTGACCAGTTTTCGCCACCTTGCATTGAGCATAGGATTGTTCCAAACCCCGGAACTAGTGCATCTGCTTTCTTGATACTCGTTCTATCCATTGTACCATAGCATTCTTTTATTCTTTTTCAGGCTTATTATGAAAAAGACAAAAAAATCAAATATAACAAAAAGAGCGGGAACTGGATGTATCTTCGTTATTTTGATGGCAGTACAGAGTCAGTTTGTCGCCCTTGAACAAAGCACATATACTTATATATATTTCCTTCATTTGGGATGGTTCTAGTTTGACCTAGGTTCAGCCTTTACCATGTTTCACTTGTCAGTTCTCCCCCGGTTGGTTATCTCTTCCAATCATATGGAGAGTTTGTTTTATACAGTGTCACTTTTTACTGCCATGGTCATCACAGAGTCGTGTTTTTTGTTCAAGGGAAGTCTAGCCCCGAGTCGGCCATTCTCAAGGTGTCTCTTGACTCATTATTCACGGCCTTTCCTATTTGTCAAGATCATGTTCACACATCGATGTTTTGATCTTCTTCGTGCTCGCTTGAGAAGGTCTCCATACCCATTGATTCTGCCATGTAGTTTGTCTCTTATCGACTACGACACATTGCTCTGAGAGCAAACCTAGAGCCGCACCTTGGGCCTATTTCCATCATCGATAGGTGACCTCGTGCTCAGCATTTGATCATCATCATGGGTCTTTGACTGAGTGGTTTCCCCTGTGTTCGACGTCAGCACACATTATCACACTTGGGATTCGTGCAGTACCTGGATTTCCATTTGACCCTATCGGTGGATTTCTCGCCTCTGTGTCAGCCTTCATTATTGGTTGGTTCAGAGGGTTTCTTCCGTGCGCTAGCTTCATCTTGTGCACGTCGGAAACGTACTTCGGTTTTGGTTCCATCACTCTCCTTCGTCCGATTCCTTCCAAATCTTGGCTTGCGGGTTACACTCGCGCTGGACTGATGTGGGATGCCTTAATGCCTTCCTTCCAGCAGATCTTTTCCCATCGACTCCGACTCATTGCTCTGGGAACAAGATCTAGAGCCTTTTTGTCAGTACCTTAGGGTTTGCAGTCATCAGTGGCAGACTCTTCGCTATCGACAGTGGGGATTCATCATTGCCTCCTGATTGGTAGATTCTTTCAAGTGTTCGACTTCAACTCATTCATTCACACTTGTCAGATTTTACTGGGGCACCTTGACACTCATTATCATTATCGGTGGGTTGTCTCGCGTTGGTTAACGAGAAACATCATTGCCCGGTAATCCAACGATTTCTCACATGGTCGACTTCAGCTCATTTATTCCTAGTGTGTAGAATTGTGCCGTTGTGATCGGTGAAGACCTCGGGTTGCATCAGCATTTCTCGGTTCACTGTTGACAGTCCTTTCAGTTTCTGCCAGTGTTGCCGTCCACCCTTATATGTTGCGGTTCAGCACAGCAGCATCTTATATGTTGATCCCCGAGTTGCGTGATTGTACCGTTTGATCCGCCTCTTATGATCCGGTACTTGGAGATTCAGTTACTTGATCAGACATCCAGTTGCACTATCTTTGATCAGCTTTCTATACGTGATACTTGGACATTGATACAGACTTGTCTTTCCGGGCCCTGCTCAGATGATTCACTATGTATTTTCAGTTCAGTTATACTTGTATACATGTTGGATCTATTCAGTACTTTCTATATATATGATGTATTTTTTACTGAGCATGGGTATGCCCGCCTCAGCATGGGTTGACTCTCTGGTTTCTTTCATTGGTTTTTGGCAGGCTGAAATCTGGTGAAGTCCTCTCTTGTCCTTGCGAAGTTCTTTCTATGTGCATAATACATTTCGGCCATCATGTACCCCTTCTGACCTCATATATTAGGGGGTATCTGTTATAGCATCATTTCTCACCTTGACATGATTCATGATTGCTACATGGCTTTATGGGCACCCATTCCTACAGACTTGGACAAATTCACTTAAAAACAATGGAAAATCCTTCATACGCGACTATGCCCGTGTTTTTCCGCGTGTATACGCGAGTACAGCTAGACTTTTCCGCGTATGCCATTTTAATGATTAAAAAACATATAAAAATCCCTAATTTCGCGCTGGGTTGATGGTTACTCAGGTAGTTCAACCACCCCAGCCCGTGGCCAACTGTTTCCAACTGCTGAAACTACTTGGAAGGACTATAAAAAGACCTCATATGTATGGCCTAAGGGAGAGAGAGAATTATTATTATTATACTCTGTTGGTATTTTCCCTATCCAAGTCTGATTCCCCGTGCCTTCATTTCAGGAAACCCTTGTTTCCTTGAGATACACATCCCTTTATATGTTATCTCGTATGCACTCATTTGGAAGGAGTCTTAGCGAGGCAAGGGCCGGACGGATGCGGACGACGGTCTGCGAAGGCCTTGGAAGGATCAGGTGATCTCTCCACTTACTTTTGTACGTACTATTTTTATAATACAGAAGTATCATGATGTTCCCGAAGTAAACGTGTTAGTGTATGCTTTAATGTATGAAGAATATTTGTTATACAAGCATTCATGATGATTTATTTAATGTTTTATATGAATCTCACAAACATATAGAGTAGAAATATACTGTACAACTTGTCCTTTGTGCTGGTTTCTTCTTGTATTTCAGGTGAAAGAGGAAGGACTATTGCTACTATTGCGGTGGAGTTTGAGGGTTTGAACTCCACGGGATCTACTTCAAACGTAGGACCAACGGGTAAACCTCTCGTTCTACTCGATTTCGTTTTTATGACTGTGCATGATCGTGTGAGTCTCTGTTAAGTAGTACGCCCCTGCTCTGTGGAGGTTGAATCCCAACCAACCTCTAGGGTGTTAAATCCCCGAAACAGTGATGAGCTCCATAATAGCCTATTCGAAAATGTGAATCATTATTTTCCAGATGTATAAATATTTCAAGAGATAAGGTAGTTAATGTAATAACTAGTTGTTTGATTCCTATTAGGAAAATGACTGTTTAATAGTATAATTGTCATTTTCTCATTAAAGTAGATGTTTTATTGTTATGCAAGGTGTCATTAGGAAAATTTCAATGAATCTAGACAAGAGGAAAATCATCTTTCATGTAACAAGTCTATTAAAGGGCAGATATTCGAATTTGTAAAGGGTTGGAGACTTTTTGGCAAAACTGTTGCTTTATGTAATTGACTATTTTCAGTAATACAAAGAACTTTTAATTGACCAACCTGAGATTCTCATGTAGTTTTTAGTGCCTACTTGATCTATATTTTCTATGTGTACCATTTGCAGTGGTTTTCATCTTTAATACTGAGAATTCATTCATGTAATGCTCTGACTTCCTTTATAGATGAATTGACTGTGTTATTTCATATTTTCATGTGTGCTTTACCTCTGCTAAAAACTCTTACCTGCCTTAGAATCCATGTCAAGAGAATTTACTACTAAATTATTGCTTTTTTGACTCCATAAGCCCAATGTTTGCAGACTGATGTTCTTTTCAACCTACACATATCACAAACAAGTCATTTTCCAAGTAGAGTTAGCCATCTAGATTCATATTTATGCAATATCATTAACCCCTTTGAGAAAGCCCTCTCATACTGAACAAGCTAAGCTTCAGTTGCAAGATTGGTTTGAAACAGTTACATGAAGTTGTCTGATTAGCAGCTTATCAGGTGAAATTTTGTGTAGAAAAATTTATGCACAACCCTATCTGCATCTTCTTGAAGAAAACATTTAAGAAATATACCCCCACAATATTTCCAGTAAAAAATATTTTCTAGGATGCAGAATTTTACAGCTTTCAATTTCAAGAATCTAGCTTTTATTTTGGACAAACCAGGAGGAGCATTTAAATTAAAAAGAACATATAATATATCTACGTACCAGGGAGAATTTAGGAAGCTTCATCAATAGGTGGAGTCTCCATCTCCTCTTGCTCATCCAATGAATGAATCATGTTAATATCTAGTGGTTGAAAATTTGTTTCAGCCATCAATTTGGCTAATCCTTGTCCCTTGATCAGTTTGGTGGGTTTGATATCTAAATGTTTCTCCAAGATGGAAACAATCCACTTGCCTCTTTTTCCATCAGGATCATGTGTTAGAATGTCTTTGACAACTGTATTGGGCACAAATGCAATGATGTGTGAATGCAGAATGTAAACTCTGAAATACTTCAATGCTTTGATCAAGGCAAAAGCCTACTTTTCCATGATATTGTACTTCAAAGGTGCATCTCTTAAAGCTTGGCTGAAAAATGATATGGGCTGCTCTTGTCCCTCTTTATTTTTCTGCAGCAATAAAACATTAATTGTGTGCAATGATGCAAAGGAGAAAATGATGAAATCCTTGGTGAAATTAGGGCTGATCAGAACCGACGCCTTTGTGAGTGCCTACTTTACCAGGCCAAAGGAATGTTTAGCCTCCTGGGTCCACTTGAATCCTGAATCTCTTTTGAGCATGTTGGTGACATTCCTCAGGATTTCTGCAAGGTTTGGTATAAAAATGCTCAAAAAAATTATCTTTCCAATGAAGGATTGCAGTTCCTTGATGTTTCTAGGTTGACTGATTTGCAGTATTCCCTCAATCCTGTTGGGGTCAATCTTGATCCCTTCTTCAGATATGATGTGGCCTAGAAGCTTTCCTTATTCAAGAAAAAATAATGATTTCTTAGGATTCAGAGATAGACCGAACCTTCTAAACTTTTAAAAAACTCTTCTCAAATGAGCCAAATGTTCTTCATTAGTTTTTGAATATACTCTAAAATCATCAAGGTAGATCACAATGAAAATACCGATTTCTTCTGAAAAAACAATATCCATTGCTCTTTGAAAAGTGGCACTAGCATTTATTAATCCAAAGGGAATTTTTACATACATTAAGGTTCCCCGAGGAGTAGTAAAAGTTGTTTTGTGTTGATCATCTAGATGCACCAACACTTGGTAGTACTCTGAAAATTCATCTTAAAAATTTATTCTTTTGGAACCCACTACCTTTTGCAATATGTGGTCCATATTCGGTAAGGGGTAGTTGTCCTTAAGTGATGCCTTGTTCAGATTTTTGAAGTCAATGCAGAGCCTGATCTCTCATGTCTTCTTTCTCACGGGTACAATATTGGAAACCCATTCGGAGTACCTGATTGGGAATATTATTTTAGCATCATACAATTTTTTGATCTCGTTCTCAACTAGAGGCATTTGGATAGGATTTATCCTGTGCAGTTTCTGTTAGAAAGGCTTCTGGTTCTCCTTGAATAGAATATTGTGTTGGATAATATCAGTATCATAAGATTTCAGGCCTGCATAACTCCAGGAAAACACATCAATAAAATCTTTGAACAAAGCAATGTATTTTTGATTTATGGATGATGGCTGTGTATTTGATAACTTTATCATCTTGGGCTCCTTCTCACTGCCCAGGTTGCACTCCTCGATATTTGCTTCTGTAGATTCCATTTTTAGCTTCCTAGCTAAATCATTGAAATCAAATAGTTCCTCCAGAGGGACAAGTCCTCTAGGCAGGGTGTTGTCTCTGAATTGCAGTACCTCAAATTATTCTTTTTCTGGATATTCATGCATCTATGTCCTATGTAGATATTTATCTGTTGAAAAATTAATATAAGAATTTTGGGGAGGTTCCTCTGTGCACATTTTCTCTTTAATGGAGCTGTCTTCTTCACAGTCTAGGTCCAAATTGGAATCTTCAAACTCACCCTTAGATTGAAATAAATTCTCAATCTGTTTGTAATCTCCAAACACTTGCCAATACCTCATATTATCAGGAATTGTTGGGCGGTGTTTAACTTGCATTGTATACTTCTTGTTAGGATGAGGTAACTGACAAGTGTTGGCTGAAAGTTCTAACCCATTAGCCAGGATATTCTGATTTCTTGGAACTGTAGCAAGGTCATATTCTTCAAATGTTTTTAGGAGGTCAAGGGCAACATTCCTGTATGCTCTCAATTTGGGATGCTTGGCTGAATATTCTCCCTTGATTTGTTTAATGACCAGCTCAAAGTCCCCATGAATAGAGATTATTTTGGCTCTAAATTTCTTCAGTAGTTGTAAACCCAAAAGGAGTGCCTCATATTCTGCTATATTTTTGGTACACTAAAAGTTTAGTTTGTAAGAACGCCCTTCTACATGGTTATATTTAGTATTGCATACCCACACCCATGCTCCTGACCCAGCTTTACCACAAGAACCATCAAAACTAAAGTTCCAAAAAGGTTTAGGTTCAGACTTGTGTTGCACAATTTTCATTTGGTATGATTGTTCTCCCTTCTGGTCTTATTCTTCTCTAGCTATTTTTTCATTAATGTTTTCATTATTTTAAATAATAAATGAATCAAGGTCAGAATGAATAGAGTACAGGGGGTAGTTATGAGGCTTTTCCTGACTGATCACCATGTATTTCATTAGAGTCTCCCTATACAATCTCCTTTGTTGGCCAAAACTGGTATGGTAGCATAAGTCATATCCATTTGGAGGGTGCCTTGAAGCTTGGCTCCCCATGAGCATGATAAAAGCATACCATATTTAGGAGGGATGTTGGCCACCACTATATCCATCACTAGACTCTTGGTTGGTATCTGGGCTAAATTAATACAAATATATTGAAGAGGCCAAGACATTTGACTTTGCTGGAGTCAAATAAGTACAAGTATTTGTAGGGTCTAGTTATCTCTAGGCCAAGTCTCCCCATAATTTCCTTTGGCATGAGATTATGAAATGCTCCTGAGTCTATCATGGCATTATGGAGGATTTTATCATGAACATTCAAACTGAGATAAAATGGGGGAACACCTCCCTCCTAGAATTTACCCTCTACTTCTGGCCCAAACAAAAATTTAGGTTTGTCATCATTTAGATTGACAGTATCAGTAATTTCTCCTATGTTCAGTGTTTTTAGGACTTGGGACCCATATACATCCAGGTTCACCAATTCAGTGAGAGGGACATATTTTTATTTTGGCAATTTCATTCTCAATGCTGAATGGTGTCTGTGTTTTTGGCAGATTTGAATCATTCTTCTCAAGCACTATTTTTGTAGCAACTTCATATTGTTGACTTGTATTAGGGATATCAGTTGGAACAATTTTTCTATGGCTGACCATTGGTCTACTAGTGCTACTTTCTAGATCATTCTTTCCAGGGATTTTAGAAATTTCCTTTGAACTCTCTGTTGTTTTCATGGGATCAACTTTAGGGGCCGTTTTAGCAAAGTTTTCAGAATTATTTCTCTTGGGAATTGTTAGCCACCTATAATATTTGTTACACCAAAAGGTGGCTAAGACTTTTTGAGCCTCCAAGGAACAAAGTTTATCACTAAAAATTGTTGTCTCTTGAAGGCTCCTTGAAGGCCTCATGCCTCTGTCCAAACCTACACTGTTGTTTACATCCTAAAAGACTCTGAAATCCTGCTGATTTCCAAGACAAAGTACTGCTGCAAACTCCCTTTTCCTTTTCCACCTCTTCCAAGACTAATCTTTTTTCCTATTCCCCCACTTCCCATAAAAATCCCTCCTTTCCATCTTTCTCCCTTTTCCACATCATAAAAGCCCTTGATAAAGTTCTAAGACCCCTTCTTAACCTTATCGGAATCCTAAAATTCCTTCGAAAAACCTTGAAAACCCATTAAAATGCATATTTTATGTATTATGGACTTAAGCCCCCTTGGGCTAAGCCTTTAAACCTTTTCCCTCCATATACCCTGGTGCCAGAACCAACCGCCAGACTTTCTAGCGCTTATCACGCTGCCCATATGTGAATAGGCCCCTTCCTTTTTAAACCTCCAGTCATATAATTCTCCACATACCCCAAAGGCCCCGCAACTAGGCGCCTAACCATATTTCATATACATCCCGCCCCCAAAAATATTAAAACCTTATGATATTTCCAAACTTTGGGTTTTTTGTGATTTTCTAAAGTTTCCGCCAGTCTGAGTTTCAAAGCACCCTCCACCGTCGATCTAATCTGCAGATCGACGGTGTGGAATCAATCATTGCCGGTGGTCCCCGCCAGCCGTGTGCCATTGCCCAAAACCACGCGGTATTCATCGCACTGCCTTTGGGCGGAGGGCGGTTTTTCCCCGATTGACAGCGATTCCACTCACTTTTTGACACGTGGCTCTGTGCACTATTTCAAAACCACCGTTCATCGTGCATTAAAGTTCGGATGCGGACCTCGCGCGATATTGTTGTGTGTCGTCCGATCTAAACCCGCTCATCCAACAGTGATCGCTCGCTCAAGATGCACGACATTTAATCTGTCTATGGTGCGACATTCGATCAACCTCCACCGTCGATCTGATCTGCAGATCGAAGGTCCACGTTTCATCGCCCAAATTTCCTCTGTTTTACTTTCAATCTCCACTCCCGACCGTCGATCTCTGCGCGATCGACAGCTCAGATTTAATCTTTTTTCCACTCGTTCTATGATCTTTCCCGATAAATCCTAACCGTTTGATGATGCCATCCAACGGCCACGCTCCCTCCACACTTCCTTTGAAGCAGTAAACCTATATATTCAGAATTTTGTAATAGTTGTTTTATATTTTTGCAGGGTTTAAATGGTTTTCCGCCATTCTAAAGAAAATTCGCAGGCTGAGGGTGGCGACCCTCTCGCCTTCAATTCATCAAAGGAAATCATTCACAGGTGTTAAATGCACATTTCACCGGTGTTTCATAAGGCATTGATGCCATTCGATTCCTGTTTCAGTCCTGCAAATTTGAAAGACACAGCAAGTCAATCACAAATCAAGAGTATCAGTATAGAAGACTAGAATGCACCAGAACAGAGGATTAAAAGACAAATTTGTGGGGGTTATATCTAAGATGCCTATCAAAAGCCTAATCCCCAGATTTAAACACAGTTTTAAGGAAAAATCAGAGTGTTTTATTCGATAGAAAGCTCCACCGCCTTAGTTAAAGTGAATCAATTCTTCTCAGCTACCACGAAGGACACCTGTGCCTCAAAGAAATCAAATGCAGGCCAAAGTTATTGCATGAAATCAAATATCTGCTTCACAACAAAGCTAAAGGGTAAATCTGCGAACAAACTTAATGACAAAATATCTACAGAGTTAATCTAACATGACACAGAGCCTCAAAGGTCAAATTAAGCTCCCCCGAGCTTAAATATTTATGTGAATCATTTAATACAGAAGACACCTATTGTAAGCTTCTTCATTGAGCCCCCAAGGGCCGAGAAGCCATTTAAAGTCTGTATTAATTGTAATTGGAGATATTTTTTATCAGGATCTCACCTCCTCATTCTTCTATATATACTTCTATAGAAGATGAGTGAGGGGTTGGTTATTGTTTGATTACAAGTTGTAATACTGAAACTCTTTGAAGTAAATACATAGTCTGTTGAAGTTGAAGAACAAATTGAAGTCTTGGAGATCTTGATGATGTTGTTGCATGCTTGTTCCTGAGAAGGCTCTATCATTGGATCCATGAGCTTGGCTGTTGGTGAAGTATTCTGAACTGTCTTATGTTTTCCCCCTGTTTTCATTATGTTCCACAATCTCTTACTATAGTAGGATAGAAAGTATTAGGCTAAGAAATGACTCCTGGAAACACCTTAGACCTGTTCATCCTTCACTGTTTTATGTTTTCTTCTGCTGAAGTATTTTAGAGGCTTTAAAATTTCTCTTTAGTCTTCATGCTTGTTTATTTCCTTGATAGTTTGAACAATTGGTTTCAGCATGATTTATGGTTCTCCCTGCTTGTCTGCTGCCACTTAAAAACTATTATTGAAGTCTCCCTTCGAAGTTATTTGCTTACAGTGAATCAAAGAGGTCTGTTTTGATCTAACCCTTTGTCCTCACTTAAACAGTTGGCTTAAAGGTCGTTATAATTATGATCATAGATGTTTTTAGGTGTTCCCTCTTCTGTGACTGTAATTATCAGTAAATATTTTATGTTTTCTAAGTCCTTTAGAATAAAATCTTTGAGGAAATAGGGTGTTCCCCGAATCTTAGATTTCATTTTGAAAGTTGTCTTGAAGCCATTATTTGCTTAAAGAATGTTTGTAGAATTTATGGTTGGCCCTGTCTATCAAATATCTCTTTATTGTTTAAATTATGTTTTCAGGTTCCCTTTGTTGAGAATTCAATTTCTCTTTCCAAATCATTAATATTCATCCCATTCCAAAAACAAAAGGATCCTGTGGCCAAGTTAGATTTTCCCTTTGATATCCCATATGCTTTTATGAGTTTGTTATGACCTTATTTTGACTCCATTTCCCAATGAACCAGATGTTTCTCCATTCTATGTATCTTTCTTAGACCTTTCATGTTCTGCTGTATCAATTCAATCCAACCAAATAAACAAACAACACCTGCACTTAATAACTAGTCTAAAATCAATATTATAGAACACAAGATAAAAAATTTCAAACAAACATTTAAGAGATCCCTCTCTGAGAACCGGAGGACTAGATCCTGTAACTCTAAATATTGGTTCTGATGTTTCCTTGTCTTTTGATTTGCCAAACTATCAAAACACAGGACCCCAACATAATGGCGATCACGGTGGGACCTTGAGTAAAATCTGAAAAAACAAAACACTCACTGTATAAGTATAACATAAGTAACCTTCTTCAAGCACTACCAAGCAATGGTAATCATGAGAGGACCTTTTGAATCAGTGACAAACTAAGTAACCTTTAGGATTCTTATAAAGCCTTATCAAACCTTGAAGGTTTCGGTTACCAAGCCATAAGAGTAAACTCTATGTGTTTTGACACCCTAGCTAAGTGTTAAGTCAGATTTAGGATACTCTCATAACCTATAAAAACAAAATAGCTCAAAAACCCAAAACATTTCAGTTTGGCTTCATAATAAACTTGGTGGTGGACTATAAAACTTTTACTACAAGGGAGCTTAAAAATTCCACCTAGTGACTCCACAATCCTAAAAACAGACCTTAAGACTCCATTGGGAAGACCCCAAGTCTTAATAGCATCATAACAAGCTCAGCTAGAAGGCTTTAAGATTAAAATTTTCCTTCTTCTGAAAAGATCAGTTAGCCTCTTGAAGATTTTCATATTTGGTTAAACTCTCTTTCTAACCAGGTCTGAAAAACATAGCATAGTGGCTCCTAAAAAGATTCACACTAGAGCCCATCTCGACCCAGATCCACCTGAGATAGTTGATGACCCAGAAAGCATCCTTTGGAAGTCTCCTAGGATTAAATTGTCAACTGTTTTCAGATCACCCTTGAGAGCTAATTCAGTTCCCAAAAATCTTGCAGCTCTAAAACAATCACAACCTGACTTAGTAAATCCATTTAGAACTAGGTCATTTGATGATATAACTCAGCTAGACTCTGAATTTTCACTTTCATCCCCTGAAACAAGTGAGCATCCTGGTAATAGAGAAACAACACCTCCTGACTTACATTTCCTTCACAACTTAGGTGTCTCTCATCCAAGATCAAATCAGCAATCTATTTCTGGTCCATCCACTTCTGCTCACCCTTCATCCACTGTTCAAACCACTACACCTCAGCCCACTTTTCTTGTTATAAATCCGCTCCTTGTAAATCCACCCCCACCACCTATCATGGCAGCATGGTATGCTCCCCTAGTCCTTCCTGTACCATTATTTAATCTTCCACAGGACTATCAGTCCAAAATTCCATTATATGATGCTAACAATGCTACAATCACATCACAACATGTAGATAAAATGAATGACTACTTTGAAAAAAATGAAATTGATGATGATTCTGTCAAGCTTAGGTTATTTTCTCAGATCTTAGGGGGAGAAGTAAGAAAATGGTTTAAAGGTTTAGCCCCACATAGTATTAATGATCTCTAGGGCTTCCATCAAACGTTCTTAAACAAATGGGAAGTAAAGAAGAATCCGCTCCAAGTCCTTTCCGATTACAAGAACCTCCATAGAAACACTGGGGAAAGTGTGCAAGCTTACTGCACTAGATTCAATAGTGTGTACAATGTGCTTTCCCTAGAAATAAAACCTCCACAAGGCTCAACATTAAACAAGTTTCCTGAAGGGTTTGACCCTGAGATGGCCTATCAGCTGAGAGAAAGAGATTTTGCAACTCTTGAAGATATGCAAAAGGGTGCTCTTTCTGTGGAAGTCAACTTAACGGAGAAGAGAGAAAGAATGAAAACTGAGAAGAGAGTATCTTTTAAAGAAGAGTCCACTCCTTCTACCTCAAGCTCAAAAATGGAGAGAATGTTAAAAGAAATGATGAAAGAGATGAGCATAATTAAGAGAGCACAAGAAAATCAAAATCAAACTACTCCTCGAAACAGAAATTAGAATTATAGAAGAGAAAACAATCAAGACAAACAAAACGAGAATGACCAACAAATTAGACCTCCCTTCCAACAAAACTATGTAGATCAATATGAGGAAGATAGGGAGTTGGAAAGGTTGGAAGAAGATCATGTAAACTTGATTGGATCAGACAGTGGAGATGATGTTTTCCTCACTGAGGAAGAACAAGGATTCTTCTCTTATGATCAAAATACAAACACCTATGAAGACTCTTATGACTATAGATTGGGTTTTGAAAATGCAATTATGGAAGTGCATAAACAATACCATCTTAGGAGCAAAGGGAATGGAGATAAATTAATGGACAAGAACACTAATACCGTTGCCAAGAAAAACATAGAAACTCAGCCCAAAAAGACAACGGAGAAAACTAAAATTTTGGCCAAAAAACCAGACTTAAACAAAGACAAAAATATTTAGCCAAATGTTGAAAAAATTACCCCTAGCACTTCAGCTAGTGGTCCTAACAAAACGGTCCCAATTACCAGTCCAAATAAGGTTCAACAAATCAAAGTTTTTGAAAAGAATTCAATTGAAAAAGCAGATGTAAATACAAACAAGTCAATTATTCCTATCAGCCTTGAGGGAGAGATTGCTAAGATAAAAATCACCATCCCCCTAGCTGAACTAGTAACCCAAGAGGTGTACAAAAACCAAGTTTTGAAAGCTTTGAACTTAGGAAGTGATACAGACACTTTAAACTTGACAGATGATAAACATGAGTTGTTATTCGGTCTTGAAGTTGAAGGAGAATATCAAGAAGGGGCCGTCCCTCCCTTCTATGTTAGCTTGAACATACACGAAAAAATTCTACACAATGCCATGTTAGACTCAGGAGCTTCACACAATCTAATGCCCAAGGTGGTAATGGAGAGCTTAGGCTTAGAGATTACTAAACCATACAAATATTTGTATTCTTTTGACTCAAGCCGAGTCAAATGTTTGGGTCTAATCAAAGATTTATGTGTTAATCTAGCTCAGATCCCTGCTAAAAATCTAGTTATGGATATAGTTGTAGCTGACATTCCCCCTAAATATGGCATGCTCTTATCAAGATCTTGGGGAGCCAAACTTCAGGGAAGCCTTCAAATGGACATGTCTTATGCCACTATCCCTGTTTTTAACCAAAACCGAAGACTATACAGGGAATCCCACATGAAGTACATGGTGAGAAACATAGACAAACCAAACAACTCTCCAATATATTCTATTCAATCAAGTTTAGATTCCTTTATCTTATATAACGAAGATGACATTACTCAACAAGATAAAGAAAACATAGAACCAATCAGTTCACCACAACAATCAAATCTTCCCTTCGATCAAATTCAAAACATTGACAATCGACAGCAACAAGAAAATGAAAATAAAGATGGCATACTTTGGAAAATAAATTTTGATGGATCTTGTAATAAAACAAGCGCAGGAGCAGGTGTGTGGATTCAAAATACAAAACTGATTTTTTCATACAAATTGGATTTCCCATGCACTAACAATATTGCTGAGTATGAAGCACTTCTCCTAGGCTTACAACTACTTAAACAGTTAGAAGCCCAGAGGATATCAATCTTGGGAGATTCTGAACTTATCATAAAATAAATCAAAGGAGAATACTCAGCTAGAAATCCAAGACTTAGGGAATATCGAAACGCTTCCCTTGATCTATTAAAAACCTTTGAGAAGTATGAACTTATTTTCATTCCAAGAGAATTGAATCATTTAGCAAATGAACTTGCATTTAATTCCAGTAACTGTCAAATACCTAAGATAAATGAACAGCTTAGCGTGAAGGTAAAACATAGGCCTGCAGTGCCTGATAACGTAGCTCACTGGCAAGTTTTTGATTTTGACCAACACATAGATGATTTCTTGAGGTCAGAAAACGATTTCGCCATACCTACATCAGAATCGTGCCATAATCAAAATTGTCCATATATTGAAGAAATCCCAGAAGCTGAAATAACACACTCTGCTGATATAAGTCATTATGAGAATACGTTTGAAGCAGAGTTAATTGAAAACGTGGACCAAAGAGACCTGGAAGTTTTAGAATGTAAGAACGGTTCAATTCCAAGAGGTCTCTCACCTTTGGAACACCTTTTCGACTTTAATGATGTAGCCAAAGAACCAAAAATGGAGCCTGTAGAAACAAATGTAGAAGAAAACAACATAGGCTCCCTAACGGAACCCAAGGTGATTAAATTGTCCAGCACTCTTCCAACTCACATAAAATCTCGATACATTGATCTTTTAAAGAGTTTAAAGATGTTTTTTCCTGGGCATAAACAGATCTGAAGTCTTACGATACCAACATCATTCAGCACAAGATTCCCTTGAAGGAAAATCAAAAGCCCTTAAAACAAAAAATGAGGAGAATAAAAACACTTTTATTACCTTTAGTTAGAGCCGAAATTGAAAAGATGCATGATGCTGACATTATAGTACCTGTTAGATTTTCAGAATGGGTATCAAACTTAGTTTCTGTTAAGAAAAAGACAGGGGAGATCAGACTCTGTATCGATTTCAGAAACCTAAACAGAGCATCCCTAAAAGACAACTACCCATTGCCCAAAATGGATCATATACTTCAGAGGGTAGTTGGGTCAAAAAGGATATCACTCTTAGATGGGTTCTCGGGTTACAACCAGGTGTTAGTGCTCCCAAGTGATCAAATCAAAACTACTTTTACCACACCTTGGGGCACCTTTATGTATGTCAAAATGCCTTTTGGATTAATGAATGCAGGGGACACTTTCCAAATGGCTATGGAAATAGCCTTTTCTGAAGAAATTGGCTATTTCATAATCATTTACCTTGATGACATAACTGTTTTCTCAAAAACTGATGAAGAAAATTTGATTCACCTAAGAAAAGTTTTTGAGAAGTGTAGAAAATTTGGCTTTTCATTGAATCCCAAGAAAACACTCTTTGGTCTCCAAGAAGGTAAACTTATTGGCCACATAATTTCGGAAGAGGGAATCAAAATAGACCCTACAAGGATAGATGGCATATTGCAGATCAACCATCCAAGGAGCCTCAAAGAATTGCAATCTTTCATCGGAAAGATTAATTTCCTGAGAAGATTTATTCCTAATCTTGCTGAGCTATTAAAAAACATTACAAACATGCTTAAGAAAGATGTCGATGTAAAATGGAATTTACCAGCTAAAAAATCATTCGAACTGGTCAAACAAGCTCTTACTCAAGCACCAGTCCTGATTAGTCCAGATTTTACCAAAGATTTCTATATCTTTTCCTTTGCATCTGAACATACAATAGCTGCAGTTTTACTTCAAAAGAATGATTTGGGGCAAGAAAAACCAATATATTTCTTTAGTAGGACCTTGAGAGATTCTCCTCTAAAATATAACATCATGGAGAAGCAAGCCTTAGCATTAGTGAAAGAATTAAAAGACTTTAGGGTCTATATTTTACACTCTCACATAATTGCTTTTGTTCCACATACTATTGTCAAGGACATTCTAAGTCAAGGTCCCAATGGTAAAAGGGGAAAATGGATTGCAACTATTCTTGAATATGACTTAGAAATTAGACCCACCAAACTAGTTAAAGGGCAAGGATTAGCAAAACTTATGGCTGAGTCTAAATTCCAAGCACTAGACATGAATATGGTAGATGTGTTGGAAGAAATAGAAGAATCTGATGCTCCTGTTATTGAAGAAAAATTTCTAAATTCTCCTTGGTATGTTGACATTATTTATGTACTTTTATATTTAAATACCCCTCCTTCTTTGTCTAAGACTAAAGCTAGATTCTTGAAACAAAAGGCTTTGAGTTTTTGCATATTAGATGGAGTATTATATTGGAAAAATGTTGTTGGAATTTTTCTTAAATTTTTACTTGAAGATGATGCAGGAAAAACCATGCATGAGTTGCATGACGAAGAATGTGGAGGACACCTCTACTGGAAGGCCACAACAAACAAAATTCTTAGATCTGGTTACTATTGGCCTACCCTTTTCCTCGACACTCAAAAATTGGTCATGTCTTGCCATAAGTGTCAAATTTTTGATGGCAAAAGAAAACTTCTTCCCTTACCCTTACATCCTATCAGAGTTGAGGCACCTTTTCAAAAATGGGGTTTAGACTTCATTGGGGAAATTCACCCATCCTCCTCAGCTCAAAATAAATGGATCCTCACAGCCACTGAATTTTTTACCAAATGGATAGAAGCTATACCCTCCAGAAATGCTAATGAATCTGTCATTATCAAGTTCCTTGAAAAAAATATCCTATCCAGATTTGGTTGTCCCAGCAAAATTATAACAGACAATGCTGATGCTTTTAAATCTAAGAAGATGGTTGATTTCTGCTACAAATACCACATAACCTTGGGCCATTCCACTGCTTACTATCCCCAAGGAAATGGATTAGCTGAATATTCCAACAAGAGCCTCATCAATATCATTAAAAAGCTGTTGGAACAAAATCAGAAATCATGGCACAGTAAGCTAGTTCATGCCTTATGGGCTGATAGATTAACTACAAAGAAATCAATAAATATGTCCCCCTATCAGTTAGTTTCTGGCATGGATGCAGTTTTTCCTACCTCATTGGGAGTTCCAGTCATGACACTCCTTGAAGAAGTGTAGATTGAAGAAAATGATATGCAGAGAAGAATCAACCAAACAATCCATTTACAACAGAACAGAGGGGAAGTCTATGAAAGAACACAGTTAGTCCAAGAAAAAATGAAGAAGCTATTTGATAAGAGGACTAAGGCAAAAAATTTCCAAATTGGAAATGTTGTTCTCAAATGGGATTAAAGAAGAGAAGAGAAGGGAAAACATGGAAAATCTAAGAACTTGTGGAAAGGGCCCTATATTATTCATGCTGAGAGGGGTCACAATGCATTTTTCTTGAAAGAATTGAATGGAGAAGACCTATATGGAGGTCCTGTCAATGGCAGGATGCTCAACCATTACTTCTGCCAAGAATCTTAATTTTCAAAGCATTTTATTTTTCATTGTAAATATCATAGTCTAACCATTGCATTCACAGTTAGAAAAATAAAAAATACAAAAACAAAGAAAGAAAGAAAAGAGGGTAGATTGTCAAAACAAGAAAGGTATACAGCCCCATACCAAAAAAGAGAAACAAATTCTGAAAGTGTGCAAGCTTAAATGCCACTCCTGAGTAACACACTTCTAGTTAGTCAAATAGTTTAATCTTGAATAATTAGCTTTAAATTTTCTACTGATAGGATAGTGAATTTGATTTGCCAAACTGTTTAAACTTGGCTTATCAGTAGAAAATTTAGGATATAAATTAAAGGTTCGAACATGATCAAAATCTGAACCTAACAGTTTCAAAGAGAAAATGACTCAAATTTGTTTCAAATTCTGAGTCAAAAGATGTAAAATCTTGTTCTAATCAGATTAAAACCTGAACCAGAAGAAAAGAAAAGACAACTCAAAACAAAGATCAAAACAGAGCTGTACAAAGGAGTAACGAAATGTTTTCAAATTTCAGATTTCAAGCTTTCCCTTTTGTTTTAAATTTTGTGCAAAATAAATGTCTATGTGCAGTTTGTCTTTTATGCCATAGACCAGCATCAAATTAGACTGTCCAATCCTAACTTGAATGTTTTTTAATTTCTGTTGTAGAATTTAGAGAATGAAAGTCTGTTGTACAGTTTAATCCCAACAGACAATAGATTAGGTAGAGAAGCATCTGAACTCAATTGTTTAAACTGAGTTCAGGGGGAAATAAGGAGTAGAATTAGATTATTTTTATGTTTTCAAAAGAACAAAATGATGTGAAAAGCGTTTGCCAATCCAAGTGCACTCTAATGAAGAAAAAATGTTAGATTTGTAGGATTGGGTAGGTAGAAAGCTTGTTGATGAAAGGTCCATTGTTTTCATGGCTGCTAATATGTTTTTAGAAAATATCATCCCAACAAAGGAAGGGCAGCCCAATGGATCAGGCTCAGGTCAACCTCGCAGAGAATGCAAGTCTGAAGTTCTTGATGCCTTCAAAAAGGCATCATCCCCAAGTGGAGCCATTGTTAGCCACCTATAATATTTGTTACACCAAAAGGTGGCTAAGACTTTTTGAGCCTCTAAGGAACAAATTTTATCACTAAAAATTGTTGGCTCTTGAAGGCTCCTTGAAGGCCTCATGCTTTTCTCCAAACCTACACTGCTATTTACATCCTAAAAGACTCTGAAATCCTGCTAATTTCCAAGAAAAAGTACTGCTGCAAACTCCCTTTTCCTTTTCCACCTCTTCCAAGACTAATATTTTTTTCTATTCCCCCACTTCCCATAAAAATCCCTCCTTTTCATCTTTCTCCCTTTTCCACATCATAAAAGCCCTTGATAAAGTTCTAAGACCCCTTATTAGCCTTATCGGAATCCTAAAATTCCTTCGAAAAACCTTGAAAAACCATTAAAATGCATATTTTATGTATTATGGACTTAATCCCCCTTAGGCTAAGCCTTTAAACCTTTTCCCTCCATATACCCTGGTGCTAGAACCAAGCGCCAGTCTTTCTAGTGCTTATCGCGTTGCCCATATGCGAATAGCCCCCTTTCTTTTTAAACTTCCGGTCATATGATTCTCCACGTACCCCAAAGGCCCTGCAGCTGGGTGCCTAACCATATTTCATATACATCCTGCCCTCGAAAATATTAAAACCTTATGATATTTCCAAACTTTGGGTTTTTTGTGATTTTCTAAAGTTTTCGCCGGTCCGAGTTTCAAAGCACCCTCCACCGTCGATCTAATCTGTAGATCGACGGTGCGGAATCAATCATTGCCGGTGGTCCCCGACAGCCGTGTGCCGTTGCCCAAAACCGCGCGGTATTCATCGCACCACCTTTGGGCGGAGGGCGGTTTTTCCCCGATCGACAACGATTCCACTCACCTTTTGACACGTGGCTCCGCGCACTATTTCAAAACCACCGTTCATCACGCATTAAAGTTAGGATGCGGACCCCGCGCGATATTGTTATGTGTCGTCCGATCTAAACCCGCTCATCCAACGGTGATCGCTCGCTCAAGATGCACGACATTTAATCCAGCTACGGCACGACATTCGATCAACCTCCGCCGTCGATCTGATCTATAGATCGACGGTCCACGTTTCATCGCCCAGATTTCCTCTATTTGACTTTCAACCTCCACTCCCGACCGTTGATCTCTGCGCGATCGACGACTCAGATTTAATCTTTTTTTTGCTCGTTCTATGATCTTTCCTGATAAATCCTGATCGTTGGATGATTCCATCTAACATCCATGCTCCCTCCACACGTCCTTTGAAGCAGTCAACCTATATATGCATGATTTTGTAATAGTTGTTTGTATTTTTGCAGGGTTTAAATGGTTTTTCGCCATTCTGAAGAAAATTCGCAGGCTGAGGGTGGCAAACCTCCCGCCTTCAATTCGTCAAAGGAAATCATTCACAGGTGTTAAATGCACGTTTCATCGGTGTTTCATAAGGCATTGATGCCATTCAATTCCTGTTTCAGTTCTGCACATTTGAAAGACACAGCAAGTCAATCACAAATCAAGAGTATCAGTATAGAAGACCAGAATGCACCAGAACAGAGGATTAGAAGACAAATTTGTGGGGGTTATATCTAAGATGCCTATCAAAAGCCTAATCCTCGGATTTAAACACAGTTTTAAGGAAAAATCAGAGTGTTTTATCCGATAGAAAGCTCCACTGCCTTAGTTAAAGCGAATCAATTCCTCTCAGCTACCACGAAGGACACCTGTGCCTCAAAGAAATCAAATGCAGGCCAAAGTTATTGCATGAAATAAAATATCTGCTTCACAACACAGCTAAAGGGTAAATCTGTGAACAAACTTAATGACAAAATATCTATAGAGTTAATCTAACATGACACAGAGTCTCAAAGGTAAAATTAAGCTCCCCCGAGCTTAAATCTTTATGTGAATCATTTAATACAGAAGAAACCTATTGTAAGCTTCTTCATTGAGCCCCCAAGGGCCGAGAAGCCATTTAAAGTCTGTATTAATTGTGATTGGAGATATTTTTTATCAGGATCTCACCTCCTCATTCTTCTATATATACTTCTGCAGAAGATGAGTAAGGGGTTGGTTATTGTTTGATCACAAGTTGTAATACTGAAACTCTTTGAAGTAAATACATAGTCTGTTGAAGTTGAAGAACAAATTGAAGTCTTGGAGATCTTGATGATGTTGTTGCATGCTTGTTCCTGAGAAGGCTCTATCATTGGATCCATGAGCTTGGCTGTTGGTGAAGTATTCTGAACTGTCTTATGTTTTCCCCTATTTTCATTATGTTCCACAATTTCTTACTACAGTAGGATAGAAAGTATTAGGCTAAGAAATGACTCCTGGAAGCACCTTAGACCTGTTCATCCTTCACTGTTTTATGTTTTCTTCTGCTGAAGTATTTTAGAGGCTTTAAAATTTCTCTTTAGTATTCATGCTTGTTTATTTCCTTGATAGTTTGAACAATTGGTTTCAACATGATTTATGGTTATCCCTTCTTGTCTGCTGCCACTTAAAAACTGTTATTGAAGTCTCCCTTTGAAGTTATTTGCTTACAGTGAATCAGAGAGGTCTGTTTTGATCTTACCCTTTGTCCTCACTTAAACAGTTGGCTTAAAGGTCGTTATAATTATGATCATAGATGTTTCTAGGTGTTCCCTCTTCTATGACTGTAATTATCAGTAAATATTTTATGTTTTCTAAGTCCTTTAGAATAAAATCTTTGAGGAAATAGGGTGTTCCCCGAATCTTAGATTTTATTTTGAAAGTTGTCTTGAAGCCATTTTTTGCTTAAAGATTTTTTGTAGAATTTATGGTTAGCCCTGTCTATCAAATATCTCTTTATTGTTTAAATTATGTTTTCAGGTTCCCTTTGTTGAGAATTCAATTTCTCTTTTCAAATCATTAATGTTCATCCCATTCCAAAAACAAAAGGATCCTGTGGCCAAGTTATATTTTCCCTTTGATATCCCATATGCTTTGATGAGTTTGTTATGACCTTATTTTGACTCCATTTCCCAATGAACCAGATGTTTCTCCATTCTATGTATCTTTCCTAGACCTTTCATGTTCTGCTGTATCAATTTAATCCAACCAAATAAACAAACAACACCTGCACTTAATAACTAGTCTAAAATCAATATTATAAGCACACAAGATAAAATTTTGCAAACAAACATTTGAGAGATCCCTCTCTGAGAACAGGAGGACTAGATACTGTAACTCTAAAGATTGGTTTTGATGTTGCCTTGTCTTTTGATTTGCCAAACTATCAAAACACGGGACCCCAACAGGAATATCCAAATTTTTCTTGTTTCGGAGGTTATATTGTCTATGCACCTCCATGATGGCATTCTCGAACCCTTCTTTATAATCTTTAGACTCTTCAAATTCTACTTCATTTTGTGTCAAAGAAAATAAATATTGTTCTTCTTCAGTGTGGAAAATAGTATCTTCATTATTATTTCACATCAGATTAATTTGACTTTCTTCTAGTTCTTCAACCACCCCCTCATCTTCATCAGCATAATTTTCTTGGAATGGAGGCCTAATTTGCTGGTCGGGTCCTCTTTGTTCTCTCTGTCGTATTTGAGGGGGGTTTCTTCTAAAATTTTGGTTTCTATTTTGAGGAGCTGACTGATTTTACCTATGGATATCTCTCTCATTCAGGTTGATCCTCTACATCATCCTCTCCATGGTTCTAACTAGGCTATCTTTTTGCAATCAGATTTTCTTCCACACTTACTTCACCCCTCTACATGTCTTCTATTGTAGGAGGATCTCTTTCCCTCAACTGATAAGCCATCTTTGGATCGAAACCATATGGAAATGGAAATTTCATCAGGTCTAAACCTTGTGGGAGTTTCATGTGAGGAGGGAGGGTGTTGTATACACTATTGAACCTAGTATAATAATCTTGGACATTCTCTCCAACATTTATCTTGATGTTTTCATATCCTGAATAGATTTGGAGAGGATTTTTCTTAACTTCCCATTTATTTATGAATAGTTGGTGAAGGGCAGCGAGGTCATGTATACTATTGGGGGTTGAGCCTTTAAACCACTTTCTCACTTCTCCCCCCCAAGCTTTGGGCAAACATCCTCAAATTAATAGTTTCATATTCTATCTCTTGACAATCAAAATAATCATTCATTTTATCCACATGTTGTTGAGAAGTTGCAGGACCATTTTCATCAAATAAGGGAATTTTGGAATGATAATCCTGTGGCAAAGGCGCCAAAGGTTGAGGAAGCACAAAAGGAGCATACTAGGCTACCATGATTGGTGGTGGGGAACCCAAGGGGGGTTAATAAGAGGAGGATTAGCCAAGGGAGGTGGAGGGTTAAGTGGAGGAAGATGGACAATGGGTATATGAGTGGAGGTTTGGGCACTCTAGTGGGAAAGGTTCAAGGAAATGGTAGGAGATGCAAATACACCGGAGAAATTTGACTAAGAATGAGAAAACTTGGAAATAATAGAAGGAGTTGTTGCAGTCAGAGAAGATAATTATAAAGAGTGCTGAAGATAAGCATAATCAATAGTTGAGGTGAGCTCTGTTACCAGACCTTGAAGGGATTCAAAGTGTTGGAGAAGCTGAGAGTCAGTTTGAGTGGAGGTAGAGGCTTCCATAATAGGACTTTGTTGTAAGAGGGATGGGTCAAAAAATGTCTAGGCTATCCAATTATGAGATTTGGTCCTGAACAAGATTTTCTCAAAGTGCAAGTCAAACTGGATATGTTGCAAGGTTTTCAGGGAGGGAACTTGCTTTGTGAAGAGGCTTGCTAATAGTTAGAATCTCAGATCTGGGATTTTTTCTTGGGATTTGGGTTAGGATGGGATCTGTTAAAGATTCTTCTGGAAGCCAGAATTCAGACACAAGGCATAAACAGGCTGAATATTTTTACAAAAAACAATCTGTAGAAAATACTTAAATCACACAGTATTTCGACTGGGGTTTCTGAGTTTCGATTAAATACTAAGATTTTCAATAACTCCCCAGTATGGTCGCCATTATGTTGTCACTCTGTAATTTGTAAGATTGGCAAGAACAAACGACAAAGGACAACATCAAACCACTTTGGAGTCCAGGACCTAGCCTTCCTAGACTTAGAGAGGGATCTCTCTATATCTAATTAGAATTTATCCTTAATATCATGAATGATGATGTTAGGCTAGCTAGAGTGATGGTAGTGTTGGTTGTTTTTGGTTGATTTTGTTGGTTGGAAAGACAGGTCTGCAGGGACTATTCCATTGGGCTATGGAGTCAAAGGCTGGATTGGCACATCAAGGTTCAAGAGCATCACAGGGCAAGCTAACTGTGCTAAATGGATCTTTAGAGCTGTATGAATTATGAGGTGAAATAAATAGTAAGGTTTAGTAGTGACTAAAGAGAAGTTAAGAATTCTTTAATCAGAATTCAACAGAAAACATTAAGATTGTAAATGTAGACAAAATTAAGGTGCTTTGACAGCAAATCTTAATCTAAAATTTCTGATTTACAATTAGATGAACAGATGCACATCAGGGAAAACAACGGAAACATTTAAACAAATAAGTAGCACATCACCATTTTAACATAGCTCAATAATCCTATAAACAACATTTGATTATTGATGTGGACTTCCAAAATTACAGTGCTCCAATATAGTAGTTCTTACAATGCAGGGGCTAACAATATACAACCCTTCATAATGGAAATTTAAGAAGTATTTAACTAAAACTTGAGTCGGTTTCCCTAATATACTTTGGAAAGCTTCATTAATTACAAACAAACTGAAATTAGACAAGTGTGGCCATGCAAAGCCCGAGCAAATAAAATCTCTGAAAAAATACCGCCTATAAAATTAATTTTGGTAGCTCTTTAAGAATTAAAAACTCAGGCGGATCTTCGTGAATCCAAAAAGTGGCTTGGAGTCAGCTGGTATGGTTGCGAAGAGACAAAAATGGGTGGCTTTGACATCTGGCTCTTCTTTTGGGCCGCCTCTACTGGATCATTAAATATGATGCGATGTTGGCATTTTTGATCAATTGGTGGTTGTGCTGACATGTTCATCGTAATTTTTCAATCTTGGTACATACAGTACAACTTGTCCCACTCCTTTTTGCTGGGAATTATTGTGCCTATGACCTATTGGTACACTTCATCCACCTTTTTGAATTTGCTGATAGTGGGCTTGGTGATGAAAACATGCTTCAGCTCATGTTGAATAAATATGTCATATCTCAAGAGATCCTATACAACTTTCCCGGTCACATTTCCTTTAATGTTGGTGAATTTGGTGGTATCTTTAGTGTAGAAATTTGAATAACTGATATGTTATCCACCGAGATTCTCCTGATCACACACTATTTTAGCTTCATGCATAATACAGAATCTCTTCTACCATTGATCATTACATGCGGAAATAAAATCAATTGCATGCACACATTAAAGCCATAAAAATTCACACATATGAACACGATTTCATGGAAAAGCTTTAAAATAAACCCAACTATCTCAGATATTATACAAATATGAGATCATGTAACAATCATTGTATAAAGCTCCTCACAAGCTCTCATGCACACCCTCAATTGCTACACACTATCAAGCTAGATCTAGCAAAACACATGCTCCAATCTTTTGCCACTTGATAGCCAGCCTCTATTGCGTAATTAATGTTATGGGATGGCTTCATTAAATAGATAAACCACCTGGCTTGAACTGCGCAATCCTCATGGGCTACTCCACCTATCTGTGTGTTGCAAATAGCAACAATATAGTCACAACTGATAGTTAACCTGCTCTTTCACCTATTTCTACACTGGTCTCCACTGAAACTGTCCATGCACTGAAGTTAACTGATGCATTATTTAGTTGATTAATGAGTTTATAATTAGTGAATTAATTAATAATTAATTCACACCACTTTCACTAATTGTATCAATTAGTTAAACTAAATACAAATAGCTCAACTATGTTTAGATTAGTTAAACTGAATACAACTCCACTAACTTCCTCAATCAACCCCACCAAACTCTGTCACATGAGTTCTAATTGAAGTATCCATGCAATAGCTCCACTTAACCCTTAGGAATAGCGTAATTCCTTCTATCAGCTCCTGTGCCACATTTGTGCACTTAACTGAAGTGCTCCAAGAGAATAAGATAATGTTTAGAGTCCAAATATTATTAAGAGCTAATAATATTTGACTTCCCTATTTTAAGGAGAGGCAGTCTAAAAATAGACTTCGACCTATAGGTCCAAAAAATAGAGGTCCATCTATTTTTACCAACATGACCAATACTCCAAGAATATCATACTGCAATTCCTGGACCATGCTCCATATGTCTAAAAATAGACATAGTCTAAAAATAGATTTTTCGACAAAAATCACATGTGTGGTCCCCACCTAGCTTAGGTGATCACTTTCCAACTAGGATCAGGAAAGATGTTTCAGGAGGCCTCCTTCACTGTTTCTTGTTGCCATTTTCAACACTCCCTCTCAACAAGAAAGGACTGTCATTACATGCGACATGCAACTCCATGCATTCGCCCTGCAACCTTCACAAGCGCCATGCAACTCCATGCATGCGACATGCAACTCCATGCATTCACCATGCACCCTTTGCATGCGCCATGCAAACTCATGCATGCACCATGCAACTCCATGCATGCACCATGCACCCTTTGCATGCAACATCTCCGAAACTGAATAGGCTCCAAACAACTCAATCAGTCTAATGCATCTATCATCAAAGTCTTCGACTTCTGTTGGTACCAACTGCACATGTCATCAGGAACTACTGCGCTGTTGAACTCTTGCACCCATGCACTCTTGCACTTGCTGTCAACTCTGATCCGCGCTCCAGTATCCGACACTGTCACTTTGATCTGCCTGCATCACTCCAACTGATCTTGCTACTGCCATGCTGTGGGCACCTCGTAGCCAAGTTCAATCCATGAGATCCACACCATCTCATGAATCTGCCCAGAAATCTCCTCTTGGGATCAATCATGCATGTCGCCCCACCTCATACCTGGTGGTATAGCTGCATGCACTCCCTCTGCCCATCTAGCATGAAATTTCTCTGCATGAGTGGTTTCTCCCACTCCATGATCCTCTTGTGGCTGCTCCACACCCCGAGGTTCACTTTCACCTGCATGCAAAACTTGCTCCCTCTCAAGCTTCAGTTGCATGTCTTTCTCCCGCTTCCCAACAGTAGGAAGCTCCGTAGAAATCCCATCTACATCAAATCTATAAAGATTCTTCTACATCTCCAGTTGTGGCTGCTCCACAACCTTCCGAGACTGCTTCTCACGCTGCATGTTGAGAGGCTCCCTCTCAACCACCAATTCACTAACCTCCGCTTTGCTCTTCAAAGCTTTGCATGCATCTTGTACCTCAGTGCATGTAGATTCTTGGCTCGCGCACATTGCAATTGTCCCGCCGTCGCAAAATTTTCTAACAAAAGAGCTGATTTTAAATCGATGATATCTCTCTCATCCGAGCTCCGATTCGACCGATTTTTTTTTTCAATTTGGGTATTTTTTCGCAAGGAATCCAAATATTCTATTTGTTTCTAAAAATAATTCACCAAAAATTTTCATATATTCCCTACAAACTCGCGCACCCAAAAATTCTCGCTCTCATTCCATGTAGAAAATTATATACAATATGCATGTATATTTCCGGCTTTCTCCATCTTTATGTTCTTGAGTTTATCCTAAAACTCAACCGCTTCAATGCTTTGCAATTGCTCCAATGATCAATATTGCTCTGATACCATGTAGAAATTTGAATAACTGATATGTTATCCACCGAGATTCTCCTGATCACACACTATTTTAGCTTCATGCATAATACGGAGTCTCTCTTCTGTGATCTGACAGTCATCACATGTGGAATAAAATCAATTGTACACATTAAAGCACATAAAAAATTCACACATATGAACACATTATTTAATGGGAAATCTTAAAGCTGAAAACCCCAACTATCTGTATATTATATGTCATGGAGATCATGTAACAATCATAGTACAAAAGCTCCTCACAAGCTCTCATGCACACCCTCAATCGCTACACACTGTCAAGCTAGATCTAGCAAAACACATGCTCCAATCTTTTGCCACTTGATAGCCAGCCTCTATTGCGTAATTAATGCTATGGGATGGCTTCATTAAATAGATGAACCACCTGGCTTGAACTGCGCAATCCTCATGGGCTACTCCACCTATTTTTGTGTTGCAAATAGCAACAGTATAGTCACAACTGATAGTTAACCTGCTCTTTCACCTATTTTATACTTTGGTCTCCCATGAAAGCTGTCCATACAGGGATTAGCGGTATCCTTCTTTAGTTGATTTGAGTTTATAATTAGTGAATTAATTAATAATTAATTCACTACACTCTCACTAATTGTATCTATTAGTTAACTTGGATACAAAAAGCTCAACATATATTTAGATTAAATTCATTGATCCAACTCACCTAACTTCCTCAATCAACTCCACCAAACTCTTGTCACATGAGTTCTAGCGAAGTCTTCATGCAATACAAAGCCAAGCCTAGGAAAAGCAAATTTCCTTTTTGTCGGTGCACATACACACATCCGGTATATTTAAGTGCTCCCGAAATAAGATAATGTTTATAGTCCAAATATTGTTAAGAGCTAATAATGTTGACTTCCCTATTTTGAGAGGGCGAGTCTAAAAATAGACTTCGACCTATAGGTCAAAAAATAGAGTCCCATCTATTTTTACCAACATGACCAATACTCCAAGAATAACATACTGCAACCCCTGGACCATGCTCCATATGTCTAAAAATAGACATAGTCTAAAAATAGATTTTTCGACAAAAATCACATGTGTGGTCCCCACCTAGCTTAGGTGATCACTTTCCAACTAGGATCAGGAAAGATGTTTCAGGAGGCCTCCTTCACTGTTTCTTATTGCCATTTTCAACATTTAGCTATTTCTCTGAGTTTTTTCATATAATATCCCCTTTGTACCAGCTTGTTATTAATTACATATAGTGAGGGCAACCCTTTTTCCACTAGGGGTTCAATCTTGTTCAGGAATCAGCTGATGGCCATGTCCAACTCAACACTTCTCCTCCAATTCCCTTACTAAATTCCTCTTAGTGAGGAGCTTTCTCACTTCTAATATGGTTGTTGTTTTGTCTTGTACATCCAGCTCTTAAAGCTCATAGTTGGTTTTGGAGTTCAGGAATTTTATGATTTTAGGGGTTGTGATTGGCATGTTTCCTAATTCCTGATTTTATTTTTCAATGGCCACTGTGCATTTGTCCACCCACTCTTTCTGTTCAACAATGATGTGGATGGAGTGATAAATTTCATCCATTGAATTTATGATACTGCCCCAAATTATCAACTTCATTTGGCCTAAAATGCTGTTGTTCGAAAATTCCTTCTCTGCCTTCTCCAATCTTTCAATTTGCTTTTTGGCTATCTCATGGGAATTTTCAGACCTGGCCTTTTGATCTTTCAAGATGCCAATCTATGCTTCCAATTTATTAATCTCTTGTGACTATAGGGTCATACTTTCCATGGCCTTTTAAAACTGGTCTGTCCCACTAGATTCCCCAGTAGTTGTGGGAAAAACTAATGGATTTGTTGAAATGGGGACAAATTCTAGTGGGATGATTTCCACTCGAGTTGCTTCTTCTCTTTCCTTCAGCAACTTCTCCATATCATTTTCCATCTGTTTGATTTGGGCAGACCATTTCACAACTAACTTCAATAGCTCTGCCTTCTATGACTCATCTTCCTCAATGCCTTTGGCGAAGGGGTATTCTTTTAATGGCATCTTGAGTTGTTTCCTGAGGGCTGCTATGTCAGCATTCTTCTTTTTCAAAACCTCCTCCACTGCTTGAACATTGGTTGGGTCATGACCCAACTTAACTATTAAATATTATAAAGACTTGATCCTTGAGTCTTTAGCCATGGTATATCTTTTCTATCCCAAGTTTTCATTGAGCATTAGATAAGGATACCTGTAGCTTTGACAAGATCATAGCAGTACTTGAAAAGGTGGAGGCCACCATCTCTCCAATCTGCTTGTGTAATTCCATTTGGTAAATTGGATGGATTTCCTTGACATTAAATTCGAATGATGCCTTCTTGTAATCTCCTGCTCCTTGGGGTCGTGGGACCAGGGTTTCTAGAACTTCCTTTCCGCATCTTTCCCTTCTCAGTGTCAAAAGCAGATAGTAGCCTACTTTGTGAACTTGGGGTCTGCTTCTAGAATTTATTGTATGTGTTACTCTTTAGCACCTCATTCCTCAATTTTATTTCCTTGAATGTGTCATAAACTGATTTTTCTTAGCCTTCTATGGTAGGTCTAGAAGTAGATGTCTGCAAGGCCTGCTGCTGCAGAGACATTGTGGCTGTAGATGTAGGGGAGGCCATTATTTGACCACCCACTAGATATGGCCCAGGGGTGTCTACAATATGAATTATTGTTTGTTGCCCTGATTATCCTCCTTGATCAATATCCATATGAATGCGGGCCCTCTTCTTATATCTTAGTTTGAATTCTTTACTATAGGTACTAGTCACCGAAGGTAATTGATCCTCTCTTGGCATTTTTCTCCCTATATCTTTCTCTTGCTCTTACCCTTGTCTTCTTTTCCTTCTACATTATTCCTTTCTTGTGGTGTTGGGGTCTGGACACCTGGAGTGTAGAACACTTGTTCTTCCTCTTCTTGGAGGGTGTTGGTCACCCATTCTGTTTGATTGGCATACTGCTCAATTGAAGGTATGTGTGTGTGAACATATGGTGTGGATCTATTTTCCGCCCTTTTCCTGGAGATAATCCCTGCAGGGTCATAAGAACAAGTGAAACTGTGGCTGAAACCCATCTCTTTTAGTATCTTTTCTTCCTCCTCTCTTGCTGCTCTATTTTTACAGATGAAAGGCCCAATTTTTGCCTTGATATTCAACTCAACCTTCATATTTGCAGAAACAAAGTGGAGCTCATCTGCATGTATCATTTACCTTATTTATTCTAGTGCAAAGAACCTCATAGAGAGGAAAGTTGGAAATTTGTAAGGGGCAAGCTCACTTCCATAGACTTGAATATCTATGTAATTTTGGTATAAATACCAATCTGTTGTCTTCACTTGCTCTATTAGCTGCACATTTTTCCTGATTTCTTCATTTATCCTAGGCTCTACTGCATTGCTGAGTGTGCTGATGGCTGGGTGCACAAAAAAATCCAGAAAATGACAAATTCAGGCTCATCATCTTCATTTACCTTGGGCATCCAAAATTGAAACCTTTTGGACTGGAAATGGACAAACATATATACCAAGACAGTGGAATATTTGAAAACCTCCTTTGTATCAAACTTTAAAAACTGTTCATGAATGGCCTCTGCAAGAAACTGAGCATAGTTGAACAAGACTATGGGTTTAGCATCTAGGGAAAGAGTGGAAAAAAAACCTATCTTAGCTTCATCTACCCACTGATCAGTGTGATAACCCAATAAATAAGATAAAACAGACATAATGTGCTTGGGCCTATCAGAAAATATAGATGAGGGTTCAGGAGGGTTCTTTGTAGGCATTGGGGTATCAGGGGCCATTGAAAGTTACAAAGTTTTGGCTCTGCTAAGAGGTTCAAGCTTCTGATAACATTATATGAGGGCTTCATATGAGAAAGGGACCGCTTGTTCAGGAGTGGGGGCCTTCATCATTTGCTCAATGGAATGGGAATTGATGGCGAATAAGATTTCTCCTGTTGGGGTGACTATGGTCCTCTAATTAATGTAATAAAAAATTCAACACTTCCTGATGAACTCTGGGCAACTATGGGGATTTAGAAATATTTAAAGAGGTAGCTGGGTCTCCCATAGGCTTTAAATGTCATCGACTCCTTGGAGAAATTTATCCTCAAGCTAGCAATATACATTGAAATAATCGTAGTCTGACTCTGTCTCATGGATTTTATAGTCTCTGTCTGCTAGAGCCAAGTGATCCAGGTCCACTTGTGGGTAAATGATAGGATTAAAAGGTTTTTGATCTAGATTTGGAGGCATCTCTTAAATGCTTCTTCTTACACAACCTGCAATGGAGAATGGGATGAAAGAGGGGGGAACAGAGAAAAGGAGATTGCTATGGATCAACACTCGGGAAGGGATATGATAGAAGGGGATAGTGACCGGGATTGAATAGTATAAAGGAGCACTATAATCCGGTCCACAGAGAGCTGACAAATATTCTTTGATAAACATATGGCTCTTCGGAAATAGTTGGCATAGTTTGCACTTTCTTTCATAATGCCTACAAAGTTTAACACCTGTAGCAATTTGATAACACCCAACCAAGTAAATCTACAGTTATGCCGAAATTTAGTTTTAAAAAAATGATTTGGTTGTGTGGAGGTGGTGTGGGTCCATTGGATAACGGCCCGACCCTTTATGGCGCAATGAATTCTTGACAGGAGGGGATGTGATGGAATGAAGCGAACCGGTGAGAGAAAACATCGTGTGAACCGTACAGGAAACAGTAAAAAGGAGCAACGACTTGATGTATGGCACAAAGGTCTTTTTAGAGGGGGTGAGAGTGGTAAACGGTATTGGAGAGGGGGGTGAGAAATAGCCATGGGCGCAACACGTAGCCGAAAAGGTGGTATGGGATACCACCCATTTCGGACCCCCCGCCCTTTTCTTAACATTCGGCAGATGCGGGGAGGTCGAAAGGAATTATGGGCCATACAATATGTGGAGATGAGTGGAGATGGCAGAGAGTTGTGGGAGGTTTTAGCATACATTTGATGTGTCAAAAATGTGGGGCCCCAACCTATATCGCAATCATAGGTCAGGAGTTTTAATTTGTAAGCGGCGGAGGTTGAAACTTAAATTCTGCGATTTGTGATAGGCGGGAATGACGTGGCAAGGCATAGGTGGGTCCTCTCGCAGCCCGCAGATCACATGTTTTTTTTATGTGCCGTGAGATGTAAATATAAAACTCTGCGATTTGTGATAAGCGGGGATTCTTAGCCCCGTCTAAATTCCTTGACAAGCAAGCAAGGGGCTAATTTGTTTTATGAGCCTTCAAGGAATGAATTTCCCTTGAAAACACATCATCCTTGAAGCCCTTTCATATTCCCTGCCCTTTGATTGTTTCCCTCTGCTGTTCTTGAGTCAATAAGCCTCACTGATGATAAAAAATTGTGCTCAAAAAGGCCTTTATTTTCCCCTTGTATCCCTGCAGAAATATCCCATTTTAACCCTTTTTTCTCCTTTTTCAAAGTCCCCCTTTTACCCTCTATATCCTCCCAAAATCCCCTTAAATCCTACATCCACCCCTTGTTTGGTTTAATTCTCTTTTTTTCCCTCTATCGTTACCCTTTCCTGGCCTTGAAACACACTAAAAATGGGCCAAAAACCCACTTTTCCATATAATAGGGCCTAGCCCATTTTCCGCCAGCCCGCAAACCACTTCCCCACGTGACCCTGTGCCAGAAACAGGTGCAAAGGACTTGAAGCGCTAATCACAATCACAACTCTCAGAGGAGCACGTTTCTTTGTTATATGAAAAACTCCGATGCGATTGGGTTTGGTCTTTAAGGCCTCTGCCACGATCTCCACCGTTGATCTATCGTTTGATCAAATGGCCCGGCACTAATCACACTCCCGCTATGATCGCAATCATAACTTTCATCGTGCCACCCCTTGTTTCCCCCCGATTGCGATTCCCCGATCAAATCATAGCCGTCCATCCATTCGGAATCAACAACCCAGATCCTATTGCACCACGTCTCGTCGCCCATTCTTTTCCCTGCCGATTCAATCTCCGTCGTCGATCTAGACCCGGATCGGACGGCTCAACACTAATCGCATCTCCACCTCCATAGCAATCGTAAAGGTTTTTCCATGTCGCCGATTGCGATCCGCCGATCCCATCCTAGCCGTTTTTTCCCCTGTTGATCCAACGGCCCACGCTCTCCCGCTCCAATCGCAATCACATTTTTCAATTGCTGCCACCTTCCACACTTTGCGATTGCGATCTCTCTGATCCAATCTTGACCGTCATTTAGCCCAAGATCCAACGGTCATAAACCAATCATACCATCGTTCAATCGGGTTTCTGACCCTCCCATTTCTCCCCTCCGATTGGATCGTAGCCGTCGATCTCCTCCAGAGATCCGACGGTCCTGAATGAATCGCCCTCCGCCCATGCCGAGTCCCACCACTCGTGATCATTTTAATTAAATTTTTGTTCATTTCTATGCATTACGTCCAACTTCATAAACCATCCCAATGTTTAATCTTCGTCGTCGATTTTCACCACCAGACCACGATCAAATGGTCCATGCGCATTTCTCCACCGAAACCCTATTGATCGCATTTTACACCATATCACTGCATTATTCACCATTTTTTTAATCTAAAAACACCGTTTTACCACTGCCGCATTATCATTCTCCCCGTCCTCCATAGCCATCCTCCCCTATGCATGGATTTCATAACAGAGTTGCGTGTTTTTGCAGGGTACGAGCGGCAGAAAACTGCCATGATTCACAGTCTCTGTACAGTTACAGAGAAACAGGAGAGGACCATTTTCAAAAGCCGAAATCATGGAGAAAGGTTTGAGAAGATGTTATGACAGGGCTCGCATTAAAAGAACAGAGTTCAAACTCTGTAAAATCTTCCCAGAGCCATTAAAGCACAGATTTCGCAGTTAGAGGCAAGCGTGGAAACGACAAAGAGTATCAGTGGGAAATAGAGTGTTTAAAGCCTGTAATTGAAGATTTTGAGCCTTAATCAAATGATTTTAAGGCAAGGTACCAGATCAAAGACATCATGGATCACACGGAAGGCCCAGTGCATAGAAAACAATACTATCAGGGTAGCTACATCAGCAGAACGTTCCTACTTGAGACAAGACAAAGCGCCCATATTTTACCCTTATTTACTGTGTTCCTTAGAAGATTTCCACCCGGACAGAACAATCCTATGCTACCAGAGCATTTGTTATGCAGCATGGCAGACCTCAAAGTCATTTATCTGTCTGGTTTGTTTATTCACCAAAAGTACTACAGAGTACTACAGCCAGAGTGCATCAGAGCCATACCGGAGTAAATGGAAGCCTGAAGAAGATCATTCATTCACCCAAAGAGTACCAGGGATAAATGCGCAGGATTTAAAATAGAATGGGCTTTGACCCTCTTCCTTTTCGAAGTTTTAATGCTTCATTTAGTTTTTCACCTACCTCCTCTACTCTCTTCAGCTATAAAATTCAGGAAGAAACTCATTGTAATAGTTGTTGTTGTTGTTGTAGTTAGAGGGATTCAGTTTGACTGTTAGAATGGTTTTGGGAGGGAATAGCAGAGTAGTTTGTATGTAGTAGGCTGGGAGGAGAAATTTTGGACTGTATTAGCCATTGAGTTCAGTGTATGTGACTGGTTTTGCATCAATTAATCAAGCAAATTTCACAGGATCCTGGTCTATTACTACGGGTGATGTTTCTCTCTTTGTATCTTTTATTTACATTTTCATGCTGTTCATTGGTCTTCCGGGCTCGCATCAGAATATTGGCATAGGATTTACCCTTGTTAGGTACCTTATTTTTTGCTCTCCTTGCCTTTAATGTTTTCTGCTGATAGTGAATCTAAGAGTAAGTTCAGCTAATTTAACCAGTGTAGCGGTTCCATATACTGCTAGCTGATGTATGAATTAGGGGTTTTCTGCTTGGATATTATTGCTGGTGTCAAAGCATTGAAGGTTCAAATTCCTTCTCTGATCTACAGACCCTGGCTCTGTCAAACTTATGTATGTTTTCCCTTGGAGCATGCTAAAGCTGAACTGGAGTTAAATGACCTCTGGTCCAATCTATAAGCTGCCCCTTTGTCCCTCCTTTGAGAGTTTCCTATGAGTATGTCCAAGCAGGTCTGGAGTTAAATGACCTCTGACCTGATCTATAGATAGAAATTGGTTTGCTTTCCTTCTTTCACTTTCAATCCTTAATGTTCCATCCCACCATCTATTTAAGAAGATCCTTTAGTGTAGATGACTTGCCCTCTAAAAGCCTGGGCTAGTTGTTGCAAGTAATTCCCTTTCATGACTCCATAGCCCAATGGATGGCACTTTCTTGACCTATCCTCTTTGCTGAAACATCCTACTGTTTTGTTCCCTTTCTCCCATTACTTTCTCAGTCTATGATCTCATGACCAACCCAACAAACAACCAACGAAATCATTTTTAAACCCCCTTTGTGCTTCATAACTAGCCTAACATCTCATTTGAGCTTCAAAGATATACCATTCTTTGTTTTATTGGAGAGATCCCTCTCCGGGTCCAGGAGGGCTAGATCCTAGGGCCCAAAAGTGGTTATGATGTTGTCTCATCTTTTGGTCTTGCCAATCTGGCCAAAACATGGGAACCCCAACATAATGGCGACTCTGCTGGGGAAGTAAATACCACTTAACCTATATTGGATTCTAATTGCTGATGGTTGACAACATCCTGCTTCAAACATTCATATATATCCAGCTGGCGACTCCACACTCCCTATGATCCAAAGACATGATGAATCCACCGGTGGAGGACTCTGAACTGGTTGAGAATAAGCAGTAGCCTTATTTGCATAAATATGGATCCAGACATGGACAGGGATACAAAGTATGATGCTTTGTATGATCAATTAAATGAATTAACAGAAACGTTTGGTAAAGTGCTAGAAATGTACATGGCTAATCTGAATGCAAATGATGATTATTTAGAACAACCCATGCCTCTTCCAGAACAAGAACAAACTCAAGCCCAAGAAGATGAGAAAGACATGTACGATGCTCAAGAATCTGTAGAAGACGAAGAGGAAAGTGATCAGGAACTGCCTGATTGCTTACCTATGTCTTGTATTACGCTAACTAGAGAAAATCGAGACCTAATAGCAAAGGCTAATAGGGAATGCTGGTTCGAGGAAACAAGGGACCACATAGAAGAGGCAGAATCTGATGTGGAAGAAGAGGCTCAAGAAAACATCCAGCCTCCAAATCAGCTAATACAAGAGAATGAGGACTGTTGTTCTTCTGTCCATGATGAGTGGGAAACCCCTCTTTTGATAGAAGAGGAGATTGATCAATTATTAAATCAGCAGTCCACCTCAGAAATATTTTATAGAACACATGCTCCTTCTCATTCATCTCTTGAGTTTGATGATTCAGATCCAGAAAACTCCTCTGTGGATCAGGATGAAGAAAGACCTGCTGAGAATCCGACAGGTTTGATTGGTGACATTTCTTACAATTATGACTTTATTAGTTATGATCTATTTGATGATGATTGTTTCCAGAGAGAAGCTGAGCTTGCAGAACCATCATCAGTAGACCCATGGGAAGAAAGCCAGGGCCAGCAACTCCAAAGAAGCAGTGAACCTAGTCAGCCTATCTATGACACCAATGGGGAAAGTTATGAAAGAATCAGTGATGAGTGTCATGAGAATGGAGAACAACATTTTTTATTTTTAGAGGATGAGGAGGAAAGCAAAGAAGAGATTCTTGAGCAAGATGAAAATAATGAGCCTTCTCTTGAAAAAGAGGAAGTAATGGAACAAGCCCCTGCTCAATAATACATAGACCTTTTCATGGAGCTCAGCACATCAGAGCCAAATATATCAGAGCTCCGAGAGGACTTAGCTGCTATATACGATGAGTCCCCCAGTTCAAAAGATGAAGGAGACACTCTTTCTCAAGAGATTTTTCTTCTCAATCTAGTGGAAGAAGAAGAGATCCTGGTTGAGGCCTGCCTGCGAGATATTCATAGCCAGGTATCTTTTCATGATACTTATGTTCATTTCCTAAGCACTTTTGAAGAAGGATCAAAGGTCTTATTGAGTAGCATTTTACAGATAGAAAGAAAATTTTTTGCAGCTGCTATTGGGGAAAAAAAAGAGTGGTAGCTGCCCTGCCTATCTAGCCTGCACAAGGAGTTGAGAAAGAGAGACCAGTCATGGGATCATTTAATGGACTCGTTGCATTGGAAGACAATGTTTGTAAGCTAGACTGTGAATATTATAGTTAGAGTAGGGTAGGTAGGAAAAGCTCAATAAAGCTCAGCCTATGAGCATGTAGTTACTTGTTTTAATTTTTGCAAAGTCTAGCAAGCCAGACAGTCTAATCCTGGCTTGAATGTTTTCAATTTCTGTCTTAGAATGTAGATAAGAAATCTGCTGGATAGTCTAATCCTAGCAGATATTAGATTAGGTAGAAAAACATATGAGACCAATAGTCTAATCTGGTCCCATGGAGTGATAAGGGTAGATTTATAATAGGTTTATTTTCTGTTTATAAAAATAAATGATGTAAAGGGTTTGCTAGTCCAAATGCACCCTAAAAGAAGAAAAAATGCTACGATTTTAGGACGGGTAGGTAGATTGTTTGGGTGATGTTTCTGCTAATTGATGTCTTCACAATTGTGGCAGCTAAAAACCAAAGAAGAAAGGTGGCTCAAGCAGCAGGCATTTGGCCTACTCCAAAGATCATTTCTAAATTCTTGACTCCTTCAAGAAGAAGCCATCCCCATGTGGAGCCACTGTTAGCCCCCTATAAATTCCTTGATAAGCAAGCAAGGGGCTAATTTGTTTTATGAGCCTTCAGGGAATGCATTTCCCTTGAAAACACATCATCCTTGAAGCCCTTTCATATTCCCTGCCCTTTGATTGTTTCCCTCTGCTGTTCTTGAGTCAATAAGCCTCATTAATGATAAAAAATTGTGCTCAAAAAGGCCTTTATTTTCCCCTTGTATCCCTGCAGAAATATCCCATTTTAACCCTTTTTTCCCCTTTGTCAAAGTCCCCCTTTTACCCTCTAAATCCTCCCAAAATCCCCTTAAATCCTACATCCACCCCTTGTTTGGTCTAATTCCCTTTTTTTCCCTCTATCGTTACCCTTTCCCAGCCTTGAAACACACTAACAATGGGCCAAAAACCCACTTTTCCATATAATAGGGCCTATCCTCTTTTCCGCTAGCCCGCAAACCACTTCCCCACGTGACCCCGTGCCAGAAACAGGCGCAAAGGACTCGAAGCGCTAATCGTAATCGTAACTCTCAGAGGAGCGCGTTTCTTTGTTATATGAAAAACTCCGATGCGATTGGGTTTGGTCTTTAAGGCCTCCGTCGTGATCTCCACCGTTGATCTATCGTTTGATCAGATGGCCCGGTGCTAATCGCACTCCCGCTCCGATCGAAATTGTAACTTTCACCGTGCCACCCTTGTTTCCCCCCGATTGTGATTCCTCGATCAAATCACAGCCGTCCATCCATTCGGAATCAACGGCCCAGATCCTACGCATCGCGTCCTGTCGCCCCATTCTTTTCCCCGTCGATTCAATCTCTGTCGTCGATCTAGACCCGGATCAGATGGCTCAGCACTAATCACATCTCTGCCTCCATAGAAATTGCAAAGGTTTTTCCATGTTGTCGATTGCGATCCGTCGATCCCATCCTAGCCATTGATTCCCCTGTTGATCCGATGGCCCGCGCTCTCCCGCTCCAATCGCAATCGCATTTTTCAAATGTTGCCACCTTCCGCCCTTTGTGATTGCGATATCCCCAATCTGATCTTGACCATCCATTAGCCCAAGATCCAACAATCATAAACCAGTCGCACCATCGTTCAATCGGGCTGCCGACCCTCCCATTTCTCCCCTCCGATTGGATCGTAGCCGTCGATCTCCTCCAGAGATCCGACGGTCCTGAATGAATCGCCCTCTGCCCATGCTGGGTCCCACCACTCATGATCATTTTCATTAATTTTTTTTTCATTTCTATGCATTACGTCCAACTTCATAAACCATCCCAATGTTTAATCTCCACCGTTGATTTTTGCCACCAGACCACGATCAAACAGTCCACGTGCATTTCTCCACCGAAACCCTATTGATCGCAGTTTACACCATATCACTACATTATTCACCATTGTTTTATCTAAAAACACCGTTTTACCACTGCCACGTTATCATTCTCCCCGTCCTCCATAGCCATCCTCCCCTATGCATGGATTTCATAACAGAGTTGCGTGTTTTTGCAGGGTACGAGCGACAGAAAACATCCATGATTCACAGTCTCTGTACAGTTACAGAGAAACAAGAAAGGACCATTTTCAAGAGCCAAAATCATGGAGAAAGGTCTGAGAAGACGTTATGATAGGGCTCACATTAAAAGAACAGAGTTCAAACTCTATAAAATTTTCCCAGAGACATTAAAGCACAGATTTCGCAATCAGAGGCAAGCATGGAAGCGGCAAAGAGTATAAGTGGGAAACATAGTGTTTAAGGCCTTTCATTGAAGATTTTGAGCCTTAATCCAATGATTTTAAGGCAAGGTACCAGATCAAAGACATCATGGATCACATGGAAGGCCCAGCGCACAGAAAAAAATACTATCAGGGTAGCTACATCAGCATAACGTTCCTACTTGAGACAGGACAAAGAGCCCATATTGAACCCTTATTTACCATGTTCCTTAGAAGATTTCCACCCTGACGGAACATTCCTATGCTACGAGAGCATTTGTTATGCAGCATGGCCGACCTTAAAGTAATTTATCTGTCTGGTTTGTTTATTCACCAAAAGTACTACAGAGTACTGCAGCCAAAGTGCATCAGAGCCATATCGGAGTAAATGGAAGCCTGAAGAAGATCATTCGTTCACCCAAAGAGTACCAGGGATAAATGCACAGGATTTAAAACAGAATGGGCTTCAGCCCTCTTCCTTTTCAAATTTTTAATGCTTCATTTAGTTTTTCACCTACCTCCTCTGCTCTCTTCAGCTATAAAATTCAGGAAGAAACTCATTGTAATAGTTATTGTTCGGTTGTTGCTGTTGTAGTTAAAGGGATTCGGTTTGACTGTTAGAACAGTCTTGGGAGGGAGTAGCAGAGTATTTTGTATGTAGTAGGCTGGGAGGAGAAAGTTTGGACTGTATTAGCCATTGAGCTCAGTGTATGTGACTGGTTTTGCATCAATTAATCAAGCAAATTTCACAGGATCCTGGTCTATTACTACGGGTGATGTTTCTCTCTTTGTATCTTTTATTTACATTTTCATGCTGTTCATTGGTCTTCTGGGCTCGCATCAGAATATTGGCTTAGGATTTACCCTTGTTAGGTACCCTATGTTTCTGCTCTCCTTGCCTTTAATTTTTTTTGCTGATAGTGAATCTAAGAGTAAGTTCAACTAATTTAACCAGTGTAGCGATTCCATATGCTACTAGCTGATGTGTGGATTAGGGGTTTGCTGCTTGGATATTATTGCTGGTGTCAAAGAATTGAAGGTTCAAATTCCTTCTCTGATCTACAGACCTTGGCTCTGTCAAACTTATGTATGTTTTCCCTTGGAGCATGCTAAAGTTGACCTGGAGTTAAATGACCTCTGGTTCGATCTATAAGCTGCCCCTTTGTCCCTCCTTTGAGATTTGCCTGTGAGTATGTCCAAGAAGGTCTGGAGTTAAATGACCTCTGACATGATCTATAGACAGAAATTGGGTTTCTTTCCTTCTTTCACTTTCAATCCTTAATGTTCCATCCCACCATCTATCTAAAAAGATCCTTTAGTGTAGATGACTTGCCCTCTGAAATCCTGGGCTAGTTGTTGCAAGTAATTCCCTTTCATGACTCCATAGCCCAATGGATGGCACTTTCTTGACCTATCCTCTTTGCTGAAACATCCTTCTGTTTTGTTCCTTTTCTCCCATTACTTTCTCAGTCTATGATCTCATGACCAACCCAACAACCAACCAACCAAATCATTTTTAAAACCCCCTTTGTGCTTCATAACTAGCCTAACATCTCATTTGAGCTTCAAATATATACCATTCTTTGTTTTATTGGAGAGATCCCTATCCGGGTCCAGGAGGGCTAGATCCTAGGGCCCCAAAGTGGTTATGATGTTGTCTCATCTTTTGGTCTTTCCAATCTGGCCAAAACATGGGAACCCTAACATAATGGCGACTCCGCTGGGGAAGTAAAGACCACTTAACCTAGATTGGCTTCTAATTGTTGATGGTGGACAACATCCTGCTTCAAACATTCATATCTATCCACCTGGCGACTCCACACTCCCTATGATCCAAAGACCTGATGACTCCACTAGTGGAGGACTCTGAACTGGTTGAGAGAAGCAGTAGCCTTCTTTGCATAAATATGGATCCAGACATGGACAGGGATACAAAGTATGATTCTTTGTATGATCAATTAAATGAATTAATAGAAACGTTTGGTAAAGTGCTGGAAATGTACATGGCTAATCTGAATGCAAATGATGATTATTTAGAACAGCCCATGCCTCTTCCAGAACAAGAACAAACTCAAGAACAAGAAGATAAGCAAGACATGTACGATGCTCAAGAATCTGTAGAAGACGAAGAGGAAAGTGATTAGGAACTTCCTGATTGCTTACCTATGTCTTGTATTACGCTGACTAGAGAAAATTAGGACCTAATAGCAAAGGCTAATAGGGAATTCTGCTTCCACGAAACAAGGGAATACATAGAAGAGGCAGAATCTGATGTGGAAAAAGAGGCTCAAGCAAACATCCAGCCTCCAAATTAGCTAATACAAGAGAATGAGGACTGCTATTCTTCTATCCATGATGAGAGGGAAACCCCTATTTTTATAGAAGAGGATATTGATCAGATATTAAATCAGCAGTCCACCTCAGAAATATTTTATAGAACACACGCTCCTTCTCATTCATCTCTTGAGTTTGATGATTTAGATCCAGAAAACTCCTCTGTGGATCAGGATGAAGAAAGACCTGCTGAGAATCTGAAGGTTTGATTGGTGACATTGCTTACGATTATGACTTTCTTAGTTATGATATATTTGTTGATGATTGTTTCCAGAGAGAAGATGAGCTTGCAGAACCATCATCAGTAGACCCATGGGAAGAAAGCCAAGGCCAGCAACTCCAGAGAAGAAGTGAACCTAGTCAGCCTATCTATGACACGGTAAAGTTATAATAGCATCAGTGATGCGTGTCATGGATTTGGAGGACAACAGTTTTTATTTTTAGAGGATGAGGAGGAAAGCAAAGAAGAGATTCTTGAGCAAGATGAAAATAACGAGCCTTCTCTTGAAAAAGAGGAAGTAATGGAACAAGCCGCTGCTCAAGAATACATAGACCTTTTCACGGAGCTCATCACATCAGAGCCGAATATATCAGAGCTCCGAGAGGACTCAGCTGCTATATACGATGAGTCCCCCAGTTCAAAAGACGAAGGAGACACTCTTTCTCAAGAGAGTTTTCTTCTCAATCCAGTGGACGAAGAAGAGATCCTGGTTGAGGCCTGCCTGCCAGATATTCATAGCCAGGTATCTTTTCATGATCCTTATGTTCATTTTCTGCACACTTTTGAAGAAGGATCAAAGGTCTTGTTGAGCAGCATGTTGCAGACAGAAAGAAAATTTTTTGCAGCTACTGTTGGGGAACAAAAAGAGTGGGAGTTGCCTTGCCTATCCATCCTGCTCAAGGAGTTGAGCAAGAGAGACCAGTCATGGGATCATTTAATGGACTCATTGCATTGGAAGACAATGTTTGTAAGCTAGACTATGAATATTCTAGTTAGAGTAGGGTAGGTAGGAAAAGCTCAATAAATCTCAGCTTGTGAGCATGTAGTTAGTTGTTTTAATTTCTGCAAAGTCCAGCAAGCCAGACAGTCTAATCCTGGCTTGACTGTTTTCAATTTCTGTCTTAGAATGTAGAGAAGAAATTTACTGGACAGTCTAATCCCAGCAGATATTAGATTAGGTAGAGAAACATATGAGACCAAAAGTCTAATCTGGTCTCATGGCGTGATAAAGGTAGATTTAGAATAGGTTTATTTTCTGTTTATAAAAATAAATGATGTAAAGGGCCTGCTAGTCCAAATGTACCCTAAAAGAAGAAAAAATGCTAGGATTGTAGGACGGGTAGGTAGATTGTTTGGGTGATGTTTTTGATAATTGATGTCTTCACAATTGTGGCAGCTGAAAACCAAAGAAGAAAGGTGGCTCAAGCAGCAGGCATCTGGCCTACACCAAAGATCATTTCTGAATTATTGACTCCTTCAAGAAGAAGCCATCCCCATGTGGAGCCACTTTTAGTCCCCTATAAATTCCTTGACAAGCAAGCAAGGGGCTAATTTTTTTTATGAGCCTTCAAGGAATGCATTTCCCTTGAAAAAAAATCATCCTTGAAGCCCTTTCATATTCCCTGCCCTTTGATTGTTTCCCTCTGCTTTTCTTGAGTCAATAAGCCTCACTGATGATAAAAAATTGTGCTAAAAAAGGCCTTTATTTGCCCCTTGTATCCCTGTAGAAATATCCCATTTTAACCCTTTTTTCCCCTTTGTCAAAGTCCCCCTTTTACCCTCTAAATCCTCCCAAAATCCCCTTAAATCATACATCCACCCCTTGTTTGGTCTAATTCCCTTTTTTTCCTTCTATCGTTACCCTTTCTCTGCCTTGAAACACACTAAAAATGGGCCAAAAACCCACTTTTCCATAAAATAGGGCCTAGCCCCTTTTCCGCTAGCCCGCAAACCACTTCCCCACGTGGCCCCATGCCAGAAATAGGTGCAAAGGACTCGAAGCGCTAATCGCAATCGCAACTCTCAGAGGAGCGCGTTTCTTTGTTATATGAAAAACTCCAATGCGATTGGGTTTGGTCTTTAAGGCCTCCACCGCAATCTCCACCGTTAATCTATCGTTTGATCAGACGGCCTAGCACTAATCACACTCCCGCTTTGATCGCAATCGGAACTTTAACCGTGCCACCCCTTGTTTCCCCCTGATTGTGATTCCCCGATCAAATCACAGCCGTCCATCCATTCGAAATTAACGGCCCAGATCCTATCGCATCGCGTCCCGTCGCCCCATTCTTTTCCCCGCCGATTCAATATCCTCCTTCGATCTAGACCGAGATTGGACGGCTCAACGCTAATCGCATCTCCGCTTCCATAGAAATCGCAAAGGTTTTGCCATGTCGCCGATCGCGATCCGCCGATCCCATCCTAGCCATTGATTCCCCTGTTGATCCAATGGCCCATGCTCTCCCGCTCCAATCACAATTCATTTTTCAATTGCTGCCACCTTCTGCCCTTTGTGAGTGCAATCTCCCCTATCCGATCTTGACATTCCGTTAGCCCAAGATCCAACGGTCATAAACCAATCGCACCATCGTTCAATCGGGTTGTTGACCCTCCCATTTCTCCCCTCCGATTGGATCGTAGCCGTCGATCTCCTCTAGAGATCCGCGGTCCTGAATGAATCGCCCTCTACCCATGCCGGGTCCCACCACTCGTGATCATTTTCATTACATTTTTGTTCATTTCTATGCATTATGTCCAACTTCATAAACCATCCCAATGTTTAATCTCTGCCGTCGATTTTCGCCACCAGACCACGATCAAACAGTCCACGCGCATTTCTCCACCGAAACCCTATTGATCACAGTTTACACCATATCACTGCATTATTCGCCATTGTTTTATCTAAAAACACCGTTTTACCATTGCCATGTTATCATTCTCCCCTTCCTCCATAGCCATCCTCCCCTATGCATGGATTTCATAACAGAGTTGCGTGTTTTTGCAGAGTACGAGCGGCAGAAAATCGCCATGATTCACAGTCTCTGTACAGTTACAGAGAAATAGGAAAGGACCATTCAAGAGCCGAAATCATGGATAAAGGTCCGAGAAGATGTTATGACAGGGCTCGCATTAAAAGAACAGAGTTCAAACTCTGTAAAATCTTCCCAGAGCCATTAAAGCACAGATTTCGCAGTCAGAGGCAAGCGTGGAAGCATCAAAGAGTATCAGTGGGAAACAGAGTGTTTAAGGCATGTCATTGAATATTTTGAGCCTTAATCCAATGATTTTAAGGCAAGGTACCAGATCAAAGACATCATGGATCATACGGAAGGCCCATAGGACAGAAAACAATACTATCAGGGTAGCTACATCAGTAGAACGTTCCTACTTGAGACAGGACAAAGCGCCCATATTGTACCCTTATTTACCGTGTTCCTTAGAAGATTTCCAACCTGACGAAACATTCCTATGCTACCAGAGCATTTTTTATGCAGCATGGCAGACCTCAAAGTCATTTATCTATCTGGTTTGTTTATTCACCAAAAGTACTACAGAGTACTGCAGCCAGAGTGCATCAGAGTCGTACTGGAGTAAATGGAAGCCTGAAGAAGATCATTCGTTCACCCAAAGAGTACCAGGGATAAATGCGAACGATTTAAAACAGAATGGGCTTCATCCCTCTTCCTTTTCGAAGTTTTAATGCTTCATTTAGTTTTTCACCTACCTCCTTTGCTCTCTTCAGCTATAAAATTCAGGAAGAAACTCATTGTAATAGTTGTTGTTCGGTTGTTTCTGTTGTAGTTAGAGGGATTCAGTTTGACTGTTAGAACAGTATTGGGAGGGAATAGCAGACTAGTTTGTATGTAGTAGGCTGGGAGGAGAAATTTTGGACTGTATTAGCCATTGAGCTCAGTGTATGTGACTGGTTTTGCATCAATTAATCAAGAAAATTTCACAGGATCCTGGTCTATTACTACGGGTGATGTTTCTCTCTTTGTATCTTTTATTTACATTTTCATGTTGTTCATTGGTCTTCCGGGCTCGCATCAGAATATTGGCATAGGATTTACCCTTGTTAGGTACCCTATGTTTCTACTCTCCTTGCCTTTAATGTTTTCTGCTGATAGTGAATCTAAGAGTAAGTTCAGCTAATTTAACCAGTGTAGCGGTTCCATATGCTGCTAGCTGATGTATGAATTAGGGGTTTGCTTCTTGGATATTCTTGCTGGTGTCAAAGCATTGAAGGTTCAAAGTCCTTCTCTGATCTACAGACCCTGGCTTTGCCAAACTTATCTATGTTTTCCCCTAGAGCATGCTAAAGCTGACCTGGAGTTAAATGACCTCTGGTCTGATCTATAAGCTGCCCCTTTGTCCCTCCTTTGAGAGTTGCCTATGAGTATATCCAAGCAGGTCTGGAGTTAAATGACCTATGACCTGATCTATAGACATAAATTGGGTTGCTTTCCTTCTTTCACTTTCAATCCTTAATGTTCCATCCCACCATCTATCTAAAAAGATCCTTTAGTGTAGATGACTTGCCCTCTGAAAGCCTGGGCTAGTTGTTGCAAGTAATTCCCTTTCATGACTCCAAAGCCCAATGGATGGCACTTTCTTGACCTATCCTCTTTGCTGAAACATCCTGCTATTTTGTTCCTTTTCTCCCATTACTTTCTCAGTCTATGATCTCATGACCAACCCAACAACCAACCAACCAAATCATTTTTAAAACCCCCTTTGTGCTTCATAACTAGCCTAACATCTCATTTGAATTTCAAAGATATACCATTCTTTGTTTTATTGGAGAGATCCCTCTCCAGGTCCAGGAGGGCTAGATCCTAGGGCCCCAAAGTGGTTATGATGTTGTCTCATATTTTGGTCTTGCCAATCTGGCCAAAACATGGGAACCCCAAGAGGGATGACGTGGCAAGGAACAGGTGGGTCAGCCCATAGCTCGCGGATCGTAGATTTTTTTATATGCGGCGGGAGGTAAAATTTAAACCTTGCGATTTGCGATATGTGCTCGGGTCCCACCCACTTTGTAAATTGCACTTCGGAGCTTTTAACATGATCCCTTTGCACCTATCCTTTGGAACTTGCGATGTGCGCTATGTGATGGTTATATCACAAGTTAAAACTTTTAACTTGTGAGCGCTTAAAAGGTAAGTTTAAAAATGTGCGAAGTGCGAAATGCGACGCGCTAAACGTTGGAAAGTGAATAAAGGAAAAAGGTACGGAAAATGCATAATATGAAGGTTTGCATGTGGATTTAGTAATGTATAAAGGTCGGATAGGTCCCACCAAATTGCATCGGCAGATTTTTATGCTTCGGTGATGAGTTAAGATGGAATAGGTTAAAACTTGTGGGGTAGAAAAGGAGTATATGAAGTTGGGACTTAGGGGTAAATTTATATCATAAGGTCCCAAATTTTTATAAATATACCCATTTTGGACATTTAGAGTACAACTTTATTTCTTTCACTTTGATTTCTTCCTATGTTATCATAGGAGAATACTCAAGCAGTTGTTCAGACTGTTTATTTACAAAGTGACCCTTACATTGTTTCCCTTTCATTTTCTGACAGATCTACCTACCCAATCTACAACTCTAACCAATTTTCTTCTTTGTAGGGTGCATTTAGACTTGCAGACCCTGAAATAAATTTTATTTTTTATTTATAACCTATCACCTATCCCTTATTTCTCCTATTGGTTCAGATTAAACTGTTGAACCAATGTCATTTTCTACCTACCTACTGATAAGTCAAGATTAAACAGTTTGGAAAATCTTCATTCTCTAACCTATCAGCAGAAATTTAAAATTGTACATTCATGATTAAGCTGTATAATTGAACAAAACTTTCTAAAAAGTAGTGGCATTTTGATTTGCAGCACTTTCAGAACTATTTATTTTTTGTGTGGGGCTTTATTTTTCCTTTTTTAAATGCCCTCTTTTCTTATTTTTTTGTTTCTTTTTATCTTTCTTTGGAAAATAATTTTGAATATTGAAATCTATGTACAATATGACAAATTTTCAAAGAGGAAGTACACAGTCACTTTGTGATACTGTAAATAGAGGACTCTAAGACCTTGTATATACCAGATAAATTGTTAGCAAAAGAAATCAATTATCAAACAGTTGGTCATGGTTTAACTAAAATCCTAAAAGATGCCAAAAAGACCGTTTGGCCAACTTTTCCTTTTTCCCGTGGTTCATATGACCTAGTAACTTTCAAGCATGCCTGTCTTAAAATTGATCGATTAAAACCTTTTAACTTTCCAGTGTTTACCTAATAGAATTTACGATCCCTATGGTATCGCTAGAGAAATAATGAATTCAGTTAAGCTGCGAGAATTCGCAAGCGAGCCTAACATATTTGATGACATGTTTAAAACAATTCATGAATTTCAACAGTCTAGCATAAAGCAGATGGAATTCTTAGTCTATAAGATTCGTTAAGATTCAAAATGTATCGGGAACAAAGAAATGATCATTTTCCATATTATTTGTTTCACAAACCAGAGCCAAAGGTAGAACATGTTATAGTTGCAATAGCCGCTCAAGTACCAGTACCAGTACCATTTCGAGAAGAATAAATTGTTAATATTCAACATGATGATAGATTCATCCAAAATTGGGAAGAATTTGAGAAAGCACTATCAGAGACTGATAACCCTGCCATTCAAAATGCTATTCAATCAGAAACCATGCCTATGGTAGGTGCTACAAGTTCCATGAATCATACAGGAGAATCAAGTATGTAGCATGTTTTTGCTGATATAGATAACTCCCATAATCAAGAAGAAATTAGAGAAACCTCATTCACTGCAGAGGTTTCCAAAATTATTCTTGAATAGAGCTAGATCCAAGGAAACAATGATACAGAGGAGAAGCCAGAGGAAACGCCGACCCAAGTTATGGAAATCATTCTGGCATTTCCGACTACTAAAATAGTCCTGAAATTTGAAGAGATACCACCAGTCGACATGTTTTATAGTTCGAAGCAAAAAATTTTCGTGACCAGGTCAAAGAAGAAACGAAATATAGAAGAATCTCTCGAACTGCCTATGGATTCAAGGTTAATGCGAGTCCTTTGGAAATAAACTCAATCATTAATAGATTTTTGGCTTCTGTGATCCATCAATAAATTATGAAGAAATATTTCGGTAATAATCACATTATCATGAACAAAGTCGACGTGTTTCGAACCAACCAGTGTGGTTCATCATCAGGACTAGGTGAGAGATCAGATCAGTCGTTGAGTGTAAATAGATGTAGGAGAGGCAAAGAAAACCGTTAGAGTAACAGCTATTTTGACTTTGAAATCCATAATGGTTAGTTCTAATAATTTAATAATTAAAAAATCAAAACGGCTGGTTTGAATATTGAAATTAATAGTTTAATTAAAAATAAAATAAAATAAAATAAAATATATATTTTTTTTGTCAATTTAATAGTTTAATTATAAATAAAAATTTATTTTATTTTTATTAATTGATTATTAAAAATACAAATATTATATTATTATAATTATATATTATTTTATTGTAAATCTATCTTTAAATAAAAAATAAAAAATAAAATAAAATAAAATAATAATAATAATAATAATATAAAAATAAAAATAAAAATAGTTCTATTAATTTAATTATTTAATTACAAATTGAAACGGCTAGTTTGAATTTTCAAATTAATAGTTTAATTAAAAATAAAAATTATTATTATATATAACAAATATTATTTTAATTAATATCATTAATTAATTATTCAAAATACAAATACTATTTTATTATAATTATATATTATTATATTGTAATTCTATCTTTAAAAATAAAAAATAAAAAATATATAAATTAAATAAATCAAAATATAAAAATAAAATAAAAATAGTTCTATTAATTTAGTTATTTAATAAAAATCGTAACGGCTAGTTTGAATATTGAAATTAATAGTTTAATTATAAATAAAAATTATTTAGGTCAATTTTTATTTTATTTTTATTAATATCTTTAATTGATTATTCAAAATGCAAATATTATTTTATTATAATTATATATTATTATATTGTAATTCTAAATATTAAAAAAGAAAAGAAAAAGATTTAAATAAATAAATAAATAAAGTAAAATAAAATAAATTAAAAATATAAACAAACAATATATATATATATATATATATATATATATATATATATATATATATATATATATATATATTATTAAGAATATAAGGCAGGGATCCAACACCTGCTTATATTCCAACCATCATCTCTATTGAGATTTATGGGCCTTTTTTCAATTTCAAGGGCCTCTCTTAACTTACGATGATGAAAATGATCAATCCTGGCTAAGACCTTAGCCTCTTCGATGCAGATATGATGGTTAGTTTTTCCACATGTTCAGCTAGGGCAGAGGTGCGGGACCTGCCATGTCTAATGTTAGCTGCATGTTCACATATCCTTTGGCTAATGGACCTACCCGTTTCACCAATGTAAGGTGTCCCACAGGAACAAGGAATAATATATACACCTTTTCTATCCCTAGGGTTCACAGGATCTTTAACTGAGTAAAGAGAGTTGTGAATCGTGTTAAGGGGTTTGAAGGAAGAGGAAACCCTATGCTTCCTAAGAATTCTAGAAAGAGCTCCATGGAAAGAGCTTAATAGATTATTCCAATTTGCAGGTGCTTATACAAATGCAACAATTGACAAGGCAGCTGAGGTTGAATCATTGATTTTAGAAAATGACCAAAAAATTGCTCAACTGGAGCAAGTTTTCTCTGATGAAAAGAAAAGAATCAAGTAGGAGCTCAAACAAGAAGTAATGATCTACAACAATAGTTTGAAGGCCTCAAACTCAAACTAGAAAATGAAATTAAAGAAAAGGATCAAGTAATTCATCATATGCAACAGAAGATTGAAAAGCTCCAAGAGAAACCCGAAATCAATGAAGTAAAGAAAGAAGCAACAAATTTGGAAGCATTACTGGAAACACAACAAGAAGTTTTCTATCAGAAGTATAATTAGATTCCAGAGCAAATGAAAACTAGAGATCAATTAGTTACTCAGATTTCCAATCTGAGAACTTATTATGAAGAAATTGATGGCAAAGTGTCAAAATATATTGATTGGCAAGATATTGCACAGGGTAGAGTGATCGATCTCCCTCGTCTTGAAGAATCAATCAAATATATAATATTTGGAGATTGGGATATTAAAATGAAGAGCGTGGAATTAGCTATTATCAAATCTAAGAATTTATCTTTCAGCATCTCTGAATATATAAAATATTCTCTTCTACAAGCCAACTTGATTCATGAAGAATCAAAAGAAACTTTGCCATAAATAATTTTTGTAAAACAATCCTGGTGTTGTGGTTCCTATGTTTTGGCCAGATTGGCAAGACCAAAAGATAAGACAACATCAAACAACTTTGGGATCCTAGGATCTAGCCCTCCTGGATCCAAAGAGGGATCTCTCTATAAAGGCAAAGAATGATATATCTTTAAGGCTCGAAATGAGGTATTAGGCTAGGTACGAAGCACAAGGGTTTTTGATTTCTTTGTTTGGTTGGAGATCATCAACTGAGATGGTTATGTGGAATGAAAAAGGAATAGAGTAGTAGGATGTTTCAACATGGGAAGACAAATCAAAGAAAGTGCCAATCCATTGGGCTATGGAGTCATGAAAGGGGATTACTTGCAAAACAACCATCCAAGAGTTTCCATAGGGCAAGTCATCTATACCAAAGGATCTTTTAGATAGATGGTGGGATGGAACGTTAAGAGTGGGTGAAAGAAAGAAACCAAAGGGTAGTCTAAGATCAGGTCATATGTCATTTAAATCCAGGCCTACTTTTGACATACTTCAAAAGAAACTCTCAATTAAGGCACAAAGGGTAGCTTAATATCAGGTCAGATGTCATTTAAATCCAGGCTTGCTTTCAGCATACTCTTAAGGAAGACAATCCAGCAGTCCTCATAACCACTTTCAAAATAGTAGAAAACATTAAAGATTAAACATAGAGTAAGGTCTAAGATCAGAGAAATATTTTTAACCTTAAATGATTTTGACACTCACTCAAAAGGATCTTAGAAAGGCTAGCTGTTGGAAAAGGACCCTAGTGGACAGGGCTAACTCTAAATCCCTAGTATCCCAATTCTTCCAGCTGAAACCAAAAAATAACATCTAAAAACAAACTCTAAATTCATACATCAGTAAGCATGGGCAAGCCAACATCTTTGACTGGTTAAATTATGTGAATTTTCTCTCAGATAGACAATCAACAGAAAACATAAAAGATAAGAAAAGCAGGAAGCATTAGGATACTTTGCAGTAGTATATCCTAAGCTAGATTACTGGTCCTTATCAGAGAATAATGGACAGTGTGGAAAGCATGAAATGAGACAATCATAATAAGGAAAACATCACCCGTAATATAGACCAGGATCCTGTGAATTTTTCTTGTTCAATTGATGTGCAAAACCAGTCACATACTCTGAGCTCAATGGCTTTTTACAATCTAGAATTCTCCTCACAGCCTACTATTTACAAACTACACAACTACTTCCCCCAATAATAGTTCTAACAGTTGATAAAATCCCTATCAACCAACAACATTTTCAATATAATTTACATGGGTTCTTATAGGAGAAGGAGTGATAGAAGTAGTAGATATGAGTTTTAAATGATTCATTAAGAAAAAGTGAAGGAAGCATTCATGCCCACTCTGCTCATTAACATATTGGTACTCTTTAGGCTGTTTCGGAAGTTGTTGTCAGGTTGACAAGATCTTCAGGTATGCTCTTTGAGGTCCTCTCTGGCTGTTGTACTCTGTAATGTCTTCTGTGATAAGTAAGGTGGCTGAATGGTCTTTCAGGTCTTCCATGCCTCATAACTAATGCGTTGACAGTTCCAGGGACTTTCCTGTCAGAATAATAACTGTTATAGGCTTGATGAGGTATGGAGGATGTTGTAGGGGTTTGTTCTTCTTAGGGAAAATAATGTTCTGCTGATAACAAAGCGTTGATATGGCTTGATGCGTGCTTTAGGCTTCATTAGGCCTTTATAATCATCTTATGGTCTTCAAACTGTGTCTCCATCCTTTAAACACTGGATTATAGCATTCAAATCCTCAATAATGGGCTTTAATCCTTCAATTTTTCACTAATACTCTTTTCCACTTCTGTGATGGTCTTACTGTGCTCTGGGTCACAATGACTGTGACTGTGGAGACAGAATGAATTCATCACTCTGTAACCCCTACAAAAAAACAATAAACATGTTATAAAAATCCCTAGGAGTGGAGGAGGATTGCTCTGGAGGTCCGTGGAAACAGTGTCGCAGCAATGGAGATGGTGGAAGCAGTGGAAAAACAGATGAAAATCGGTATGGAATGGAAGAAAACTGGCTTGGCGAAAGTCTGTTGTGAGGACGGTTTCAGACCGTTGGATTAGATTAGACAGTGGCGATCAACGGTCAAGATTCACCGGTGCAGGAGGTTAGATGGAAGAAAATGACTTTTAGTGTAAAACACAAAAGTTTAATGTTTGGGTGAATTACAAAGGAAAAAGGGTAAAATGAAGGATATCGGGGGCCTTTGGTGGTGGGACCGAGAGGGCGGAGGAAGAGTGAATGTGGACCATTGGATCACTGGAGGAGATCAACGGTGGAGATCTTCTGATGAAATAATTTGGAAGCTCCGATGAAAGAAATATGGATGGGAACACGATGTAATATGAGCCGTCAATCTAGATCAGATCAACAGTGGAGATCTTCAGATGGATATTTTGGGAGCAAAGGGGAAAAGGGGGTTTTAGCGGAAAAACTACTGGTTTCGCGCAGCTCCGAAGCGGTTTGAAAAATTTCCCAAAAAAACGTGATATACCTCGCTGCCTGACACGTGTCCTCCCAAAACCGCTTTTATCGCCTAAATTTGGAACATTAAACCTCAGACACAGAAATCACGCGATAGGCATTCTCAGCCATTAGATGAAAGGAGGAGAGATGTGATGGTGGGGATGAGAGTGCGATATGGAAAGATGCACAGGCGATAAGGTGGGAAAAACCAACAGCGGATTAAATCCTGACCGTTGGATCTATGAAATGGATGGCGAAGATTTGATTGGGGATCAGCGGAATAGTGGAATGAGGAAAGGGGAAGGCGGTGTGCAATGCAATTTGGACCATCAGATTTGGCGGAATGGACGGTGGAGATTTAATCGCATCGGAGAATGGTAGGGGACCAAAACTCTGTGGTCCTTTGATTTTGCGATTTGCGATTTAGTGCGGACCATCGGATCAACGGGAAGATCAACGGTCGAGATTTTATTGGGGGGGAAATGATGGAGGGCGCATGAGCAGAGCGTGATTGAATTTGGGCCGTTGGTTCTTGTGGATTCAACGGTCTAGATTAAATTGACGGGATCGGGTGATGGGCTCTGTGGACAAAGCGCGAATGAATCTCAGCCGTCGGATCTGTATGGATGGACGGTCAGGATTTAATTGGCGGGACTGTGATATTGAAATATGGGCAGAGTGCGACACGATCCTGACCGTTGGTTCTTTTGGATTCAACGGTGAAGATCTAATCGCAGGATAGGCATCGGAGGAAACAAAGAGCATGGAGAAGAGAACTTGCGATTACCGATTATGCGAGTTAGCGCAGGCCGTCGGATCAAAGGGGAAATCAACGGTCCATATGCAATCGGCAGGGTAATGAAAAGAGGTGATGGGGCGTGATGAAATTTTAGCACTGGCCGTTAGATCTGTAAAGATCGATGGCCAATATTGAAGCGAAGGTCGATAAAACAAAAGCTCATCGCATCGGAAAATTTGGAATAACAAAGAAAAAGTGGTTAATAGAAAGCTCTGATTGCGATTAGTGCCTAAGGGCTTAGCGCTCGGTTCTGGCATCGGGTTATATGCGGAGAAAAGGGCTAAGGGCTAAGCCGAAAGAGGCTTAAGTCCTAAATGTAAAAAGGGGTGTTTTTAAGCCAAAATGAGTGTTTTTCAAGGGATTTCTTAGCTTTCGGTAAAGGGAAAAAGGGTGTTTTAAACCTGTAAAAAGGTTTTTTAGTGGCCTCAAAGGATTTTGGAGGCCTTTTAGAGGGATATGGGGGTTCTAAAGAGGAAAAGGAGGCTTAATGAAAATGAAGGGAAATGAGTGAAAATGGGCAATTACAGAGGCCTTTTGAAGCATTCTTCTTCGCAAAACAGTGAGGCTTTTTTGATGGAAACAACAGTGACAATTTCTTCAAAGGAAAAAGACACATAGAGGCTTCAAGGATGATAGATTTTCAAAGAAAATGTCTCTCTTGAAGGCTCAAAAACATTTTTAGCCACCTGTTTTCTTGTCAAAAATTTATAGGTGGCTAACACCTGGCAAGGGACATCAAATAGAAAAGCTCTTGACATAGAAAATCTAACAAGGTTAAATATGGAGATTTACTGTTACTTGTTGATAAAGCCTCATAACCAATTGATAATATTGAGATTTCTCTCCATTGCAACAACTCAACTTCTTCCGAAACTCAACGATGCAGTATTCATGGGCCAGATGAGAATGCAACCAATTCACCCCCCCCCCTCCCCCCCAGCTCGAACACATGATCAAGCTCAAAGACTAGCTAGATAATGAATCTAGGAAACATGCATAGACTGTTGCAACTTATGCATTTTATTTTCCTAGTTTGTAGTTTTATAGTTTAGAGTAATATTAGAAGAATTTTTTTTCAAGTCTTCTATTTTTGTAATATTAATTAGTATTTAAACCCCTTTCATGCATTTAGAAAGGGGTCCAGAATTTTGAGTATATTTATTTTAGAACTCACACTATTGTTTGAACAGATGTTATCTAATTGAAAATCTGAACCTTGAAGCTATATTTTCATATCTAAAGCTATGATGCAGTGGGTACTATTATCTGTGTATTTATTGTGTTATGTTTATGAGATTGTAGCAAACTTATCTTTTTATTAGTTTCATTTTGATAAGAATTAAAGTGATATATGTTCTTATTACTATTGATATAATGTATTGAACGATATGTTGTTAGATGTGAGACTTGAGATATTTTATGTGATTAATGTTCTTCATCAACTAAATCAATTAAATTTATTTAGTTTCTTAAAATTGCTTATATTCATTAAGTATGTGATGATCTATATTATTTCATGCTTGTGAAATCTTATGCCTTAATCATATATCTGAATCCAATCCCAGGAAATAGTTATATTAGTTTTAATTTATGTTATAATTACAATAAATCACCCCGTTAGTGTTGATTTCATTTCTCTTGTTATATAAAATCTATTTATACAGGAAACTATTCCCTTTATCCCCATTCAGACCCACCATTTTCAACGGAAAAGGAGTTGTTTTAAGCTCCCGACTGGGTAGAATCCCTAATTTTGAGGAAGTCACTTTCCAACCTTCAACATTTTTGGTACTAGAAGGAGGGATTCTGACTATGTATGTGTCGATGGGAAAATTTTTCCGGCCAATAGTAGGGGATCTCCTCGGTAAAAATTCTCGATTAGACTCTGAACCTTTTGTGATAGGGATCTCGTCCGGGGTGTGGGTTCGGCTACTGCTGAATATTCCTTCTCTTGGACACAAATGAGCCCTGCAGAGTTATAGACATAGAGTTATCGGATGGTATAAGATGAAATATCGATGATTGTCAATGAGCATGAAACAATACAAATAGCAAGATAAAAAGAAACACGCAACCGAAGGATATGCTGCTAGAAGCATATCATTAAGGTCGTGTTTGTAAAAGTTGTTCGAACCATAGAAGAAATAGTTCTACCTGGCAAGAACCACCTATACTTAGGCATTTTCGCGAATAAGATAGATGTCAATAATGAAGTTACAAACATCTTTTAAGGTAAACAACATACCATCATTAACACATTCAGTGAGATGAAATGTATGAAGAGTATAAGAAAAAAACACAGATAAATTAATCATAAGATATCAAACATATAAGAAAATATTCATAGTGTTAACACATCTATTCTCATCAGATCCACCAGTGGATTTTAGACAAATGCTTGTATTCATTCGAAAGGGGTTTTTCAATGCTTTACAATTCTCCTTTCTCCTTGGATTCCAAAAAAAGGCTCCTTTTACAAGTCCCTCGAAGGGGGTATATATATGAAAAAAATTTCCCTTGGGTGTCTTGACTTTTCTCCTTCCCGCCTGTTGGTATGCTTTGCGATCTGAAGGAAAAAGCGACCTCCGACCTGTTTGTGGATGATGTCACCTACGACCTGTTCGTGGATGATGCGACCTGTGACCTGTTCATGGATGATGTGACCTGTGACCTCTCCTAAAGGTTGTGATTTAGCCTGATCATGGAATCATATGCGTGATTTCAAGGTCGGGGACATCCACTTGCTGCTCTTTAAGGAAATTCTGCCATGCTTGATAATCAGCAGCAACTGGGGAGATCAGAGGAGTATATTCCCTTAACCTGTGCGAGCCTTCTAAGGCATTCAGGATCAGATTTTCTCTCTTGATCGTGACATGGTTGGATAAGGAATCCAGTTTGGTGTAAATCCAAACTGGCGTCACGACGAACTTAACCAAGTTCTCCTGCGATGCCAGAAGATCAGGTGTAGCGATGGCTTGTCTAATAGGTTGTAGAAATTCCTGAATTTCCTGATTTACCTATTCCCATGTCTTTTCTTCGCCTAGTGTACCTAGAGAAGGAATATGGTGTAGTTCAGCCATCAAGTCAATTTCGTTGATCAAATGCTCATAGGCGGTCATCAACTTCTCTAGATCTTTAAATAACTTCTCCTTGGATTGCACCTTCATGTGAATTTGGACCTTGTCATTTTGAGTGCGAATCCAATCTTTCCTGGGAAAATTTTCTAGAGCCTGTGGATATCTGTTTTTCCATTCTAGAATTCTATCCAAGGCTATGGAGGCTTTTTTCAGTTGCTTGTTCCTTTTCTTAGTTTCTGCTTGAGCTCTCAGTAGAGATGCAACTGTTTGCTTTATGGTAAACATTTCCTCGTATACCTGCCTCATGGTGGCTTCTAGTGTCACCAAATCTAGTTGGAAAGTGAGTGGTACTTCGTTAATAAGGGTTTCCCTATCTTGAAGCTGTTGGAATTATTCCCTTAGTGCTCTTTTTTCTTGCTTCGACCTAGCTTCCCTTTGTTTGGAGTCTTGTAATCTATTTTGCAAGGAGAGAATTTCCATACTCATCCGGCTTACGTTTTCTTCTGTGGCTGCAGCGAAAGCAGTGCCGGATGATGCTATCATTACTGGATTGGTCCTAGTGTCCAGGACTATATCCTTTTCTGTTGTGGCTGTGAATGGCATGATAGGGTTCCATGCAAGGCATCTCCTCTTTTCCTGCCTGATTTTGAATGTAAACTGGTCATAAGTGAGTCTCAGATTGAACACTTCCTCCTATTGTCCTTCGGAGGTACCCGGTTCTGAGAGCGCAAAACGTGTGTTGATTGCAGTAACTTCGATGGCCGACAGTTCCATCTATACCCTTGTTACTGGAGGAGGTGTCTCGGTGTTTTGGGAAGAATTGTCTTTCGATCTTCGATCCTCTTCCTCTTTTCTCTTTTTTTCTGCTTCTTCTTCCAATAGCCACTCTGCCTCTACCTTATCCTATTCTTCCTTTTGTCTGTGCTCAGCTTCTGCTTTATCTAGTTCTATCTTGAGCTGATGCTCAACCTCTACTTTTGTTTCCTCTTCTTCCTTCATTTTGCGTTCAGCTTCCACCTTATCTAATTCTATCTTGACCTGATGCTCAGCTTTTTCTTTCGCCTCCTCCTATTCCTTTCTCCTATGGGCGTATTCTGCCTGTTTCTTCCTCTGTTTTGCCTTTAGGTTTTTTTACGTTTATCCTCCTCTTTTGCTCTCTTTTTAGATTCTCATTGAGCTTTCTCTTCCTTTTATTTCTGTTGGGCAGAAGAGCTATGACCTGTGTTAGTTCGGGGCTTCTTGATCTGGGAAAATGAGGCTCCTCCTAATTCGTGGGTTCTCTCTTCTAGAGCTTGATCATCTTGATCCTCCCGATTGGTCAATGCCTCCGAGGCAAGTTCCCTATCCTTATTGTACCAGTTTCTTACCCCATCTTCAGCTGGGCATTCAGTATGCTGGTAGCTCCATTTAAATTTGGCCCGTTTGTAGTGGGCAAGAAATATCCTCTTAGGATCGTATGTCCAGTGATCTAAAGGTGGGATAAAAAATCCTCTGAGTTTCTCAACTTCTGCCTCTACTTCTATGAAATCCTTGACTGTATAAGCACCTATGGTGAGCGGCAGTGTGGGCCATGGCTTATTCTTACCTTTAGTGAGAACTTTTGAGAAGCTGGATGTCATCTGATAACATGTTTCCTGAAGTAGCATCCTGTAAGTAATGAACTAGGGCATTGCATGGGGAGCCTTGAATGAACCGAAGACTCGGATGAATGTGCCTTCTACAAATGGAAACCAATGTGCCATCTTGGTTATCGTTTCCATGGCTCGCCAGGACATGCATGGGGTATCCTGACCGAACAATTTCTTGTAGAGTGCAGGGATGAAACTATGTGCGATTGGCTCTATATCCTGCTTATATTTGGAGTCCCAGAATACCTGCAAATCCTTGTGGATTGGGCGTGCGTGCTCCTGATACCAGTTGTGAGCCCATCCCTAAAAATGGCACCTAGCACAAACTGCATCCAATATATAGGAGGCCATGTAAAATTCGGACGAGTATCCATCCTCGGGTGCTAGTGTTGCAGATATGTTTGTTTTGAGGGCTGCTATTAGTAAGCTGGCTCAATTGAAATGGGTGCCATGTACGGTAAAAAAGTACATAAGGGATACCCAAGAACCGCTGAAAGTGGTGGCATCGGGAGGACCATACATTCTACAAAGCATAGCTGCTACGAGCTTACAGACCTTTCTAAGGCCTGCTAATTGATACTCCTAGTCCTTCTTGACTTTGAATTTCTCTGGTTCCTCCCACCATCCTCTCAGGGTGTCTACTATGGGAACTGCATGGGTAGTGGCCCATTCCTTTGTGAACGTCTGCTCCCAGGCTGGAAGTGCGTAATAGTACTCTGCATCCTGGCCTTTTAAATTTGCAAAAGCTTTCCCCTCGTGATCCCTAATCACCCACATCCTGGGGTCGATATTTTCTATGATCCATTAAATAATTTTAGTGCATGGGAATATATATGGGTGGGCCCCTGCATAATGAAGCTTCGACCTCTTAACTTGCACATATACCTGCCGGTCTGGGAGGTCCTCTGGAAACTCAGGTTGTGCGAACTCTTGGTATACTTGATACCAACTCATGCTTTCTCCTTTGCTGAATATAAATGTGGTGTCCCCATAGATAGGGGGAGGAGACATAGGTATTTCACTTTCTGAGATCTCTATCTCCAGGCTCTTTTTTTTCCTACAAACTACCGGAGGCCCCATGTCACTTGAGGCTGAAGAGATGGAGACGCACTCTAGCTTTGCTTCAAGGTTCCCTGACATGTTCATAAAACAGTCCCAGGATAAGATAGATGCCATATTAATGAATGCTTAATAATTCTTTTAACTCTGCCCAAATAAGTTCAAGGAAGGGGTGAAACCATGACAGAGCGACCCATTCCCTGGGTCGCTGATTCGCGTTAGCTTAAAAATTCAGAGGAAAGAGACCCTGCGACCTAGTGACTTGCGACTAGGTTGGAGGGTCGTTGAGTCACACTGGTCTAAAAATTCATGAAGATGTGACCTTGCGACTTAGCGACTTGCGACCGGGGCACCGGGTCGCTGAGTCTTTAGATCGCAAAATTTCAGTTTTTGAGTGATACGCAACTTGGCGACTTAGCGACCAGGGACCGAGGTCGCTGGGTCGCGGGGGTCGCAAGGTCGCGGGGTCAGAGGTTGCACTAGGGTCGGGCGGACTATTTTGATGGCGATGCAGTATTTTACTCAATTTTAACTTAAATCAATAAAGGGAAACAAGGAGGAAAATCCATAAATTGAAGAAGAAATGGTCATTAGAGGAAGAGACTGACATATGGGAGGCTATTTGGCTTCATCTACAAGTTTGCATAAGAATGACAGGGTTTGGAGGCTTAGAGAAGAATGTAGGTTCAAAGAGGGTCTTAATGGAGGATAGGTGGTGGCTCAAAAGGGCTAAGATAAGGGGGAAGGGGGAAAAAAATAGAAAAAACGGAAACAACAGGAGGATTAGGCATCTTACCCAAAAAAATCGCGCTCTAGTTGGCTTGTCAGAATCATTTTTGCTCTCCGTCGCGTGGGTGAAATGAGACCTATGTGACCCTTCTATTTATAAAGGGGTCGCACGTGTGGGAAATAAATGAGGTTTCTGGGTCGCGATAAAACCGCGTTGATGACATGTGCGACCCTGCGACCCTGTGACCTTGCGACTTGGCAGTCGCGGGGTCGCAGGGTCGCTAGGTCACAATTGTTTAAACTTGAATGTGATGTGCAACTTAGCGACTTGGCGACCTGATAGGTCGCAGGGTTGCTAGGTCGTTAATTGGGTAAAAGGACCTATTCTGTGGCTTACTCGACCTAAGACTTTTGAAATATCAAACTTCAGTCTTGACTCTAGATTTTAATGCATTAGGGGCTCAAAAATTTGAAAGGGGGAAAATTTTTGGAGGTTGTTGTAGCGGCTACAACAAATGGTGATTCACTGTTAGGGTCCAGAATCTTTGTCGGTGCTTTAATAAAAATGGGGGCGAGTGGTTTTAGGGTGCTATTCCTTCCACACTGTGGGTCCCACATACTTTCGTCTCTGAGCCTTGTGCGTTTTCTCTTTCCATTTTCCTGCCCTTGGGTACTGGTTCACTGTTTTTTACTTTTGAAGACTGGACGGGAAAGTTCGAAGTAATCTCAAGGATTTCTAGGATCCGGTATAGTTTATTTAGTCCTCGTTGTGTTTCTCCAGTCCCAGCGAACCTGATGGTCCCGATGGAGTCACTGCCTAGGAGTCACGGATGTTGCTCCGCTGCCAGCGAGCCTAGTCAGTACCCTGGCAGAGTCGTTGTGTCGTCTCTCTGTGCAGGAAGCATTTCTCAATCCTTTACCCTTTATTCATGTGCTAAATGCACTTATTTCAATGTGCTCAAGGCACTTATTTTTTGTGCTTGAGGCACTTATTTAATGTCATGTTAGTCGCCTGGGTGGATGAGGGATCTTGACTTATTTTGCTTGCGAGAGAGGTTGCTCCTGGTCTATACGGGAACTTTTGGGGTTTTCTCGGATATCCTTTCATCACCTGAGGCTAGCTCTTTCCTTTTCCCATCTAGTAACCAATTCAACCAAAACATTTCTTTCACTCAGCGGTCCCTTGAGCCAGCATACTGGGCAAGCTACTGCACTTTGGTTCGAGGGACCTTAGTCATGTTCTCGCCACTGGGTGTCGGTCACAAGTAAGCTTGGGCCACCTTTGCATTCTGGGAGAGATTATACACCAGCATAGATTCCGACCTAGTATGCCACTTGAGTAACTTCTATATCCCCTTACAAAATTTGGATGCCAAAGAAAGAAAAGGAAAATGGGAGCCTGCGTGGAGCAAGCAATTTATTGAAAACAAGAAAGGTAAAGAACAGCAAAAAACAAGACAAACTGTGGTACAAGGTGCAGTGACGGCCCTTAGGGGCTTTAAGGTGAAATAGTGCTTAAGGTCATGTCCATTCACAGGGAGGACAACAATCCTCCCTTCAAGAGTTTTTAACCTGTAAGTGTGGGAACCGAACTTCTCTCTGATTTGGAAAGGGCCTATCCATAATGCCTGGAACTTGGACTATTTCCCTTTATCTTCATGAGCTTTATCCCATTTTAGGACAAGGTCACCTACTTTGAAAACCTTGTTCCCGACTGACTTTTTTTCAAACCATCGTTTTATCCGACCTTGGTGGATGGCAAATATTTCCTGAGTTTTTTGCTTTTCCTCCTCAAGTTTCAACAATGTGTCTATTCAAGCTTGTAAAGCAGGGCAAGGAGTTCCATGAGTCTCCTGGGATAATCTGAGGGTTGGGAGAGACAAGTTGGGAGGAAGGATGGCTTCTTTTCCATACACGAGGAAGAATGGGGAGGTGCCTAGGGAAGGTTTGGGTGTGACTCGATCTGCCCAGAGGGCGTTCTGGAGTGCCCTATGCCAATTTCATTGTTGGGATATCAGAGTCTTTTTGATGATGCGGATTAGGTTTTTGTTGGTTGACTCGGCTAACCCATTTCCTTGAGGTTAATAGTTGGCAGAATGTTTAAGTACAATACCATTTTCTATAGAAAAATCATATAATTTCAACGATGAGAAATATGCTGCATTATAAAAAACAAGGGAGGTTGGAACGCCAAAAATGATCATGATGCATTGGGTGATGAAGGCTATTACCTCTTGATCATTGACTTGACGTAATGGTACCACTTCAACCCACCTTGTGAAGTAGTCCGTGGCGGTGAGGATGTACCTATGTTGCTTGGAAGAGTGTGGCAGGATTTCCCCAATCACATCCAACCCCCATTGTTGAAACGGTTCTTCCACTGCGACAAACTGTAACGGGGCTAAAGGCCGTATATCTCTATTTGCAAACTTTTGGCACTGCTAGAATTTTCGGACATATGCATGTGCATCTTTAAACAAAGTAGGCAAATAGAAACTGGCACACATGATCTTGTGAGAAGTGGTTTCCCCTGCATAGTGCCCCCCTGCGAGGTCATCGTGAAGTTCTGCCAATACTTTTTGTGCCTCATCCCATTCCAAACAGCGTAGCAAGACACCGATATGATGTTTTCGAAACAACTTACCCTGCACTAGCTGGTAGGATAGAGTTTTCAATCTCAACGCGCGCTTCTTCTTGGTAGTTAAAGTGGGGCCCATGGTGCCATGTTTCATATATTGCAGGAGATCTACGTACCAAGAGGAGGTATCCTGCAGGGCTGTGCTGTCAGTTTGATACATATCGATCTCGTGTTCCCAATTTTATTCCTCGCTGCCCCGTGAGTCTACTACCTCTGCAACCATGTGACACAATCCTTGGCCCTTTACAGTGTGTTCTGGCTTGAACTCCATGTCATACTCTTGGAGGCATGTCATCCAGTCGCCTCGTCTCTCGCCCTCTCTTGTTGTATGAACAATGAGCGCACAACCGGGTGAGGTACGAATACTGTGACATGATTCTTCAAGATGTATGGCCTGAAGTGTTTAACTGCCTTGTATACCGCGTAAGCTTGTTTGTCAATATCTGGTTAGTTTAGCTTGGCACCTTGCAACCCAATACTCATAAATGATATAGGGCGCTCATTTTTGTTGTCATATTTCTGAATGAGGACGGCTGCCAAAGATGAGTCTGAGGCAAAGATATACAAGATAAAGCCTTTGTTGAAATCTAGACTGTGCAGGGCAGGTTCTTCTGCGATGGTCTATTTGATGTTGTTGAATGCTTATTTCTCAGGAGGATGCCACTTAAAATTTTCATTCTTCTTAATCATTCCTTGCAATGGTTTCATGATTTTGGCAAAACTAATATAAACTTTCGGACGAAGTTGATTTTTCCGAGGAAGGACTGCATAGCTTTTTTACCACTTGGAGGTGGTATCTAAGCGATGACTTTTGCATGTTTTGGGTCCACCACTATGTCGTCTTGTTATTATGTGCCCTAATAGGTTTCCCTCAATAACAACAAAAATTCTTTTCTTCGGGTTTAGGGAGATCCCATACTTTCGACACCTTTGAAAGATCTGTCTGAGCTGGTGTAGGTGGTCAAATCTGCGCTTGGAGAAAACGGTAATGTTGTCAAGGTATACTACCATGCTTTTCCTGATGAGTCCCCTGAAGGCAATGTCCATAGCTCTTTGGAAGGTGGCTTCGGCATTAATTAGGCCAAAGGGCATGCGCCTGAATGTGCAGGTTCCCCATTTAGTTCTGAATTTGGTTTTGAGCCTATCGAGCTCAGCCACTAGTACTTGATTATACCCTGAAAACCCTTCCAATAGAGAGAACATTTCCGACCCTGATACAGCTTGAAGGATTTTATCCATAGGAGGGACCAGGTAGTTTTCTTTATCGGAGACTTTGTTTAAATTCTGGAAATCCACGCACAGATGGATTTCGCCATATTTCTTGCGTACAGGTACCAAGTTTGAGACCCAGGTCGAATGTCTAACTTTGAAAATTATCCACGCATCCAAGAGATTCTTCAGTTCCTTTTAGATCATTGGTTCTAAGGCGAGGTGTACTTTTCTCAGTTTCTGTTGAAAAGGCTTCACTCCTTCTTTCATGGGTATGACGTGCTGGATGATCCATGTATCATACTTCCGAAGCTCATCATATGTCCAGGAAAATACATCTCGGTACTTCTTGAATAACTCGGTGAATGCTTGTTCCTCCTGAGGGGTGCACCCGTTACCCAGGTTGACGAGATTGGGATCTTTGTCTGTCTCGAGGTTAATTTGTCGGTGTGCTAACATGGAACTTTTTACTTTCGTGTTTGGAGGCCCTCGGAAGCAGTTATGTAGGTCGAAAATATTTTCGAGTGACACGATCCCTTTGGGTATGGGATTTCCTTTCCGCCGTTGTAGTTCCTCCTGCAAAAGCCGATCATAATCTTCTTCTTCTATGACTACGTATTTGAACACATTCGTATTGAGCAGAAAATCCAGTACCTATTGGTCATCATTGAAAACATGTAAATTAGTGATGTTGTCTAGCATGGATGGCCTGTAAATAACTTCAATAGAAAATCCATCCCTATGTGGGGTGAACCTAGCGACAGTGTTAGCGAGTGTATCAATTGCTGCATTATGCATTCTAAGTACAGATTTAATACCGAAAGCATCAAAAGCAAAAATTAAACACCATACCTCTTGTTGATAACATTTTAGGTGTGGAGACAAGCAATGGATGGTATTACGTACCTGTCGAGTGATAATCTCAGAATCGCCAATTACCTTTAAACAACGGACCTTTAGGTCTGTGGCCTTTTTGAGTCCGAGTATCAATGCCTCATATTTGGCTGTATTTTTCGTGCATTGGAACTCTAACTGGAAGGAAATTAGAAATTTATTCTTCTTGGGGTCTAGCAAGATGCAGCCGGTGCCAACCCCGTCTTATGTTTTGGAACTGTCATAGTACAAGGTCCAGGTTTCATCTTTTGATTGGGCAAGGCTGTCCGAATGCATTGAGGAACTACCTGGAGTAACAGCTGCTAATAGGTCCTTCGTTGGGGCGGAGAGGTTTTCAGTGGCCAATAGCAGCTTAGACTAGACGTCTTGAGTGATTGGGGATTGGGGGGTTTGATAGCATCCAGGGATGGATTCTAAAAAACACATACCAAGCTCTTCTTGCGCGAAACTGACTGGTTCATTAGTTTCATCCAAGTTGGTCACAGTATGTTTCATGTATGGTTCACTCTCGATCCGTATTTGGTTATTCTTGCCCTTGTACGGGAGCCAAAGGTGGGACCAATCAATGGCGAAGTACCCCTAGATCTTACTGGACCAATATCTTCTCAACAGAAGGCCATAGGACTCGGGGATATCCACGATTACTATGTCGATGCACTGATGCACTCTGGAGTCATAGAATAAGTGGATAATGACATTGTTTAGTTCACCCACTGCGGGGACTTGAGATCTATCGAGCTGGATGATTCTAGCATCGGTTTTCTCAGGGTGAATGTTTAACTTCTTGCACACGGATAAGGGCATAACATTCGTGGATGCACCGTAATCGACGAGGAAACTGTGGACATTGAAGTTAAAGATCTCAAAAGAGAGGAGGAAAGGTGGCGTGGTTCCCCTGGAGTTGGAATTTACGGCATTCACGATGGATTGGGGAATAGCAGTAGTTTGGGAAGATGTGATGCTTACGAGCTTCGTCGCTGATAGATTGGAAAAGGTTTTGAGAATGAGATCTCGCTGGTTAGCAATGCGAGCGAGCTGGTAGAGAGAGATATTGGCCCTAGTCTTCTTTATATCCTCGATAATGTTATACCCAAAATCTATGAGTGAGGTGGGCTCGGTGGTGTTCATAGGGGAAACTAATGAAGCTTTAGCCTTGGGGCCTTCTCAGGGAGTAGTTGGACTAAATTTTTCAGGAGTTTTGTCTTGGTTTTCTGCGTTTGGGGGAAGGATTTTCCTTAAGAAGGCTTTTATTTTTTCTTCGAAAGACTGCTCAGGCACTGGGCCTTTGCTCCTCAAGCCATAGTTTCGAGGGGGTTTAGATTTAGGTTCATCAGCTAGGTTTATCGCAAAGGTGGGAAGGGAAGACTCTCTGTGGATGACCTTGAAATCGAGGATAGTGGAGCCCAAATATTCATCTGGGGGGGGAATTTATTCGTTGTCTGAAATAGCCTCCTCCTCCATATCCCCTGGGGTTTGATCTTCTATAAGCTGGTTCACCACTGCAGTCATGTTGTTAATCCACTGGGGGCAGGTCTTCTTTGAGTGAGAGGCTTGATGGAAAGAACAAAAGTTGTCCTTAACGATTTCTTCAACATTGATACCAGCACTTGAGCTGGACAGGGGCCGATTCACAACAGAGTTATTCTTTCTGAAGAAAGGTTTCTGCGTTTTAGCAGCTGAGGCAGAATAATTTTTTTTTCTTTTAAGGTCGGAGACCTAGTTGGTCAGCAACTTGAGGGATTTTGTAATACTTTCGAAATCAAAGGGGTCCTTATCTTTTTCCCCGGATTTATGACCTGAGGATTGGGTTCTCTTCGAGGTTGTTTTTTGATCATCCCGCCCTTCATGGTCAATGGCACCTATGGACAGCATATCCTTTTCGAAAACAAGGGAGGTCATGTAATTCGCTACCAGGGTAGGTTTGGCCTTGCGTTTCACAAACACGACGATATCTCGTGGGAGGGCTCCAGTGTAGTAGTCAATGGTAATGGACTCATCTAAGGCCATGTTTGGAGGAAATTTATTTAACATAGTGACGAGACGTTGATTGAAGTCCTTGACCTTCTCCTTCTTCTAACATTTCAACGTGTTGAGGTCTGTGAGGAGCATCAAGGGGGTTTTATCTTCTGAATTTTTTTTTAGGAAGGTACGATGGAAGTGTTACCACGAGGGGATGGCAGCAACAGGGAGAGACCGATACCATTTTGCGGCTTTATTTTCTAGAGTATGAGGGAAAATCCAACATGCTATGTCGTCATACTACAGTCTCATCATCTATAAAGACAAGTAAAAGTTTCTAATGTGGTCTTCGGCCAAAGTACCTTTCTAGGGGTCAAACTTGGGGAGATGCTTTTCAGGATGGCAAGGCATGTCATGGAGTGTAATGTTCCAAAATTTTCATGCAGATGATTGGAACATTAATTTTTGCTAGGGACAAGAATAAATGGGTAAATATACCCATGAATAATGAAAGACATAATAAAATAAGAAGGGATCATTTTTGAGTTTGGTTTCACACCTCCATGGGTGAAAAGGGGTTATTTTGCAAAGTGGCTAGGTCAAGTTGACCAAAGTCAAACTTCGCAGGCTATGAGGTGGAAAGCACATTGTGGTACAACGCAATAGAGAGGGAGGGAATATTCCTTGAGAAGGAAAACCCTAATGAAGTGGGGCCCATGGAGAGGGAGCTCACTATTGTATAAGAGGAGGGCAAGACAACCATTTTGGTCATGAAATGGATTATTGATTTCGTTGTCTTGAGAGAAAAGGAGCATACTCTTGCTGTTTAGCAGAGTTGCTGGGGGGATTCCTGTTTAGGATTCCTTCCTCCTCATGAGAGGCCTCTTGAGGAATTGATCTTCATTTTTATCCACATCTTGGCTCAAGGCCAAAGCATTCTCTTCCATCACAACGTTATTCTTGCAACAAGAAAACATTGTGTTGCTGGGGTTGTAGTGGAGGCTTCCACCACATCACTCCGAGACTTGATTTGCAGAGAAAGGAGTCTCCATTTAGTGGAGATATAAGTGAGGAGTGTTATTGAGCTTATTTTCAAATTTTGGCAGCAGGATAAGCTTTCTCCCATCTTCATCAGCGCAGTCCCTTCCATAGACTGCGTTATTTCAGAGTGAGTCTGCAGTGGGGGTTTGCACCATCACATTGGAGGGAGATATTTCCAATGTCGGGATCAGCCTTGCACTCCGGAAATCCTTTGGAGCAGATTGATTCAGATTGTGGAGCAGATTCTACCATCTCCTTCTATTTTTATTATGAGTTGCTGCTGCTACCCATCAACTCTGGCATTTTGGTATTTTCCCATTCTATGCATATAGTGTGGCCAATCCTCCTGAGGATTGTTGTATTATCATTGTATCATTGTTTTTAGGGGTTGAGAGCGCACTCCCCCTCATTTTCTTGAGCTATATTGCAATATCATCATATTTCACATTTGTATGTAGCAGTGTCTCCATAAGACTGCCCAGTCATAGCTAGGGCAGTTTATGCAGCAGTGTATTTCATGATTTCATGTACTTGTTCTTTGAGGTTGATCATTCCCTCTCTTGAGTGCTCTTTCACTCAAGATATTGTACACTTATTTTGCTGCTATGAGCTAACATGATGGCTATGAGTTCTTCTATCATTTTCTGAGATTGGAGCAAGTTTCTCTTCATGTATTTGTTTTCATATTGCTGTAGCTCACTTTTGAGTGGGATTCTTCAAGAAGCTCTATAGATAGAGTCTAAAAATGGCCAGATAGCCTCCAGATCTCACACTTCCTTGAGAAGGTGACATATTTGGTAAATTCCCCTTCAGTCAATCTCTGGAATAGATTGCTAATTGCTAACATTCCTGAAAAAGGAACATTACAGTGGTATCAGAGCACCTTTCTTGGCTCAACATGTGGATTTTAAGCCCAAGAAAGAAGAAGAAAGAAAGATGAGGAGGATGAGCTTGATCTCATCCATTTTTAGAGGAAAGAAGAACCTCTCCAAGGAGGAGAAGCAAGAAGAAGAGGAAGAACCCTGCACTTTCTATTCTCATCAAGGAGACCAAGAAATAAGCAGGAAAAAGACTCCATCTTTTGGAGAAGAAAATAAAAGGGCTGAATCAAGGGCCAACTCTAGATTTTCCCATGAGGAATGTGAGCATCTAGCTACACACCATGGGGTATAGCGCAGTCACATGGCTAGATTTTCCATGAGAAGAAAAGAAGAAGAAGGCATACTGGAGAAGGGAACTCTTAGTGGTTTCTTACATGAGTATGAATCTCAAACTTAGAAGTTTAGAGATCACATCTCTTTCCCAGAGTTTTGCAAGAGCATGGTAGGGAGGAGCAAGCAGCATAATGTGGATATATTTCTTCTATCTATTTTTGATGGGTCCCCTACACTTTTAGCGAAAGCATGGGTAAAAGGGCTAGACACCTTTCTGCAGTATCATCAAATTTTCGAAGAGGAAGCTATCAGAGTAGCAGTGCTGCACTTTGGAGGTAAGGTTCATGGATGGTGGTTATTTGAGTCTTTTGCTTTGAAAAATGAAAATACTTCTTCCTATGCAATTTTCATTAGGGCTTTGATGGAAAAATTTGGTGGGAAGAAATCTGAAACACATGTGGAGGAAACAAACATTCTTAGAATAAAAAAACCCTTTCATGTGATGGAGGAATTCATGGGCTCAAGATCACTTCAGAAACCATTAGAGGAGGCTAATATCTTGCATGGTGCTTTATTGGAGGCAAGACCTTCATCTTACATTTTGGCACAAGGAGTCATGGAGGTCTCTCTTTCAAGAGAGGATCTCATTTTGGAGAATTTTCCCACATATGTTGATGAGGAGAAGGGAAACATCATTGTCAATCATAGAGCTGATCTAGTACCTCATGCAGAGGAAGGAGGAGCACATGCTCCAATAAGAGGGATTCTTGCATCCTTGCAGGAAGGTCCCCAAGATCTCATACATGGAGGTCCAAGCACAATCAGTGAGCAGCATGATTGTGCCATTTTGCAGCTGGAAGAAGGAGAAGGAGAGAAAGAGAAGCATCATGTGATGAGAGGCACACACCCTTCTCAATTCCACAAAGTTAAGGCAAAGAGGAGAAAGGCTGTACTATGCAGGGAGAGCAAGGGCAAGGTTACCCAACCATATGTACAGTCCACTCTTGGCATTGATGTCTCACTGCATAGGGGCATCCCACCAGGGAGACCACCAGATCTATCATTGATGAGAAGCATCATGTTGTTGGATTCACCACTCTTGGATTTTGGAGAGGTGAAGAGTTTGGAGGAAAAATTTGGCATGAGGGATGTCAAAGTAGTAGATAGCAGCAGGAGGAGATCTACACATGCTAGATCACCAGCACTGTCTCTTAGGAGGATTGATACTTAATAGAGATCTTCACTCTTAGTGGGGTACTCTAAGGATCTTGGTGCTTGTAGTATGCTTGATGACCCAGAGAGAGATGAAAGATATATGGTAGAGGATATGGTCATCTACTCACATGGAAGAGTCTTCTTGACTAGAGCCTCTAGTCTCAAGGAGAAGATGCTACTTGCAGCACAGGGGGACTTCTTCTCCATGCATCTTGATGCATATCTTTCCTTGGCAGAGGAGTTCATTTGAGAGGGCATCCAGTGGGATATATATCAGCATATGGAGAGATGCATAGCCCGAATGATGATGATGAGGATGTCACAGCCACCTTCCCACTCATTGGGAGTAAGGGAGCACTTTCAGTTGAGCCATTTCAGCTCAATGACCAGAGTACCCGGTAGAGGAGGTATACATCTGTATTATTATTTGCCTTCCTTTACTTTATATGATCATCACGTGGTATTGAGGAGGATCATCCTTTCTCATTTTTTATATGATGATGTACTTGGAGCCATTTGCAGCATTGAGATTGGCTATTTCATGGGTGGACTGTGGGGGAAGCCACATGATTCTTGGTGGGCACTATTGACACCATATTTTATGTACATGTTTCCATCTTATGAGATGATTGTGGCAGCAAAAAAGTGGTTGGGAAAGCACTTGTTTTTTTCTGTTTTGATGCAAGCAGTGAGTGCACTGCGCAGGTTCCATGAGTGGAACTATGATCCACTTTCCGGTTGTCATATGACATCTTGTTCCTATTTGTTCTTGCTTCCATGCGTTGCTGAGTTTTATTTTTACATAGGGAGCTTTGTTTGGAAAGTGGGATATGATTTGGAGATGCCCATTGGGAGTATGATTCTCCCTATTTTACATGATGTATGTTCCAGGGGAAACAATGGGCAGCCCATGATTGCCAAGCTTCACCTCTTTCCTTCATGTGGGAGGAGCTATTTAGAGACTCTGAAATTTTGGAGGAGGCATTTCATGGTTTACATGTTTGATGGGGTGGATTGGATCTCTCTTTAAGACCATTATGTTTCAGCCATATATAAGTAGTAGCCCCATATGTATCATGATGAGGGAGAGACTCATTGGGTGGATGTACCCTTTGGGAGAGAAAACCTCCATTATTTTTGCAGCACATGCTCCAAGGGGAGTATGGGAGATGATATGGTCACCATGTTTAGCAAATTGTTTTTCCATGAGGTGAACCATATGATGGTTTGGATGCCATATGATGATGAATTCTAACTCATCACATATGAGATGATTTGGGCGAGCTTGATTTGCAGCGTTGGAGGAGAGATCCTTGGGGATCAAGACTTCATCTTGCATCTTAAAGGCAACATTATTGTAGCCTGAATTCAGCTTACTATCCAAATTTCTCATGAGTGGAGAAGAGGACAGTGTGGGGTAGGCCATGAAGCTTACCATGTTCAGAATTTTAGCCCACCTATTCTACATGAGCACAAGGTGGAGGATTATTTTCAGGAGTTGCCTAGTTGGAAGGTGACTCATTTTGCATGTTTGATAGCTTGGGGATGGAGGATCCACATGAGGGAGATGTTCCTCAAACACATCATAGACTCCATGCCTTGAGGGAAGGCCTTCCAGTTATATCCTTGCAGTTTCTTGGGGACAAGCAACATTTGGGAGAGGAGGACTGTAATGTTCCAAAATTTTCATGTAGATGATTGGAACATTAATTTTTGCTAAGAAGGAGAATAAATGGGTAAAGAGACCCATGAATAATGAAAGGCACAATAAAATAAGAAGGAATCATTTTTGAGTTTGATTTCACACCTCCATGGGTGAAAAGGGGTTATTTTTCAAAGTGGCTAGGTCAAGTTGACCAAAGTCAAACTACGCAGGCTATGAGGTGGAAAGCACATTGTGGTACAACACAATAGAGAGGGAGGGAAGATTCATTGAGAAGAAAAACCCTAATGAAGTGGGGCCCATTGAGAGGGAGCTCACTATTGTATAAGAGGAGGGCAAGACAACCATTTTGGTCATGAAATGGATTATTGATTTCGTTGTCTTGAGAGACAAGGAGCATACTCTTGCTGTTTAGCAGAGTTGCTGGGGGAATTCCTGTTTAGGATTCAGATTGTAAAGAAAAGGAAACCTATTCTAGTTTCGGTGGGGCTGGTGGTCAACATTTCGGCCTCGCCCATGGCCTCTGTACCCCCTACCTCTATTACCTTAGACTCTCCCAGTTCCTCCCCAAAGTGGATCGTTGGCTTGAGTGTTATTATGCAAAGTCTGGTTGGGCTGGGGGCCGGTGTTGGGTTGAGGTTCAGTGATTCCGGGACCATCTCCTTCTTCCCCCTAGGGCTGTCTGGGGGTGCTTCAGAATTTTTCTCAACTGCGTCTACATAATCTTCAATCATAATACCCACAAGCTGAGGAAGGGAGTTGAAAAGGGTTCCTTGGTGCATATGATTAGCTACGGGAGTTATAGGATTTTCAAAGGAACTGGTGACCGGGGCTCGCTGTAAAACCCTGACAAGGTCGCGGGCGATAGGGCGTAGGGCCCTTAGCTGGGCTAAAGTAACCTCATAAAAAGGGGGTTCCCCCTCCTGGGAGTTTTCCAAAGGGGGAGGACCAATATTTTCATGCATGGTCTCCCCTTGGGGAGTTTGTAACGGGATGTTACTTTTGTGCTGGGAGCCTGCCATTCAGGCCCTCCTTCTAGCGCCAAATCTGTTGACGGGAAAATTTGTCCGGCCAACAGTAGGGGATCTCCCCGGTAAAAAGTCTCGATTAGACTCTGAACCGTTTTTGATAGGGATCCCGTCCGGGGTGTGGGTCCAGTTACCACGGAATATTCCTTCTCTTGGACACAAATGAGCCTTGCAGAGTTATAGACATACAGTTATCGGATGATACAAGATGAAATATTGATGATTGTCAATGAGCATGAAACACTACAAATAGAAAGATAAAAAGAAACACGCAACCGAAGGAGATGTTGTTAGCAGGATATCATTAAGGTCGTGTTTGTAAAAGCTATTCGAACCATAGAAGAAATAGTTCTACTTGGAAAAAGCCACCTATACTTACTTAGGCGTTTTCGTAAATAAGATAGATTTCAATAATGAAGTTACAAACATCTTTTAAGGTAAAAAACATACCATCATTAACACTTCCAGTGAGCTGAAATGTATGAAGAGTATAAGCAGAAAACGCAGATAAATTAATCATAAGATATCAGACATATAAGAAAATATTCATAGTGTTAACACATCGATTCTCATCAGATCCACAAGTGGATTTTAGACAAATTCTTGTATTCATTCAAAAGGGGTTGTTCAATGCTTTACAATTCTCATTTCTCCTTGGAGTCCAAAAAAAATCTCCTTTTACAAGTCCCTTGAAAGGGGTATATATATGACAAAAATGTCCCTTGGGTGTCTTGACTTTTTGCCTTCCCTCTTGTTGGTATGCTTTGCGATCTGAAGGAAAAAGCGACCTGCGACCTGTTCGTGGATGATGCAACCTGTGACCTGTTTGTGGATGATGCGACTTGCGCCCTTTCCTGAAGGCTGTTATTTAATCTAATCATGGAAGAATGTGTGTGATTGCAAGGTCGAGGACATCCACTTGCTGCTCTTTAAGGAAATTCTGCCATGCTTGATAATCTGCAACAACTAGGGAGATCAGAGGAGTATCTTCCCTTAACCTATGCAGGCATTCTAAAGTGTTCGGGATCAGATTTTCTCTATTGATCGTGACCTGGTTGGATAAGGAAGCCAGTTTGGTGTAAATCCAAACTTGCGTCATGACGAACTTAACCAAGTTCTCCTGCGATGCCGGAAGATCAGGTGTAGCGGCGGCTTGTCTAATAGGTTGCAGAAATGACTGAATTTCCTGATTTACCTATTCCCATGTATTTTCTTCACCCAGTGTACCTATAGAAGGAATATGGTGTAGTTCATCCATCAAGTCAATGCTGCTGATCAAATGCTCATAGGCGGTCATCACCTTCTTTAGATCTTTGAATAACTTCTCCTTGGATTGCACCTTCATGCGAATTTGGACCTTGTCGTTTTGAGTGCGAATCCAATCTTTCCTAGGAAAAGTTTTTGGAGCCTGTGGATATCTGTTTTTCCATTCTAGCATTCTATCCAAGGCTGTGGAGGCTTCTTTCAGTTGCTTGTTCCTTTTCTTAGTTTCTTCTTGAGCTCTCAGTAGAGGTGAAATTGTTTGCTTTATGGTAAACATTTCCTCATATACCTGCCTCATGGTGGCTTCTAGTGTTGCCAACTCTCTTTGTACAGTGAGTGGTAATTTGTTAATAAGGGTGTCCCTATCTTGAAGTTGTTGGACTTCTTCCCTTAGTGCTCTTTTTTCTTGCTCCGACCTAGCTTCCCTTTGTTCGAAGTCTTGTAATCTATTTTGCAGGGAGAGAATTTCCCTACTCATCCGGCTCACGTTTTCTACTATGGCTGCAGTGAAAGCAGTGCCAGTTGATGTTATCATTACTGGATTGGTCCTAGTGTCCAGGACTATATCCTTTCCTGTTGTGGCTGTGAATGGCATGGCAGGGTTCCATGCTAGGCATCTCCTCTTTTCCTGCCTGATTTTGAATGTGAACTAGTAATAAGTGAGTCTCGTCAGATTGAACACTTCTACCTCTTGAGCGCAAAATGTGTGTTGATTGCAGGAAATTCGATGGCCAACAGTTCCATGTATACCCCTGTTACTGGAGGAGGTGTCTCGGTGTTTTCGAAAGAATTGTCTTTCAATCTTCGATCCTCTTCCTCTTTTCTCTTTTTTTTTTCTTCTTCTTCCAATAGCTTCTCTGCCTCTGCCTTATCCTGTTCTACCTTTTGTCTGCGCTCAACTTCTACTTTATCTAGTTCTATCTTGAGCTGATTCTCAGCCTCTGCTTTTGTTTCCTCTTCTACCTTCCTTTTGCGTTCAACTTCCACCTTATCTAATTCTATCTTGAACTGATGCTCAGCTTCTGCTTTTGCCTCCTCCTCTTCCTTTCTCCTATGGGCATCTTCTGCCTGTTTCTTCCTCTTTTTTGCCTTCAGGTGTTTTTTACATTTATCCTCCTCCTCTTTTGCTCTATTTTTAGCTTCTCATTGAGCTTTTGCTTCCTTTTATTTCTGTTGGGTGGAAGAGTTATGACCTGTGTTAGTTCGGGGTTTCTTGACCTGGGAAGACGAGGGTCCTCCTAATTCATGGATTCTCTCTTCCAAAGTTTGATCATCTTGGTCCTCCTGATCGGTCAATGCCTCCAGGGCGAGTTCCCTACCCTTATTGTATCGGTTTCTTACCCCATCTTCAGCTAGGCATTCAATATGTTGGTAGCTCCATTTAAATTTGGCCTATTTGCAGTGGGCAGGAACTATCCTCTCAAGATTGTATGTCCGGTGATCCAAAGGTGGGAGAAATAATCCTCTGAGTTGCTCAGCTTCCACCTCTACTTCTCTGAAATCCTTGACTGTATAAGCACCGATGGTGAGCGGCAATGTGGGCCATGGCTTCTTCTTACCTTTAGTGAGAACTTTCGAGAAGCCGGATGTTATCTAATAACATGTTTCCTGAAGTAGCATCCTGTCAGTAATGAACCGGGGCATTGCATGGGGAGCCTTGAATGAACCGAAGACTCGGATGAATGTGTCTTCTAAAAATGGAAACAAATGTGCCACCTTGGTTATCGTTTCCATGGCTTTCCAGGACATGCATGGGGTATCCTGACCGAACAATTTCTTGTAGAGTGCAGGGATGAAACTATGTGCGATTGGCTCTATATCCTGCTTATATTTGGAGTCCCAGAATACCTACAACTCCTTGTGGATTAGGCATGCGCGCTCCTAATCCCAGTTGTGAGCCCATACCTCAAAATGGAACTTGGCACAAACTGCATCCAATAGATAGGAGGCTATGTAAAATTTGGATGAGTATCCCTCCTTGGGTTCTAGTGTTGTAGATATGTTTGTTTTGAGGGCTGCTATCAGTAAGCTGGCCCAATTGAAAGGGGTTCCATGTATGGTAACAAAGTACATAAGGGATACCCAAGAACCTCTGAAATTGGTGGCATCAGGATAACCATACATTCTACAAAGCATAGCTACTACGAGCTTATAGACCTTTCTGAGGCCTACTACTTGATACTCCTAGTCCTTCTTGAATTTGAATTTCTCCGGTTCTTCCCACCATCCTCTCAGGGTGTCTGCTATGGGAAATTCATGGGTAGTGGCCCATTCCTCTATGAACGTCTGCTCCAGGGCTGGAAGTGCATAATAATACTCCACATCCTGGCCTTTTAAATTTGCAAAAGCTTTCCCCTCGTGATCCCGAATCACCCACATCCTAGGGTCAATCTTTTGTATGATCCATTCAATAATTTCGGCGCATGGGAATATAGATGGGTAGGCCCCTGCGTAATGAAGCTTTGACCTCTTAACTTGAACATATACTTGTCGGTCTGGGAGGTCCTCTGGAAACTCAAGTTGTGCAAACTCTTGGTATACTTGATACAAACTCATGTTTTCTCCTTTGCTGAATATACTTGTGGTGTCCCCATAGATAGGGGGAGGAGACATAGGTATTTCACTTTCTGAGATCTCTATCTTTGGGCTCCTATTTTTCTTACGAACTGCCAGAGGCCCCATGTCAATTGAGGCTAAAGAGATGGAGATGCACTCTAGCTTTGCTTTGAGGTTCCCTGGCATGTTCATAAAACAATCCCAGGATAAGATAGATGTCATATTAACAAATGCTTAATAATTCTTTTAACTCTGCCCAACTAAGGTCAAGGAAGGGTTGAACCCGTGACTTAGCGACCCATTCCCTGGGTCGCTGAGTCGCGCTGGCTTAAAACTTCAGAGGAAAGCGACCCTGCGACCTGGCGACTTGCGACTAGGTCGCAGGGTCGCTGAGTCGCACTGGTCTAAAAATTCATGAATATGTGAACTTGTGACCTAGTGACTTGTGACTGGGTCGCCGGGTCGTTGAGTCGCTAGGTCACAAAATTTTAGTTTTTGAGCGATACGCGACTTGGCGACTTAGCGACCAGGGACCGAGGTCTCTGGGTCGCGGGGTCGGAGGTCGCACTAGGTCTGGGCGGACGATTTTGAGGGCGACGCGGTCTTTTAATCAATTTTAACGTAAATCAATAAAGGGAAACAGGGAGGAAAAGCCATAAATTGAAGAATAAATGGTCATTAGAGGAAGAGACTGACACAGGGGAGGCTGGTTGGCTTCATCTACAGGTCTGCATAAAAATGACAGGGTTTGGAGGCTCAGAGAAGAATGCTGGTTCAAAGAGGGTCTTAATGGAGGATAGCTGGTGGCTTAAAAGGGCTAAGATAAGGGGGAAGGGGGAAAAAAATAGAAAAAACGGAAACAACAGGAGGATTAGGAAACTTACCCGAAAAAATCGCGCTCCAGTTGGCCTGTCAGAAGCGTTTTTTCTCTCCGTCGCATGGGTTAAATGCGACCTATGTGACCATTCTATTTATAAAGGGGTCACACATGTAGGCAATAAATGAGGTCAACAGGTCACGATAAAACTGCGTTGATGACATGTGTGACCCTGCGACCTTGCGACCTTGCGACCTGGGAGTCGCGGGGTCGCAGGGTCGCTAGGTTGTAATTGTTTAAACTTGAATGCAATATGCGACTTAGTGACTTGGAGATATGATAGGTTGGAGGGTTGCTAGGTCGCTAATTGGGTAAAACGACCTATTCTGCGACTTAGCAACCTAAAACTTTTGAAAGATAAAACTTCAATCTTGACTCCAGATTTTAATGCACCAGGGGCTCAAAAATTTGAAAGGGGGAAAATTTTTGGAGTTTGTTGTAGCGGATACAATAGTATGGCATATAAAGTTGAATGTCAATTGAAAATCCAACGTAAGAGTTAGTCTCCCTCCAAAGCTCCTACAACTTCTAGATCTCATTCATTATCTCTAGGTCATAAGTCTAATGTTGTAGAGCCATTTATTTCATCTCATGAAACATTACCTTGTAGACATTCTTCAAATCATATTCCCGAGTCTCTCAAAGTTCATTCTTTGATTTAGAAGTTAGAACAAATATGTATATCTACTGATAAGACTGTTAATCCTTAAATCTTTGAAGAAAGTGCTACATCCAAGTTTCGAGGTACTGGTGTGTTAACCCGACAATAAAGTGAAAAACTTGGGATAACTCCTTTTGAGTTTCCTATTTTATCTCATCGTAAGAAAGAAACTACATCAGCATCTCAATCAGGTATCAATAAGATCACATCATCTTCATCTCCATTTACCCCCACCTTCTCTTCTAATCAACCCATTTCTACTCATCAAACCATTTCTACTCAAACAATTAGTGTTGTTGTAAGTAGTACTAGTCCAGTAGTTAGTTCTTCACCATCCACATCTACTTCTGGACCTACCATCTCATCTTCACAACCAACAGATTAAGCAATGGATAACTTACCATGGGTCAATCTGGGTGTTGTTCAAATGGTAAACTTACATCCTATCCCAAATCATCCAGAAATATGGTTACCAAAATATAATCCTAATAATGGTATTCCTATGGAAGAACATCTAAATAATTTTATGTTAGCCATGAATCTTAACGACATTGAACATGAAGATGTTGTAGTTAGATTGTTTCCATATACTTTCTGAGGATCTACAGGATCATGGTATTTTTCCATTCCTTTAGGTTCTATAGGCAATTGGAATACTTTTCAAGAACTATTTCTTGCTAAATTTGGTGATGATAGGACAATTGCATCATTAATCAATGATATTTCTAATTTAAAAGCTAATACAGGTGAAAAGATCAAAGACTTCAACTCCAGATTTAACAAGTTATTAAATAAAATCCCAGCTGTCTCTAAACCTTGATTGGATGTACAAATAGAATTGCACATATCTTCTCTTCCTTCTAATATAACAATTTTTGTAGATTGAGCTAATAAATTCACTCTTGTAGAAAATATGAAAGAAGTTTTTCCATTGAAAGAAGAATTGTTGCTTTAGAAAAGAAAACTGAGCTTGAAGATAAAATATCTAAAAAGGTAACGTTCAAAGATGATCCAAAGAAGAAAACTCCTAAAGATCCTTTTGATATCGAGGGATTGCAAAAAGTTCTTAAAACCATGTCTAATGATATGGTTGAAATAAAAAAGTAGGTTGCTGAGACCTCTACCAGAAAGCCCTTTAGATCATTTAGAAAAAACCAACCCTCTATTTCCCAGCCTCCCAATGTTATTTCTAATGTTAGATTTGACCAAGAATAAGAAGAAGAAGAAAAAATAGCTTCTTCCCATGAATCCCAAGATGAAGAAATTGTTGAATTACATGGATTATAGGATTTCATTTTATTTTCTTCTGATGAAGAGACAGAAGTTGAGGCCATGCCTGTTAGTAGTAGAAGTAGGAATTCTGTAGAACCCACTTAGTCAACTCAAAAATATAAAAATCCCACTTCTATTGCTAAAGATAAACCTGTCAATAAAAAAACCTCTAGTCAAACCATCTCAGCAGGTTATCACCGATTCCTAGCCAGTCAAATATACATCCAATCCTCAATCTAAAACTTTGGTAGTATCTGATACTATTGAGTATAATATAATCGAGGATATGAAGAATATTAAAGCCAATATTTCTCTTTATGAAGTTAGAAAATTAAAACAACAAAATTTTTTTTTATTGAAAGAGTTGAATGCGGTGACAACATCCCCTCTTCCTCCAACTGTTGTTGCGAAAGCTACTAATGGAATAGGAAAACCTTCGATTGAGAATTCAAGCAAGGTTAAAGCTACTCTATTTTTATTGGTGATAGATCTAATTCTCATACTGCTCCTTTTATTTTAACTTTCAAAATTTTCATAACTATTTAATCAATTCTGGGGCTTCATCCAATATAATGCCATATTCAATTTGCGAAAAATTAAATATCGCACCCCAGAAGTCATCAATTAGTATAGTTCAATTGGATAGAACAAAATTTAAAGTCTTAGGAGAGATTAATTCAGTAAGTATTAGGTTGTCATCAAATCCAAAATTCACTGAGATTATTGATATACTGATTGCATACATCCCTGAATTTTATGGTTTAGTTCTTAGCCAAGATTGTTTTGAAAAATTACATGGATATTTTGCAACAAAATGGTCTCATATGTGGATCCCATAAAATGGAAAGCCAAACCAAATCAGATTAAATCGCGAAAAACATATGAAGTACTCAATTACATATCTTGGGGAAGAAAATGAGCCCATAGAATTTAACAATAATATTTTGGGCAATTATTTTGTAGATTCATTCTTAGGAAATTTCAATGCACAAAGTTCACCTTTTTCAATCAACTCTGTTAAATTGCAAGTTGAAATTTTTTCTTAGAATGATTCCATTAGATGCTTCAATTTCGAAGAAGAAATTATAGTCCAATATTCGTTTTGGAAACTTTATTTTGACGGATCAAGATCTAATGATGGAGCAGGAGCAGGATGCATACTTATTAGCCCAAAAGGCAAGAAAATCATGCTAGCTTGTAGGCTAGAATTTGAATGCACTAAAAATATTGTTGAATACAAGGCATTGGTTCAAGGTCTCTGAAAAGAAATTAGCCTTGATATACAATATATTAAGGTGTTTGGAGTTTTAGATATTGTGGTAAGACAAGTGATAAATACCATTCATTGTCTCTCAATTCACTTAAAACATTATCAATCTTTGGTTCAGGACCTCACATCTCTTTTTATTGCAATCAATATCTATTCTATTCCTAGATCACAGAATGACAACGCCGACCTTTTAGCTAATGTTGCCTCCAAGCTTATTCCACCTGAATATTTTAGTCCTGATAAATTTTCTATTTAATTAATTGTCTGGCCATCTATACCAGATAATGTTACTAGCTGGCGGGTTTTTAATGAGAAAACATATGATGATCAAATTGTGGATGAAGATGAACATGATAATCAAATAAAGAAACAAGCTAATAAAAATATGTTGCCAAAATCCGTGGTCAAGCTTGAAGATTTATATGATTTAAAAGATAGATTCAAGAAAGTCAACAATTCTAAACTACAGAGTTCTACTCTAAGGTATGAATTAGTTAACTTAGGATCTACTGATTTACATCAAGATATAAATCTAGGGCTTAGCCTTTCATTGGAAGAAATAAATATGTTAATTTCATTATTGAAAAAATACAAAGATATTTTTTAATGGGATTACCAAGACCTTAAAACATATGATCCATCAATCATTCAACATACTATACTTATGGTACCTGATGTTAAACCTATTCAACAAAAACTCAAGAAAATTCATCTGAACTTGGAAACTCAAATAAAAAATGAATTAAACAAATTATTGAAACCCGAGATCATTTTTCCTGTTAGACATTCAAAATGGGTTTCTAATTTAGTACCTGTTAGGAAAAATAATGGACATACTCGGATTTTTATTGATTTCAGGAATTTGAACAAAGCATGTCAAAAGGATAATTTTCCTTTACCATTAGTGGGAAAAGTTTTACAATCAGTAGCAGGTTTTGAATTATGTCTTTTTTTAGATGGATTTTCAGGGTATAACTAGATTTTGGTTCATCCATAAGATCGTTTTAAAACAATGTTTCGAACCAAATGGGGAACTTATTCATATCAGAAGATGCCCTTCGGACTAATGAATGCAGGAGCCACATTCTAGAGAGCCATGGATATTGCATTCATAGGATTTATAAATAAGACAGTGGTGGTATACCTTGATGATATAACCATATATTCAAAAGATAGAAACAATCACTTGCATGACTTAAATAGTATCTTTGAAAGATGTAGGAGATTTGGGATCTCTCTTAATCCAAAGTAGTCAATTTTTTCTTTACACGAAGGTAAACTTCTAGGTTTTATTGTCTCAAAGAATGGAATTTGTATTGATCAAGAAATGATTAAAACAATTTCAGAAATTTCACTACCACATAACAAGAAATCAATGCAATCCTTTTTAGGACAGATAAATTTTGTCAAACGATTCATTCCATATTTTTCACATATAGTTTTTCCATTACAAAAAATGATAAAAAATGATACATTGTTTAAATGGGGAGAAGAAGAAAAGGAAGACTTTCAAATCACCAAACAAGAAATCGTTGATGCTCCTTCTCTTTCAACTTCTAATTTTTCCAATGATTTCATTTTATATACCTTTTCCTCAGAACTATCATATGCAGTGGTCTTAACTCAACCAGATGATAAAAAACTTGAAACCCCAATTTCTTTTTTCAGTTATAATTTTCAAGGAGCTGAATTGAATTATTCAGGAGCCGAAAAACAGGGATTTGCAGTTTATATAGCGATCAAATATTTTTGACCATTTCTTTTGAAAACTCATTTCAAGGTAATTGTTCCTTTCTCATTAGTCAAATAAAAACTTATACAGAAGGAACTAGGAGAAAAAAGGGCCAATTGGGTAACAGTAATGCAATAATACGATTTAGAGATAAAACCCACTAAAATTGTAAGAGGTCAAGGATTTTGCAGATTGATTATAGGGATTTTTGTGACCCTAGAATTTATAAGATTGGAAATAATAAACGATAGAGGACAACATCAAAGCACTTTGGAGTCTAGGACATAGCTTTCCTAGACTCAGAGAGGGCTCTATCTATTTTTATGATTTGGCTTGATAGTTATAAATGTTGATATTAGGCTAGTTATAGAAATTATGAGGGTTGTTTGTTTTGATTCATTATGTGGTTGGAAAGATAGATATATAGAGCTTAATCCATTGGGATATGGAGTCATAAAAGGTTGAATGTTGCATCAAATTTTCAAGGGAATTCACAGGGCAAGCTAACTATGTTGGCTGGATCTTACTGGCAATGTGAATATGAGGTGAAAGAAAGCAGTGGGTTTAGTAAATAGCTAAAAAGCAGTTAAGAATTATTTAACTATACTTCAGAGGAAAACATTAAGATAGTAAACACAGACAGAATTACGGTGCTATCTCAGCAATTCTTAATCTAAATTTTATGTTTTACAATCAGATAAATTAATGCATAGCATGAAAGACAGAGGAAAAAAATTTAACACAGAAGTAGAAACATCACCATTAACATAGCTCAAGAATACTGTGAACGGTCTCTTATTATTGATGCTCAGCAAAAACTACAGTGCTCCAATAAAATGATATTTCACAACGCAGAGTCTAACAAGGTCCAACCCTTGATAATGAATACACAAGCAGTATTTAAGTGAAACTACATTGGTTGCCCTAATCTACTTTGGCAATCCTCATGAACTAAAATTTAATTAGAACTTGACAACTGTGGCCATGCAAGGTCTCAAACAAAAAATATCTCTGGAAAAACGCCGACTGTAAAATTAAATTCTGAATATAACATTAACTTCAACAACTCTTCGTAAATCAAAAAGTAGGCTGAAGATGGCTGAGTTTGTCACAAAAAGGCAACATTGGTGGCCTTGACATCTGGCTCTGCTTTTTTGGGTCATCGCTGCTGAATTATTAATATGGCATGATGCTAGCTTTTCAGATCGCTCGGTGGTTGTGCTGATGTGTCCATCATGCCCTTTCAGTCCTAGTACATGCTTAGTTTTCCCCACTCCTTCTTTCTGGAAATCCTCGTACCTATGACATGTCTGTACACTTCATCCACCTATGTGTATTTGCTAAAAGTAGGTCTGGTGGGGAAAACATGCTTCAAATCATGTTGAATGAAGATATCGTTGCTTAGGATATCCAAAACAACCTTCCCAGTCATGTTTCCTTTAATGTTGGAAAATTTGGTGGTATCTTTAGCCACTTCCCTGAGATTAGTCATATAATATCCCTTTTGGACTAGCTTGTTGTTGATCACATATAGTGAGGGTAGTCCTTTGGCCCTCGGGGGCTCAATCTTGTTCATGAATCTGCCAATGGCCATGTATAATTCATGGCATTTCTCTTCCAATTGCCTCACTAAATTCCTTTAGTGAGGACTCTTCTTACCTCTAGGATAGTTTATGTCCTATCCTATACATCCAGCTCTTCCAGCTCAAAACTGGTTTTTGAGTTCAGAGATTTTATGATCTTGGGGGCTATTGTTGGCATATTTCTGAACTCCTGATTGGATTTATCAATAGCCACCAGCTTGCATTTGTCAATTAGCTCTTTCTATTAAAAAATAATGTGTATGGAATGCCACATTCCATCCACTGTCTCTATGATGCTTCCCCAAACTATCAGTTTCACTTGAACCAATATATTGCTAGCAGAGAAATCCTTTTCTTCCTTCTCCAACCTTTCTATCTGTTTCTTGGCTATCTCATGAGCAGTTTATGATCTGGAATTTTGATCCCTTAGGATTCCAATTTGTGCCTCCAACTTCTTGATCTCCTATTTTTGTAGGGTCATGCTCTCCATTTCTTTGGACAACTGATCTGTCCCACTGGATGCTCCAGAAGTTGCTGGAAAAACTGATGGAATGGATGAGATGGGGACAAATTCTAAGGGGGTGAGTGTCCCTCGAGCTTCTTCTTCTTTTTCCTTCAATAGTTTCTCCATCTCAATCTCCATTTGTTTGATTTGGGCAGACTATTCAATAACTAGCTTCATCAATTCTGCCTTTTGTGCCTCATATTCCTCAATGCCCTTTGCTAAGGGGTCTTCTGTCATTGGCATCTTGATTTGTTTCCTTCGGGCTCCTATGTCAGCATTATTTTTCTTTATTGGCTCTTACATAGCCTAAATATTGTTTGGGTCATTCCCAAGCTTCACTATAATGTCTTCTAAAGTCTTGATTCTTGATTCTTTGGCCATGACATATATCCTTTCCATCTTGAGTTGTGATTGGATGTTGGATAAAGACACCTACATTTTTGACAAGCTCATAGTTGTACTTGTCAATGTCGAGGCTACCATCTCACTGGTCTACTTATGTAATTCCATATGGTCAATAGGATGGATGTCCTTGGCACTAAAATCGAATGATTGTTTCTTATAATCTCCTTCTCCTTGAGGCTCTGGGACCAAGGCTTCTAAGAATGCCATCTGCATCCTCCCTTTTTCAGTGTCAAAAGCAGACAGTAGCCTACTTTGTGAGCTTGAAGTCTGCTTTCAGAATTGGTGGTATGTAGTGGTCTTCAACACTTCATTCATCAAATTTATCTCTTTGAATGTCTCGAAGACATACTTCTCTTGTCCTTCTATGGAAGGTCTGGAAGAAGATGCTTGTAGACCTTGTTGCTGAGTAGATAATGTGGCTGATGATGTAGGTGAGGTCATTGTCTCTCCACTTATTGATTATGACTTAGGTTTTTCCATGATATGAATCACTTTCCGTTGTCCTGATTCATCCTCTTGATCGATCTCCATATGAATTCGGGCCCTTTTCCTATATTTTAGCTTGAAATATTTGCTATAGGTATCACTCACTGTTGGAGTTAGGGGTCCTGACCTAGGTTCGCACGTTAAGGTTTACCAACAAACCCCTATACTACTGGCCCTTTCAGCAGTGACCTGCTTGCGTAGGTCAAAGTCTCACCCGAAGCAGTATGGGAGGGTGCTGGAACCAGGTTTTTGCACCTAGAAAGAGAGAAGGTAAGCCAAGCCCCACACAGTGCACAGATCTATGGAACAGGGCTAGTTCGCAGACTTAAATAGATAACTGGTGTACACAGTATTACAGATCTAGATCTTAGGTCCACATCCACATGCGTTTGAACAAAAAAGATATAAATTATAGTACGCGCAGTAGACCAGATAACATATATTATAAATAAACATAGCAGATAACACATATCATTTGTACCTTATAAAAGATTTAGCATAGAGCGCCGATTCATATAAAAGATAGATCCAGAACCAAATACCAGCAATACTTATTATATATTATCAGCGGATTCTGACATAACCCCAAATCCCACATGCGCACATAGCCAGCAAGGTCCGCACATAGCAGGACAAAGGATCTCCGCGCACACAGCCAACAGGAGTCCGACCCAAATACCCAAAACCCAGAACTAACAATCCGCAATTAGAATTCACGTCTATTCATATTCTACCTATCGACTTAAAAATACTTACTATTTATACCACTTTAGCCTAGACCTACCATGGTCCACAAACCGTGGTTTGCGGACTCCTAGTTTTACCTATTTACCCGCTTACAACGTATTGGGGCTTTTATCCGCCCTATCACCCCTGCGCTAGACTAGATATAATAAAAATAATACAAAATTGGACCAGCTTTCATTAGTGTGGGAGACCCTGCTCCAACAGTCCTCAAACACAATCTTGTGACTCATCCCGAGTCACAGTGGTCGTAGGTCTTCCTTCCTCTTTCGTGCAGCATCTCTGTTCCACGAAAGAGGTACTTTCAATGTATACACAATCATTATCCTCCATTGTCGAAGGGCTACACTATGAAGTAGTGTTCCAGATATTTCTGTAGCCGACTCATGCATTCGAAGTCTCCGATGATACTGCGGTGGCCTAGCCGACAGATTGTAGCTACTCTAGCCATGTAGTCATTTGCTATGATATGTTTTGAGTCTACTACCATTAAAGTATCCTGGAAGCATATCGCCCTGTAGGGTGGCCAACTGGACAGCTCCTCCATCCGTGATTTCCTTAACTAGATAGGGACCCAACCAATTTTGTAGAAACTTACCTAGGTGCTTCGCAAACTGGCTGTCAAATAAGAGTACCGGGTCATATTCTGCAAACGTTTTTTGGCAGATATGACGGTCGTGCCATGCCTTATCACATGTTTTCTAGACTTGCTGATGAAATTTCGCCATAAACCAGTCTTCCTCGAGGGCAGTGAGCTGTATCAGGCGTTCTTCAAGGATTTCTGGGTCATCCATGTGCATAAAGGCTGCAATACGTAGAATAGGAACAATATACTCCATAGGCATGATGGCCTCCTTGTCATAAGTCAATCGAAAGGGGGTTTGTCCTATTAAATTCTTGCAAGTGGTTCGATAGGCTGAGAGAACTGATGGGATGCGCACATCCCAATCACTGCGGTCGGCATTGCAGACCTTGGTTAGCGCCTGTTCCAATATTTCATTGAATGCTTCAATAGCCCCATTGGCCTGTGGGTGATAAGGAGTGCTTTTTCCATGATGAATCTAGAATTCTTCAGTCAAGGCTTGGATGGTTTCATTAACAAAGTGTGTGCCTCGGTCACTCATGAGAAGCTTGGGGCACCCAAAGCAGGTTAGAATCTGCTAAAAAATGAAGCGCGCAACAGTCTCCGCAGTAAAATCTCTTACTACTTGGGCTTCTGCTCATCGGGTCACGTAATCTGTGGCAGTGATTATATAACGGCCGCATGTTTTCTTTCTTGGTGGATTAATAGGTCCAACAAAATCTATGGCCCATTTATCGAAGGCTTGCAGGGCCATTTGCGGTTGTAAGGGAATCTCATCACGCCTTGATGGCCGTCTCATTCGTTGACATGCATCACATGCTCTGCAATAATCCCGATAATCACTATGTACAGTAGACCACCATAGCCCAGCCCGTAAAATATTCTACGCCGTTGCTTTGCCCGCATAGTGCCCACCTGCTATTCCTTCATGGGCTTCTGTTAGGATGGCTTGTCGCTCATGCTCCAGAACATACCTGCATAGTACTTCATCCACACCTAACTTATAGAAGTGGCCTGCGATGATAGTAAAATCTACTGCTCATGTGACCAACTCCTTCTTTTGCTGGACCGAGTAGTCTATTGGCACCATACCAGTAGTTAGGAACTGGATGATATCAGCAAAGTGTGCGTCGACAACCTTAAGGGTGAATAATTGTGCGTCGGGTAAGCCTTTTTCTAGACTAGTAGGTTCTTCTCTAGTATCAATACGGGATAGGTGATCTGGTCCTGCGTTCAGCTTGCCTAGTTTAACTATAATTTCGAAGTTATATTCTTGGAACAATAACAACCATCGGCAGATTCCCCCCCCCCCAACACAGGCTTATTCACTAGGTATTTTAAGGACGAATGGTCAGTATACATTTTGAAGTGACCTCTGAGAAAGTGTTTAGCATTGGAAAAGGTATGAATTTGCCATGTATTTCTTTATATTTTTCCTTTAATCATAACTCCTTTATATTCTAGAATGGTAATATATTGAAGAACTATAATAGAATTAAGGAGATTAGTGATTTTTGCAAATTGATTAAAGATTTTCTTTTCTTATATGAAGAAAATAGATGAAGTGGGAAGCCACCATTCGAGAGAAAAATACAAAGCAAAAATAACTGCTTTCCCTTCAACAAAAGGCCATATCCAGACAAGAAGGTCAAGATCAGAGTGCACAGTCAAAGGAAGGAAAGGAACAACATGAAATCAACGCAAGAAGACAAAATTATAACTGAAGATAGAAGATAGAGCGAATCCTTCAGGATCTCTCGATCCCGAGGGATCGCTGCTCAAAGCTTATTTGTATTTCTTGTTTCGTCCGCTGGCTATTATAAAAGGACAACACTTTTATAAATCAAAAATGTATTATGATTATTCAGATTTCCTGTTGTATTTTCACGATTTCTCATCGACTCTCGTTGGTTAAAACAAAGTGCGATTGCTTGTAAACTCCGTTACATATGATTAATATATAATCTGGTTGCCATTCCATTATTTGATACTGGAGTAGTTCGGCGGTGCTTCACTAGTGGCTAAGGGCCCAGCCCTAGTGGATCCACTTGCTATCTGTACCATTACTTTCCAATTCCAGTCGTGTGATGTTTTTCTTTAGTTCTAATTTCCTTTAGTCACATTCCTTCACAGTTTCCATGTTTTATAGCTTACTGTTTCAATGTTTTATGAAATCGGTTTGTTGCATCAGTTGTGAGTGAATTGCGTTGCTATTCCTTTCCAACATAAAAAGATTATTTATTCTTCTGTAACTTGTATTGTTATGCTTCTTAGATATAAAGCTTTGCTGTTCATAATTTGCTGTTCATTTCCATTAAATAGCTTTTCTGTTCATTTATGATAACTAGATTTACTGTTTATTCCTTTCCTGTAAGTATTTGGTTTGCTTTAGAATGTTATTGCAGAGAGCGTGTTTATTATATTTCCATTAGCAACATTATTGATTCAACTCAGTTATCATTTCCAATTAGTTGTTTATTATGGAGTGTAAGATCATCAATTGTAAAGGACATTGGCTATTACTGTCTAAGTTCTCAGATTGAAGATCTTTTTTATGCTTGATTTCATTTACATTAGTTGACAGAGGAAAGAGTTATTACTACTACATCCTTCACTGATGACTGCCGAGTGAGTGATTGGATTTTAGAGCTTTAAGTTTCATGTCATTGCAATTAGATTTCATTTTCAAGCATTCGTTTACTCTTGTATTTGAAATACTGTACTGCAAATTGGAGAGCATTACTCTTAGATTAAATTTCCGCCTTAGACTGAGTACACTCTTGAGATAAAAAGTTGTAACTAGATTGATAATTAATGTAGGATAAATAGGAGTAAAAAAGACACCTTTTATACCTCAACATCAAGTAGTGGTGATCTTTTTTTAATGCGTAGACCATGGCCAGTCCTTCCCTTTCTGTTGTGGCATAATTGCGTTCATAATTTGAGAGTTTTCGGCTAGCAAAGGCGATTGGATGATCAATGTCCCCCTCGCCCAGTTGCGTAAGGATGGCTCCTAAAGCGATGCCCAAGGCATCTACATGTACATGAAATTCCTTCGTCCAATCAGGAAAGACAAGAATAGGTGTTGAAACCATCTTTTCTTTGAGTAGTTCAAAAATTTTCTGACATTCCTTGTCCCAAAAAAAAGCGACATCCTTCTTAAGTAGCTTCTCGAGCAGTGCAATGATTAGTGCGTACCCCTAAATGAACTTTCTATAGTAGCATGTATGTCCCAAAATTGAGCGCAACTGTTTTTCAGTTTTGGGGATAGTCAGGTTGAGGATGACAACAACCTTGGCGAGATCCATCATCAGCCCTTGCTAGCAGACTATATGCCCAAGTAAAATGCCGAAAGGTATGCAGAAAAAACACTTCTTGATGTTGAGGGAGATTTGGTATTTACGGCAGGCATCTAACATTAAGCACAGGTTCGAGACATGCATTCGTACTAAGCCAAATATTGTCCAATAATCAAAGTAGAATTCTACAAACTTGTGGATGAATTCTTTGAAAACTGCAACCACGACGCGTGAGAAGATAGCCAGAGCATTCTTGAGTCCGAATGGCATTACAGTATATTGGAAGGACCCCTATTTAGTGGCAAACGTAGTTTTACTGCGGTCTTCTGGGGCAATGCGGATCTGATGATAGCCCGAGAACACATCGGTAAATGAGTACACCTCATGACCACCCACATTGTCTAGTATTTCATCTGAAAAGGGCATTGGGAACGGGTCATGTATGCAGGCATCATTTAACTTGCGTAGGTCAACACAGATCTAAATTTCCCCTTTTTTTTATTTTCCTAAACAACCATCGGGCTGACCCAGTCTAACTGTTCGACTGGCTCTATGATACCAGCAGTGAGCATTTTATCCAATTCCTCCTTCACTTTTTATTTTTACTTCAGGTTCAATCGGTAAGGCCGCTGCTTGATGGGTCAGGCATCGGGCTTGACGTGATGTGAATAACTCCCAGATCACTAATGATCCCCTTGAGTTCGAAGAATTTGGTTGGAAATAGGTCTTGATATTCTGTTTACAACTCAGCTACCTTGCTGATGCTGTCATTATCCCAATAGTCACCGATATTGGCCAACTTGGGCTGGATTTCCGTCCTAATATTGACTTTGCATAACTTAAGCGGTTTTGTTACATCTACCATTTGTAGGGAAGGTCCTGCAACTGAGCAATCACCTTTAGATTCTGGAATAGAAATATTGCGTAGATTGTCTTCTTCCTCAATGATCGTAATATTGCAGCAATTGGCGATGTCTCACATTTTCATATCCCAGGTTGGTTCCATGACTGTAGTAGATGGATTAGAGTTACCAAATATATACGCATCTAGTTCCTACAGAGCTTCGTCCAATGCTTCCGAACCTCCGACCAACCCAAAGGTCCTGATAAAGTCCTCCTGCAAATTTTTCTAGAGAGAGGTCCGCTGATGTAGCTCCGCATCCAAGTACCAGGCGGTCGAGATTGTCGAGGCATAAAAGGTATCTTTTTAACACCTATTTATCTCACATAAATTGTCAATCCGGGAGTGACTTTTTATTTCAAGAGTGTACTCAGTCTGAGGCAGCAATTTATCCAAGAGTAATGCCTTGCAATATGTAGTACAATGTTCGAGATACAAGAGTAAATGGATGCTTGTAAAGGAACCTAATTACAAATGGAAATGCTCTGAGAATTAAATCAAACTGCAAAACATTGATCAGGGATGCAGTAGAAATAACTCTTTCCCTTAGAAATCGATGCAATATAACCAATTCTGGGGACTTGGGAGCAATAACCTCTGTCCTCTACAGTTGGTGATCTTAAAACAATCGAAATGAAAGCAAACTAAATCTTCGTGTTGATGAAAGTAACTGAAAGGAACTGTAAATACTTAAAAAGGAACAACAACTTGTAACTCCTACGCATACACAGAAACTGTAACCAAACTGCTAAAGCTATGAATCAGAAATAAGCAGTAATTAGAAATGGAACAACAAGATGATTTGAACAACAATTGCGAACTTCACTAATCTCAATACTTTAATCTATCGCCGGCCAATACTTGTTATAGCATCATTTTTCACCCTCATGTGATTCATGATTGTCTTTATGGCCTTGGCAACCATTCCCACAGACTTGAACAAAATTCATAAAAAACAGTGTTAAAAATCCCATACGCGGGTATGCCCAGAATTTTCCACGTGTATACGCGAGTCCACATGTACTTTTCCGCGTATGCCATTAAAATCATTAAAAAATATATAAAAATTCCCTATTTTCAGGCTGGGTTGATGGTTGCTCTAGTAGTTCAACCACCCCAGTACGTGGCCAACTATTTCCAACTGATTGAAACTACTTTGAGGGAGTATAAAAGCCCCTCATGTGTATGGCCTAAGGGAGAGAGAAATTTTATAGATATTATACTCTGTTGGAATCCCAATTCAAGTCTGAATTTCCGTGCCTCCTGCACTTTCCCAGATTTTTATAGGAAACCCTTGTTTCCTGGAGATGTTCATCCATTTATATGCCATCTCGAGTGCACAAGTCTTGAAAGTATCTTAGCGAGGCAAGGGCGGGACCGATCCGGACGACGGTCTGTTCGAAGATCGTGGAAGGATTCAGGTGATCTCTCCACTTTGTTATTTCTGTACATGTTGTTCGCAATAATGAAGAACCATCTTGTTCCTGAACTTATGCGTTAATATCTATTTGCATATGTGAAAAGATTGATTATTAAGCATTTATTATGGTTTATATAATGTTTCACATGAATTACACTAACGTTTAGGAGAAATATATGATGTACAACTAGTTTTCCGTGCACGTTCTTTCTTGTTTTTCAGGTTGAAGAGAAAGAAGGGTTGCTGGGGGTTTGGACCCCGCGGGATCGACATCGAACGTAGGACTACGGGTCAGTTCTACTATCGTTGTTACCTAGTTTTTAGCATTCAAGTGTGGTTGTGTGTGAGTCCTTCTGAATAGCATGCCCTGATCTGTGGAGGTTTTGACCCAACAAACCTCTAGGGTGTTTTTCCCTGAAACAGAACTGGCGACTCCACTGGGGATCACATTCTTGTGATTCCCCTGTTGGGTGGTTTCAGCTGTTTGAAAGGTTTCCAACAGTTTTAACTTTTATTTCTAGTCGAGTTAACTTTTTCTCAGTCAGACTGAAGACCTGGTTCCTTATCCAGGCTTGATCTTTTTTATTTTTTATTATTTACCTTTTCATACGTGAGTTTGTCTGTACACAGACGTGTATACACGCAGTTTTTGTTAAAGGGAGTCGCGTATACGCGGGTTTCCTTTGACACAGTCGCGTATGCACGCTTGTTTCAAAACTGTCAAGTAGCGTATGCCTGGGTGAATTTTGAAATTTTTGATTTCTTGACTTTTTAGTCTTGTTTGCCTGTGGAGACCTGTTCCTGCAGTGTCTTTAGAGTCTCTGGATTATGTTGAAAGTGGTCATTGCTCTTTTCTCTCTCTGGTTTTGTTGAAAACTAGCTTATCTGGCAAATCTTGTTTCGTGTGCTTGCATTTCTGGTTCAAGTACCAAGATCTCTTTCTGGGGATTCTTGGCTGTTCTGCTTCATCAAGACAGAGAGCTTTTGCTCATATACTCTTTCCTAGCCTTATGTCTTGCTTTGCACTTCAATTTTTGCCCATTTTATGGTTGGTTTTCTTGAGTTCAGTTGACTAGGTCTTGTTGCAACTTTTGAAGAGTCTTTCTTGGTTCTTTGAAGTTTTTGTTTGCTGCAAGGTTGTACTATTCTTCTAGGCTGAGTTACTGAGTTTCTTGTCTTCTTTTGCTCATATAAATCTTGCTACTAAGTGGCACTATAATATTTGGAGCGTTTTTGAAGTTTTGCTTGAAATTCAGAGTTGTTTGGCTTGGGATTTGATAGTTTTCTTGGTCTCTTCGAGCTCTTCTTTTTTTATAAAATTCAAAAGCTCAAAAAACATTTTGTTTTATCGTTTGCTTTTGTTTTGCATTTTTGTTTTTGTTTTGATACATCTTTTGAAGCTTTGTTGAGATTTCTTGCCTTTGGTTTTTGACTTGATTTTGGGAAGGAATTGTCATTGGTTTCGTCCTCTTGTTTTCAAGCATATTTTGGTGTCTTTATACTGAGAGTTTCTGATTTTGGGAACTAGCTTTGTGGACAACCAAAAAGAGATAAAACTGAAGGATCTTTGGGAAATTTCTCTCTGCTTTAGTAGATTTTGCATCTTAGAATTTGCATGCTCTTAGTTATTTGCATTAGGTGCACTTAAGCATTTAGTCTTTTTCATAGTTTTTGTGAGTGTGAAGTTTGTTATCTGAAAAGAAAAAAAAAATTAGTCTCGTAGAACCTTTGTAGAAATTTCTTTTCATCGAAAGGCAATTACTGCATTTGCATGTAGTTTGGTTTTTATTAATTTCTTTTCTGCGTCAAAACACCACAAGTTTCATTTCCATATCCCTTTGACTTAACATAACAGCCGATTAAAATAAGCGCTATAATTTAAAAGCAACTAGCAAGTTTTTATTAAGTGTCATACACCAACTAGCTAGGTTGTAGGGCCTTGGATTAGGTGAGTGGAGAGTTAACTCTCCAAGGCCGCTCAAACAAAAACATAGAAGTTGATTAATTGAGCGAAATCCAACTCCGTTAGGTGGACTGGGAAAGCTCTCCTCGAGAGAGTCAAGCGCGAGGGGAAGTGAAGGCTGAGAAGAGAGATACCCCCTCTATGATTTGCTAGATCTGACCTCAAGACCATTCCGCCCAGCTTCTGACACGGATTGGTGCCTATAGTTGCCATTCCTAGGTTCCACATAGGTGACTGCGGGGGGAATACCCGTGGTACCTGAGGCAGACGTTGTATCACTTCTAGCAGTACTTCTTGGGGGGGGCCTTGCGAAGCTTGGGTACTTGTGCTGGCAAAGGCTGTTGTTAGGAGGTCAGTGTAACTGTTTCTGTTACCTTCGCTAGTAGGCCTGGGCCATAATTATCCCAGACTACTTTCGAGAGGTCCTATATTTCGCTTTCTTGTATTTTGGTGTCCGGTCCTAATCACCCAGAGCGGAAATACCTGAAGGCTGTTTGCTTGATTGTATCTCAGGGATTTTTTGTAGTGAGTGCTCTTTGCTCCTAGCTTTCCTAGCTTTATACTTTTTTGAGTCTAATTAAAATTTTTTAAAGTGGATGATCAAGCGCCTCGTCGATCGAGGAGAATCCGAGGGTTATCTCCTGAGAGTGCAGAGCCTTCTTCAAGAAGGCGTAGGAGTAACTTAGCAGGTGTAGATCACCCTGTGGAATCTGACGCAGTGGAGAGAGATCCTCCACAAGGGTCTGAAGGTTTTGTAGTTGGTTCCAGTTCTGGTTCCGAGAGGAGCGTTCTGCTCACCTCGAGGGTTTTATTTCCGCAAGAAGAAGAAGTACAGGTAGAGGAAGTATCTCAACCCTCTGAGTCACTTCCATCTCCTCTTCCTCCTGATTATCCGTTCATTGTGGAGTACATCAGACCTGAGTCTGCAAGACCAGAAGATCCTCCGTATTATTCATACCTTTCGATGGCCACGACTGGGAACGCGGCTTCTGCTGTGAGTGCTGCAGGCATTCAGACTCCTGCTTCAGTTGAAGGAGGAGGCACTATTGCTATATCTTCGATTGCTTCTAGTACTGCTGTGTTTGGCTCTGGTTTCACCCAAGCACATGCTTTTCAATCTGGTCCCTTCTGTTTTGGAATGCCCACTAGTGGGATTCCTCCTTTTTCCTTTTCCGCTGCTGCAGTTGCATCTACACCCATGTCTTCCATGGCTAGTGGATCAGCTTCTTTTCAAGGGTTCCCCTTTGGAACTGGGCATATTCCCAGTTCAAATCCTTCTTTAGGGTCTTTTCCATTTACTTCTCAGACTCAGAGTTTTAACCCTTGGTCTGGAGGTCAGAATTCGACTACTTTTACAGGTTGGAACCCTGTATTCACTACAGCGGGGGCAGGGAATCAGTTTTACGCTGGTCACCAAGGGAATGCTTCTTTCCCTCCGTCGAGTGCTTATCAGACTTTTTCCCCTCTTTCTAATGCCTAGAACCCCTATCAGGGGCTTTCCTCTTCATTTTATACTTCAGGAGGGGGAACTGGTCCGGTTTTTGGTAACTCTGCGTTGGGAGGAGGTTCTTCTCCTTTTTCTACGAGTTATTTCTGGCAACCTGGTGCCTCATCAAATCCAGGGTATTCTTTTCAGAATGTTGGGAATCCATCCCATCAAGGATGGAATCCTGAGGCTCCACCTCATTTACCTTTTCTGGCAACATTAAACTTGCCAGATTTGTCGAAATTGACGAATGATCCGATCCGGTACAGTCCGGGGTGGCCTCCGGTTCCCACCAAACTACCTTCAGACATTCCAAAGTTTGAAGGCAAGAATGGAGAGGACCCGGCTGACCACATCACCACCTTCCATTTATGGTGTTCATCTAACTCCCTGATCGACGATTCGATTAGGTTGAGATTGTTTCAACACACCTTAACTGGAAACGCTGCCAAATGGTATATTGAGTTAACTGGGGGCAGTTTTGCTACATTTGGAGAACTGGCTGTTACATTTCTAAATCATTTCCAGTTTCCCGTCCATTATGACGTCGGGACTGAACTCCTAGCTAATTTTAAATAGGACGACGCAACCCACATTTCTGACCATATTCAGGAATGGCGGAGAAGGAAGAGGCTTATTAAAGCTCATATTCCAGGAGAATTCCTTTTGGAATGGTTTTTGAAATCTCTGCAATCAGATATTTCGAAGGATGTATCCCTCTCCGGGGTATTTTTCGAGGAACATGCCATTTTTAGGGCCTAGCAGCTTGAATTTATATCTTCTCAGTCTGGGGTCCTCCATAAATATTTTCCCAATGCTCCTCACTCCAAATTAGATTTATCCAAAACTAAGCCTGGTCCTCATGGTGATGGACTTATTGGGTCGATCAATAGTGGTGCAGCTAGCCTGCTTACTCAATTGCAGCAGTTGTCTTTGCAATCTGCTCCTTCTAGTCAGGTTGTGCCTACTGAGTCATCTCCTTCCCAATCTTTGTCGGTAAATGTCGTCCAAACTTCCGACCCCAAAGGAAATCAACAATCTGAAGGGAAGAAGAAGGGACGAAATAATAAGAAAAAGGGCAAGAATGGGAAGGGTAATGCGAATAAAACCAACGAGCATGTTGGTGAGGGTCCAAAGGATAAAAAGAAAGTGAAGTTTCCATGCAAGTTGTGTGCTGGAGACCATCTTACTCACCTTTGCCCTAAAATTCAAGATGCGCAGCGCTTGTTAGCTCAGCAGGGTTCTTCCAGTTCCCAGGCTTTGTTGACAAACCCTTTTCCCCAAGGGCAACAGTTAGTTGTTGGCGCGAATCAAAATATTGGGGCTTCCTCTGGGGGCACCCAGGAAGGGGAAATTCCATCAAACATATTCATGATGAGTACTCACGTGGATGTCGCTACAAGATCCCGTGATTATGGCGAAGAAGAGTCTTCGAAAGCTAAGGGTGCTCCCGATGCTACTGAGCCACTTCATATTACGAGGCCTACTGTTGAGCCTATACCTCAGATTCCCAAAGCATCTACCAAGCGTACGACAATTAATCCAAATGTTAGGGCTGCCCAGAACTACTCTATTGTGGAAGATCTGGCACAGAGTCCTTGTGCTATGTCGGCTTTAGAGTTGCTCCAGTCTTGTCCGGCTCAGTGCAATCCTTTTCTCACTGCTCTTGGGGCTGTAGATCCAAAGAACTCTCTTATGATTACTTTCGATATGACTAATTTTAAGAAGAGACTCCCCCATCATATGGATTTTCATATTAAATCATCGTACTGGAAATGCAATATTTTTCGGACGGTCGTTGATGAGGGTGCTTCCACATGTGTGATGTCTCTCGCATGCTGGAAGGGGATTGGATCTCCCGTAGCTTCTCCATCTGCTACTCTTCTGACTGCGTTTGACGGTCATTCTCACAGACCGCATGGTATTGTCCCAGCTTTGCCTATCTGTGTTGGGGGAAAAACTGTAAATATAGAGGTTGAGATAGTGGATGCAAGCTTGGACTACAACCTTCTGTTGGGGAGAAACTGGATTTATGAGATGGATGCCATTGCATCTTCATTGTTTTGGCTTATTTATTTCCCTCACGAAGGGAGGATTGTTACAGTGGACCAACTGGATTGTCCTCCTGTAGACCCGAATGCATCTAATGACTCAACTATTCCAAAGTTGGATAATACCAAGTCACCTACTGAGAATTTAGGGGTTGGAATTTATTCTTCCTTGATGGGTACTTTCGATATTCCTCCTCCTACGGTTCATATAAATGCAATTTCATCCTCCAGGGCCCCTCTTTGAAGAGAGTTCTTCAGAACTCATTATTTTTCGGACCCTTCGACCTTACCTTCCCCTACCGCCACATTAGCGGAAGGTCAAGTGGGTGGAATGGAATTTCCAATGTCTGCAGCTGAGATTGCTTATCAGTCTATTGTTGACTCTGCAGAATCCATCCCAGCTCCTCTTTCACCAGAAGAGTTGGATGGAGATGTGGCTCCAGCTTGGACACTTAGTTCTTCTTCTGCCCAGGATTGCCTTGATACCACTCTTCCATTTGAAGAGGCCATCCTGGAAGCTATGACTGGTATAGATAGGCCATGGGATGATTTGCATCATCGGTCCTACTTTTTACCTTATTTAAGCGAAGTTGAAACGAGTTTTCCAAGTCCTCCGTCTCCTGGTCCTGTTTGCCCAGTCCTGAACCCTTTAGCACCAACACAGGTATATGCTGAAGGGAACATGGCTGTGATTTCTCCAACTATCCCAGTGAACATCTCCAGGGATCCCAATGTTATTGAGAATGTCTTCATCGGAGCTGAATGTTCCCCTGAAGAGATTCAGATTTATACTAATCTCTTTAAGGAGTATAGGGATGTATTCGCTTGGTCTTATGAGGAAATGCCTGGTATAGATCCATCTATTGTCCAGCATGAGATCAAGACTTACGAAAACGCTAAGCCTGTGAGGCAAAAACTTCGTCCGGTTAATCCTAGGAAGGCTGCAGCTATCAAAGCTGAGGTGGAGAAGCTGCTTAAGGCAGGATTTATTTATCTGGTTCCTTTGACTGAATGGGTTTCAAATCCTGTTCCCGTAGATAAAAAGCAAGGAACAATTTGAGTTTGCATCGATTTCAGAGACCTTAATAAAGCATGTCCGAAAGATAATTACCCCACACCATTTATAGATCAGATCATCGATGAGTGTGCCGGTAACGAAATTTTTTCCTTCATGGACGGTTTCTCTGGATATAATCAGATTTCTATCCGTCCTAAAGATCAGCATAAGACTGCCTTTATTTGTCCCTGGGGTACGTTTGCTTACAAGAAGATGCCTTTTGGTCTTAAAAATGCTGGGGCTACGTTTCAGTGGGCCATGTCATATGCCTTCCATGACATCAAAAATATTATCAAGGCATATTTGGATGATTTAGCTGCTCATTCTCAAAAGAGGATGGATCATCCTGCTCACCTCCGTCAAATATTTGAATGATGTCGTTTCTATAAGATTAGATTGAATCCGAACAAGTGCGTTTTCGCGGTTACATCCGGTCGGTTATTGGGATTTATTGTGTCTAGGGAAAGGATTAGGGTAGATCCCTTCAAGGTTGAGGCAATACTTTTTTTTCCTCCCCCGTCCTCTATTCGTCAACTTCAAAGTCTACAAGGAAAGGCTAATTTTCTTCGGAGATTTATCGTAAATTATGCTGAAGTTACCAAGGGATTTATGAGATTATTGAAGAAGGGAGTTCCATTTCTTTGGGATGACTTTGCTCAACTCTCATTTGATGCTTTGAAAAAATCATTGACCTCTGCTCCTTTATTGAGTCCACCTGATTATAGCAGGGATTTCCTTTTGTATCTTGCAGCAGCAGAATCTACCATTGGTATGGTTCTGGTTCAGGAGGATGATGCTCTTGTAGAGCATGTTATATACTATCTTATTCGAGGCTTGGTAGGACCTGAACTCCAGTATACTCCGATAGAAAAGTTAGCTTTAGCAGCTGTTCATGCTGTACAGCGACTCCGGCATTACATTCTTCTACGAAAAACCTATGTTTTGGCAGTAGCCAATCCATTTCAGTTTGTTCTCAGTAGGCGAGTGATTGGGGGCAAATATAATAGATGGATTGTGATTTTTCAGGAATTTGATCTTGAGTTTATGTCTGCCAAGTCCAAGAAATCATTGGTTTTTGCAGAATTGATCTCCGAGTTGCCCTATGGGGATGAGATAGTCTATGATGAATCCTTCCCAGATGAACATTTATTTCTTATCTCTCCATAGGATCCTTGGTATGGGGACATAATTGTGTATCTCCAGACTGTGAAGTTTCCCTCTACTTTTTCGAAAGATGAGCGTCGTAAGTTGCGTCACTTGGCTAAGAGTTACTTGATTATTGGTGATGCTTTATACCGTCGAGGGGTTGATTCAATCCTGAGACGTTGCTTAACTCTCGAAGAAGCTGAGGCTGTGCTGAATGATTTTCACAGTGGAGCTTGTGGTGGTCATTTATCTGGGCTTGCTACAGCCTAAAAGATCTTGCGTGCTGGGTAATTTTGGCCTTCGATTTTCAATGATTGTGTGGAGTCGGTCAAAAAGTGTCATCCGTGTCAAGTTTATACTCGAAAAATGCATGCTCATCCAGCTCCACTTTTTCCAGTCATTACTGTCGGTCCCTTTACAAAGTGGGGTATTGATTATACTACTTGTAACCTGCCTTCGGCTAAAGGTCACAAGTACATTATTGTAGCAGTAGACTACTTTACGAAGTGGGTCGAGGCTATGCCTACTTTTGGGAATGATGGTGAGACTACAGCTCTTTTCCTTTTCAACCAGGTTATTGCTCGTTTTGGTATTCCTAGAGAGATTATCACTGATCATGGTAGTCATTTTCAGAATAGCATGATGGCTGAGTTGGCTCTAAAATTAGGTTTCCGGCAGGAGCATTCATCTCCGTATTATCCTCAAGCCAATGGGAAAGTGGAAGCCGTGAATAAATCCTTGAAGACAATTCTTTAAAGGACAATTGATAAAGCTCGATCCAACTGGCATATCATGCTATAGCCTGCACTTTGGGCATACAGGACGTTAGTGAAAACTACAACTGGCTTTACTCCGTTTCAGTTAGTTTACGGGTTGGAATCCGTATTTCCCATTGAATGTGAGATTCCTTCTCTTAAGTTAGCTGTTGAACTTCTTCCTGACACTTCTAGTCTTAAAGAACGTCTCCTTCATTTGGAACATCTCGATGAGCAGTGTCGGGATGCCGCCATGATGAATGAAGCGCATAAAAACAAAGTTAAGTTCAGTACGATAAGGCGATCAAGCCTAGGGTTTTTTCGGAAGGTGACCTTGTTTTGGTCTATGCCTAATAAAAATATGCCCTGGGGGCAAGAAAGTTTAAGTCTATGTGGTATGGCCCCTTTATCATTAAAAAAGTCCTTAAAAAAGGAGCATATACCTTGGTTGATTTTGAAGGGAACGAGTTGCCCGAGCCCAAAAATGGGATCTATTTGAAAAAGTATTATGCCTAGGCTTTGGCCTGACATTTTGCTTTTGTATATAGTAGTTTTACTTTGTACATATCTGGTTTTTCGATTTTTGATGTGATGATGATGTTTTTGATCTGCTTTGGCAGGTTGTGTCGAATGTCATGAGTCATTTTGGTTTCGCCGATGGTGCTAGTAGACACACCCGGAACTTGCCTTCTATGGCTTGGGTGCTTCATTATCCATCTGGTCAGCTGTTAGTATCAAGAGGGGTCTTCATTGGTCCTACTTCCAATAATATAGCAGAATACACTGCAGTTGTTTATCTACTCTCGAACGCAATATCTTTGGGTGTTGATTCGTTGGTAGTTTTCTTGGACTCTCAGCTGGTGGTGTCGCAGTTGAACAATACTTATCGGGTTCGAGATCCATTTTTACTCTGGTTGTTCTTGAGGGTACGTTTGTTACAAAGATCATTTCAATTTTTAACTTTCATTCATATTCCTCGAGCTGACAATTGGATAGCAGACTCATTAGCTAATCAAGCCATTGATTAGCACATTAATCATTCCATACAATAAAATTTAATCATCAAAAACATCATACATTTTTATACATTTGTCACATCACATCAAACATCACTGTATATATATCATCAGAGTGTTCAAAACTATACAAAATTTGGATCCATAAGTCATACAAAAATTGGGCTTATGCCCTCGATCATGTTCAAATCTCAAAAAATATACAGTCATCTAATACATAATATCTATCTACTCCTGTGGTCCCTGCCCAGAAGTTGTGTTCCTATAGAACACGATCGCGGTGGCAACTCGGCAGAATAACCATACCCAGTTGCGAGGTACTCCTACTACCTACCTCTGGATGGCCTCGGGCATATCTTCCACTGCAGCCATAGGCACTTGGCGGGTTAACCCCTCCAAGTTCCTCTATATGGCATGGAGGGTTCTATCTGAGTCTACTGTATCCGCCTCGCCTCTGCGATGCTTATGTCATGGGTAAACCTCAGGTCGAACTAGTCCAATATCTGTATCATGGTCATTATAAAATTGTAAGACATTTTGAATCCAATCAAAAACATGTTTTTTTTTCACATTTTTTCATACATATTGAAAAAATTCAAAAAAATTATATAAGTTAAAAAATAAAAATAAAAAAAAAAATCAAAACTTACCGACTGTGCCCCATGCCATGCCTGGTGGAAGGAAAAGGTCTGGATCACCTCGGAAATCCATCCCGGCATAAGGATAGTCTTCCACAGCGATGATTTGTTCTCTCCACCAAAGGAAGAACTCATCATCCCAAGTGGTTCGAGGAACTTCACTTCCCCCCAATCTCTTCATCAAGTCATCCCATCGGGCAATTCTTGGGTCTCTCGAGCTGCTGATAGAAGAGATCACTTTGGGTCTCAGCCCAAGAATCTTCTCGAAGAAGAATGTCATCAAGATTGTACCATATCCAAAATGTTTTGTCTTTTCTTTTATGATAGAAGTCAATTGTTGCTTCATGTTCATCAGTAGAGCTATGCACCAATCATATAAATGAGTTAAGCATTCCACTGCTATACTCATTTGAGTCCTGGATGCCTGGTGTAGGGAAGAAGATCCTGCCACCCTGCCAATGGTAAAAAGGAGGATTTTCATGTGCAAGTCTCTTAAATCTTTGATCGCAATTTGAGTTCCAACTTTATTGGAACCCTCTACGCAGTATACGTGGACATAATCTTCCATGGTTAGCCCTCCCAAAGGCTTACCATGCAAGTCTACTGGCTCCCCGCTCCGGGAGAGTCTAGTAATAAAATATATATCTTCCACCTCGATGCGTATGGGCATCTGATCTATGATGAAGCAATCTTCTTCCGGTTCCCAATAGTTCACAAGAATTTCGAGCAACCGGACATTACTCTTCATATTTGGCATTTTGAAAAACTTGAGCAATCCGCAATTTCGAAGAATATTGAGTGATACTCGGTCCTGCATGACTTCATGATCAATGGCACTGTGTTCACGCTCTCTCCAAGATATAGTCATCCTGCAAAATTTCAATAATTATTTCATTAGCTACGCATTTTTTCATTTTGGGTTGCGCATACGCAAATTTCTTTGTGCACAGTCGCGTATATACACGACTTGGTCATTATAAACCCGCGTATGCACAAACCCGTGATTTTTAGCAAATGATTCTACGGTGAAAATTCCTAATTTTTAACTTATGAATGGAAAAAATGAATAATAAGGATGGTTTATGAGATTACCTGACAAATTCGGTAAAGTTTGACGGTCAGTTGCTCCTGTTTTGACGAAAGAGGCTTTTTCTCCAGAGCACTTTTTCCCAAATCAGCAATGTAACAATGAACCAAATACGAGGTAACTTGTCTATTTATGCCCAAAAAGTTGAAATTTTTTGCAAATATTTTTATGCTTCTTTTTTCAATCTATCTTAAGCTGCATAACCCGGATGCTTGGAAGTGCCCAGATTGGTATATTTTCAGGTACATTTTGACGAATTTGAGATTTTTCCCGGTTTTTGATCCATGACTGCTGACCTGTCATGGCAGGTATATGATCTTCACTGGCATATAGGTTAGGGAATCCACTTTCCATTGCATTTTTCATACTAGCCTCCATTCTGATCACTTGCCATAGGGTCGATCCCATCAGGTCATGAGTATTACACCCATTTCACTCGCCGATTATTTAATCATGACTTGGTGGTAGAGCCTTCCTTTACATGGGCTTCCTAGTTAATTCCTCGCTATCACTTGTTGCCCATGCTGTGTTTTATGTAGGCTCGGGAGTCCTCTTTTGTCCCACCATGACTTATGTGTTGAATCTTCATTCTTCTTCTTCCTCACTATCATTTTTTCTGGCTATTACCCTAGAGGCTCCCTAGTGTTGTTGAGTTGTATTACTGCATTGCATATTGGCTACTTGTTTATCCTGGCCTTTAGCCGGCTTCATTTGGACTCAATGTTTAAGCCAACTTTTGACCTTGTATATCTGTACAAGTTAACCATTGCATGCACTTGGCTATCGCGACTTGACACCCTTTTACCCATGGATGGAACATTCCTCTGAGTATCGCTTACCAGTTTCCGCCACCTTGCATTGAGCATAGGATCGTTCCAATCCCAGGAACTAGTGCATCTATTTCTTGATATTCATTCTATCCATTGTACCATAGCATTCTTTTATTCTTTTTTAGGCTTATTATATGAAAAAGACAAAAAAAATCAAATATAACAAAAAAGAGCGGGAACAGGATGTAACTTCATAATTTGATGGCAGTACAGTGTCAGTTTGTCGCCCTTGAACAAAGCACATACACTTATATATTTTCTCCATTTGGGATGGTTTTTAGTTTTGACCTAGGTTCAACCTTTGCCTTGTTTCATTGGTCAGTCCTCCTCCGGTTGGTTATCTCTTCCAATCATATGGAGAGTTTGTTTTTGCCTCCTGCATAACAGACTTATAAAGTGTCACTTTTTACTGCCATGGTCATCACGAGTCGTGCTTTTGTTCAAGGGAAGTCTAACCAGAGTCGACCATTCTGCGGTGTCTCTTGACTCATTATTCATTCGGCCTTCCCGGTCTGGTTAGTATCTTGTTCTATCACATCAGATGTTTTGGTCCTCTGCTCGTGCTGGTTTGATAAGGTCTCCATTGACTTCTCGCTGGCGGGTTTGTCACTTATCGACTATGGCACATTGCTCTGAGAGAAAACCTAGAGCCACACCCTGGCCCTATTTCCATCATTGATAGGTGACCTTGTGCTCAGCATTTGATCATCATTATGGGTCTTTGACTGAGTGGTTTCCCCTGTGTTCAACGTCAGCATACATTATCACACTTGGGATTCATGCAGTACCTTGATTTCTATTTTACCCTATCGGTGGATATCTCGCCTCTGTGTCAGCTTTAATTATTGGTTGGTTTAGAGGGTTTCTTCCGTGCGCTAGCTTCATCTTGTGCATGTCGGAAACGTACTTCGGTTTGGTTCCGTCACTCTACTTTGTTCAATTCCTTCCAAATCTTGGCCTGCGGGTTACACTCGCACTGGACTGATGTGGGATGCCTTAATGCCTTCCTTCCAGTAGATCTTTTCCCATTGACTCCGACTCATTGCTCTGGGAATAAGGTCTAGAGTCTTTTTGTCAGTACCTTAGGGTTTGCAGTCATCAGTGGCAGACTCTTCGCTATCGACAGTGGGGACTCATCATTGCCTCTTGATCGGTAGATTCTTTCAAGTGTTCGACTTCAACTCATTCATTCGCACTTGTTAGATTGTACTGGGGCACCTTGACACTCATTTTCATTATTGGTGGGTTGTCTCACGTTGGTTAACGGTATACATTATTGACCTGTAATCCAACGATTTCTCACATGGTCGACTTCAGCTCATTTATTCCCATTGTGTAGAATTGTACCATAGTGATCGGTGAAGACCTCGGGTTGCATCAGCATTTCTCGGTTCACTTTTGATAGTCCATTCAGTTTCTTCCAGTGATGTCGTTCACCCTTATATGTTGCAGTGTCAGTACAGCAACATCCTATATGTTGGCTCCCGAGTTGCGTGATTGTACCGTTTGTTCCACCTCTTATGATTTGGTACTTGGAGATTCAATTACTTATATGATCAGACATCCAGTTTCAGCATCATTGATCAGCTTTCTATATATGTGATACTTGGACATTGATTTAAAGCTTGTGAGCCATGTGGAGAAGTGATTCGTATGTGCTAGAAGTTTAGCTATACCCTTGTCCCTGTTGGATCTATTATGTACTTTCCATATGATGTATTTTTGACTGAGCATGGGTATGCCCGCCTCAGCATGAGTTGACTCTCTGTTTTCTTTCATTGGTTTTTGGCAGGCTGAAATCTGGTGAAGTCCTCTCTTGTCCTTGCGAAGTTCTTTCTGTGTGCATAATACATTACGTATCCTGTACCTTAAGGCTATGTTGGGGAGCATGTGCCATCATTTTTCACCCTCATGTGATTCATGATTGTCTCTTTGGCCTTGGGCACCCATTCCCACAGACTTGAACAAAATTCATAAAAAATAGTGTTAAAAATCCCATACGCGGGTATGCCCAGACTTTTCCGCATGTATACGCTATTCCATACACACTTTTCCACGTATGCCATTAAAATCATTAAAAATATATAAAAATTCCCTATTTTCGGGCTGGGTTGATGGTTACTCTAGTAGTTCAACCACCCCAGCACGTGGCCAACTGTTTCCAACTGATTGAAACTACTTTGAAAGTTATAAGCCCTCGTAATTTTGTAGCCTAAGGAAAGAAAATTGCTGAATATTATGCTACTAGTGGAATCTAATTCAGTAAATTCTGGTACCCTCTGCTTTTGATTATAGAAGTGCTGTTTTCATAGGAGATGTTCATCCATTTATATGCCATCTCGAGTGTACAAGTCTTGAAAGTATCTTAGCGAGGCCAGGGCGGGACCGATCCGGACGACGGTCTGTTCAAAGATCGTGGAAGGATTCAGGTGATCTCTCCACTTTGTTATTTCTGTACATGCTGTTCTCAATAATGAAGAACCATCTTGTTCCTGAACTTATACGTTAATATCTATTTTCATATGTGAAAAGATTGATTATTAGGCATTTATTATGGTTTATATAATGTTTCACATGAATTACACTAACGTTTAGGAGAAATATATGCTGTACAACTAGTTTTCCGTGCAAGTTCTTTCTTGTTTTTCAGGTTGAAGAGGAAGAAGGGTTGCTGGGGGTTTGGACCCCGTGGGATCTACATCGAACGTAGGACTACGGGTGAGTTCTACTATTGTTGTTACCTAGTTTTTAGCATTCAAGTGTGGTTGTGTGTGAGTCCTTTTGAATAGCATGCCCTGATCTGTGGAGGTTTTGACCCAACAAACCTCTAGGGTGTTTTTCCCCGAAACAATACTGCAAATCAATCAATCACAAAGAATAATAACTTAGAGTCGAATACAGAACAACAAGGCTTTCGTAATGATAGCAGAATAAATGAACAACAAAGTAGATAGCAATGTAATTCATTAATGGATCTGTATTCAAAACAATCAATTAACTCTGTAATCGAAATAAGCAATAAACACACTTCACACAACAGAAAATAAAGAAATAGAAATACAAATAGCGGATCGCTCCACTAGGGCCGAGCCCTTAACCATCGGTGAAAGCGCCGCTGGGCTACTGCAAAGCTTGGGAAATGGAACAAGAACGCCGCTTTGTATTAATCAAACATGGATAGCTTTTACATCAGTTGCTCTTTTCTCACAAGAGTCAAGGAATTATAATGTTACAAAGGAAATTCAATAATCATCCATTGTTCTCCATCCTCCCCAATACACAAAACATGCTCTCCTTTTATAATCAGAAGGAACAGAAATTAAATAGCAAATATGATCTCCCATAACAATATTGGATTGTTCCCAACAACTTGATCAAACAGAAAATACATTTGTAACAATCTTTCAACAAGAGCAAGGCGAATTTGGCTTTGTAGCTGAGATTTGGAGGACAGCCACAACAACAAATCTGAGAAAATCATTCTCAAAGAACCCTGTGTATCTCTCAATACATGCCGAATTTGGGCAAACCATTCTTCAATAAAGTTAATTGGGCCCGTTCTGGACAAAACCCATGTTCCGGATTGTCCAGATTCGTCTTCATTTGACCAAAATCTCAACCGCAAAACTGTGACTTCTTATTCCAGCGAATTTCTGAGTTAGAATATTTGATGATGATTTGGAGATCAAATCTTCAATCTGGAAAATATCTTGGAGGCTAAAATGGTGAGTGATATTACAAAATATATTAATAAACCATAATTGATAAAATTATGCATAATAATCATCAATTTATTAAAAATAAAGGAGAAGAAATAATATTCATCCATAAGAGCATAAATCATTATAAAATGGATTTATATGATAAATTATAATAAATGATATGATAAATAAGAGTAAAAATGGATGAAATAAGTGTTAGAAAGTGGTCGTATTCATGACCCAACAGAGATTAGGCCTAATGCGTGGATAAACGAATGAACCCATTCCTTGGAGGTCTGATTCTGCCAATTATCCATCCATGCTTGCAAATGTTTGCGCGGGTTTCTTGGGCCGAAGAACTTTGCAATTCTTATCTAAGGCAGAGCTTTAAATCGCAGGACCCATTAGGGGAATTTTGAGGTCTAAAATGGGCCTCCTAAGGAAAATGTACAATCAAAATTCAATTTATGAGATCCAATCACATTTTAGGGCAACATCTAATGGTTAATTTTCATTTTGATTAAGTGCCATGTCACATTCTCAATGGTGGACAAAAGAAAACTCATGGTTAACCATGGTAGTGCTCTAAGTACTTTTAAAGTAAAAATAAAGTACTCATAATAAATGTCATTTCACACTTTTTGAATAAAAATATATTATCGTCATTTCATATTTCTTGAAAGAAACAATGCATATCCCTATACATTTATTATATTATATTATATTATATTATTTTAATATAATATATTAATTACATGTTATTATAAAATTTAAATAATATAAAATTTAATTAATAGCATATAATATAATTAATAATTTATAAATTTATATTTATATTTTATTTTAAGTTATTTAAGTATAAAGGACAAATGCATTAGTCATTCAATGATAATGACTTTTTCTTGAAAAGCCCATTCTTATTTATAGTCACATCAATACAACTTTTTTATTATTTTTATTTTGGTACAAAGTTTGAATTGAATTTAACTATGGTTACATGGATTGTGGTGCAAAAAGTGAATTTCAAATTCATAAATATTATTTTATTGGTTTAGCTATTATTTTATTATTTCCTTAAGAAGCCCATTTTAGACCTCAAAATTCCCCTAATGATCTTTGCCAGTTCAGAATTGCCGCCTTGTGCGTTTCCCACCATCTCGCGAATGTGGCGCATAGAGCCAAATTAAGGGCCCATAATTGCCTTTCTTCAGGGACCTCTTCCTCAAGTTTTTGCAAAAATGTCTCAACTTCTCCTAAACCATCAAACAAGGGTAGATCCCTTACCTCCGTGGTTATGCAGTGCAACGTAGATACATCGTGTAACCTGTTTTTCCAGTTATCTATTTCGTCATCAATGTCGGATAATCATTCACTCTCTTTTTCCCAGCAAGGCATACCTTCGTCTGTAGGGTTGACCCACTCCTAATCCTGGGTGGTCAACTTATAGATGTGGTCTAATTCATCTTTTATCTGTACAAGTTCAGTGTATCGTTCTCCCTCCGTCGGGTCTAAAGGGATGACCACCCGTGTCCCATCGACTTCAAATACGATGCTGCGTTTTTTAAGTTAATGACACTGCCTATGTCGATGGCCCAACCTAGCCCTAGGAGTGCTGGGTAGGGGTTTGTATCCTCCTCAATCTGAATAACCTCAAAGTCTGCTCATACCTTGATCCCAACAATATCGATGATTACCTGCGATAGCCTCCCCAATGGGACTATTTTCTACTGATTGGCCATACGCAACTGGATATCTAACCATTCGAGATGAGGTTTCCCCATCTGTAACCATGTTTATTTAGGGAGGACATTTGCATCCGACCCCAAGTCGAGGATGACCTGATTCATCTCAATATAGTCGCCGATTTGTGTCGTCAGTTGCATCTCCTGCCCAGTGCACTTTACCTATTTATACAGCTTGTGGACATCCTTTAGTCTTACAACTGAAGTTGTTCTTCATGTACAGTTATTGATTAGAGCTAGGAGGGTTGCCACATCTTTCTGATTGTGAGGGAGCTTCATACATGCTTGCTGGAATACTCCCACCTCCTCATTTTCCGTAGTGTGCGTAGGTACCTTTGTATTATCAATCTCCTGGCAGGTTGTGACAAAAGCCTCCTTTTATTTATCCAAATCTAACTCGTCCTGTGTGATGGGTGCTTTTCTAATTAGCAGCTCAGCTTTAGCCTTCTCCCTACTCCCACCTGTGGCCATGCCACTATGGGTTATAACATTAATATTGGCCCCTTCTGGTAGAGGTTCAGCCTTGACCCTCTGGATATTATGTGTAGGTTTTTGTTGCTTCTCTTTTATTTTGGCTATTAGGACTGGACATTCTTCGACCACATGATCCCGCCCCCTACAATATCTGTAGGCTAGTCGAGACGGCTGTGCACAGTCTCTTGCAAAATGACCTACCTCCCCACAATTATAACAGACTAACTATCCTCGTTATCCACTTGCACTTCCCCCTTGCCCCCTGTTCCCATTTCTAGTAGGGGAACTTCTGCTACTGATGGGCGATATAGGCGATGCAGACTCCGATCTCATTCGGTATATACTTCCTCGATCCATCATTAATTCATATGTTCAGCAGTTTTGTTCATCGTGTCCTACGGACCTGCAAAATCTGCACCATCGTTTTTTGACTTCCGGGACGTATGCTGCTAGGCAGGGTCAGTGATGAGTATCATGCAATCCTTACACCCAGAAATCATTGCACCATAGTATAGGTTCCCTCAACTTTCTCGTGTCTGGGGATTGTAGCAGACTAGACCCTGTTTTGTGCTCCTTGCATAGACTTTGGATTTCAACCTGCATAGCTTATAGTTGACCCTCTATTTGTTGTACACCCAGCTGAGTCTCGTCCCTTGGCGCAGTTTCCAGCTTCATGGCTACTTCTAACGCCTTTTCCTGTGTGTTAATAGTTTGGTGACCCATTGGTATCCATAAGTATGGCAAGAGCATAGCAATAAACCATTCCGTATGTTGCTTGTCGTCATACTTGAACCCTCCTTCTCGGATTGCTTTTTTTAATCGCTGATCTGCTTCCCATACAGACTCAGATGGTCCCTGCTTGAGGTCTTTTAGTTCATTAACTATCTGCGAATAGGACTTAGGTTTTTTAAACTGCTGCTTTAGTGTCGTTTTGATCTCATCAATAGTTGCATTTGCATGTTGTCCAATGTATCCCATATACCAATCCAGAGCTCTTTCTTTGAAAGCCAGAGATAGTTGGGCCTACTTCACTGAATTACTTGTAATGTTTTGCGCTGTCCATACCGATTCAACAAAAAATCACAACCTATCCATATCCTCATCACCCGCACCTTGAAGGTAGGTAGTTTTAAATTCACAACCATCTCTACCTTCTTTTTGGCGTTCTAGCGTTACCTGACTACTCTCTCAAAATGCTCCTGGTCCCGATAATGGAACCATTTGTTGGTGTTAGGGGTCCTAACCCAGGTTCACACATTAAGGTTTACCAAAAAACCCTAATAGTACTGGCCCTTTCAACAGTGACCTGCTTGCGCAGGTCAAAGTCTCACCTGAAGCAGTATGGGAGGGTGCTGGAACCAAGTTTCCGCACCCAGAAAGAGAGCAGGTAATCCAAGCCCCACACAGCGCACAGATCTATGGAACAAGGCTAGTTCGCAGGCTTAAATAGATAACCGTTGTACACAGTATTACAGATCTAGATCTTAGCTCCGCATCCACGTGCATTCTACCAGCAAAGATATAAATTACAGTATGCGCAACAGACCAGATAGAATATATTATAAATAAACACAACAGATAACACAGATCATTCGTACCTTATCACAGATTTAGCATAGAGTGCCGATTCATATAACAGATAGATCCAAAACCAAATACCAACAATACTTCTTATATATTATCAGCATATTCTTACATAACCCCAAATCCCACCTGTGCACATAGCCAACAAGGTCTGCACACAATAGGACAAATGATCTCCACGCACACAGCCAGCAGGAGTCCACCCCAAATACCCAAAACCCAGAACTAAAAATCCACACTTAGCATTCACATCTATTAATCTTCTACCTATCAACTCAAAAAGACTTACTATTTATACCACTTTAGCCTAGACTTAGCATGGTCTACAAACTGTGGTTTGCAGACTCCTAGTTTTACCTATTTACCCGCTTACAACGTATTGGGGCTTTTATCTGCCCTATCACCCCTACGCTAGACTAAATATAATCAAAATAATACAAAATTGGACCATATTTCATCAGTGTGGGAGACCCTGCTCCAACAATCACCAAAGGTGACTGATCCTCTCTAGGCCTCTTGCTCCCTACTTCTCTGATTATTTCCATTTGTCTTATTTTTCTTCTACATTCCTCCTTTCTTATGGTGTTGGGGTCTGAATACCTAAAGTGGAGATCACTTGTTCCTCTTCTTCTTGGAGCATGTTGGCCACCCACTATGTTTGGTTGGCATACTGCTCAATGGCAGGTCTATGTGTATGAACATAGGGTGTGGGTCTATTTTCCACCCTTTTCTTGGAGATAATCATTGCAGTGTCATCGTACCAGGTGAAACTATAATTGAAACCCATTCCCTTCAGTATTTTATCAACCTCTTCTCCTGTTGCTCTGCTGTTGCAGTTGAAAGGCTGAACTTGTGTCTTGATCTTGAACTGAGAGTTATTCTTTGTAGAAATGAAATGGAGCTCATTTGCATCTATCATCTGCCTTATGTAATCCAATGCAAAGACCCTCATGGAGAAGAACTTTGGAAATTTGTAAGGGGCACCTAGCTCACTTCCATAAACTTGAATTTCTATATAATTTTGGTACAAGTACCAATCTATTGTCTTCACCTGCTCTATTAGCTACATGGCTTTCCTCATCTCTTCACTTATCCTGGGCTCTGCTGCACTGTTAAGTGTGTTGATGGCTTGGTGCACAAACAAATCTACAAAGTCCTTATATGTATAGTTCTTTTGTTCTTTAAATAGTAGGGTGGTTCAGAAGATGATGGACTGGGGCTCTGCATCTTCATTTACCTTGGCCATCTGAAACTAAAACCTATTAGACTGTAAATACACAAACATATATACTAACACAGAGGTGTATTTGAAAACTTATTTTGTGTGAAACCTTAAGAACTATTCATGTATGGCATCCGCCAGGAATTGGGCATAACTAAACATGATGGAGGGCTTAGCTTCAGAAGAGATAATGGAAAAAAAGCCTATCACAGCTTCATCAACCCACTGATCAGAATGATAGCCTAATAAATAAGATAGGACTGTGACAATTTGTTTGGTTCTTTCGGGAAAACTAGATGGAGGGTAGGGTGGGTTTTTGATAGGAATTGGTGTATCAGTTGCCATGAAAATTTGTAGAGCTTTGGCTCTGCTGGAAAAATTGATTCTCTGGTAAATTTCCCTAAGGGATTCATAAGGAAAGGAGACTGATTGTTCAGGTGTGGGGGCCTGCATCATTTGTTGAATGGACTAGGCATTGATGGTGAACATGATTTCTCCTGTTGGGGTGACTATGGATCTCTGATTGATTTCCTAGCAGGCCTCGCATTTTATGATGAATTTGGGTCAACTATGAGTTCTGGGGAAAATTTACAGTGGAAATTGGGTCTCCCATAGGCTGATATCATTGACTTCATCGAAAAATTTGTCCTCGAGCCAGCAATAGACATCGAACAAGTCGAGGTCTGACTCTGTCTCATGAATTTTGTAATCTCAGTCTACCAAGGATGTATGATTTAAGTCTAATTATGGGTATACCATGGGGTTGAAAAGTTCATGTTCCTTCCTAGGAGGCAGGGTTAATCTTCTATAATTTGTCTTCAACCTACAATGGAGAAATGGATATAAGAAAAGGGAGCAGAGAGGGGAAAAATCGCTATTGGGGAATGGAGAGAATGGAAGGGACCACGATCAGAATGCTTTGTCGGTGAAACTGTGGCCCAGTTGGTCGAGAGCTATTGATACCTTTGGTAGACACAGGTTCCCTTGCGACAATTTTTTTTAGCCTGTAAGCTTTCCTATAATTCTCGACCAATTTTGTAAAATTCTGTAGCAAGTATGAATTTGACTTTTAACTCGTGATTGGTGAGACATTCGGGTGGCACGGGTCCATTGGAAAATGACCCGACCTTTCATGGTGAAATGACTACCTTGGCAAGAATGAATGTGATTGGATGGGGGACAGGTCAGCGAGGACGTGGCGAGGCAGGAGCGGGAAACATATATTCCAATGGTTCGACAGGGGAATGTTTTTATGTGGAGGCGGAGACCGCTTTCGGAGGGGGGTAGAGGCGGTAAGTTGCATTGGTGGGGGGTGGGGGGGGGGGTGTGAACAGCCCGGGGACACAACACTTAGCGGGCTGGGTGGTATTGGGTACCCCCCATTTCGGACCCCCCCGCCCCCATTGTTAACACTCAGAGGGTGACAGGGGCCAGAATGAGATGTGGACCGTCAGATGGATGACAGATGCAAGGAGATGAGGGGAGTTGCGGTGTTATTTAATGTAGGTGGGGATGCATGACATGGGGTATGATGGGACAATGATGGGATGGTGGGGTCAGAGTATGAGAATCGAAGGGGTAAAGTGAAACTTAGGATATGAAAAATATGAAAAATAAATGTGTGTGGTCGGGACTTAGGGGTAAAATTATATCATAAGGTCTCAATTTTATAAAAACACCCCTTTTTGGACCTTTAGAGTACAATTTTTCCTTTCACTTTGATTTCTCCTCTTCTGCTTTCTCTTCTGTTATCGTAGGAATATCAACGAGCAAGTTTTGAGGCTACTTATTCATGGAATGAACTTTACATTTCTCTCCCTTTTCTTTTCCAACAAATCTACCTACCCAAACTACAAACCTAACCCTTTTTCTTCTTTTTAGAGGGGATTTAGGCTTGCAAACCCTGAAATCAATTTTCTTTGAATTTATAACCTATCACTTATCCCTTATTTCTCCTATTGGTTTAGATTCGGCTATTGAACCAATGTCATTTTATACCTATCTACTGATAAACCAAGATTAAATGGTTTGGAAAATCTTCATTTTCTAACCTATCCGGAAAAAATTTAAAAATTGTACAACCATGCTTAAAATGTATGATTGCACAAAATTTCCTAAATAGTAGTGGCATTTTGATTTTTAGCACTTTCAGAAATATGCATTTTTTCTTTTGTGTGGGGCTTTCATTTTTCCTTTTTTTAACACCCTCTTTCATTTTTATTTTTTGTTTATTTTTTATCTGCTTTGGAAATACATTTGAATATTGAAATATATGTACAATATGAAAATTTTCAAATAAAGAATACATAGTCACATTGTGATACTGTAAATGACAGGACTCTAACAGGGGCTCCAGCTGGGGATGGCACTTCTGTTTAGAGAAGTGTCAAGAACACCAAGGCCAGTAGCCTTGTATATTATTTTCTGTAATGTCTTCATGAATTTTGTCTTGTTGTTTTTATGAATCTGTCTTGCTGCTTTTTAGCACAACAAGGTGCCCTATAAACAAGATCCGATCCAAAAATGTGGTATTTACAATGGAGGGTGAATTCCTTTGTCTTTTGGAGAAGTAATGCTTCAACATCCTGCTATTGACAGGACCTCCAAGAAGCTCTGTTCCATCCATCTCTTGTAGAAAAAATGCATTATTTCCCCTAAAAGAATGGAAAATATATGGGCCTTTCCACAGGTTTTCAAACTTGCCATGCTTACGTTTATCTTCCCTTCTGGAATCCCATTTCAAGACTTTATCTCCAACCTTGAAATCATTTTCTTTTTTTATTTTGTCAAATATCTTCTTTATGTTTCTTTCACCATCTGAGTTATGTTGTAAACTTCTTCTCTAGACTGTTGCAGCTGAATAGTCTGATTGATTCTTCTTTGTACATCATTTTCTTCAGCTTGTACCTCATGAATGATTTTCATGGCTGACACTCCTAAGGATGTTGGGAAAACTGCATCCATCCTATATACCAACTGGTAAGGTGACATGCTAATTGATTTTTTAGTTGTTACTCTGTCATCCCACAAAGCATGCACCAATTTGTTGTGCCAGGATTTCTTATTGTCTTCCAGAAACTTCTTAATGATGTTAACCAAACTTTTGTTGGAGGATTCAACTAGTCCATTACCTTGAGGGTAATAAGTTGTTGAATGCCCCAAATAGACATGATATTTGTGGAAAAAATCCACCATTTTCTTGTACTTAAATGCAGCAACATTATCTGTAATGATTTTACTAGGGAAACCAAATATAGATTGGATTTTGGCCTCAAGAAATTTGATAGTCACTGAGTAAGTGGCAGTTCTGGAAGGAATGACCTCTATCCATTTGGTAAAATAGTATGTAGCAGTAAGGATCCATTTATGCTGGGAAGAGGAGGAAGGATGTATTTTTCCAATGAAGTCTAAACCCCATTGTTGGAAAGGAGCCTCAACAGAGATTGGTTGTAAGGGAAAAGACAACATATTTCTTTTTCCCTAAAAAAATTGACACTTGTGACAGGTAGCTACCATTTTTTGGATATCTGGGAAAAGAGTAGGCTAATAGAAACCAGCCTTAAGGATCTTGTTAACTGTGGTTTTCCAGTAGAGATGGCCTCCACAATCCCCTTCATGAAATTCTTGCATAACCCCATCTAAATATTCTTTAAGCAAACATTTAAGCAATATGCCCCTAGAATATTTCCAGTACAAAACATTTTCTAGAATACAAAATTTTACAGCTTTCAATTTCAAGAATCTAGCTTTTGTTTTGGAAAAACCAAGAGGAGAATTTAAATTAAATAGAACATACAATATTTCTGCATACTAGGGAGAATTAAAGAATGCTTCCTCAATAGGTGGAGTCGCCAGCTCCTCTTGTTCATCCAATGAATGAAACATGTTGATATCTAGTGCTTGAAAATTGGTTTCAGCCATCAATTTGGCTAATCCCTATCCATTGATTAATTTGGTGGGTCTGATCTCCAAATAATACTCCAAGATGACAACAATCCACTTGCATCTTTTCCCATCAAGATCCTACATTAGGATTTATTTAACCACTATATTGGGCACAAAGGCAAAGATATGTGAATGTAGAATGTAAACTCTGAAATCCTTCAGTGCTTTGATCAAAGCAAAGGCCTACTTTTCCATGATATTGTATTTTAAAGGTGAATCTCTTAAAGCTTGGCTAAAAAATTCTATGGGCTGCTCTTTTCCTTCCCTATTCTTTTGTAGCAAGACAACAACAATAGCGTTCAATGATGCAAAGGAAAAAATATTGAAATCTTTGGTGAAGTCAGGGTTTATCAGAACTGGTGCTTTAGTGAGTAACTTCTTTACCAAGTCAAAATACTATTTAGCTTCCATGGTCCACTTAACTCCTGAATCTCTCTTGAGCATGTTAGTGATGTTTCTCAATAGTTCTGCAAGGTTTGGTATAAACCTTCTCAAAAAAATTATCTTTCCAATGAAGGATTGGAGCTCTTTGATGTTCCTGGGATGACTGATTTTAAGTATGCCTTCAATCCTGCTGGGGTAAATTTTGATTCCTTCTTTAGATATAATATGGCCCAGCAACTTTCCTTATTCTAGACAAAATAATGATTTTTTGGGATTCAGAAATAATCTGAACCTTCTGCACTTTTAAAAAACTCTTCTCAAATGGGCCAAATTCTCTTCATCAGTTTTTGAATATACTGTTATATCATCAAGATAGATCATAATGAAAAGACCAATATCTTCTGAAAAAGCAATGTCCATTGCTCTCTAGAAAGTGGCACCAGCATTTATTAACCCAAAAGGCATTTTTACATACATGAAGGTTCCAAAGGAGTGGTAAAAGATGTTTTGTTCTGATTTTCTGAATGTACCAGCACTTGATTATACCCTAAAAAACCATCTAGCAAAGAGATCCTTCTAGAGCCCACTACCTTTTGTAATATATGGTCCATATTTGGTAAAGGGTAGTTATCTTTAAGTGACACCTTGTTTAGATTTTTGAAGTCAATGCAGAGCTTGATCTCTCATGTTTTCTTTCTTACAGGCACAATATTGGAAACCCATTCAGAGTACCTTATTGGGACTATTATTTTAGCATCATACATCCTCTTTATCTCCTTCTCAACCAAGAGCATTAGAACAGGATTTATCCTGCGCAATTTTTGTTTGAAAGGCTTCTGGTTCCCTTTAACTAGAATCTTGTGCTAGATGGTATTAGTATCATAAGATTTCAGGTATTCATAGCTCCAAGCAAACACATCAATGAACTCCTTAAACAAAGAAATGTATTTTTGTTTTTTGGATGCTCGCAGTGTATTTGATAAATTTATCATCTTGGGTTTCTGTTCACTGCCAGATCGCACTTCTCAATATTTGTTTTTGTAGGTTCCATCTTTGGTTTCTTGGCTACATCATTGAAATAAATTAGTTCCTCCGAAGGAACAAATCCTCTAGGCAGGATGTTATCTCTGAATTGTGGTACCTCAATCTCTTCTTTTTCTAGGTCTTCATGTACCTCTGTTCTATGTAGATCATTATTTGCCGAAATAATAATATCATAATTATGAGGAGGTTCATCCATGTACGTTTGTTCTTCAATGGGATAGTCTTCTTCATAATATAGATCCAAATTGGATTCTTCAAAATCACCATTAGGTTGAAGAAAATTTTCAATTTATTTGTCATCTCCAAAGACTTGCCAATATCTCATATTATTAGGGACTGCTGGGTGGTGTTTAACCTAAATTGTATATTGTTTGTTAGGATCAGAAAACTGACAAGTACTGGCTGAAAATGCTAGCCCATTGGCAAGGATGTTTTGATTTCTTGGAATTGCAGCAAGGTCATACTCTTCAAATGTTTTCAGGAGGTTGAGGGCGAAATTTCTATATGTTCTCAATCTGGGATGTTTGGCTGAATATTCTCATTTGATTTATCTAATAACTAGCTTAGAATCCCCATGAATAGAAATTATTTTGGCTCTTAGTCTCTTCAGCAGTTGTAGATCCAAAGGAGTGCCTCATATTTTGCAATATTGTTGGTGCACTGGAAATTAAGTTTGTAGGAATGACCCTCTGTGTGGTTATTTTCAGTATTGCATACCCACACTCCTGATCTTGAGCCTACTTTGCCACAAGAGCCATCAAAACTCATGTTCCAAAAAGGTTCAGATTCAGACTTGTGTTGTACAATTTCTATTTGATATGCTTGTTCTCTATTTTGGTCCTCTTCTTCTCGTTAATGTCTTCATCATTATAAATAATGAATGATTTAAGGTCAGAATGAATAGAGTAAAGGGGGTAGTTATGTGGTTTTTCTTGACTGCTCACCATGAATTTTATTAAAGCCTCTCTATACAATCTTCTTTGTTGACCAAATATTGGTATGGTAGCATAAGTCATATCCATTTGGAGGGTCCCTTGAAGCTTAGCTCCCCATGAGCTTGATAAAATCATGCCATATGTAGGAGGGATGTCATCTACTACTATATCCATCACTATACTCTTGGCTAGTAAAGTAACACAAAGATCTTTGATGAGGCCTAGACATTTGACCTTGCTGAAATCAAATGAGTACAAATATTTGTAGGGTCTGGTTATCTCAAGGCCAAGTTTTTCCATGACTGCCCTTGGCATAAGGTTATGAGAGGCACTTGAATCTAACATGGCATTTTGGAGGATTTTACCATGAATATTCAAACTGATATAAAATGGGGGAACACCTCCCTCTTGGGACTTTCCCTCTACTTTTTGGCCCAAACAATAGTTCAGGTTTATCATCATTCACATTGGAAATGTCAGTAACTTCCCTAATATTCAGTGCCTTTAGGACTTGGGACCTATTTACATCCTTGTTTACCAATTCATTGAGAGGAATTTAGATCTTTATTTTAGCAATTTCGTTCTCGATGCTGAATGGTGTTTGTGTTTTTGGTAGATTTGAATCAGTCTTCTCAGGAGCTATTTTAGCAACAACTTCGGTTTGTTGACTTGCAGTGTGGATATCAACCTGAAAATTTTTGCTAGGGTTGACAGTTGGTTTACTAGTGTTTCTTTCCATATCATTATTTCTAGGGATATTAACAACTTTCTTTGAGCTTTCTGCTATTTTCTTGGGATCATTTTCAGGGACCTTTTTAGTAGAGTTTTCAGAGCTCTTTTTCTTGGAATTATCCAAGTTTTTCTTGCTCTTGAGGTTATATTGTCTATGTACCTCCATGATGGCATTCTCAAACCCTTGTTTATAATCTTCAAATTCTTCAAATTCTACTTCAGTTTGAGTCAGAGAAAATAAATCTTGGTATTCTTTAGTAAGGAGAACAAAATCCTCTTCATTAATTCCCGTTAAATTAATTTGGCTTTCTTTTAGTTCTTCAACCACTCCCTCATCTTCATCAGAATAATTTTCCTGGAATGGAGGCCTAATTTTCTGGTCCGGGCCTCTCTGTTCTCTGTGTCTTATTTGAGGGGGGTTTCTTCTAAAGTTTGGGTTTCTATTTTGAGGAGCTAGTTGATTTTCACTGGGGATAGCTCTCTCATTAAATTTGATTCTCTCCATATTCCCCACTAAGTTATCAATATTAGCATCAGATGTGGAGGCTATAGGCTCTTCCCTTATAGTGACTCACTTATCATTTCTCATTCTAGCCCTTTTTGCAATCAGATTTTCTTCCACACTTACTGCACCTCTATGAATGTCTTCTAATGTAGCAGGATCTCTTTGTCTAAGCTGATAAGCCATCTATAGATAAAAACCATTTGGGAATTTCATCAGGGCTAAACCTTGTGGGGGTTTCATGTGAGGAGGGAGTGCATTGTATGCACTATTAAACCTAGGTGGATGCTCTCCCCAACATTTCTCTTGATGTTTTCATATTCTAACAGGATTTGAAGAGGATTTTTCTTAACTTCCCATTTATTTATGAATAGCTGACGAAGGGCAGGGAGGTCATGGACACAATTCGGGGGCAAGATTTTAAACCATGTTTTTAAACCATGATTTTAAAACATTCTCAATTTGATAGTTTCATCATCTATCTCTTGGTAATCAAAAGAGTCATTAATTTTGTCCACATGTTATTGAGTAGTTTCAGGACCAGTTCCATCAAAATGTGGGATCTTGGACTGTTAATCTTGTGGTATAGGCACCACAGGTAATGGTAGTGCCAATGGGGTGTACCAGGCTACCATAATTGGTTGTGGGGGAACCCAAGGGGAATCAATAAGAGGAGGTTTAACCAAGGGAGGTGGAGGATTAAATGGAGGAAGGTGGACAGTAGGTGTATGAGTGGGGGTTTGGACACCCTGATGGGAAATTTTTAGGGAGATGATAGGAGTTGCAGATACACCTGGAAAAATTGACTGAGGATGAGCAGACTTGGAAACAATAGAGGGAGCTTATGCAGTGAGAGATAAATAAATTTATAGACTGCTAAAGGTGAGCATCATCAATAACTAAGGTGAGTTTTGCCACTAGACCTTGAAGGGAGTCAAAGTGTTGGAGAATTTAAAAGTAATATTGGGTGGAGATGGAGGCTTCCCCAACTGGCCTTTGTTGTAAGATAGATGGATCAAAAACTGTCTGGGTTGTCCAATTCTGAGATTTGGTTCTGAACAAGATTTTTTCATAGTGTAAGTCAAACTGGATGTCATGCAATATTGCAAGGTTTTCAGGGAGGGAACTTGCTTTGTGAAGGGGCTTACTAGTAGTTGGACTCTCTACTCTGGGGGATTTTCTTAGAATTTTCTCTGGGTTGTCAAGTATTGCAGGAGGATTTGGGTCAGGGTGGGATCTTGTAAATATTCTTCTTGGAGCCAGAATTTGGACCCCAAGCACAGATAGGCTGAATGTTTTACAAAAGTTGAAAAACCAATCTGTGGAAAATACTTGAATCACACAATATTTTGACTAGGGTTTCTGAGTTCTTATGAAATATTAAGCTTCTTCAATGATTCCCCAGTATGGTCACCATTATGTTGTGGACCTATAATTTATAAGATTGGAAAGAATAAATGATAGAGGACAACATCAAACCACTTTGGAGTCCAGGACCTAGCCTTTCTAGACTCAGAGAGGGCTCTCTCTATTTTTATGATTTAGCTTGATAGTTATAAATGATGATATTATGCTAGTTAGAGAGATTATGAGGGTTGTTTGTTTTGATTGACTATGTGGTTGGACAGATAGAGCTATAGAGCTTAATCCATTGGGCTATGGAGTCATAAAAGGTTGAATGGTGCATCAAATTTTCAAGGGCATTCATAGGGAAAGCTAACTATGCTGACTGGATCTTACTGGCAATGTGAATATGAGATGAAAGAAAGTAGTGGGTTCAGTAAATAGCTAAAGAGAAGTTAATAATTATTTAACTATACTTCAGAGGAAAACATTAAGATAGTAAAAACAGATAGAATTAAGGTGCTCTCTCAGCAAGTCTTAATCCAAATTTAATGTTTTACAATCAGATAAATTAATGCATGGCATGAAAGATAGAGGAAAAATATTTAACACAGAAGAAGAAACATCACCAATAACATAGCTCAAGAATCCTGTGAACAGTATCTTATTATTGATGCTCAGCAAAAACTACAGTGCTCCAATACAATGATCTTTCATAGTGTAGAGTCTAACAAAGGTCCAACCCTTGATAATGGAGATACAAGCAGTATTTAAATGAAACTACGCTGGTTGCCCTAATCTACTTTGGTAAACCTCATTAACTACAATTTAATTAGAACTTGATAACTATGGCCATGCAAGGCCTCAAACAAAAAATATCTCTGGCAAAACACCGACTATAAAATTAACTTCTGACTGTAACATTAACTTCAGCAACTCTTCGTAAATCAAAAAGTAGGCTAAAGGTGGCTGAGGTGGCCACGGAAAGGCAACACTGGGGGCGACATCTGGCTCTACTTTTTTGGGTCACCACTGATGAATTATTAAATATGGCACAACACTGACTTTTTTAGATCGCTCGATAGCTGTGATGACGTTTCCATTGTGCCCTTTTAGTCCTGGTACATGCACAATTTTCCCCACTCCTTCTTGATAGGGATCCTCGTACCTATGACCTGTCTGTACACTTCATCCACCTCTGTGTATTTTCTAAAATTAGGCCTAGTTAGGAAAACATGCTTCAGCTCATGTTGAATGAAGATATCGTTGCTCAGGAGATCCAAAAAAACCTTCTCGATCACGTTTCCTTTAATGTTGGAAAATTTGGTGGTATCTTTAGCCACTTCCCTGAGCTTAGTAATCTCCCTTTTGGACCAGCTTGTTGTTGATCACATACATTGAGGGCAATCCTCTGGCCCTCAGGGGCTCAATATTTTTCAGGAATCTTCCAATGGCCATGTCCAATTCATGACACTTATCTTACAATTTCCTCACTAAATTCCTTTTAGTGAGGACCCTTCTTACCTCTAGGATGGTTTTTTTCCTGTCTTGTCTTGTACATCCAACTCTTCTAGCTCAAAAATAGTTTTTGAGTTCAGAAATTTTATGATCTTGGGGGCTATTGTTGGCATATTTCCTAACTCCTGATTAGCTTTATCAATAGCCACCTTGCATATGTCAATTAACTCTTTCTGTTAAAAAATAATGTGGATGGAATGCCACATTCCATCCACTATCTCTATGATGCTTCCCCAAGCTATCAGTTTCATTTGACCCAATATGCCGCTGGCAGTGAAATGATTTTCTGCCTTCTCCAACCTTTATATCTGTTTCTTGGCTATCTCATGGGTAATTTCTTATTTTCCTTTTTGATCCCTTAGGATGCCAATTTTTGCATCCAAATTCTTGATCTCCTGTGTTTGCGGGGTCATGCTCTCCATTGCTTTGGACAACTGATATGTTCCACTAGATGCTCCAGCAGTTTCTAGAACAGTTGATGGAATGGATGAGATGGGGAAAAATTCTAAGGGGATGAGTGTTCCTCGAGTTGCTTATTCTTTTTCCTTCAACAGTTTCTCCATCTCAGTCTCCATTTTTTTTACTTTGGAATACTGTTCAATAAATATCTTCATCAATTCTACCTTTTGTGCCTCATCTTCCTTAATTCCCTTAGCTAAGGGGTCTTCTGTCACTGGAATCTTGAGATGTTTCCTAAGGGCTGGTATGTTAGCATTCTTTTTCTTTATGAGCTCTTCCACAGCCTGAGTATTTTTTGGGTCATGCCCAAGCTTCACTATTATGTATTCTAAAGTCTTGATCCTTGAGTCTCTAACCATGGCAGATATCCTCTCCATCTTGAGTTGTGATTGGGTGTTGGATAAAAACACCTACAGTTTTGACAAGTTCATAGCAGTACTTGTCAATGTCAAGGCTACCATCTCACCGGTATTCTTATGTAATTCCATCTGGTCAATAGGATGGATGTCCTTGGAACTAAACTTGAATGATTCTTTCTTATAATCTCCTACTCCTTGAGGCTATGGGACCAAGGCTTCTAGGAATTCCATATGCATCCTCCCTTTTTCAGTGGAAAAAGCAGACAGTAGCCTGCTTTATGAGCTTGAATTCTGCTTCCAGCATTGGTTGTATGTATTGGTATTTATTACTTCATTCCTCAAATATATCTCTTTTAATGTCTCAAAGACAATCTTCTCTTGTCCTTCTATGGCAGGTCTAGAAGCAGATGCTTGTAGACCTTGTTGCTGAGCAGATATTGTGGCTAATGATGTAGGTGAGGCCATTGCCTCTTCACCTATTGATGATGACTTAGGGGTGTCCATGATGTGAATCACTGTATGTTGTCATGATTCATCCTCCTAATCAATCTCCATATGAATTCGAGCCCTTTTGCTATATTTTAGCTTGAAATTTTTGCTAGCAGTATCATTCACCAAAGGTGACTGATCCTCTCTAGGCCTCTTGCTCCCTATCTCCTTCTCTGTTTCTTTCTCTTTGTCTTATTTTTCTTCTAAATTCATCGTTTCTTGTGGTGTTGGGGTCTGAAAACCTGAAGTGGAGATCACTTTTTCCTCTTCTTCTTGGAGGGTGTTGGCCACCCACTTTATTTGGTTGGCATACTGCTCAATGGCAGGTCTATGTGTATGAACATAGGGTGTGGGTCTATTTTCCACACTTTTCTTGGATATAATCCCTGTAGGGTCATAGGACCAGGTGAAACTGTGACTAAAACCCATTCCCTTCATTATTTTATCTGCCTCTTCTCCTACTGCTCTTTTGTTGCAGATGAAAGGCCCAACTTGTGTCTTGATCTTGAACTGAGCCTTCTTCCTTGCAGAAATGAAATGGAGCTCATCTGCCTTATGTACTCCAATGAAAAGACCCTCATGGAGAGGAAATTTGGCAATTTGTGATGCAGGAGCATCCTGCTTTATTTTCATTAAAATATTGTGTAATTAGGGGGTGATGTCTTTTTAATTATTTTATAAATTACTATGCTCATTTTTAATAAATTAAGAGAGAAATATCTGAGTGTTAGTTTTATTATAAATATTCTCTTAATAAATTGAGGATATGAGTGGAATTGGTTTGGGTAGATATTTTAGGGATTAGAAATTCCTTAAATGGAGCTTAGTTGAGTCAAAGAAGGGATGAAGATATTTTAGGATTTGGTTGAGATTTGTGTGGAGGAAATCATGGATTCAAATTAATCCATAATTATGTATAAATATGGAGTTTATGTGAGGATGGAAAAAAATAGAGAGGCACAGAGAGATAGAGAGAAATGGTGTGAGAGTTTATGAAAAGGGCCGAGAGCCGAGAGGCCAACAATTGTAAAATTCGGCCAAGGAAGGGTTTGCATTTGTAATTTTTGGTTGTAAGTTATGAAATTATTTTATTTTACTGTTTGGCTCTCTCTTCATATGTATTTTGAATCGAGTCTAAGTAGACTTTATTGAAGATTTAATTTAGGATTTCATGTAAGAGGAACACCCACTCTATTATTGTGTGCAAGGATATGTTTTGTGCAGAATCCCTGCATAATTTAGTAGCAGAGCTTAGGATCTGAGTAGTTTATGAAGTGGTTGACTCTATTGTGGTTTTAATTATTGAGAGAAGCACACTATTTTTTGTTGTGGGGCCTTCATTGTTCATTCAAAACGATGTTGACATATTAAGAACACTATTGGAAGAGTTGTGATCCCGTATAAAATGGATCACTATTGATGGATTCCATTGTTGTAAAGCCATGCAGATTGGAAGAATTTTTGTGCATATATCTGGAGATCTGTTGAAAGTCACGGACAGTGTGAAGCAGAGATCCACTGTGCGTTGATTTGTTCAATCCGTTGTGATAAGAGCGCTAGTGTGAAGGAATAATTATGCATTTGAAACAACGATGATGGCAAAAGCAACCTCGGGTTGGCTGGAGTGAAAGTGATAGGCATAGTTTCCATTGGAGTTGAAAACTTGAAGAAAACCAGCGAATGATGGAAATCTGTCGCCAAAATCTGGAGAGGTTTCAGATGTTAGACGCAGAGGTTGAAGAAGCTGGGGATCATGCGTAAAGTCAAAACTAGAATTCGATGGTGGTAAACAATGTGACACTCCTGTAGAAGATGCATTGGTCATATGAAATTATGGTAGTGGCGTAAAAGTCTGATTGCACTGATCGTAATGCAGAGGAAAGGTATACAATATTTGATTTTTCGGATACGATGGCTCATATTTGGCAATGATTTCAAAAATGCAGAGAAATTCCATACGACATTTTCTCTTTCTTGTGTGATGTCCCATGTTTGGCAATGACTCCATTAACATAGAAAACCATTATTACAGTCTTCTCCTTCTTGTGCCGAGATCTCACATATAGTAACGCATTCATTATTGGTTGTGTCAACATTTGTAATGGAATGGCAATTACGTTGGTAAATAGTGTAGTCCCAAAGGCAATTGCAACTTATAGAGCTTGACTAATATAAATCGTTTTCTATATGCTTTATAATTATTCGATATGGGTAGAGAATGGAAGTTTGCATGACGCGAGGAAGTCCAGATGCATTGTGGAGTTGTGGAGAAATGTCGTAAGGAAAAATGTGTGTTGAAGATTGCACACCAAGTCGATGTGTAGGCCTAGCTGTGAAATTGCACAAATTTTTTGACGCTGGCACCGTGGAGTTGTGGTGTGCGGCCAGTGTGACCTGGGATTCAATACTGTGTTAGCAGTCATATGAATACGATGATATTCTGAGTTTATACTTGCGTTAACAGTCCAACAAGTGAGATTGCATTGACAGTCTTGAAAATCAGTTTTATATATGTGAATTGGAATTCATAACTGCGTTGGTAGTCTTGATGACAGAAAATATGAATTGGAGTGGCACAACAGAATTATGATTCAAGGGAAAAGGTATGTTAAGTAAAATTGTGGGACTGAGCATATTATATGTTGACATTTTTGGTTTTATTAACCAAAATCGAAATTATAGATAAGAATTTTTGCGGAAGTGAACTATATATATGTCAACATGTAGTTCAAACCATAATTAATATTAAAGTGAGAATGTTTTAAATGTGGATGTATAAGGTGTTTTGGTTCCTATGTTTTGGCTAGATTGGCAAGACCAAAAGATAAGACAACATCAAACCACTTTGGGATCCTAGGATCTAGCCGTCCTGGATCTAGAGAGGGATCTCTCTATAAAGGCAAAGAATGATATATCTTTAAGGTTCGAAATGAGGTACTAGGCTAGGTATGAAGCACAAGGGGTTTTGAATTTGTTTGTTTGTTTGGATGGAGATCATTAACTGAGAAGGTTAAGGAAGAAAAGAAATACTAAATATAAGGATGTTTCAGCATGGGAAGATAGGTCAAAGAAAGGTTCATCCATTGGGATATGGAGTCATGAAAGGAGATTACTTGCAAAACAACCATCCAAGGGTTTCCATAGGGAAAATCATCTATACCAAAGGATCTTTTTAGATAGATGGTGGAATGGAACATTAATAAATGAGGTGAAATGAAAGAAACCAAAGTGCAGTCTGAAGATCAGGTAAGGACTTTGAACCTATCCTGCTTTGACATTCTTCAAAGGAAACTCTCAATAAAGACACAAAGGGTAGCTTAAGATCAGGTCAGATGTCATTTAAATCCCGACCCGATTTCAGCATACTCTTAAGGAAAACGTTTAAGATTTTAACACAGAGCAAGGCCTAAGATCAGAGAAGGAATTTTTCTTTTGACACTAGCTCAAAGGGATCTTAGAAAGGCCAACTGTTGGAAAAAGACCCTAGTGGACAGGGCTAACTCTAAATCCCTAGTATCCCAATTCTTCCAGCTGAAACCAGACAAGAACATCTAAGGAAACAAACCCCAAATTCATACATCAGTAAGCATGGACTAACCAACTTCTATACTTGTTAAATTATGATGAATTTTCTCTCAAATATACAATCAGCAGAAAACATTAAAGATAAGAAGAGCAAGAAGCATTAGGGTACTTTGCAGTAGTATATCCTAAGCTAGATCACTGATTCTTATCAAAGAATGATGGACAGTATGAAAGCATGAAATGAGACAATTGCAATAAGAAAACATCACCAGTAATATAGACCAGGATCCTGTGAAATTTGCTTGTTCAATTGATGTGCAAAACCAGTCACATGTAGAAATTATATAACTGATATGTTATATGTCTAAGATTATCCTGATCATACACTATTTGACTTCATGCACAATACATAATCTATTCCACCATTGATCATCATATGCGGAAATTAAATCAATTGCATGCACACATTAAAACCATAAAAATTCACACACATTAACACAGTGATTTACGGGAAAGCCTGAAGCTAAAAACCCCAACTATCTGTATATAATATATGTCATAGATATCATGTAACAATCCTCATACAAAGCTTCTCACAAGCTCTCAGTACAATCCAATTGCTACACACTAATCAGGCTAGATCTTGCAAATCCATGCACCGATCTTTGCCACCTGCTAGCCTGCCTCTACTGCGCAATCCCTGCTGAAGAATGGCTCTGAATGAACTTGAATTAGTTCAAACTTTCTCACACAATCCTCATTGGCATCTCCATCAATGTGTGGTGCAAAATCATGCAACACTATAGTCACAACTGATAGTCTACTTGCGCTTTCACCTATCTCTCCACTGGTCTCCACTGAAACTGTCCATGCACTGTAGTTAACTGATGTATTCTTTAGTTGATTAATGAGTTAATAATTAGTGAATTAATTAATAATTAATTCACACCACTCTCACTAGTGTATCAATCAGTTAGACTAGATACAACTAGCTCAGCTATGTTTAGATTAGTTAAACTGAACACAACTCCATTAACTTCCTCAATCAACTCCACCAAACTCTCTCACATGAGTTCTAACTGAAGTATCCATGCAATAGCTCCACTTAACCCTCAGGAATAGCGTAATTCCTTCTGTCAGCTCCTGTGCCACATCTGTGCACTTAGCTGAAGTGCTCCAAGAGAATAAGATAATGTTTATAGTCCAAATATTATTAAGAGCTAATAATATTCGACATATCTATTTTTAGACTGGCAATCTAAAAATAGATTCCACCCAGTATGTCTAAAAATAGAAGTCCATATATTTTTCCAACTTGACCAACCATCCACAAATAGCATCCTGCAACTCATATAATATGATCGACATGTCTAAAAATAGACATAGTCTAAAACTATACTTGCGCCAAAAATAGCTCGCGGGCCCACTTAGTGAAGGCGACTCTTTTCACTAAGCTCATCATCTTGTTGCAATATCAACATCACATACTTTGAGCTTAATGGATTTTTACGATCCAAACTTTCTCCTCCCAGCCTACTATTTACAAACTACTCAGCTACTTCCCCCAATAACAATTCTAACAGTCGATAAAATCCCTATCAACCAACAACCTTTTCAATATAATTTACAGGGGTTCTTATAGATGAGGAGGTGAAGTAATAGAGGATATAGTTGGCCCAATTAAATGAATAAATTTAATGTTTCTCGGCCTCTGGGATGGCTTGATGGAGAAGAAGTGACATGCTCCATACTTCATTAAATGGACCTTTGCTTGTATTCACGCTCTGGCAGTTTGTCTTTGACTTTCGGAAGCTCTGGTATGCAGGAAATTGCTTCTGAGCTACATATATGTCAATAAATCTCTGGCTGCCTTGACTGTGACCTGCGTTAATGGAGAATAGGACTGTAGGGGCAGTATGGGTTGATGGAGAGTGATTAGCCTCTCTGATTTGGTGTGCAGAGGCTATCTGCTGATGTGTCCTTTGTGTTTTTGTTGATCTGGCTCTAATCTTCACTTTGGCGCTGATACTCTCTGTTTAGCTAATGTTCACTACGTTTGGTTATTTTTCAAGCACGCAAAAGGTTTACACAGGCGGAGATGTTCATTTTAATGAAGGAATCCGTAAATCCCTAGCCTTCGTGAAATCTTTAAAACTTTGGGCAAAACCTTTATAACCTGTAAAAAACCAACAAAAGTGAAGAAAACCCGACGAAAAAGGTTTAGGATTGGTTTTGGAGGTTTGAGAGCAAGGTTAAAACAGAACCATAGATTTATATTAATCAATGGAGATCTACGGCTTAGATCCTTTCACGAAGTCATTTAGAAAGGTTAGATGGATGAAAGTAGGGGGAGGAGAGGTTAGATCAGAGTCGTCAGATTAGAGTAATCAATGGCCAGGATCGTTTGACGGGAAACAGTTGAATTGGAAATGAGCAGAGATGAACACACATCGGGACCATTGGATTAAAAGGTTTAACGGCTAAGATTGGGTCGGAGAAATGATTCGGGACTTGGTGGACTGGCAGAAAAAGTGCAATGTGATTAGATCCTGGCCGTTGGATCTGTAAGAATGAACGGTCGAGATTTGATCAGGGATCGCAAATCGGAGGAGGTGAAAGGATGGCACTTAAGATTTTGCGATGCGTTATTAAGCGCTAGCCGTCTAATCTGGAACAAGATCGACAGTGGAGACTAAATCGGCAGGGTAACGATGGAGAATTATGAGCAGAGCGTGATTAGATCCCAACCGTTAGATCTGTAGGGATGGACGGCTAGGATTAAATCACAGTGGAGAAAAGGAGAGGGGACAAAACACCGAGGTCTTTGGGTTTTTCATTTGCGATTATGCGCTGACCATCAGATCTAGGAGTCAGATTGATGGTCAATATTCAATCCGAGGGGTAATGAGGAGTGGTGATGGGCGGAGAAATGGTTTAATCACGACCGTTGGATTCTAGGATCAGACGATTAGATTTGAATCGGGGATTGCACCGGCAGTGGGAAATTGCGATGGATGGGCACGATGCGATTAGATCTGGGCCGTCGGATTAGAACGGATCAACGGCTGAGATTGCAGCGGAGATCGATGGAGTAAAGGCTCATCGCATCGGGAAATTTCTGAGGAACAAAGGAAAATTCGGAAATGTAGAGCTCCGATTTCGATTTGCGATTGGGGCTAGCGCCTGTTCCTGGGCACAGGTTATATGGGGGAGGTGTTAACAGAAATAAGCCCTTAGGGGCTTAACACTATAAAGGAGCGGGGAAAGGTATTTTATGCGTTTTAAAGGGATTTTTTGGGGTTTTAGTGCCCGGTTGTGGGACCAAAGGTTTATGAAGAAAGGGGTTAAGCCTTATAAGCCCTCGGGGGCTATAATACTAATATAGTGTAAAATAGGGTATTTTAGGCCAAAAACAGAGTTTTTGAGGCTAAAGGGAGGGTTCCGGTAGAGGAAAAAGCAGGTTTTTAAACCAAATCAAGGGCGCTGTAAGGTTTAAAAAGGGGATTTTGATGATTTAGAGGGCTAATGAGGGATTTTAGAGGAATTTTGAAATGGAAAAGGAGGTGAAAATGGAGGCTTTGTGGGAATAAAATAGGGCAAATGGAGGCCTTTTTGAGCATTTTCTTTCACAAACAGTGAGGTTTATCATATGGAAACAGCAGTGAAGATTTCTTCAAAGGAAAAAGGCACATAGAGGCTTCAAGAATGAAATATTTTCAAGGGAAATGTTTCTCTTGAAGGCTCAGAAACATTTTTAGCCACCTGTTTTCTATGTCAAAAATTTATAGGTGGCTAACAGTGGCTCCACATGGGGATGGCATCTTCTTGAAGGTGTCAAGAATCTCAGAGAATAATCTTTGGAAGTAGGCCACATGCATGGTACTTAACACATATTTTTCTTTTCTTGGATCAGCTGCCACAATCATGAAGACATTATATCAGAAAAAAATATTCCTTCAAACAACTACCTACCCATCCTACAGTCCTAACATTTTCTTCAAGGTGCATTTGGACTTGCAGACCTTCTTCATCATTCATTTTTTTACAAATAGGAAAATAACCTATCTACTTCTACCCTTATTACTCCATGAGACCAGATTAGACAGTTGGCCTCATAGCTTCTCTACCTAAACTAATATCTGCCAGGATTAAACTGTCTGGCAGACTTCTTTCTCTACATTCTAAGATAGAAATTGAAATGCAGCCAAACCAGGATTAGACTGTCTGGTTTCCTGGACTTTGTAGAAATTAAAACAACTAACTAAATGCTCATAGGCTGAGCTTTATTGAGACTTCCTACCTACCCTACTCTAATTCGAAATCTCTGATGCTCTAGGTGATACAATAATGCTAGTGCAGCCAGTCAAGCAGTAGCAAAAAAGGATGGAAGAACTGACTGCTTATCAGAGACAACAATAGGGTACTCTGCATGTGGGTCTTCAAAGTTGAGGCCACCACCAATGGTGACCACTTCTGATGTATTTGGCTCTTGCAAAGGATCAAAGCTTGAGAACTTGAGCCAATCAGGGCCTCCATATATTCTTCCATAGTGTTGTGGATCATCTACATTTTCTGCATATCCTTTTCTATTTTATTTTGAAGATCGAAAAATAACAAAAAAATATAAAATTTAGAAAAAGTATATGCTATAGTATAATGTTTTTATACTGTATCATAAAAAAAGAAACGTTTCTACAAGCTCGATGCAAATTAAGTTTATTGTTAAACTTTATTTGAATGTGTATTATAGTTCCATGTTTAAATGTCGAGCAAGTCTCTGAGCGGAAGCATTAAGTGTTGAAGAAGATGATCAAATGCGGAGGCGCAAAGAGCTCGAGAGTTATTGAATCGTGTGCCCCCGCAGTTGACCTGTTTGACCATGGGGTAAAACACGATCAACAGTGTGGATTCACTACGGGGGGTCTAGCTAAAAGTTGCTACCGTACTCCAGGAGCATCCGCGATGACGTCATGAAGCCATGTGGATGACAGCTATAATCCACAAAAAGCCTTATCAATGGCTTTTTTTACACATCAGTTCAGGCATTTAATATGGGTTTGCGCAGCTATTAAATTGATCCTTATTTCATTTTCAAGTCATTTGTAATTATTTTCCCCTTTGAGCCATGTCATCGCCACCTTTTCATTCCCCATTACCCTACGGTTAACTTCTATTGTTTGTTCAGCCATGGCCAAGCAATTTTCCCTACCTGGTTCGACTAGCCACATTTCCCTCATGGACAGTGAGCAAGACATCCAAGATATTGTGTCTTCCGTAAACCACCCCTCTTTTATCATCAAGTAACCCTAAATATCGAGAGTTCCCCAGTCTTTTCTTCCATGAAGAAATCTGGTGTCCTGTCTGCGTGTATCCCAAAAGCTCATTTCTTTCTCGAATTTATCTATTGGCTGGTTTCTTCAATGTATCTTGGTAAGTTCTTTATAATGAATTCGCAGGGGGAGAATGTTCTACAGGTGTCGACGCAGTTAATTCGCCAAGCGTTTTTCTTCCCCGAAGATGAATCACCACTTCAGTTCTCAGAAAGATCATTGGAAAGTTATTTTGAAAACCTTTCAGGAGAAGAATTTAATCAGTGTATGTTTTATTTGAGACCGAATTCAAAATAATTTCAACCAGAAGCTGAAGAATTCAATTTGGAGATTTTTTATGCTGAGAGTAGACCAGTCCTGAGTTGTATTGCAGAAATTCTGGGCAGAGATAATGACCATACAGTTGATAAATCAGTATTAGGAATGTACGCAATAATGATAAAACCAGGGACAGTTCTGGATATTCCTTCTTTCTGGCAAGAAATTGTCAACTCTCAGTTGATGAGCTTTTCTCTCACAGGTTACTTTAAATTCCCCTTGTTAATTGTTTATTTATTCTTATATCAAAATGTTGAGGAATTTATGAGTTTGGGGCTAAATATAGTGGATATCAACAAACGAAAGCAGTCAGTTATATTTTGGACTGAAATAATTAGAAGAGAAGGAAATGAAGCAGGTTTGTTTGATTTTTCCAGTCATTATATGTCAATTGCTTACAGAGTATTGAATGGGGTTTCTCCCCCTTGTTTTCTACCAAAAGCCAGAGAGTTTTTATAGTTGGGACCTAGTTGCAGGTTTGGGGATTGGTTCCTGTTTGAGGAATATTCTGAGATAAGATTGTATAGAACTAATATCGAGCCTTACAGGCTCCCAAAATTTGTGCCTATTAGGATTTTTGCCCTTGAATTCATCAGACAGAGTCTCAATGTAGATCAGGTGCATTTTGTTCCCATGAAGAAAGGTCTCATGTATAAGTTGCCCATGAGTGTGGGACCCTTTGTGGTAAATACGAGACAAGCATTTCGTGAAGTGTCCAAGTTTTTAGAAGAGACACATCTATTACTGGGTGAGAAATGGTCATATGATCCCCATGGGGTGATTTCCCAAAGGAGAGTTGAAAATGGATATTCTGCTTTTACTCATGAAAGCAGACCTGAGCAAGAAAATCTGGCAAACCCCGAAGAAGTAAATTCAACAAAAACAAGAATTTAGACACCTATTATAACTGAAAGGATAAATAAAAGAAGTAAGGATTCTGTTGTTGAGTTAGATAATGAAGAACCAAGAGAGGAGAAAAGAACTAAGTTGGCTGAAGATCATTCTTCAAATTCACCAGTTTTCACCTTCCATATAAATGAAGATCAAAATGCTCCCTCTTCTCCTAGAGGTCATGAGCTTTACCAAGAAAATGTGCCCTCAGTCAAACAGGTGTTTACACAGATTGAAGAGAAGAATCAAAGAATAAAAGCTAGTGTGGAGGCTCAGGCAGAACATCACATAGCTACTAATCAATCTAGGTTGCTAACTGTGATGGATCTCGAGAAGGATCAGTTCAGGATGGCTTTAACACATCCAACAGGGATGTCTCTTGGATCTTCAAGCAGTTTTAATGCTGTAAATATAACTATGGATGTTAAAAAGATCCCACTATTGGATAATATGAATCTACATATGCAGACTGGACAATTAATTGTCAATGATCTAACTAAGACCAATGCCACGACTGTTAAAGCTGAAAATATGTTAGCAAAAGTTATCAAGCAGTTCAAGTTGGAGAAGGCCAATTCAAGGGCCTTATCAGTTCAAAATGAGGAATTGAAAAATATTATCATGAAGATTGGTGTAGATCCTAGTGACAAATCTGCAGTATAGAAGCTCATGAAGAATGCTGAAATAGATATATCCACCCTGAGGAAAAAGCTGAAGTTACCTGCTGTAGAGCATTCAATGGCTGCGAAAGTGGCAGAGGTGGAGAAAGAGAAAGAGGAACTTCGTCAGAAATTGTTACAAAAGGATGAAGAGTTGTCTAAATTAAAGCATATTGCCATCTCTTTACAAAATCACATTGAGAATCATACTTGTACCTTTACTTTTCCTACAGGTGACACAGATCCCCAAGCACAGATTGCTCAACTCGACATAGAAATGAAGATGGCAGAAAGAGATCACAAGCAAGCTCAGTCAGAATTAGAAATGGCCACAAAGATCATACGGTCATTAGAGAATGAAGCTGATCAGAATAAACAGAAGTTACAAAAGGCTGAAGCTGAGATTAAAGATCTCAAAGAGAAATTAAAAGGAAACATCTCACTTATAAAGGCTAAAGATATCATTTGGGGTGAAATTATCTCAGAAATGAAGTCCAATTGGAACTTCTTGAATATAGTTGCAAAGGAGAAAAGCCTTATCTCAGAACATGAAAAAGAGATGCTATCTTATAAGCAAACGACAATTAAAAGAGCCAATTGGGCTAGGAAGTTCATAGACTTTATAAATTCCAAGTCAGATGAGGAATTAGAAGACATGGGAATACAAGATAGATATTTTTATGTTGTGGAGGTTAATAAGATGATAATTAGGAATGAGCTTCGGAAAGTTGCAGAAAAGAGGCTACTAGAAATCAAAGAGACAATGAAGAGGTTTGATATATCATTTGATAAATTGACAAGAATAGGCTTACCTTCATGTTGGACAGAGAAAGGAAATATTCTGATATGGAAATTTTATGAAGACTCATTAATATTGGCAAAAAGCAAGGCGGATAGCAGGCATGAAAAGATGCAGATCTTAAAAGGGGAAACAGTGTTCAATTTCTTGCAAAGGCATTTTAATTTGTTATGGATGGTGAAGACCCTCTTCATAGAAATACCTACACACAGTCAGATTGTTGCATTCAAGTTGGAATATCATAGTTTCAAAAATTCTTCAACAACCCAAAGTGAGATATGGAAAAAATGCAAAACATTCTCAATGGACTCAGCAAAAGGAATTCCAGCATCTCAGCAAAAAGTAGCCGTTGATTCAGCAACCGTATTAGAAGCGGTCATTCTTATAGATTTGGAATTTTCAATTTCATGCTATGTTATTTTCTCAAAATCATGTAAATTGTAATAGGACCTTTTTGAGGCATGTACCTCTGTAACTGCAAGTAGTTAAAGTAGTTAGAATTAGTTTCATCGCTGAAACTGTTTTGTTATTTTGTATTTAGGGAAAAGTCCAAGAACAAAAAAGGTTCCGAGTTTTTGAACCTTGTAGCCAAATTTTTGTACGGAAGAATAGAAAATCAATGAAAGAAGTATGCAAGTTTCTACTATTCTGTTTATGCTGAAAAGTTATCCAGTTTACACTGTGTTTTCATATCTGTGATTAAAATAGAGTAATTTGAGCAGCATGTCTCTTTATACATGTGTATTTAAGAGTTAAACAAACCTTGATGTGCGCTCCTCTATTTTAGCTTTACCTTTACTTAATTCTTCAAGGTTTTAAAACGATAGATTCTATTTGAAACAACATATCAGATTTAAATCCTCTTTTCATTTTCTTCCGTTCGTTCATTTAAGCATAAGTAGAATATAGCATTGCAGAACATACATGGATTTGATATTTAAAGGTTACATAATCAATGTTTAAGGGTTTATAAGATAGAGACAGATATATATTCAGTGACATAATTAGATAATGTCTTAAGCATAGATTCCTTATCACAGCTAAGGAATTTTTTCTTAAGGTACAACACACACGATCAACAAAAACATGATAAAATCTTTCTTCTTTAAGGCCTTCCATGATTGGTAGGCTATTTGCATCCCTGACAGCTTCAATCACTGCATTTGCAGTGTGGCCTTTGAAATCACAATCATCCTTTTCCTGGTTGGGAGTATTTAGCAGGTGAATTTCAACCAGGATTACTTCTTCTTCCACTGGACCAAGGAAAATATTTCTTTGGGAAAGAAGATCTTCCTCATCTTCACTGTAGCCCGAACTAGAGGACTCATCATATTTGGCAGTGTTGTCCTCTGGTAACCTTGGCAGGTTTTGTTGGAGTGGACTGAACTCTGTGGAAAGATTAACATATTCTTTAGCAGGGGTTTCTTTGATTACCTCAACCCTTTCAGGAGAAGGCTCAGGATATTCATCTTCCTCAAGATTTTCTTCATTTATTTCCTCCTCATCCTTTGAGCTAGAAAGTTGTTGACTTCCATCTTCATGGCAATTATTACTGATGATCTGAGATATAACAGAGTGAAGATTCATCGAATCTTTGTCTGCTCTCAGGCTTTCAACACTTTCCTCATCAGTATCATAGATAGCCTGCATTGGCTCATTGCTTTCTTGAAGTTGCTGGTCATGACCTTCCTCCCATAGATCTTCTGATGATGGTCCTGCAAGCTTAGTTTCCCTTTGGAAAAAATCATCATCAAATAGATCAAACCTAGGAAAATCATAATTATAAGCAGTGTTACCAATTAAAACTTCTGGACTCTCAGCAAGTCTTTCTTCAAAACAATCTGCAAGTTCATCCTCTGATCTAAACTCTGGTTCATCATACATGCTTTGCATATTGCTTATGTCTTGCAGAGACCTAGTTTGCTTTTCCTGAGGACAAGGTGTAGGTCCTTTCCAATCATCATTTCTAGTTTCAACCTCATATTCTTCCTCCTCTATTTTTAGCAAGGCGTTGGCTGTCTCTATCAATCTTTCCAACTTGTTTTCTAAAGAGATCTACCTTTTTTGCTCTGCTTGGTCCTTTTTTATTTCTTTTAATATTTCCTCCCTGCACCACAGGTTGTATTCGACAGTAATTACTACATTCTACATCTCTTCCAGGCTTGAAGGCTCTCTTTCTCTTATATGGAATTCCACCTCAGGGTCAAAAGAACTTGGATAGTGCAATAGGGCCCATCAAAAGGGTGGTTTTATGTTAGTAGGTATTGCATTGTATACCTTATTGAACTTGGCTAAAAAGTCTTGTACTTTCTCTCTTGGTTGTCTTCTCAAATTCTGATATTATTCTAGGATGAGGAAGACATTTCCTGGGACTACCCATCTATCACGGAAAACTTGAGCAAATTGATGAAAGATGAAAATTCTTGCAGTTGGAAGGTTTGTAAACCAAATCTGAACCTTTCCTTGTAATGACAAGGCAAACATTCTAATACACACATCGTCTTCTTCTATTTCATATAAGTCAAGTAAATCCTCAAGATTTTGGACATGCCGCTCAACAGTGATTTTCGATTTCTCTCCATAAAAAAGGGGCAGATTATTTGTAAGTCCTACAAGAAGGGGTTGGAAGATAAGAGGCAAAACTAGAGGCTTATATCTTTCTATGACCTTTATAGGTGTAGGTAGTGCAACAAGAGGCTTATGAATGCTTGAGGTTTCATTAGGAGTAAGAGATACAGTATGAGGCTCTTGTCTCACTAGGTCTTTCATAGGTGTATGGGTCTGCTCATGGTCTGAAGACTGAGGCTTGACATCTTTCCCATACTCAATGTGGGTCTCTTCTTTGTACACTTGATCAGGCTTAAAGAAGGATAGAACGTAGTGGGAGATAAAAACAATGAATTCTTTAAACCAAATCCAGCCTAAATGTTCTATCCTTTTATGAGGTCTGGCCATATTTCAGGTTCTTCCTCTAGTGGAGTCTTTAGGTCTATTAGGAATTTCGGAGTGTGGAGTCACCAGGTGGATGAATGTGAATGTTTGAAGCAGGTTGCTGTCCACCATTAGCAATTTAATACTAATCTAACCAGAGATTTTGGATTTCTGAGGTCCTAAGGATGTATAAGATGGAAACACTCAGAAAGTTCCCTAGCGGAGTCGCCATTATGTTGTGGTTCCTATGTTTTGGCCAGATTGGAAAGACAAAAAGATAAGACAACATCAAACCACTTTGGGATCCTAGTATCTAGCCCTCCTGCATCCAGAGAGGGATATCTCTATAAAGGCAAAGAATAATATATCTTTAAGGCTCGAAATGAGGTACTAGGCTAGGTATGAAGCACAAGGGTTTTTGAATTTGTTTGTTTGTTTGGTTGGAGATCATCAACTGAGAATTTTAAGGAAGAAAAGAAAGACTAAATAGAAGGATGTTTCAACATGGGACGATAGGTCAAAGAAAGGTTCATCCATTGGGCTATGGATTCATGAAAGGAGATTACTTGCAAAACAACCATCCAAGGGTTTCCATAGGGAAAGTCATCTATACCAAATGATCTTTTTAGATAGATGGTGGAATGGAACATTAAGAAATGAGGTGAAATGAAAGAAACCAAAGTGCAGTCTGAAGATCAGGTAAGGACTTTGAACCTATCCTGCATTGACATAATTCAAAGGAAACTCTCAATAAAGACACAAAGGGTAGCTTAATATCAGGTTAGATGTCATTTAAATCCAGACCCGCTTTCAGCATACTCTTAAGGAAAACATTTAAGATTTTAACACAGAGCAAGGCCTAAGATCAGAGAAGGACTTTTTCTTTTGACACTAGCTCAAAGGGATCTTAGAAAGGCCAACTGTTGGAAAAAGACTGTTTCGAGGAATTAACACCCTAGAGGTTGGTTGGGATACAACCTCCACAGAGCAGGGGCGTGCTACTTAATAGAGACTCACACAACCATGCATGTTCAGAAAAACTAAATAGAGCAGAATGAGAGATTTACCCGTTGGTCCTACGTTTGAAGTAGATCCACGTGGGGTCCAAACCCCCAGCAACCGTCCTTCCTTCTTAACCTGAAATACAAGAAGAAACCAGCACAAAGGACAGGTTGTACAACATATATCTACTCTAAATGTCAGTGAGATTCATATTCTCATACATAAAAGCATACACTAACACGTTATATGGATCCGAGTCTCAGATTAATATGGATCCGAGACTCAGATTAATAGGAGTCTTGTCCAGCCCTTGCCTCGCTAAGACTCCTTCCAAACTGGTGCATACGAGATAACATATAAAAGGATGTGTATCTCAAGGAAACAAGGGTTTCCTACAATGAACTGGGAAAGTGCAGGAGGCACGGGGAATCAGACTTGGATAGGGAATACCAACAGAGTATAATATCAATAATTCTCTCTCTCCCTTAGGCCATACACATGAGGGCTTTTTATAGTCCCTTCAAGTAGTTTCAGCAGTTGGAAAGAGTTGGCCACGGGCTGGGGTGGTTGAACTACCTGAGTAACCATCAACCCAGCGCGAAATTAGGGATTTTTTATATATATTTTTAATCATTTTAATGGCATACGCGGAAAAGTCTAGCTGAACTCGCGTATACACGCGGAAAAGTATGGGCATAGTCGCGTATGAGGGATTTTACACTTTTTTTAAGTGAATTTGTCCAAGTCTGTAGGAATGGGTGCCCAAAAGCCATAAAGCAATCATGAATCATGTCAAAGTGAGAAATGATGCTATAACAGATGCCCCCTAATATATGAGGTCAGAAGGGGTACATGATGGCCGAAATGTATTATGCATATAGAAAGAACTTCACAAGGACAAGAGAGGACTTCACCAGATTTCAGCCTGCCAAAAACCAATGAAAGAAACCAGAGAGTCAACTCATGCTGAGGCGGGCATGCCCATGCTCAATCAAAAATACATCATATATATAGAAAGTACTGAAATAGATCCAACATGTATACAAGTATAGCTGAACTGTAAGTACACAATGAATCATCTGAGCATGGCCCGGAAATACAAGTCTGAATCAATGTCCAAGTATCACATATAGAAAGCTGATCAAAGATGGTGCAACTGGATGTCTGATCAAGTAACTGAATCTCCAAGTACCGGATCATAAGAGGTGGATCAAACGGTACAATCACGCAACTCGGGGACCAACATATAAGATGCTGCTGTGCTGAACTGCAACATATAAGGTTGGACGGCATCATTGTCAGATACTGAAAGGACTTTCAAAAGTGAACCGAGACATGCTGATGCAACCCGAGGTCTTCACCGATCACGATGGCACAATTCTACACACTGGGAATAAATGAGCTGAAGTCGACCATGTGAGAAATCATTGGATTACCAGGCATTGATGTATCCCGTTAACCAATGCGAGACAACCCACCGATAATGATAATGAGTGTCAAGGTGCCCCAGTACAATCTGACAAGTGCGAATGAATGAGTTGAAGTCGAACACTTGAAAGAATCTACCAATCAGGAGGCAATGATGAATCCCCACTGTCGATAGCGAAGAGTCTGCCATTGATGACTGCAAACCCTAAGGTACTGAAAAAAAGACTCTAGACCTTATTCCCAGAGCAATGAGTCGGAGTCGATGGGAAAAGATCTGCTGGAAGGAAGGCATTAAGGCATCCCACATCAGTCCAGCGCGAGTGTAACCCGGAGGCCAAGATTTGGAAGGAATCGGACGAAGTAGAGTGATGGAACCAAAACCGAAGTACGTTTCCGACGTGCACAAGATGAAGCTAGCGCACGGAAGAAACCCTCTAAACCAACCAATAATGAAAGCTGACACAGAGGCGAGAAATCCACCGATAGGGTTAAATGGAAATCCAGGTACTGCACGAATCCCAAGTGTGATAATGTGTGTTGGCGTCGAACACAGGGGAAACCACTCAGTCAAAGACCCATGATGATGATCAAATGCTAAGCATGAGGTCACCTATCAATGATGGAAATAGGCCCAAGGTGCGGCTCTAGGTTTGCTCTCAGAGCAATGTGTCGTAGTCGATAAGAGACAAACCCGCCGGCAAGAAGTCAATGGGGACCTTCTCAAACCAGCACGAGCGGAAGACCAAAACATCTGATGTGATAGAACATGATACTGACAAGACCGGGAAGGCCGACTGAATAATGAGTCAAGAGACACCGCAGAATGGCCGACTCAGGCTAGACTTCCCTTGAACAAAAGCACGACTCTGTGATGACCATGGCAGTAAAAAGTGACACTGTATAAGTCTGTCATGCAGAAGGCAAAACAAACTCTCCATATGATTGGAAGAGATAACCAACCGGGGGAGAACTGACAAGTGAAACATGGTAAAGGCTGAACCTAGGTCAAAACTAAAAACCATCCCAAATGAAGGAAATATATATAAGTATATGTGCTTTGTTCAAGGGCGACAAACTGACTCTGTACTGCCATCAAAACAACGAAGATACATCCCGTTCCCGCTCTTTTTGTTATATTTGATTTTTTTGTCTTTTTCATAATAAGCCTCAAAAAGAATAAAAGAATGCTATGGTACAATGGATAGAACGAGTATCAAGAAAGCAGATGCACTAGTTCCTGGGATTGGAATAATCCTATGCTCAATGCAAGGTGGCGAAAACTGGTCAGTGATACTCAGAGGAACGTTCCATCCATGGGTACAAAGGTGTCAAGTCGTGATAGCTAAGTGCATGCAATGGTTAACTTATACAGAAAGTCAAGGTCAAAAGTTGGCTTAAACATCGAGTCCAAATGAAGCCGGCTAAAGGCCAGGATAAACAAGTAGCCAATATGCAATGCAGTAATACAACTTTAACGACACCAGGGAGCCTCTAGGGTAAAAGCCAGAAAAATGATAGTGATGAAGAAGAAGAATGAAGCTTCAACACATAAGACATGGCGGGACTAAAGAGGACTCCCGAGCCTACATAAAACGCAGCATGGGCAACAAGTGATAGCGAGGAACTAACTAGGAAGCCCATGTAAAGGAAAGCTCTACCATCAAGTCATGATTAAATAATCGGCGAGTGAAATGGGTGTAATACTCATGACCTGATGGGATTGACCCTAAGGCAAGTGATCAGTATGGAGGCTAGAATGCAAGATGCAACGGAAAGTGATTCCCTAACCTATATGCCAGTGAAGATCATATACCTGCCGTGAAGAGTCGGAAATCATGGATCAAAAACCAGGAAAAATCTCAAAATCGTCAAAATGTACCTGAAAACATACCAAACTGGGCACTTCCAAGCAATCAAGTTATACAGCATAAGATAGATCGAAAAAATAAGCATAAGGAATTTTTTGCGAAAATTTTCAATTTTTAGCCATAAATACACAAATTACCTCTCAATTGGTTCATTATTGCATAGCTGATTTGGAAAAAGTGCTCTGGAGCTAAAAACTTCTTTCGTCAAATCAGGAACAACCGACCGTCGGAATTCAGCGAAACTTCAGGTCGGCTCCTTAATCATCCTGTTTATTCATTTTGTCCGTTTGGAAATTAAAATTAAGTGATTTTTTGCTTAGAAACCCTTGCTAAAAATTGCGTATCTGCGCATACGCGGGTTTAATGAAGGCAAGCCGCGTATACACGCGACTGTGCACAGGGAAAGTCGCGACTGCGCAATTCCGATTGCAAAAAAGCGTTTCTAATGCAAATTTTGATGAAATTTCTCAGGATGACCATCTCATGGAGGGAACGTGAGCATAGCGCAATAGACCAAGAGGTCATGCAGGATCGCGCAGCACAAAATATCCTCCGAAACTGCGGATTGTTCAAATTCTTTAAAATGCCCAATATGAAAAGTAATGTGCGATTGTTAGAAATGCTCGTAAATTACTGGGAACCAGATCAGGATTGCTTCATAATTGATCAGATGCCACTACGCATAGAAGTGGAGGATATATATTTCATCACTGGACTCTCCAAGAGGGGAGAACCAGTGGACTTGCACGGAAAGCCCCTGGGAGGGTTGACCGTGGAAGATTATGTCCACCTATATTGCGTAGATAATTCCAAAAAGGTTGGTACACAGATTGCAATTAGAGATATCAGGGATTTGCACATGAAAATCCTCCTGTTCACCATCGGCAGAGTGGCAGGATCTGCCTCACTACATCAGGCGTCCAGGACGCAAATGAGCATCGCAGTAGAGTGTTTAGTTCATGTGTACGATTGGTGCACAGCCCTGCTACTGAACATGAAACAACAGCTGACCTCCATTCGCCAAGAAAAAACAAAACACTTTGGCTATGGGACCATTTTGACAACATTCTTCTTTGAGAGGATTCCAGCTTTGAGACCCAGAGTCATCTCGACTATCAGCAGCCCGCGGGACCCAAGAATTGCCCGTTGGGCAGACATGATGAAGAGACTGGGGGGCAGTGAGGTACCCCGAACCACGTGGGACGATGAGTTCTTCCTGTGGTGGGGAGAACAGATCATCGCAGTGGACGACTACCCCTATGCTGGGATGGACTTCCGAGGAGATCCGGATCTAGTACTTCCACCCGGCGCAGCATGGGGAGTAGTAGGTAAGTTTTTTGCAAAAAATTTTGACTTATATGATTTTTTGGATTTTTTCAATTATGTATGAAAAATGAAAAACAAACATGTTTTTTGATTGGATTCATAATGACTGACAATTAAAAATGATCATGTTTCAGATGTTGGACCAGTTCGTCCTGAGGGCCTACCGCGCCATAAGCGCCGCAGAGGTGAGGCAGAGACAGTGGATTCCGACAGGACTCTCCAGGCCGTGCAGAGAAACTTGGAGGGACTGACCCGCCAAATCCCTATGGCTGTCGTGGAGGACTTGCCGGAAGCCGTCCAGAGACGGGTTGTAGGAGTACCCCGGGACTGGGTTAGACTATTCCACCGTGTGGCCACTGCAGTTATGTTCTATAGGAACACGACTTCTGGGCAGGGTCCTCAGGAGTAGACAGATTTTATATGTTAGATGACTGTATATTCCTTTTTTGAGACTGAACATGATGGGGCATAAGCCCAAGTTTTGTACGAGATTATGGATCCAAATTTTGTAAAGTTTTTGACACTCCGATGATATATATACAGCGATATTTGATGTGATGTGATAAATGTATCAAATGTATGATGTTTTTGATGATTAGAAATTTATTGTATTGAATGATTAATATGCCAATATAAAGCTTGATTAGCTAATGAGTCAGCAAACCAATTGTCAGCTCGAGGAATATGAATGAATGTTAAAAATTGAAATGACCTTTGTAACAAACGTACCCTCAAGAACAATCTTAATAAAAATGGATCTCGTACCCGATAAGTGTTGTTCAACTACGACACCACCAGCTGGGAGTCCAAGAAAACTACCAACGAATCAACACCCAAAGATATTGCCTCCGAGAGTAGATGAATGACTGTAGTGTATTCTGCTACGTTATTGGAAGCAGGACCAATGCAGACTCCTCTTGATACGAACAGCTGACCGGAAGGATAATGAAGCACCCAAGCCGCGGAAGCTAAGTTCCGGGTGTGTCTACTAGCACCATCGGCGAAACCAAAATGACTCATGACATCCAACACAACCTTCCAAAGCAGATCAAAAAACATCACCACCTCATCAAAAATAAAAAATCAATCAAATATGTACAAAGCAAAAACTACTATATACAAAAGCAAGATGCCAGACCGAAGCCTAGGCATAATACTTTTTCAAATAGAGCCCATTTCGGGGCTCCGGCAACTCGTTCCCTTTGAAGTCAACCAAGGTATAAGCTCCTTTCTTAAGGACTTTTTTAACGATATAGGGGCCATACCACATCGATTTAAACTTTCCTGCCCCCAAGGCATATTTTTCTTGGGCATAGACCAACACAAGGTCACCTTCCGAAAAGACCCTAGGCTTAACCACCTTATCGTACTGAACCTTTACTCGGTTTTTATGCGCTTCATTCATCGTGGCGGCATCTCGACGCTGCTCATCGAGATGTTCCAGATGAAGAAGCCGTTCTGCCAGACTGGAAGTGTCAGGAAGAAGCTCAACAGCTAATTTAAGGGAAGGAATCTCGCATTCAATGGGAAATACGGATTCCACCCCGTGGACTAACTAAAACGGAGTAAAGCCAGTTGCAGTTTTAACTGACGTCCTGTATGCCCAGAGTGCAGGATATAGCATAATATGCCAGTTGGATCTATGTTTATCAATTGTCCATTGAAGAATTGTCTTCAAGGATTTATTCACGGCTTCCACTTGCCTATTGGCCTGAGGATAATATGGAGATGAATGCTCCTGCCGGAAACCCAATTTGAGAGCCAACTCAGCCATCATACTATTCTGAAAGTGACTGCCATGGTCAGTGACAATCTCTCTAGGTATACCAAAACGAGTGATAACTTGGTTGAAAAGGAACAAAGCTGCAGTCTCACCATCGTTCCCAAAAGTAGGCATAGCTTCGACCCACTTCGTAAAGTAGTCTACTGCTACGATAATGTACTTGTGACCTTTTGCCGAAGGCGGGTTACAAGTAGTAAAATCAATACCCCACTTTGTAAAGGGTCCGACAGTAACGACTGGAAAAAGCGGAGCTGGATGAGCACGCATTTTTCGAGTATACACCTGACAAGGATGACACTTCTTGACCGATTCAATACAATCTTTGAAAATCGAAGGCCAGAAGTAGCCAGCACGCAAAATCTTTTGGGCTGTAGCAAGCCCTGATAAATGACCCCCACAAGCTCCACCGTGAGAATCATTGAGCACAGCCTCAGCTTCTTCGAAAGTTAAGCAGCGTCTTAGGATTGAATCAACCCCTCGACGGTACAACGCATCACCAATAATCAGATAACTTTTAGCTAAGTGACGCAGCTTGTGACGCTCATCTTTCGAAAAAGACGAGGGAAACTTCGCAGTCTGGAGATACACAATGATATCCCCATACCAAGGATCTTGTGGAGAGATTAGAAACAAGTGTTCATCCAGAAAGGACTCATCATAGATCATCTCCTCTCCACAAGGCAACTCGGAGATCAATTCCACAAAGACTAATGACTTCTTGGATTTGGCAGACATGAACTCTAGATCAAATTCTTGTAAAATTACAATCCATCTATTATATTTGCCCCCAATCACTCGCCTGCTGAGGACAAACTGAAATGGATTGGCAGCTGCCAAGACATAAGTTTTGCGAAGAATAATATAATGCCGGAGTCGCTGCACAGCATGGACTGCTGCTAAGGCTAATTTTTCTATCGGGGTGTATCGCAGTTCAGGTCCTACCAGTCCTCGACTAAGGTAGTAAATAACATGCTCGGCCAGAGCATCATCCTCCTGAACCAGAACCATACCAATGGTAGATTCTGCTGTAGCCAGATACAAAAGAAAATCTCTGCTATAATCGGGTGGACTCAGTAAAGGAGCAGAGGTCAATGCCTTTTTCAAGGCATTGAATGAGCGTTGAGCGTAGTCGTCCCAAAGAAAAGGAACTCCTTTCTTCAACAGTCTCATATATCCCTTTGTAATCTCAGCATAGTTGACGATAAACCTCCAAAGAAAATTATACTTCCCTTGGAGACTTTGAAGCTGACGAATTGAAGACGGGGGAGGCAACCGAAGTATTGCCTCAACCTTGAAGGGATCTACCCTTATCCCTTCCCTAGACACGATAAATCCCAACAGCGGACCGGATGTAACCGTGAAAACGCACTTGTTCGGATCAAACGAATTTTATAAAAACGACATCTCTCAAATATTTGCCGGAGGTGTCCTGGATGATCCATCCTCTTTCGAGAATGAGCAGCTAGATCATCTAAGTATGCCTCGATAATTTTCTTGATGTCGTGGAAGGCGTAGGACATGGCCCGCTGAAAAGTGGCTCCAGCATTTTTCAGACCAAAAGGCATTTTCTTAGATGCAAACGTACCCCAGGGACAAATAAATGCGGTCTTATGTTGATCTTCTGGACGGATAGTAATTTGATTGTAACCAGAAAAACCGTCCATGAAGGAAAAAATTTCGTTACCGGCACACTCATCAATAATCTGATCAATGAAGGGTGTGGGGTAATTATCTTTAGGACACGCCTTATTCGGGTCTCTGAAATCGATGCACACTCGAATTGTTCCTTGCTTTTTATCAACAGGAACGGGGTTTGAAACCCATTCAGTCAGAGGAACTGGGAAAATGAATCCCGCCTTAAGCAGCTTTTCAACTTCGGCTTTGATAGCTGCTGCCTTCCTAGGATTAACCGGACGAAGTTTTTTCCTGACCGGCTTAGCGTTTTCATATGTCTTGATCTCATGCTGGACGATAGATGGGTCTATGCCAGGCATTTCCTCATAAGACCAAGCAAAAACATCCCTATACTCTTTGAAGAGCTCGGTATAGATTTGAACCTCTTCATGGGAACATTCAGCTCCAACGAAGACATTCTCGATAATGTTGGGATTCCTGGAGATGTTCACCGGGATAGTCGGAGAGATCACAGCCATGTTCCCTTCAGCATAAACCTGTGCTGGTGCTAAGGGGCTCAAGACTGGGTGAACAGGTCCAGGAGACTGAGGACTTGGAAAACTAGCTTCGACTTCGCTCAAGTCGGGTAGGAAGTAAGACCGATGATGCAAGTCATCCCACGGTCTCTCTATACCTGTCATTGCTTCCAGGATGGCCTCTTCAGATGGAAGAGTGGTATCTAGACAATCCTGGGCAGAAGAAGAAGTAAGCGTCCAAGCCGGAGCCACATCACCCTCCAACTCTTCCGGCGAAAGAGGAGCTGGATCAGATTCTGCAGTGTCAACAACAGACTGATATGCAATCTCAGCTGCAGAAATCGGAAATGCCATACCACCCACTTGACCTTCCTCCAATGTGGCAGTTGGGGAAGGTAAGGTCCAAGGGTCCAAAAAATAATGAGTTCGAAAGAACTCTCTTCGAAGGGGAGCCTTGGAGGATGAAATAGCATTAATAGACACCTTAGGAGGAGGAAGATCGAAAGAACCCATCAGGGAAGAATACATTCCAACTCCTAGATTCTCAACAGGCGCCTTAGTATTATCCAACTTAGGAACGGATGAGTCAGAAGGCGCATTCAGGTCTACCTGAGGACAGTCCAGTTGATCCACTGTGACAATCCTCCCTTCGTGGGGGAAACATACAATTCGAAATAGTGAGGATGCAATGGCATCCATCTCATATATCCAGTTCCTCCCCAACAGAAGGTTGTAGTCCAAGGCTGCATCTACTACCTCAACCTCTATGTTAACGGTTTTGCCCCCAACACAGATGGGAAAAGCCGGGACAATACCATGGGGTCTGTGAGAATGACCATCGAATGCAGTAAGAACAGTGCTAGATGGAACAGCTTTGGGAGATCCAAGTGTCTTCCAACATGCGAGAGACATCACGCATGTAGAAGCACCCTCATCGACCACCGTTCGAAAGATATTAGTCTTTCGATACGACGATTTAATGTGAAAAGCCATGTGATGAGGAAGTCTCTTCTTAAAATTATTCATATCAAAAGTAATGAGAAGAGAATTTTTCGGATCAATAGCTCCAATGGCAGTGAGAAAAGCACTGCGCTGAGCCGGACAAGACTGGAGTACCTCTAAAGCTGACATAGCACAAGGACTCTGCGCCAGATCTTCTACAATCGAGTAGTTCTGGGCAGCCCTCGCGTTCGGATTAATCATTGACCGCTTAGAAGATGCTTTCGGCATCCGAGGCATAGACTCAACAGTTGGCTTCGTGATGTGAAGCGGCTCAGTAGCATCAGGAACTTCCTTAGCTTTCGAAGATTCCTCTCCGCCATAATCACGGGATCTCGTAGCGATATCCACGTGAGCACTCATCATAAAGATATTCGATGGAATTTCCCCTTCCTGGGTACCTCCATAGGAAGCCCCAGGATTTTGGTTTGCGCCAACAACTAGTTGCTGCCCTTGGGGAAAAGGGTTTGTTAGCACAGCCTGGGAACTAGAAGAACCCTGCTGAGATAACAGGCGCTGAGCATCCTGAATTTTAGGGCAAAGGTGCGTGAGATGGTCTCCAGCACAAAGCTTGCACGGAAACTTCACTTTCTTTTTCTCCTTTTGACCCTCACCAACACGCTCGTTGGTTTTATTTGCATTGCCCTTCCCGTTCTTGCCCTTCTTCTTGTTATTTCGTCCCTTCTTCTTCCCATCGGATTGTTGATTTCCTTTGGGATCGGAAGCTTGGACAGCATTTATGGACAAATACTGGGAAGGTGATGAATCAGCAGGCACAGCCTGACCAGAAGGAGCAGATTGTAAAGACAACTGCTGGAGTTGAGAAAGCAGGCTGGCTGCACTACTATTGACCGATCCGACAAGCCCGTCACGATGCGGACCAGGTTTGGGTTTCGATAAATCCAATTTGGAGCGAGGAGCATTGGGAAAATACTTATAAAGCATCCCAGACTGAGAATAGATCAATTCTAACTGCTGGGCCCTAAAGATGGCCTGCTCCTCAGAAAATACCCCAGATAGGGATACATCTTTTGAAATATCTGACTGCAGAGACTTCAAAAACCACTCGAGAAGGAACTCACCTAGAATATGGGCTTTGATAAGCCTCTTCCTTCTCCTCCATTCCTGAATGTGATCAGAAATGTGAGTTGCCTCATCCTGCTTAAAATTAGCCAGGAGTTCGGTCCTAGCCTCATATCTGACAGGCAACTGAAAATGGTTTAGAAATGTGACAGCTAGTTCTCCAAATGTGGCAAAACTGCCCCCAGTGAGCTCTATATACCATTTGGCAGCATTTCCAGTTAGGGTGCGTTGAAATAATCTCAACCTAATCGAGTCATCGATCAGGGAGTTCGATGAGCACCATAAGTGGAAAGTGGTGATGTGGTCCGCCGGATCCTCTCCATTCTTACATTCAAACTTTGGAATGTCTGAAGGAAGTTTGGTCGGGACCGGAGGCCACCCCGGACTATAACGAATCGGGTCATTAGTTAACTTCGACAAGTCTGGCAAGTTTAACGTTGCTAGAAATGGTAAGCGAGGCGGAGCCTGAGAATTCCATCCTTGATGGGATGGATTCCCAACATTCGGAAAAGAATAGCCTGGATTTGATGAGGCACCAGGCTTCCAGAAAGGACTCATAGAAAATGGAGAAGAACCTCCTCCCCACGCCGAGTTACCAAAACCCAGACCAGTTCCCCCCGCTGAAGTATTGATTGAAGAGGAAAGCCCCTGGTAGGGGTTCCATGCATTAGACAGAGGAGAAAAAGACTGATAAGCACTCGATGAAGGGAAAGAAGCATTCCCTTGATGACCTGCGAAGAACTGATTCCCTGCCCCAGCCGTTGTAAACACAAGATTCCATCCCGTAAAAGTAGTCGAACTTTTCCCCCCAGACCAAGGGTTGAAACTCTGGGTCTGGGACATAAATGGAAACGACCCTAAAGAAGGATTGGAACTGGGAATATGCCCAGTCCCAAAGAGGAAACCTTGAAAGGAAGCTGACCCACTAGCCATGTTAGACATAGGCGTAGATCCAGCTGCACCGGCAGAAAATGAAAAAGAGGGATTTCCACTAATGGACATCCCTGAACAGAAGGGACCAGAATGGGAAGCATATGCTTGGGTGAATCCAGAGCCAAACATAGCAGCACTAGAAGCAATCGAAGATGAAGCAATCCAAGTCTGTTGGTATTCCCTATCCAAGTCTGATTCCCCAGCGGAGTCGCCAGTTCTGTTTCGGGGAATTAACACCCTAGAGGTTGGTTGGGATACAACCTCCACAGAGCAGGGGTGTGCTACTTAACAGAGACTCACACAACCATGCACGTTCAGAAAAAATAAATAGAGAAGAATGAGAGATTTACCCGTTGGTCCTACGTTTGAAGTAGATCCACGTGGGGTCCAAACCCCCAGCAACCGTCCTTCCTTCTTAACCTGAAATACAAGAAGAAACCAGCAAAAAGGACAGGTTGTACAGCATATATCTACTCTAAATGTCAGTGAGATTCATATAAAAAATTAAATAAATCATAATGAATGCTTGTATAAAAAATATTCTCATACATAAAAGCATACACTAACACGTTTATTTCGGGAACAGCATGATACTTCTATATTATAAATAGCACGTACAAAAGTAATCAAGTGGAGAGATCACCTGATCCTTCCAAGGCCTTCGCAGACCGTCGTCCGGATCTGTCCAACCCTTGCCTCACTAAGACTCCTTCCAAACTGGTGCATACGAGATAACATATAAAAGGATGTGTATCTCAAGGAAACAAGGGTTTCCTACAATGAACTGGGAAAGTGCAGGAGGCACGGGGAATCAGACTTGGATAGGGAATACCAACAGAGTATAATATCAATAATTCTCTCTCTCCCTTAGGCCATACACATGAGGGCTTTTTATAGTCCCTCAAAGTAGTTTCAGCAGTTGGAAACAGTTGGCCACGGGCTGGGGTGGTTGAACTACCTGAGTAACCATCAACCCAGCGCGAAATTAGGGATTTTTTATATATTTTTTAATCATTTTAATGGAATACGCGGAAAAGTCTAGCTTGACTCGCGTATACACGCGGAAAAGTACGGGCATAGTCGCGTATGGGGGATTTTACACTGTTTTTAAGTGAATTTGTCCAAGTCTGTAGGAATGGGTGCCCAAAAGCCATAAAGCAATCATGAATCATGTCAAAGTGAGAAATGATGCTATAACAAAGACCCTACTGGACAGGGCTAACTCTAAATCCCTAGTATCCCAATTCTTCCAGCTAAAACCAAACAAGAACATCTAAGGAAACAAACCCCAAATTCATACATCAGTAAGCATGGACTGACCAACTTCTATACTGGTTAAATTATGATGAATTTGCTCTCAGATATATAATCAACAAAAAACATCAAAGATAAGAAGAGCAGGAAGAATTAGGGTACTTTGCAGTAGTATATCCTAAGCTAGATTACTGATTCTTATCAGAGAATGATGGACAATATGAAAGCATGAAATGAGACAATTGCAATAAGAAAACATCACCAGTAATATAGACCAGGATCCTGTGAAATTTTCTTGTTCAATTGATGTGCAAAACTAGTCACATACTTTGAGCTCAATGGCTTTTTACAATCCAAACTTTCTCCTCCCAACCTACTATTTACAAACTACTTATCTAATTCCCCCAATAATAGTTCTAACAGTCAATAAAATCCCTATCAACCAACAACCTTTTCAATATAATTTATAGGGATTCTTATAGATGAGGAGGTGAAGTGACAGAGGAGATATTTGGCCCAATTAAATGAAGAACTTTAATGTTTCTCGGCCTCTGGGATGGCTTGATGGAGAAGAAGTGACATGCTCCATACTTCATTAAATGGACCTTTGCTTGTATTCGCACTCTGGAATTTTTTCTTTGAATTTCAGAAGCTTTGGTATGCAGGCAATTGATTCTGAGCTGCATATATGTCAATAAATATATGGCTTCCTTGACTGTGACCTCCGTTAATGGAGAATAGGACTGCAGGGGCAGTATGGGTTGATGGAGAGTGATTAGCCTCTCTGATTTGTCGTGCAGAGGCTATCTGCTGATGTGTCCTTTGTGTTTTCATTGATCTGGCTCTAATCTTCACTTTGGCACTAATACTCTCTATTTAGTTGATGTTCACTGCATTTGGATATTTTGCAAGCACACAAAAGGTTTACATAGGTGGAGATTTTCATTTTAATGAAGGAATCCGTAGATCCCTGGCTTCGTGCAATCTTTAAAACTCTGGGAAAAACCTTTATAACCTATAAAAAACCAACAAAAGTGAAGAAAACCCGGTGAAAAAGGTTTAGGACTGGTTTCGGAGGTTTGAGAGCGAGGTTAAAACAAAACCATCGATTTATATTAATCAACGGAGATCTACGGCTGAGATCCTTTCGCGAAGTCGTTTAGAAAGGTCAGATGGATGAAAGCGGGGGGAGGATAGGTTAGATCAGAGTCGTCAGATTAGAGTAATCAATGGCCAAGATCGTTTGACAGGAAACAGTTGAATGGGAAATGAGCGGAGATGAACACACATCAGGACCGTTGGATTAAAAGGTTTAACGGCTAAGATTGCATCGGAGAAATGATTTGAGACTTGGTGGACAGGCAAAAAAAGTGCGATGCAATTAGATCCTGGCCGTTGGATCTGTAAGAATGAACGGTCGAGATTTGATCAGGGATCGCAAATCGAAGGAGGCAAAAGGATGGCACTTAAGATTTTGCGATGTGAGATTAAGCACCAGCTGTCCGATCTGGAACAAGATCGACGATGGAGACTAAATCAACAGGGTAACGATGGAGAATTATGAGCAGAGCATGATTAGATCCCAGCCATTAGATCTGTAGGGATGGACGGCTAGGATTAAATCGCATCGGAGAAAATGAGAGGGGCCAAAACACCGAGGTATTTGGGTTTTCAATTTACGATTATGCGCTGACCATCAGATCTAGGAGTCAGATCGATGGTCAATATTCAATCAGAGGGGTAATGAGGAGTGGTGATGGGCGGAGAATTGGTTTAATCATGACCGTTGGATTCTACGATTGGACGATTATATTTGAATTGGGGATTGCACCGGCAGTGGGCAATTGCGATGGATGGGCGCGATGCGATTAGATTTGGGCCGTCGGATTAGAACGGATCAACGGCTGAGATTGTAGCGGAGATCGATGGAGCAAAGGCTCATCGCATCGGGAAATTTTGGAGGAACAAAGAAAAATTCAGAAACATAGAGCTTCGATTTCGATTTGCGATTGGGGCTAGTGCCTAGTCCTGGGCACAGGTTATATGGGGGAGGTGTTAACAGAAATAAGCCCTCAGGGGCTTAACACTATAAAGGAGCGGGGAAAGGTATTTTATGCGTTTTAAAGGGATTTGTTGGGGTTTTAGCGCCCGGTTGCGGGGCCAAAGGTTTATGAAGAAAGGGGTTAAGCCCTATAAGCCCTTGGGGGCTATAAGACTGATATAGTGTAAAACAGGGTATTTTAGGCTAAAAACAGAGTTTTTGAGGCTAAAGGGAGGGTTTGGATAGAGGAAAAAGCAGGTTTTTAAACCAAATCAAGGGCACTGTAAGGTTTAAAAAGGGGATTTTGATGATTTAGAGGGCCAATGAGGGATTTTAGAGGAATTTTGAAAGGGAAAAAGAGGTGAAAATGGAGGCTTTGTGGGAATAAAATAGGGAAAATGGAGGCCTTTTTGAGAATTTTCTTTCACAAACAGTTAGGTTTATCAGATGGAAATAGTAGTAAAGATTTCTTCAAAGGCAAAGACACATAGAGGCTTCAAGAATGAAATATTTTCAAGGGAAATGTTTCTCTTGAAGGCTCAGAAACATTTTTAGCCACCTGTTTGCTATGTCAAAAATTTATAGGTGGCTAACATAAGGTTTGATCACCACAGTAGTTTTAAAGGAAATTAAGTTCTGCTTAAATGAATTGAAAAGGAGAATGCGCTATCTTGGATGATATAAAAAGAAACATGCATTTGTATAATATATGAGAGGGTTATTATGCATAGTGTGGGTTCTTCGCAATTTTGGCTGCGTCATTTTGGACCAAGGCTTGTAGTTGAAAATGTGAGAATTATTTTGATTTTGTTTAAGGTTGAAAACACAAACAAACAACAATTGCTCGATGTTGTACAATCCTTGTTTTTACCATCATATGCCGGCGCCTAAGGAGGTGTTTTTCAGGATGGGCACAATGTACGAGTTGTACATTATTCATCAAAGAGGTTACGAACATGAATAACTTGTTCTCTGTACACAGGTGAAGAGATGTGAATTGATGTACAATTTATAATTTGCAGTTGTATGGTGCATGGAAGTACAAGAAAAATATCTACGCTAAGATGATGAGCGTGTTGAAGAGGTTATGGTAGGAAGGGCATGCGAATGAAATTCAGAGAGTTGAAATTGCAAAGAGAAGGTTTATTAAATAACCTTGAAGGGAGCATCAGGTATGATCATTCATTACAAAAAGGTATTTTGAAAGTTGAAAATCAAATGGTTTATTTTATTTTCATCATAAAATAAATCTTGGGAAAAGTGGATTGTATTTTGATTTAAAGGCTTCAATATCATGTGAAGTAATAATGGGAGACTGATGATATTTTCATAAGAATGGAGTATGAGAGAGAGTGAATATTTTACATCATGAAATGTATTAAAGGTGGATGTTCATTGGTATGTTGTATAACTTGAATTAGAGTCAAAATATCCACTATTGTAATTATTGGTTCAAGCCTTGAAGTCAAATCATAGGTTAAGGTCAAATGAAAATTTGGATGGCTCGAGTCAATTTAAAACCATTGAGTTATTGTACAAGAGGGTGTATTTTCTATCCAAGATGAAGATTTGATGTAAATTTTGGAGTCAAAGAGTCATAAGCCAAGTCAAATTTTTGAATGTAATTGGGTGCATGATCGACGGAGCCCGACACCCAAAGAATTTGGTCATTGTAACACAAGAATTACTCCAGTTGTTTTTTTGTAGCAAATAAGAGCAAGAGAGTTGCCAGAAATGATTCCAAGATAGATAACTGCAAGAGGTCAAGCGCATGAAGAGAGCTTGAATTTTTGGATGGAAATTATGGAGGCTTGTTGAAAAGGGGATTCGAATGAAATCCACTCGTGAATAGATGAAGTTCACAAAGGAGGAGAAGATGACTGTTGATAGTCATTTTAGAGGTTCTGAGAAAGACTGAAACATAATAAAGAAGAAGGAAAATGCCAAGGAAAATGACATATGGAAGAAGTTGATTGATGAAGAGTATGAGCGGGGGAAAGTTAAGATAGTAGTTCACCTTGAGTTATTGATGGAATTGTTGTAGAGAAATAAAGACTAGAGACATGGTTGGACCATGATGAAGAAAGTGAAGTGATAGAGGCTACACACAAAGAGGGAACAACAGGTAAACATACAGTTGACAGAAGAGTCGAGGAAGCTCGAGTAGATGATGAATGTGCAATTGAGATGTGAAGAACTCAGAGAGGTTGAGTTAAAAATGGAAGTTTCCATTTATGGCCCAGAACAGGGTGAAATTATGTGTGGAAAGATCATTGAGAAAGATCTCATGAACTATTGGAATAGTTCAGAAGAATTGGAAGATATGTTGACAAGAGAAGTAGACGAGGCTATGAAGCCTTGTATTTTTAAATCTCACAGTTCATGTATGTTTGCAGGATGTGCATAAGATGATGGAGATTCTGGTGAAACTGTCACAGAGATGAATGAAATGCTTGAGGTGAAGTATGATGGAGAATGACTTTTAGAGAAGGAAGGTATTGATTTATTGAAGCAGAACGAAATCATATATTAATTCCTATTTGGTGTAAGATAGCCAGTTGAAGCTATTATGGAGAAGAAGCATAATGAAAATGCCAAAGTGATATTCCAAGGAGGTAAACAAATGAATATGTTTAATGAAATTGCTGACAGAATTTTGCAATGTGATGATACAGAAACCAAATAACTCAGGAGGATTGCCAGAAGAAGAATGAAACTGGGAATGAAGGTTGTGATGAAATTCTAGAAAGATTTCACATGGAAATAGAGTTCTTGGAACGATGGCTTAAGGAACCTGAAGGGGAGATGAAACTTGCAGAACCTGATATAGAAGAAATTGTAGTTGTCGTGCATGATAGGGATGAAATGTTTTTAACATTTAGAGAGTTGAGTGAATGTTATAACTTCTCAAATAATAATATGGCTGTAGGTACAGAAGGAAACATAAATAAATATGATGTTTAAATTAGATAAATTAAGTAGAAAGTATTTGGTGATGAGATGAAAAATCAGGAGCAGCAAGGAAGTTATGTCCATAGAAACATAAAGGAAACAAAAGTATTGAACCAATAGGGTAAAGATGAAAGCAACCAGCAATTCAAAAGAGAATTTGCTGAAATCCAAAAGGAATATGATGGGATATTGGTGCTTGAAGCAGCAAAAGATGCCAAAAGGTCTTGTATTTTTAAAACTAATAGTTTGTTGATGAATGCAGGTACAACAACGAATGAGAAATTTGTTTCTATAGGGGAAATAAATGACTATAATTGCGATCAAGAAGAAGTTCTTCATTATTATTCACTTCAGAAAGTTGATTTTTCAGCAAAATTGGAGGCGGAAGCATCAAACAAAGAGGAATTACTCTGAGGAATTGGTGAAAGAAATTGTTGGAGAGACCGATGGAATCTGGTTGATGGAATGAGTGATGTTGATGTACAGCCAGTTCGAGATTCTTTCAGAGTTTGGAGACTAGAAGAAGGGGTATCAACATTTCTACATCAGTCTGTAATTTTTGAAATAAAAATGATGTGGTATGGAAAAGCGAGGGTTACATTAAATAGTATTCTAAAAATAATATTTTGGAATTTTTTTGCAAATTTACAAAATGGAGTTGATACTTTAAAGCACCAGTGGCAGAACAGAGTTTGGAATCCTGGAGGGAGCAAGCCATTGAGACTTGTGGCTGTCACATTTTTACAGAAAAGTGACATACCTCATAGACAGGAGTCTATGGAAACTTCTCTACATGGGGAGTCTGATGCAAGAGCATCCTGCTTGATTTTCATTAAAATATTGTGTAATTAGGGGGTGATGTTCTTTTAATTATTTTATAAATTATTATGCTCATTTTTAATAAATTAAGAGAGAAATATCTGAGTGTGAGGTTTATTTTCAATATTCTCTTAATAAATTTAGGATATGAGTGGAATTGGTTTGGGTGGATATTTTAGGGATTAGAAATTCCTTAGATGGAACTTAGTTGAGTCAAAGAAGGGATGAAGATATTTTAGGATTTGGTTGAGATTTGTGTGGATAAAATCATGGATTAAAATTAATCCATAATTATGTATAAATATGGAGTTCGTGTGAGGATGGAAAAAAAGAGAGAGGCACAGAGAGATAGAGAGAAATGGTGTGAGAGTTTATGAAAAGGGCTGAGAGCCGAGAGGCCAACAATTGTAAAATTCGGCCAAGGAAGGGTTTGCATTTGTAAATTCTGGTTGTAAGTTATGCAATTATTTTATTTTATTTTTGGCTCTCTCTTCGTATGTATTTTGAATCGAGTCTAAGTAGACTTTATTGAAGATTTAATTTAGGATTTCATGTAAGAGGAACACCCACTCTATTATTGTGTGCAAGGATCTGTTTTGTGTAAAATCCTTGCATCAATTTGCAAGGGGCTAGCTCACTTCCATAAACTCAAATTTATGTATAATTTTGGTCGAGTACCAATCTGTTGTCTTCACCTAATCTATTAGCTGCATGGTTTTCCTGATCTCTTCACTTATCCTGGGCTCTGCTACATTGCTAAGTGTACAGATGGCTGGGTGCACAAACAAATCTACAAAGTCCTTATATGTATAGTTATTTTGTTCTTTAAATAGAAGGGTGGTCCAGAAGATGATGGACTGGGGCTCTGCATCTTCATTTACCTTGGCCATCTAAAACTGAAACCTGTTGGACTGCAAATACAAAAACACATATACTAACATAGAGGTGTATTTGAAAACCTCCTTTGTGTGAAACCTTAAGAACTGTTCCTATATGGCATCTGTCAAGAACTGGGCATAATTAAAAAACATGGAGGGATTAGCTTCAGATGAGAGAATGGAAAAAAATCCTATCACAACTTCATCAACCCACTGATCAGAATGATAGCCTAATAAATAATATATGACAGTGACAATATTTTTGGTTCTTTCAGGAAAACTAGATGTAGGGTAGGGTGGGTTTTTGGTCGGCATTGGTGCATCAGTTGCCATGAAAATTTGTAGACTTTTGGCTCTACTGGAAAAATTGATTCTCTGGTAAATTTCCTAAGGGCTTCATAAGAAAAGGAGACTGATTTGTCAGGTGTGGGGTCTTGCATCATTTGCTAAATGGACTGGGCATTGATGGTGAATAGGATTTATCATGTTGGGGTGACTATGGACCTTTGATTGATTTCATAGCAAGCCTGACATTTTCTGATGAATTCAGGGCAACTGTGAGTCATGGGGAAAATTTACAAAGGAAATTGGGTATCCCATAGGCTGATATGGCCGGTTTCATCGAGAAATTTGTCCTCGAGCCAGCAGCAGACATCGAACATGTCTAGGTCTGACTCTGTCTCGTGAATTTTGTAATCTCAATCTGCCAGGGCTGTATGATCTAAGTCCAATTGTGGGTATACCATGGAGTTGAAATTTTCCTAGTACTTCTTATGAGGCATGGTTAATATTCTATAATTTGTCTTCAACTTGCAATGGAGAAAGGGATATAAGAAAATGGAGCAGAGAGGGGAAAAATCACTATTGGGGAATGGAGAGAATGGAAGGGATCATTATCAAAATGCTTTATCGGTGAAACTGTGGCCCGGTTGGCCAAGAGTTGTTGATACCTTTGGTAGACACATGATCCCTTGCAATAATTTGTTTAACCTTTAAGCTTTCCTATAATTATCGGCTAATTTGATCTCTGTAATTTTCAATCAGAATACACATAGTAAAATTATATAGAAGGTATGAATTTGGATTTTAACTTGTTATTGGTGAGACGTTGGGGTGGTGCGGGTCTGTTGGAAAATGGCCCCACCATTCATTGTGAAATGACCACCTTGGAGGGGATGAATGTGATTGGATGGGGGACAGGTCAGCGAGGACATGGCAAGGTGGGAGTGGGCAACGCATAGTCCAACGGTTCGACGTGAGAATGGTTTTTTGTGGAGGTGGAGACCGCTTTCGGAGGTGGTAAGTTGTATTGGTAGGGGGGGGTACCTAATATCGCCCAAATCGCTATGTGTTGCACCGCCCCCACATTGTTAACGCTCAGAGAGTGAGGGGGGGCTAGAATGAGATGTGGATCATCGAATGGATGGCAGATGCATGGAGATGAGGGGAGTTGCAGTGTTTTTTAATGTAGGTGGGGACATGTGACGTGGGATATGATGGGACAACGATGGGACAGTGGGGTCAGAGTATGAGAGTCGAGGTGGTAAAGTGAAACTTAGGATAAGAAAAGTATGAAAAGGGGCGAAGTAAAAAACAAATGCGCGTGGGCAGGACTTAGGGGTAAAATTATATCATAAGGTCTCAAATTTTATAAAAACACCCCTTTTCGGACCTTTAGAGTACACTTTTTCCTTCCACTTTGACTTCTCCTTTTCTTCTTTCTCTTCTGTTACCATAGGAATATAAACAAGCAACTTTTGAGGCTGCTTATTCATGGAATGAACTTTACATTTTTCTCCCTTCTCCTTTCCAAAAAATCTACCTATCCAAACTACAAACCTAACCTTTTTTCTTCTTTTTAGGGTGCATTTAGGCTTGCAGACCCTGAAATCATTTTTCTTTGAATTTCTAACCTATCACCTAAGCCTTATTTCTCCCATTGGTTCAGATTAGGCTGTTGAACCAATGTCATTTACTACCTATCTACTAATAATCCAACATTAAATGGTTTGGAAAATATTCATTTTCTAACCTATCAGCAGAAAATTCAAAAATTCAAAAATTATGCTTAAACTATATGATTGCACAAACTTTCCTCAATAGTAGTGGCATTTTGATTTTCAACACTTTTAGAAATATTCATTTTTTCTTTTGTGTGGAGCTTTCTTTTTTCCTTTTTTAACACCCTCTTTTCTTTTTCTTTTTTGTTTCTTTTATATTTGCTTTGGAAATATTTTATTTCAAGAATGGTCATGCTCCCCAAAATTTGGATTTCAAAAGAAAATGAGCATTAAGATTGAAAAATAATTAGTATCAAATAGTCAATGATGTGTTATTCAGAAAAAATTATGACTCTGTCTTGCTCAGATGCTTAGAGAAAACTGAAATACCTAATGTGCTCCAAGAACTTCATGATGGACCAGCAGGTGGACACTTTGGCGGAGACACCACATCACATAAAATTTTACATGCAGGATATTATTGGCCACCATTATTCAAAGATGCACATATTTATGTCAGAAATTGTAAGATTTTTCAAACTGCATCAGGAAGACAAATAAAATCTTCAATGCCACTTCAACCAGGCAATATGGAACAACCTTTCGAACAATGGGGACTTGACATAATAGGTGAGATCGTTCCTCATTATTCTAAAAAACAAAAATATATATTGACTGCTACAGACTATTCTACGAAGTGGGTAGAAGAAATACCTCTTAATACAGCCAATTCAAAAAACATTATTGAGTTTATTGATCAATACATCATTATAAGGTTTGGTGTTCCTAATGCTCTGGTATTTGACAATGTTTCTTATTTTTCGGGTAATTCCATGAATAAATTTTCTTTAAAAAGAGGTTTTAAATTAAAATATTCTGCAAATTATTATCCTCAAGGAAATGGTCTAGCATAATCAACAAACAAAAACCTCATAAGGATACTTAAACAAACTATTGATCAAAACCAGAAAAACTGGCATAAATCCTTAACCTTTGCACTATGGGCAGATAGGATAACTAGAAAATATTCAATAAGAACTTCTCCTTTTCTATTGGTATATGGGAAAGAGGCAATTTTACCTTTGAATATAGCTATTCCATCAATAGCCCTAGTTCAATTCATTAATGAACAACGTTTCTCTTCATTACAATTAAGAATGGCTGAAATAATTAAAATGGAAGAAGAAAGAGAAAAAGCAAAAATAGTACGCATTCATCATCAACAGTTGATCAAAACTTTGTTTGATTCATTTATAGTCAAGACTAAACAGTTTGATATTGGATATTTCGTATTGAAATGGGATAAGTGCATGAGGATAAAGGAAAACATACAAAATTTCAAAAACTCTGGCTTGGCCCTTTTCAAATAATTGAAAAAATAGTTCCATCAACTTTTATGTTGCAAGATTTACAAGGGAAGAAGGAAACTATTCCTTTTAATGGACTTGTCCTTAAAAAATATTTTTCTTAAAATAACAGTTGTTCTTTTGTATAAATATTTAGATAGATTTAATTTAAAATAAATCAAGTTATTGCAATATTATACAAAAGGTGAAACATTTTGTTATTTTTCTGGAACATGGAAGTATTAATCCTTAAGCATATGAAAATTTTGATTTAAATAGCCGATTAGAAAGAAGAATACTTCTAACTAATGTGATTTGAAAATTTATTTTGACATGAATCGTGTTTGAACAAGTTTCTTTTACAAAGTGGGAAATTTTATGGAAGTATTAGTATATTTTACACAAATGGTCATCCAAAAGCTCATAAAGATCAAAATGACAACCTCCCCATTCATTTGTATATTAGATTTATCTTTCAAAGTGTAATTCAAAAATATAAAAACTTTAAAGTTGAGAGATCTCATCACAAGTCGAATTATCATGTTCATAGGAAACTAATAAACTTGACATTATCAATTGGCTACCAAACCAATATAATGGCTCATGGCATAAAAACCTTGAGACAAGGGATCTCATCACGAATCAGCTTGTTCAAATTTATTATAACCATTGAATGACATTATCACTTCTGGCCTCCAAACCAGGATAGTGGTTTTAATGTGGCAGAAGAAAAATCTACAGAGAAAATGAGCAATTATATTACCTTTGAAGATATCTATTATATTATGAATGGGATACTGGTTCATTTTTGGTTAAATAGTAACCCTGTCGAGGCTATGAACGCCTACTAGCAGCAGTGGCTCTACTAGTGACCAATAAGTTTATCAAATAAGCTAAGCTTTGATTAAAATTCCTACTTATCTTTTCAACTTATTAAGATTTGATTCATTTAAAGAGAAATTTCATTCACAAAAGAAAGGGAAAAAAATTCAAGTAAAATCAAGGTATTTAGATTAGAATTTACCAATATCAAATTCAGATTCCAATTTTTTTTTTAATTTCCTAAAAATTTGTCTTTGAGTATTAATATTTATCAGAGATTCTTTATTCATCCAGTGTATCGCCAATTTTTGTAGCATTAAAACAACTCCCCATTATCTAAGTAAAATATATTAGAAAGGATAATGGGGACCCTTTAAATTTTTTTAGATTAATATTTGTTTTATAAATAAAACTTAATTGTAGCTTTTCTATTAGATTAAGCTTTAAAAATAAATGAAAACACCTAAAAAATAACCCTCAAACTGAAAAGGCACATAAGCGGGAGAAAACATCAGCGAAATTGCGAACAATGAATCTCTGAAATGGTGCATTACCGAAATGCGAAGTAGCAAATAAACAATTGTGAAACGTTGAAATGTGAAATAGCGAAGCCGTCACTTGACAATTGCCGACATCGCAAGCCGTCATATGACAGACGCCTACATCGTGTCCCATCTTAAAACATCTCAATGCCGCACTTCGCGTTTTGGAGATGGCCTCGAGCGTCATAAGTCTCCAACGATCAAAATCACCGATCAATCAATCCCGATATAATGACATTTGTCAAAATCACATGAAACTATGCTTGTCAATTTAATGTTAATTTGGGTTTTTTATGATCTTGAGGTTCGTAATTTATTTGTAATTATTTCAAATATTAATACCATGGATTTCCCATTATGCATGAGTTAAGTTGATAGTACAGTTAATATCGTTCGAAGTGATTTCATCTTATCCTCTCTGATTTTCTTTTCAACAAGGTAAATACAAATACTTGGGCATAAAAGGATGTCAAGGTGGATTAAACCACGAAGGAAATCTGTCACTCCATCACTATTAGTCACACAACAAGAGGAAAATAACGAAATGGCTCCTCTAATCTCGGATACTACATGCAACCCAGAAATTGGTTCTTTAACCTGGGAAGGGATCTATCAGCTGCTCGAGAATGAGAAACCGCAAATAATTCTAGAGAGAAAAGTTGTGGTCGACGATACTTTTTCCAGTGATTCAAAATCATGGATGGACACTGCTGATTCTTTTCTTAACGGAATTGATGCTCATCCTAAAATGCTACCATACACTAAATTAATAAAGTGGGTGTTGGAAAATGAATATATCAGAGATAGACAATTTTTTACTCGAAGAAGAACTTTCATTGGTTCTCTCAGGCCATTAGATTTGAAGAATATGTATAAACTACCAGAACCCCAGAAGAGATATGACGCCCAATTTGTTCAAGAGTTCATGCGTGAGAATGACCATTCAGCGATTGTAATTAAAGAATGAAGAAATGATCCTAACCGGCATAAGCGCGATGATAACGGTATGTATTTAGTCATCTTTCTCAAAATACCATTCTCTTAAATAGCTACAGTGATGTGTTGTCTCCTTGGATCTGTAAATACGACCAAATTTAAAGAAAATTGGACACCCTCTATAGAAGCAGCCTCTGATGGATATATTCTAGATTGGGCTACCATTATTTTTTATAATTTGATTAGATTTATTATGGCCTATAGAGAAAATAGAAATGCCCCACCCCATGCAGTCTCTTCTTTTTATATGAGCTCTTATATCTTAGACGCAGTCTGTTTTTCCTTTGAATTTTCATCATTAGGATGGAAATGGACCAAAGAAGTTGAAACCCCGATTTTTGTACAGTTAGATTTCTTATGGGAGTCAAAATATCATTCTCACATGTTTAAAATATGCAATGACATAATGCTTCCGGTCTTCCAAGTCATTTTCAAAATAAAAATCACTAGAGTCACTCCCGAAGCCAATAAGAGTCTCAAGTCTTTAGGTAGGTGGTTAGGTGAATAGAATTTTACATACATCGGTATTTTTGGAAGTTATTCCCATCCTCATGTCCTACCCTTTTATATACTAGATAAATTATTAGCCAAAGAAATCACTTATCAAATAGTTGGGCATGGTTTAACTAAAATCCTGAAAGATGCCAAAAATACCATTTGGCCAACCTTTTCTTTTTCTTGTGGTTCATATGACCTAGAAAATTTCAAGCATGCTTGTCTTGAAATTTATTGAAAAAACCTTTCAACGTTCTAGTGTTACCTAATAGAAGTTATGATCCCATGGTATTTCTAGAGAAATAATGAGTTCAGTGAAGTTTCGAGAATTTGCAAGCGAGCCTAACAGTTTTAATGATAACTTTGAAACAATTCGAATTTCAACAGTCCAACATAAAGTAGATGAAATTCTTAGTCCAGAAGATTCACTAAGATTCAAAATGTATCAGGAACAAAGAAATTCTCATTTTTCAGATTATTTGTTTCACAAACCAGAGCTGAAGGCAGAACATTTTATAGTTGCAATAGCTGCTCAAGTACCAATACCAGTTCAAGAAGAAGAAATTGTTAATGTTCAATAGGATGATAGATTCATCCAAAATTGGGAAGAATTTGAGAAAGCACTATCAGAGACTAATACCCCTTCCATTCAAAATGCTATTCAATCAGAAACCATGCCTATGGTAGGTGCTACAAGTTCCATGAGTCATATAGGAGAATCAAGTATGCAACATGTTTATGCTGATATAGATAACTCCTAGAATCAAGAAGAAATTATAGAAAAATAATTCACTGTAGAGGTTTCCAAAATTATTCTTGAGTAGAGCCAGATCCAAGGAAAAAATGATACAAAGGAGAAGCCAGAGGAAACACTAGCCCAAGATATGGAAATCACTCCGACATTTCCAAATACTAAAATAATCCTGAAAGTTGAAAAGATACCGCCACTCGACATGTTTTATAGTCCGAAGCATAAAGATGTCATGACCAGGTCAAAGAAGAAATGAAAGATAGAAGAATCTCCCGAACTGCCTATGGATTGAATGTTAATGCAAGTCCTTTCGAAAGGAACTCATTCATCTCCAGGGAAAGAGATTAATAAATTTTCCCAATTTGCAGGTGCTTATGAAAATGCAACAATTGACAAGGCAGTAGAGATCGGATCATTGATTTTAGAAAAGGACCAAAAAATTGCTCAACTGGAGCAAGTTTTCTATGATGAAAAGAAAATAATCGAGCAGGAGCTTCAGACAAGCATTAATTATCTACAAAAATAGTTTGAAGGTCTCAAAATCAAACTGGAAAACAAAATTAAAGAAAAGGATCAAGTAATTCATCAAATGCAACAGAAGATTGAGAAGCTCCAAGAGAAGCCTGAAATCACCGAAGTAAAGAAAGAAGCAATAGATTTGGAAGAATTGTTGGCAACACAACAAGAAATTTTCTATCAGAAGTACAATCGGATTCAGGAGCAAGTCAAGACCAGTAATCAATTAGTTACTCAAATTTCCAATCTGAGAACTTATTATGAAGAAATTGATGACAAAGTGTCAAAATATATTGATTGGCAAGATACTGCACAGGGTAGAGCATTTGATCTCCCTCGTCTTGAAGAATTAATCAAAGATATAATATTTGGAGATTGGGATATTAAAATGAAGAGTGCGGAATTAGCTATTATAAGAGCTAAGAATTTATTTTCCAGCATCTCTAAATATACAAAATATTCTCTTCTACAAGACAACTTGATTTTTGAAGCATCAAAAGACACTTTTCCAGAAATCAGTTTCCTAAAATAATCCTGGCAAGAGACATCAAATAGAAAAGCTCTTGAGATAGAAAATATGGCAAGGTTAAATATGGATATTTACTCGTACTTGTTGATAAAGCCTCATAACCAATTGATAATATTGAGATGCCTCTCCAATGCAGCAACTCAACTTCTTCCGACAATCAACGATGCAGCATTCACGAGCCAGATGAAATGCAATCAGTTCATCCTCCCCAGCTCGAACACATGAAAAAGCATGCCAACTCAAAGACCAACTAGACAATGAATCCAGGAAATAGTCATAGACTATTGCAACTTATGAATTTTATTTTCCTAGTTTATAGTTTTATAGTTTAGAGTAATATTAGAAGAATTATTTTCCAAGTCTTCTATTTTTTTAATATTAATTAGTATTTAAACCCCTTTCATGCATTTAGAAAGGGGTCTAGAATTTTGAAAATATTGCTTTTGTAACTCACACTAATGTTTGAATTAAAGTTATCTAATTGAAAATTCGAACCTTGAAGCTATCTTTTTATATCTAAAGCTATGATGCATTGGGTACTATTATCTGTGTATTGATTGTTTTATGTTTCTGAGATTGTATAAAACTTATTCTTTTTATTAGTTTCATTTTGATAAGCATTGAAGCGATATATGTTCTTATTACTATTGATATAATGTATTGAACGATATGATGTTATATGTGAGATTTAGTTTCTTAAAAGAGCTTATATTCATTAAGCATGCGATGATTTATATTATATCATTCTTGTTAAATCTTATCCCTTAATCAAATATCTAAATACAATCCCGAGAAATAGTTAGATTAGTTTTAATTTATGTTATCATTAGAATAAATCACCCTTTTAGTGTTGATTTGATTTCTCTTGTTATATAAACTCTCTTTATATGGGAAATTGGTCCTTTTATCCCCAGTCAGACCCACCATTTTCATCAGAAAAGGAGTTGTTTTAAGCTCCCGACCGGGTGTAATCCCTATTGTTGATGAAGTCACTTTATAGCCTTCAATAGAATTTAATTATTAGATAACTATATTATATCATGAAAAGCTATTTTTTGTTTCAAATTTTCATCTCAATTGACAACACTTCCTTTTACCATTGCATTATTTTTCTTCTTCAATATGTGAGAAATAAAACTCCTCAATAGTTTACAAAAAATCCTTCAATTTTTCATCATATTCAAAAAATTTCCAATGTCTCAAGTTACCAAGGATAGAAGGTTTGTACTTCACTTCAATTTGATACTGCAGATGTAGAAATCTAGAATTTTGAAATTACTTGCAGAAACTTCCAAGGAATTTGCATGCATATTATCTTCTCGTGGTATGGTTGATATGTTAAAAGCTTGAAAGTAATTCTCCACATAGTCCCAAACCTCATTTTTGTAAGATTTTAATCTAGGGTGTTTTGTTTGGCACATACTTGTTTCACTATCAATTTTTAATCACCAAATACTATCAAATTTTGCACCTTCATTTTCTTGGCTTACTCTAACCCCAATATTAAAGCTTCATATTATGCTACGTTGTTAGTGACTTCAAAATATAACTTGAAATATTGAGTGATATTTTTCATTCCAGGTGAAATCAAAACAATCCTGGCACCAACCCCATCTCTAGAGAAATCCACGTCGAAATATAGTTTCTGTTACACAACAATTTGTCACCGTCCCTGCAATTCCTCGTCCCGCACATTGGAGGGCTTATTCTGTGACTTGTGAGCAGTGAAATGATCTAAAAACACTTTCATGGCATTCCCCTAGACATGGAATTTCATTCCCCTGAAGAAATATCCTTGTGAAAAACCCTAAAAATAGCCTTTTCATCCTTGGCGCGACTAGCCAGTGTTATACCCGCGCCAATGGGGGAAATCTTCCAAAGAGGGCGCACCAATTGGCACTCTATCTTAGAGTTGCACTCATGCTAGGCTTAATAAAGGGTGTTTAAAAAAAATAAATGGCAGAATATTTACTCCAACCAACTCCTAAACTGGTCTCTAAATTGAGTTGGGACGTTTGGCTCCGGATTTCCATGTAGAGGAAGTAGTTTGCCACCTCTCATGGAAGCTTCCTTGAGGATAGGGTCAATCCCATGATTGTAGGGATCCGAACTCCCCTTCCACCATCTATATAAGCTTTCCATTTCCCTTTGCAAGCTAGTCTCCAAGAATATCCAAGAGCCTTCATAGCCTAAAGAATGCTGCAAGAGCTTTGATAGTCCTCATAGTGCCAAATCCATAGCAAGGAGATTGACGATCGAAGAGAGAGGCTTGTCCCCATCCTTGACAAGATTTACCGAGACGTATTCCATTAGCGACCTGTTGAAGGAGAATTAAGCGTTAGAGCCAGGTTGTATTTTCCTTTGTATGAATTAATGATAAGCGACTATTGGTTATGGTTCCACTCGTTTTGTTCATTATGATCATGAGTTGTGTTCTCTCTGACTGACGCATAATTGTATATATTGGATTTTACGCTTGTGTTTGTTGTGTTTCTTACGTGTGCAGGTGTTTGATCGCAACGAGCGTGAGGATTGTGATCTGCCGGAGCAAAGGAACGGGAGCGCTACCTTCTCTACAAACAACATCATTGGATTCGAGGTAAGCCTTCTTCGCAAGTTGGTTTATTGCAATTAGGGACCTGCACCATAGCGTGTTACGATTGTTGCTAGACCCGTTCTGGGATAGTAGGGATCACCTCTATCCGTAGAGGGGATTTACCTCCACAAAAAATTGACGACTCCGCTCGGGAGTTAGCTTGTTGTTTTCTTTATAAACTACAGACAGAGCCTGAAGTTAGCCAGATAGCCTTCGAAACGCTCTTGCTCTGCATTAGCGAAAGTAGATGAATGTTGCTTCAGTCAATCTCCGATCTAGTTTATGAACTAAACACTTGGAGTATTATCTTGTCTTTCGATCGATTATTGGCTTTTCTTGCTTGATCAGCTCTTTTGGCTGGCTCTTTACATGTGTTTGGCTTTTGGTTTGAGATTCAACATCACTGGTCTGCTTCTTGGATTGCTTTCTTTTATTTTTACATAGTAAACTTGACTGGCGCGCTTATTAGCCTAACAGTCGCGCCAATTGGCGCTAGTTTCCAGTTTATTACCTGCACCAATCCTGTTATGGTGCTAGTTTCAGCCTGACAGTCACGCCAATGCTGAAAGGTGCTAGTGTTTGCTTGGTTTTGAGCTTTCTAAGCTTGATCTGTGGTTTTGGTTTCTTTTTTTTTACTGCTTGAGTGTTCTGGAGCCTTTTTTGACTGACTGTGACCTTCTTCCTTTGGTTGTTTGCCTGTTTCTATCATTTTTACATTCTAGCCCTAGGGCATCTAGTTGCTATTGTGCGTCGAGCCTCCCTTGGGAGTTTTTGGTTTCTATATGTTCATTCAACTTTGTGATTGCTTCTTTGCATTAGTTTGGTGGTTGTCTATTGTTTCATTGTGTTATTTGAGTGATTGGATTCTTCTTCATTCGAATTCCGCTTTGTCTCTCTTTGAGCCTAGATTACATGCTTCATTTGAGTCTTGGAGATTCTGCTTGAAGTGGTGAGTCTGGTCTTGGTTGGGAGAAATTCTTTGTTTTTTTCATTTTCAGGCATTGGCTCTTGTTGTCAGTTAGCAACCCGCGCCAATTGGCCGTTGGTGCTAGTTTTTAGTGAGCAAGTCACGCCAGTTGGCGCTAGTTGTCAATGATAAAGTCGTGCCAATTTCAGGGTGTATGAAAATTGAGACTTTTTCCCTAAATCCTTCACCAGTGTGTCTTTCCCTTCCGGTATTTTCCCTGTATGAGCATAGATTACATTGCTCATTGTTTGGAATGTCTTATTTCCATGATTGTTTGATGTAAAAGGGGATGAATGCCTTGTTTTGATCTCATGCTTTGGAAGTCCTCTTTGTGTTTGACCACATATGTCTTGTCAAATTTTGAGGAATTTTGTTACAAAGTGTTTTGAAACAACGATTGCATTCTTAGTGTTTTATTACATCTTTTTTTCATTCATCCTTCCATTAAGAGATTTGTGTTTATTTAGTTTTCGTCTCAAAGTGTTCTTTTTGTTAAAATGCATTAGATCACATTGCATTGGAAAGTAATTTTGAGATCCATCATTGAACTTAGATTACATTGTTTAATGATTGAAAACTAGAAATCGCTTTGATTGCATTCTCTTTTATTAAAAGCATGCATTAAGTAGATTCTCATTTCATTGAAAAATGCATTGAGTGCATTCTTATCATTTGAAAAGAAAAGGAAATTGTGCATAGATTACAATTGCAGAGTTTTAAAAAAATAGGATTTTGCATAGATTACATTGCATTATTCGCATCGTTGAATGTTTGAAATTACTTTTGGATAGTGAAAGTCATCTAGTTTGGAAAAGATTTCGTTTGCAGTGTTGTTGTATGTCGCATCATTGTTTGAAGCTCTTCTCTTAGCTAGATAGCATTCATCAAATTGAAAAGTTTTCTTTTCTCATATAGCTGCATATAGGAGATTGTCATATGACATGCGGTAGGGCCTTGAAACTGAGACATAATTGAAGATCAACATTAAATTTTATTCAATTTACACTAAGGCATCATTGAAACATTAACGGAATATTTAGAGGTCTAGGTTAGAGACCTGTTCCGGCGTCTTTAAACCTAGTAGCTATCGTTCCCCTCTTGGATTTATATAGCACTAGTACGGACTTGTGCTCCCCATACCGTCACGTATATAAAGGGAGACCCCACTAGGTTTCTATCCTTTATCCATAGGAAGCTGAGTCTGCCGCCCTATACCTGTGATACATAGGACACAGCATTTGGGGAGATTGCCTACACGTACGTTAAGTCCTTGGTTGATTTCTATTTCATTTTGAAACCAAGGTGTATATTGCAGTTCACGGTTATTTGGTACACCCTTTACCTAGTATTCCTGAGCAGTCATTTTGATCTTATCTGACTCATTAAATTTGAAAATATCATCAAGCGCTTGTCCTTTCACGCTTGTTTCCAATCTGAAAGCAATAGAGTCACCTTTTTCCTGTTTCTCGACTCTTAAAATATGAAACAACAGAGTTTTGTTTCAATGTTTTAAAAATTAACTGCCCACGAAATATTCCTGGTTAAAGTTAGCTTCCTTAGGGTATTGTTTTGGGTCGTTTCCGATGGCAACTTTTTCGGAGTTCATCAACCAAGGAATCCCCTCCGATGGGAATCCTGGTCATTTTCCTCCTTTTGGGAATGTTGGTGCTCCTTACATGGAAACGTTGTCCCTTCCTGGGTTAACTGTTGGGTTTCCTGTTTGGTTGTTCTCAACCTCTGTGGTCCCGAATGTCCCGGCTACTGTTCAATCAGTTCCTCCGCCTGAGCAACATCGTGTTGATTCCAAGGTGGACCTCTCCCCTTCTTCGCCTGGTGAAAGTATGGATTCTAGTAGCCAGGTGGCTAAGAAGAAGAAGAAGTCTGATAAGAGAGAGGCTAAGGCTGCAACTACTGCTTCTGAAACATCTCCTCTTGATAAACCTTCCAACCCTCCATGGAAAGTCAAGTTCCCTTGCATGTTGTGCCAGGGAAACCATCTTCTCCGAGATTGCCCTGGCATTCCCAATGTGCTCGAAGTATGGTCCGACGGTCGTCCGCTGTTGCTTTTGGCTTCTGGGAGTCAGGTTGGGGGCACGTCTTCAGTTGCAGCTGGTAAGGCTCCTAAGAAGCAGGGTAAGCTTACCAATCCCTGTAAGTTGTGTGAGGGGCACCATGCCATTCACCTTTGTCTGTATATGGATGAAGCCAAACGAGTTTTTGGAAAAATTGACTGTTTCTACACCATGCCTCCCAGCTGGTTATAAACAGCTTTCTTTGAGTCCTCCACCAGCTGATTCTACGATTGGTCAAGAGTCATCCTTGGTCGATCCCGCTCCCTCGAAAATTCAAATTCAGGAATCCATTCCCGACCAACCATTGGTCATGGGATCAGTTGAACTGGCCCCGTCTACGGTCCACCAGGTCTTTTCCTTGGAGAGTGGATCTCACACCCCTCAGGTTCTTCTTGTTTCTTCAGATTCTTCGGACTTGGAGAAGGATTCTCCTGTCCCTATATCTCAAGAAGCTGCTCCTCCACCTCCTGTGATAGAGGTCCCGGAGGATGCTCCTCCCACCTTCGAGATGGAGGTCGTGGAGGATGCTCCTTCTTCTTCCGTAACACCAGGGGAAGACCATCTTGGTTCTATGGTGGCCCCTCCAAGTAGTTTGGTTGCTTCCTTTGATTGGAATCGATTTGCAGGATACTACCTTCCGTCTTATGTGCCTTTTGAGATAACGGTACAGGCCTTTGGTCTGGTTGTACCTAGCACCATTATAGATGAAGGTGCTTCTATTATTATTCTATCCTCAACTACTTGGAAAGCTTTCGGTTCACCACTGCTTGCGCCCGTTATGAAGAATCTGTTGGTGTTTAACAGAAGAACTAGTCAACCGTTAGGGATCCTTCCAAGGTTACCTGTTACTTTGGCAGGTAAAACCGTCCATATGGACATGATGGTTGTTCCAGGCCCCTTGGATTTTAATCTTCTCTTGGGGTGTGATTACATCTATGCCATGGGAGCACTTGTCTCCTCTCTTTTTCGTGTGGTCTGTTTTCGACATGAAGGACGGATCATGACCATTGATCAGCTTTCGTTCTTTGGTCCTGATGTGGCAGCTGGCCCGCCATCATCCCTTCCTGGTTTTTATCCACTCGTTGTATCTGCCCCACTGCAGGTCAACTATGTGGCTACCTACCCCGTGCCTGTACTCAGTGATCGTGCCGTTGTACATCGTGTGCTGGGGGCATTGGGTCCTGACCTCCGGGATGTTTTCCTTCCATCGGAAGTGGAACTCTTGAAAGCAATGACTTCTTATTCATTATGATGAGGTCATTGGAGCATGGTTATTTTCTTATGTCAAGCTCCTTAAAAAATGAAACAAGGTCTGTTGGAGCAGAGTTCCTTGTCTTGTGTCAAGCTCCTTAAAAAATGAAACAAGGTCGTTGGAGCAGAGTTCCTTGTCTTGTGTCAAGCTCCTTAAAAAATGAAACAAGGTCGTTGGAGTACAGTTCCTTGTTGTGTGTCAAGCTCCTTAAAAAATGAAACAAGGTTGTCGAAGCAGAGTTCCTTGTCTTGTGCCAAGCTCCTTAAGCCATGAAACAAGGTGTTCTGAGGATATTTCTTTTAATGTGTCAACCTCATTAAAATAATGAAACATGTTCTTATTCAATTCGACTCTTTGATTAGATCTCGTAAAATCCCAGTCGAGTCTTTCTATTGATCTCGTAACTTGAACCTTCACTCCATCTGGCTTTCATATGGATTGAAGCTTGGGGGGCATGTACCTCGAATTGAGTCACCATGTTGGGGGCATGCTTACTTTTTCAAGCATAGTTTGTTTCCATTTCAAGCTTGTGTAAAAATGAAACTGGTTTCAAGCATAGTTTATCTTTGTTTCAAGCTTTGGTAAAAATGAAACCAACTTCAAGCAAAGTTTTCTAATTTCAAGCTTGTGTAAAAATGAAACCTTTTCCATTTTACCTCTTGTGATTGCCATTTTATCAGCCCGTTTTTGCTAGATGAGCCTTGGTTTTCCAATTCCATCGTCACTATCTGCTTGGCCGATCATATGCCTTCACTTGGTTGTCTTACCCATTCCTGAGGAACCGCTGCGATGAGTGGTCTTTGTTAGCCAGCCTCTTAACCTTTATTTGTTCTGAGCAGTTCCACCATTACCAGAACCAGTTGCTACCCTTTATACCACTCGTTCCTCCAGGAGGAGTCATCTTTCAACTCTTTTCTGACTCTCTAAACATGAAAATATTGCCGAGTCCCTTGTCGTTTCGATCTTGTTAAAGTGGTCATGAAATGAAATCTACCCAGTATACATTTACCCCTTTTTCGGGCTGGGATAGATTATTTATGAAAAAGGAATACCCTAGCCTATCACGACTAGGAGGTTTTCTCAGATATTTTTTTCTACCTTTTTGGGTCCGAGGAACTACTTACAAAAAGGGACCATTGGAGTTTACTTTTCCATTGTCTTTTCAAACTCTCTAAATATGAAAAGACGCCGAGTTCTTCCTTTGTCAGACTCGTTAAACCCTGATGACATTGGATTCAGTCGTAATGACGATATTCGGGTTTCTCCTTCCTAGGGCTTGTTAAATTTACTAGGATGGATTCGTCCAAAGGACGGACTTATATGACAAGCATATGGTATCCTCTTCAAGCTTGTGTAAAAATAAAGAGGTACTCGCCAGAAATGGTGGGGGGAAAATGGAATTGATATCATCGTCGTGTCGGCAGTATGTCGCTCTTGAACATGGCACTTTCTTGCATTCATGTCGGGTTGGGGACATCTAATCTCATTATCTATTTGCCTCCGTGGGTTTGGGTAATCCTTTTTGACCTCTCATCTACTCTTTGCCTCGTCACCATGACCTCTGATCTTTTGATGTCAAATACTTCCAAATCCACTGTCATGCTGCCGATATGTTCAAGAGAAGCTGACCTCTGCAGCATTTCAACCTTCCTCTGATTCTCATCTGATCTTGATTCACAAAGACATTATGTTCCTCTGTCTCACGTCGATGATGTGGGAAACACTATGGCCCACCTTCGATCAAGGTCACTTCCTGTCGACTTCAGCTCATTATCTAGGAAGCTGATCTAGACACTCCCTTCTGGTACCTTGGAGCTTGCATGCCTCAATGGTAGTTTCTTCGCATTCGACGCAAGACTTCCATCATTGGCCTTCGATCGGATGATTCCACGGGTGTTCGATGCCAGCTCACTGATTCACATACCGTGGATTGTACTTATAGTACCTTGAGGACCATTTTAATTATTGGTGGTTCCTCTCGCATCTGTTAACAGCTTCCATCATTGGCTGGTAATCAGACGATGTTCTTGCATGTTCGACTTCAGCTCACATATTCACATGCTTGAACTTGTACTCTGTTTGGGTCGAGATGGAGCGCAAGACCCTGGATTTTTTCTGTTGGAATCCAGGCTGCGATTTTTTGGATTATTATGATTAGTTACATGACTCATTTATTGGATGGTTGCGACCATACCTGAGTCTATTTATCAGTCCTCACTGGATGGCTGCGTCCATACCTTGGATCTGGATTATTGTATACTCTGTTATGGATGGTTGCGCCCATACCACATATATCATGTATTTGAGATATCAGTTGTAGTTCTCTACGCAGGTTCTTCGACGACAGTGTTTTCAGTTGGACACGTTCTCATAAAGCATTTCACCCCTCTCTCTCTTTCAGGCCTCATGCTTTAGGGGGCATCTGTTACACAGAAATTTATCACCGTCCCTACAATTCCCCGTCCCGCACAATGGAGGGCTTATTCCGTGACCTGTGAGTAGTGACATGATCTGAAAACACTTTCATGGCATTCCCCTAGACATGGAATTTCATCCCCTGAAGACATTTCCTTGTGAAAAACCCTAAAAATAGCCTTTTCATCCTTGGTGCGATTGGCCAGTGTTATACCTGCGCTAATGGGGGAAATCTTCCAAAGAGGGCATGCCAATTGGCACTCTGTCTCAGAGTCGCACTCGTGCCAGGCTTAATAAAGGGTGTTTTTTAAAAATAAATGGCGGAAGATTGACTCCAACCAACTCCTGAACTGGTCTCTAAATTGAGTTGGGATGTTTGGCTCCGGATTTCCATGTAGAGGAAGTAGTTTTCCACCTCTCATGGAAGCTTCCTTGAGGATAAATTCGATCCCATGATTGTGGGGATCCCAACTCCCCTTCCACCATCTATATAAGCTTAGCATTCCCTTTGCAGCTAGTCTCCGAATCTCCAGGCAGCATAGCCTAAAGAATGTTGCAAGAGCTTTGATAGTCCTCATAGTGCCAAATCCATAACAAGGAGATTGACGATCGAAGAGAGAGGCTTGTCCCCATCCTTGACAAGCTTTACCGAGACGTATTCTGCTGGCGACCCGTCAAAGGAGAATTCAGCATCAGAGCCAGGTTGTATTTTCCTTTGTATGAATTAATGATAAGCAACTATTGGTTATGGTTCCACTCATTTTGTTCATTATGATCATGAGTTGTGTTCTCTCTGACTGACGCATAATTGTATATATTAGATTTTACGCTTGTATTTTTTGTGTTTCTTGCATGTGCAGGTGTTTGATCATGACAAGCGTGAGGATTGTGATTTGTCGGAGCAAAGGAATGGGAGCGCTACCTTCTCTACAAACAACAGCGTTGGATTCGAGGTAAGCCTTCTTCGCAAGTTGGTTTATTGCAATTAGGCACCTACACCATAGCATGTTACGATTATTGCTAGACCTGTTCTGGGCTAGTAGGGATCGCCTCTGTCCGCAGAGGGGATTTACCTCCACAATAGTTTCCATGCATCATTCTCTGAAGACTGAGGAATACTTACATTGTCTTCAATTTTGTTATGTAAATTGCACTCATCATTTATAGCTAAGATAAAACACCCTAAATCCTGATCCATGGCATATATAGATTGATTTATTGCTTTATTAGCCTCACACATAGTATTTATAATCCTTACTTCTCTACACAATCTTAGATGTTCTCCTCCATAAATAGGGATGGTAGCGTAAGACATATTCATTTGTAAGATTCCTCCAAGGTTAGTACAACAGGATCTTGCTAATAACATACCAAATTTATGAGGGATATATGTAATTACTATGTCCATTAATATACTCCTTTCATGAATCTAGGAAAGGGTGACAACGAGATCTTTGATTACCCCCAATCATGGCACCATCTTTGAATCAAAAGTATACAAAGTCATGATAGGGTCTAGTGATTTTCAACTGAAGGTGGTCCATAATAAATTTAGGCATTAAATTGTGAGAGGTACTTAAATCTAAAATATAGTTGTACAAAATAAAATCATGAAATTTTAAAGTGACAGAGAACAGTGGAACACTTTCATCCATCATATCCAAACTAGGTCCACAAACCACAGAAGGCTTCTCATATTGTAGGTTAATGACATCTACTTCAGCATCTACACTTGAATATTGTATCCATTTGGAAACCTGATACCTGTAACCTAGATTTCCTGAAATTTCAGATAAAGGAATTGGAAATTTGACCCTTTCCAAAAAAATTTCCACATTAAAGTAGGATATACAAGATTTTTTACACTTGACTTGTATTGTGGCTGAATTTGAAGTTGAACAGATGAATTTTCAGCAGGTTTGTCTTGAGGGACATCAAAGGTAACATTTTTGGATGGTTTACCTGGGCCTTGTCTGGGTTTTGAGTCATATATTTTATTTAAATCAACAATAAGGAATTCAGAAAAAACTTGGTATTTGGAAACTTCAGAAGATTTTTTAATTTGAACAAGAGGATGAATTTGATTGACATGGAAAATAACATATTCAGATGGCTGATCAGTGAAATAATTGATATCATTGATCACAACTGGTATTACTTCTTCACGGTCTTGATCATTAATCATCAATGGAGGTTGAATTTGTTGGTCATTGTTTGGTCATTCTCTCTGCAAGATTTGAGGCTGGAAGGGTCTTTTGTATTGTCTTGTAGTTCTATTAAAAAAAATTGTACTGATCTTGGTTGAGTTTCCATCCTTGAGATTTATTCCAAAATTTTGTTAATAATGAAGTAATCTCATCAATTTTGTGTTCCTCTTCCTTATTCTTTGATGATGGACCGGTATCTTCTCTTGCTTTTAATTTTCTTTCTGCTTTTTTTGCATTTTTCTTCAATTTACTTGATTTTTCTCTATTATCTTATCTACTAAGGTTTCAGATTTTCTTTCTCTCAACATTAAAGAAAAATCATCATCAAATTCTTTAGAAAATCTAACTTTACCTGTAGTGACTGGAGGTTTACAATCTAGTGGTATCTTATTGTAAATCTTATTAAACCTTTTAATAAATTCTACAACGGGTTCACCAGGATTCCTTTTTAGGTATTCAAATTCTGTTAGATAATAAACATGATCCTTTTTTATTCCCCATTGGTTTATGAAGATAGTTGTTAATTTCATCCATGTATTAATAGAATTTTCTCGTTACTTTCTAAATCAAATCTTGACATTTCCTTCTAATGATTGAACAAACATTCCCATATAAACATCATGTTTTATGTTCATATTATCTACAAAGTCCAAAAATGCAAATAAATGATCTTTTGTTGATGGTCATGTTTCTCCATTAAATCTAGGTAGGTGTTTCAAATATCCTTGAGGAAAATCATGAACTTAATTTGTTGATGGTAGTACTAGCATTGCATACCAAGTTGTCACAATTGGCCTAAGTCCAGCCATTTGTTGTTGTGGTAAAACTGGTTGTCTAGGAGATAAATTTTTACTGGAAGATGACTAGCCTGAAACTATAGGCTTCTTTGGAAACTGAGGATGGAAAATTAATTTTTAAACTTAAGGAACAATTTTCTCTTGGCCTTCAAAAGCTAAAGGATTTGTGTATATTATTAGTTAATATTCAAGCTTATCAAAAGTAGAAGGATCGGTGTGGATAACAGAAGATATAAAGTCTCCAAGTTTAAGCTCAGGTAGCTTTAGTTCAAGTTATTCTTCCATATTAGATGATTCAGAAAGGAAAAATGTAGCTCAAAATATTCAAGCTAATGAACTAACAAGGAAGATAGCAGATCTACTCCCTTGGAAAGGAGTTCCAAGATTGTAGGTGGTAAATCAGATAAATTAGAAGGAATGGGGACTACTTCAAAAATTTTAGGTTGTGAAACCGATTCATGTGGGAGAGAAGTGGAAGTAGAAGCTTCAAGTCTGCGTGTGAGAGAAGCAACCCGTACAAGTCTCTCTGGATCTGATACTGGAGTATAGAGGCCAAGGTCAGAATGAGATCTAGTATGCCTGTGTGAACCCATATTTAATTTATGAAGTCGCCAAGTGAATAATTTTAGCTTTCTAGTCTCTTATTCATTGTTAAGATGTAGGTCTTATCATTGTCCCCGAGAAATTAACTTCAAACTTCGTTCCCCGAAAACGGCACCAATATGGTGTTGTATCTTTGAAGATAGTTCCAGGCTCAGGAATTTTGTAAAAGAATCTAAGTGAGGGATTTATTTTAAATGGATGACCAATGATTAAAACCATTCACACTTACATAATATAAAATCTTTAGAGATTTTTCAAAGTTTTGATCTTATAATTAATTGTGATAGATGAAAGAAGAAGATATTTGATAATTAAACATTCATCCTGAATACTTAATCTATCAGATGTAGTAGAGGCGTGTAGAGAAATTTATACAACCAACACATATATATTCAAGAGATGACAAAAGGAAACATTTTAATGACTAAAAGGTACTAATTTAAACAACCCATTCAATTAACTATTCTAAGTAATGATTATAACGTTTCAGTGGGTTATCAGGGAATTCAATCCTCAACTTAGCCTTATCGTAACTTATATGTTACCTTGAACATATGATGAAAAAACAGAAATTATTATACTGGAAAAACTCACATGAACACAAATGTTGCTAAAACTGGAGTCAAAAGCCTTTGATTATCTTCAAAACTTTCAGAAAAAGTACAATGATTTTTCTTGGATCTCTCAAAGGATCAACCCTTCATAATTCAAATTACAATGTATATATAGAAGGTAATTCAAAAATATCAAACTTACTATACAATATTTTACAAAAAATAAAGCTTTATCCAAAATATTTTCTATATTTCCAATTAATACAACTCAAAATAGAGATTTTGGAACTGATTATGTGGAAAAAACAGACTATTTGAGGATGATGTTTGTAACTACTGCTTTGAAAACTGACTCTATTGATTCTATTCCAGTTTTTTCTGCAATGCCACCTGAAAATATTCTTTCAGTTTACTCCAAAAGTTCGAGGAACTTATCCCATTTCTCATCATATGGGAATGAAAGCTTGATTACCTTCTTGTAAGCTTCATCCACCTTGGTGTATTTTTTAAAATTTGGATTAGTGATAAAAATATGATGAACCTCATGTCATGGGCACAAAAATTGGTAGTTTATATGGCGGCAATTCACAACCATCAACTTTCATTTCTGTAAAATTTTGATAAAGGTACCAATCTCCCACCTTTGATTATTCACTAAGATGTAAAATTCTTTTAATTTCTGTAGATATCCTTGGAACTGCATCACTATTAAGGAGATACAATGACAAATGTAAAAAAAGGATCTACAAAATCACTAAAAGAATACTCTTTTGAATTTCTTCTGACCAATGAAGTCCAATGGGTGACAGACTGTGATCTTCCTTATGAATCAAGATTTTGAAGTGGTATTTTGAATCTTTTAGAGTGATGATATAAAAATAAATACACTAATATTGATTGATGCTTGAAATATCCCTCTGCACCGAATTTTAGAAACTGTTCATGGATGACATCTGAGATAAACTAGCTAAGATTGAAAAGAACGAAGGGTTTTTTACCAAATGAAAATACTAAAAGAAACCCTAAAATGACTTAATCAACCCATTGATCACTTTGGTGGCCTAAGAGACAAAAAAACCATTGAAATAACCTATGTGGACATTTTAGGAAAAAAAATTAAAGAATATGGTGGATTGGTTCGAGGAAATTCTGAACCGTCAGGTAAAAATGAATCAAATATAATGGCTCGTTGTTTAAAAGTGAGATTTTGGTAAATTTCCATCAAAGAATCAACTAAAAATGCGTGAAGGGAAATTTGAGAGTTTATTTGCAGGGCCTCACAAATGGATTCCAGGGTTATGGAAAACATAATTTTGTTATTTCGGGCAACTATAGCTCTTTGAATTGGTAGGTAACAACTTTCACACCAGGTAATGGATTCAAGGAAATGATGAGTTTGAGGGAAAATGAATTGGGGTAACATGGACTCCCAGAAATTGAATTCACCACTAACATATTCATGCTTCAGAAATGCCCAATTATGTAGCTCATATAGGTCGAATTCACACTTTTTTTCTATAATTTTAAACTGGATGTCTACCGAGGGGAATTCATCTAGATTAGGCAAGGGGGAAGCAATCGGGTTTCAGTAGAAATCTTGGAATTACCATTTTGACTAGCCATCTTGAAAATAAAAATAAAACAAAGAATTAAAGTACCTAGTGATCTTTTGAATGATAGAAGTGGTCAATTGTACAATTTGATAGCTTCTTGTCACTGAGAAATTTTGTATATTTTGTCGAGGTGTATGAATGATAAGAAAATGGTGAGTAATTAGGTTTATTGGAGTGAACTTTCAAATAGTCGTTGTTGGATTTAAGGCTTGGTGCGTCAAAATGGATATCAGGATGTTGGCGGGAGGAATTTATTAAATTAACAGTCGGATAGTTAAATTCTCGGGAGAATGTAGTGAAGGTTAATTTGGTGGAAGTGGTGACAGAGGGACAAAATTGCAGGAGTGATAGCGGAGGAGGAAGTGGTTTGCGGGAGGGGGGTGTGGTGGTAAGAGGTTTGTGAGAGGGGGGGTCTCACACTTCATGTGTGCCTAACACGTAACCTCTGGAGGTTTGAAAAAAACAACTTTGTGGACCCCCCCCTTTCGTTGAACGTCGAGAGTGCGGGGGGTCCCGCAATTCATATGTTCTCATTGATATAGTGGGAGAGATCATGACCCTTGAAACTTTCCCATCTGATAACGTCGGTGGAAATTTATTAAAATATTCACTAATTGAAAATTTATTTGTGTCAAAATTAAATCAGCATTTATAAAATATGCCCGAATTATTACAAAGTGCACAATTTAACAATTTTTATTTATTTTAAAATATACAATTTATAAAATAAATTGCACGAGTAAAAATACTTACAACAAACATATAGCTCATAAGTTGCAACTATTTCTTTGGACTTCCCATTTTTAATTACAACTTATGAACTTGTGCAAGACATTGGAACTAGATTCAATGTCTTAAGGCCTATGAACTAGATTGTCTTGTCTCTACCTCTTTAACACCTTTAACATTGTAAAATACTACATGAAGGGGAGTTTTGGGCCAACATATTTTTTTATCCCAGGCTAGAGCTACTCCAACTCCAAGGACTAGAGTATGATATATGGGTTCTTGTAAAATTAATCATATCTTGTATGAATTTTGGAAACAAGTGTGGAACTTCATTGGCCCCATAAATCCCAATGTATATTCTTTTCTCCATCACATATCAATGTCTAAATTTGTGTATTACCTTCATATCTTATTTCTACATGCAAGATTGGAGTAGAATAGTAATTGATATAAAGGAATCGTAAAGTGATCACAAATCTTAATATGATAATTATGTTCCCAATGATCATAACAATATACATGAATAGGATGATCACTTAGTTTCTATAGCCATCCCATGCTAGTGAAGGAATGTACTATACCAACAAAATTTAGTAGGTAAGAAAACATGCAAAATTTAGAGTGTTTCCCTATCACTATGCACTTAGCTATTGTGATGGTCTCATCCAAAGTAGCAAAGAGGATGGCATCACAATTGAATATCATGCAGGTATTAGTGATTGTATATATAGTATACACCCATGACTCCTAAAAATTCAAAGTGTATTCCTCTCCATAGAGTCGACATAAAAGAGAGATATAGTGAATTTGTAAGGATTTATTAACATATTTTTGGGTTAGATTCCTATTCTCCTTGCCTTAAACATTGTCCCAATACCCACCAAATCTTCATTGCTTCCCTACAATCATGTGGGAATAATAACATCCACCCATTACTAAGTTTAGCCTCTTCTACATGGAGCTTATGTAACACCCCTTTTTAAACCCCAAGTTTCGTAATATGTAACTAAAAATGGTAATGTTGGAATGCCTAGTGTGGGTACCTTGATATAATTCATTTGATATAAATGTTAATTTTTGTTTAACATACTTCTAAAATTTGAATAAAATAGTAACCAACGTGGATCTCAATGCTTGAGGGGAGAGATGTAAGAGATATTTGGAAAGTTTCATATTGTACGTAAATTAAATGTACTAAATTATGATTTCATATTTGAACCATCCAAATGTCGGCAATTAAGGGAAGGAACAGGAGTGGTACTAAGGTACTCTAGGAGTATGGGTTGAGTATGGAGACTTATGAGAGACCACACGGCCTAAGGAGGGACCTAAAATTCTCATGTTGGGAGAGTGTTGGGGTGGGGGGGTTGAACATAATAGAGGATAGTAGGGAGAAAAGGAAAGGAGAATGTGTGAGAGAGATAGAGAAGCGTATGTCATTGAACCAATGGAATCTATTAATATAAAATATAACAACACATGAGGTTGAAAAAGTGACTCTAATTGAGTGTGATAAAGAACCCTATAAGTCTTAGAAAACCTGTGTGGAGTTGTGGACTAATTTAGTGGGTGAGGGAAGTCAATGTTGAAACCATCAACCTAAGGTAGATCACTGGATGAAAATGATGGGAAATATTGTTGAATATATGCACAAAAGGCACTAGGAAGGGAGGCATTGAGGGAATATTGGCTTGGTTAAGGGATCCCTTTGTGTTGTGTGGACCCAAAGTGGCCACATGGTGAAAGATAATAGGCCCTAAATCAATATTTTAAAGGAAACATACTGAATCCCTATGTATGAAGGAGAGTATCCTTCATGTCTATTGGAAACGTAACTAGGCCCAGTCTTCACAATTATCATTGTAATTGTATCAATATGTATTTCATGTAAAAGAAAAAAAATGATTATTATTAGTCAAAGCATGTTCTTCATGCTTATAGGGTCATTTGAGTCAAAAGAGAATTTATTATGAGTCAAAGGAATGTATTTGAGTCAAAGACCCATTTGGAATTTTGTAAAGAAAAAGAAAAAAAAATTATTGAGTCAAAAAGGTCAATTTGTCATCCACAATACCAAGTTTTCCCTCCTGGAAAATTCAGCCTAAAGATGAATTTATTCAACTTCATAGACATGTATAAATAGAAGGAAATTTGACATCATTTGGTCACCAAATCATCACATTGATTCCCTTGCAAGAAAGAAGGATAAAATCAGCAAAGTCAAGATAGAGAGAGAGAGAGAAAAAAAAATTTGTTTTGTTCCCTAGTTCTGCTCACACATCTGAATTTGTCTAAGCTACTGTAGGCCCGAAATTTTAGGGGGCCAAAATTTCAGGAATTGACCAAATTTCAGAAGTTTGACCAATGTTGACTTTAATTGAATTTAACTTGTTGAAGAGACTTGGAGGAGGGATGACTTGGGGTATTTGTGGAAGTTTTGTTTATGGTATTGGGTCTTGGATATATCACTTTGATATGATTCTATAAGAAGAGTATTTTCTTGGGTTCCCCCTTGTGGGGTTTTTTCCCTAGCTTGGAGCCTATATCTTTGTGTTCTTGTCTCTTGTGATCTTCATGTTTTGTACTTTTGGTAATTGCTTGATGAAGAAGAGAACATAAAATTTAATAAGAATCCAACAAACATTCACAAGTAATTATTAAGATAAATTTACACTAATCTACAAGCATGTTGGTTTCTCAAAAAATGTCCTCTTCCATGATTTGAATTCGATTGAACCCTGAGTGAAGCTTCCTCTTAAGACATCGGATTTGGATCGGAGGTGGTCAGCTACAAGAAAAAACCACAATGTAGTTATTACTAATGTTAGGTGGAGAGTGGCTCTCCATTCTTTAGTTTCCAATAATATGTTTTGAAGCAGATAAGTGTATAAGTGTGAAATGATATTGTTGTTCAATGTTTTATGACTAGTGTTGAGTTGGATTTTAATCTCAGGTGTGAACAACTAAATGTTACATCTAGAAAGGGGTTTATTATGAATATATGAATGAATTTTTTTCTTTGACATGATTAATGCTTGGAATACCAATGTTTAAGAGTGAAATATCTATTGGTAAAGTTTCCATTGAGTATCTGAATTAACTAATTAAATAAACCACTAAAACATTCATGAAACTTGTAGGTTTCTTGTAAAATTAAATTGGGGCTTTTAAAGATTTTTAAATCAATGTATGGTGAGTATTTTTCAGTACAACCATGGAGCATATGAAATTTCAAATTGGGAAAGTTGAAGATTCTTTGAGCTATCATAATGTTTAAAATCCATTTGGGTTATATCTCGGATTATCATTTATACTTATTTTACGGTAGCTAGTGTTAGGTTCCTACATGTAAAGCAAAACCATGGAACATGGGTGTAAATGTCTTTGGAAATTTTGGATTATTTATTTTGTATTCTCTTTCACTCAAATAAAATCCTAGCTTCCATTGTGTTGAAATGTCTTAAGGCCTATCAAAGACATCTGGAAGTTCCTATTTTACTGAACTAGGTTGAGCCTAGGTCAGGACCAAACCCAATGTTGGATGGAATAATGATCTATCTATGAGTGGGATTCTATCACTAGGATTGTGTAAAGCGTTATCAAGCTTGGATTCCCCTTGGGATAGTTTAATTCCCCCAAAGGTGGCTCCCCTATATTGGCGAAGTTGTCATTTATGGAAAAGGGTCTTGACGGTTTCCTATGCTGATATAGGCCACATGTTAAATTGTTTGATGTTGAGTATGAGATATTGGCTAATAGTCCTCCTATGCATTTTGTAAGCAAGGTTTGTATTGGTGCTCATATGTTGACAGAGTATGATGCTTATCATAAGTATGGCATTGCCACTAGTGTAGATGTTGTGATGTAAATTCTAGCAAATGTTGATGCATTTCTGAAGTCAAAAATGGAGAAAGTAGCTTCATTATTATTGTTGATCATGAGTAGATAGTAATTGTATTCTGAATATGGTGATGTTGATAGAGTGTATTTTTGAAGCAGCGAGGTATATGGTTTTTTTGCGGAGTCAATTAAATATGCTTGATGAGCCAAAAGAGTGGATGATGTGCCTGAGTGGAATACTAAGAAAAAATCATAATGAAATAGAATATACGCATTTTTCAATGAGAATACCACGTATATATGCATACTATATTTAATAAAAACATGTAGAAAATCCACATAGATTCAACTGATCTTGTAATATGAAAAAAAATACTTGAATCTATTCTAAAAATTGTGGAAACCAATTACGATCGCACAATCACATGAACAAGAAAGAGAAATAATATCAATCACACAACAAAAATATGTATCTATGCAAAGCCTCAAATAAAAACCCTGCTATTTTTATATTGCATTAAGTCAAGAATATGAAACAATACAATAATTCTCTTAGGCTTGAGAGCTCTTTGCATTATCTTTGACTATCTCACACTAATATGAGCAAGATTGGTCCAATACTTAACCAATTCCTTACCCCTGTATGACCATCCTTGCTCATGAATTCCTGAGGGAATTTAACCCATGTTAATTAGGAAATCCCCACTAATTGATTTTGCAATACATCCAAGGCACCTTGATCACCTCATGCATGACCTTTACAATTTTCTAATTATACAACCGATAGTTTACTTCCCTTTAACTCCAAACTCAACTGGGCCTTCCTTATAACTAACATGCAAAAACTATTTATATTTAATTATCAATTATTGGATTGATCACTTCATGTGAATTAAATTATATTCAATTCACTGGACCTATCACTAGTTCCTCCATCAGTTAGAACTAGTTAAACTGGTTTTAACTCAAATAATTAAGTTAAATTATTACAAATCAAAGTAAATTTCACCTAGACCCTGTAAAACATAGAGTGAACTCTACATGCCTCTAGTTTGACCCTCAACGCAAATTGATTGAGCTAACTAAGTCTTCCCAACTCAGTTAACTCGTACAAGCTTTCATGTGATGTGGAATTACAATTTCCTTCTAATTTAATTAATGAAAAATTAAATCAGAATCCCTTTTGATGTCATTTTCAATATTTCTTGTTGCCATTTTTAAAACTCTCTCTCAAGAAGAAAGGAATTAAACTCTATCCCGATTTGGTACCTTTGGAATGTTATGCATGCAACACTTCTCTCTAGTGTCATTGCTATTGCAACTTCTGAAACTGAAAAGCATCCAAACTTAATCAATATGATTCATCTATCACTAGAATCTATGACTACTCATTAGGGGAATTTTGAGGTCTAAAATGGGCCTCCTAAGGAAATTTTAAAATAATAGTGGAAATAATAAAATAAGATTTGATTACACCATCAAATTTTAGAGGGAAAAAAGAAAAAATTAATTTTCCAACTCATATTTTCAACTTATCTCCCAAAGTTTTTACTCAAATTTTGAGTGGGAGTACTCGTTGGATGCAAAATTTAATTCCTCATCCAAAGAATATCCATGTTGCATAAATTCGATGGGTCCTGATACACGAAAAATGAGAAATACATTAAAAACGTGATTGTAATCACGTTTTTTTACGTATTTATAATTTTTCATGTAGCAGGGTCCATCGAAAGTATGCAACATGGGTACTCCTTGGATGAGGAATTAATTTTTTCATCCAATGAGTACTCTCACTCGAAATTTGAGTAAAAAAATTGGGAGATAAGTTGAAAATACAAGTTGAAAAAGTAGTTTTATTATTTTATTATTTTTTAATATTTTTACCCTTTTACTTAAAAAATAGTGAATCTTCCCCCATGGTTGACATCATCATCTTAAATGCTATTGGTTCTTATAAAGTTTATTTTTGTTGTGTATTTTTCTTAGGAGGACCATTTTAGAACTCAAAATTCCCCTAATGACTAGTTATTGCATTGTCTACTAAAAACTTTGTGTTGCAGCAAACTCTACATTGTTCCATCTGCATTGTTGCTAACTCTGCTCTACGCTCCCCAGTATCTAACTGCTACTAGTCTCTACATGTTTCACTCTAACATCTGACTACATCAACCGCCATTGATTCATCCTAATGTTTTGTATTCTAGGCCCCCATAACAAGGTAATGATCGATGAGACAAAACATCTCAATGTACCCTGCCCAAATTTCTGCACTCTTGGGACTATTGCTTCACATCGCCCCACCTCTCACCTATAGGTATGGATGCATGTGCACCCTCTACCCACTTGGCTTGAAATTTCCCCCTACTGGAGGTCTCTTCTTGAGTGGACGCTTCCACTTGGTCTCCTCTATGCTTCTCCAATTGTCACTGTTCCACAACTTTATGAGGTTACATGTTGAGAGGTGTTAGCTTGAGGGGTCCTGACCTAGGTTCGGAGTTTATGGATAAACCAAAAAAACCCTCCAACTACTGACCCTTTCAGCAATGATCTACTTGTGCAGACCAAAGTCTCATGCGAAGCTGTATGGGGGGGTGTTAGAACCATGTTTCCACACCTTGAGAGATAATTTAATGAATTGGTCCTCAAAAAAACCCTAATTGATCTTCCACAGATGTGTGCAGTGAAGTTATAACAGAATTATAGATCTTATGCAAACATTAATAGAAAACACAAAAGTACTTATCGCAGATAATAAATCAGAACCAGATCTCAATCTAATCATTGTAATACTTAATAGATGTCAATATTCATGTATAAACATATCAATTAGCCCTGCGCATTCATCAATAAATAACCAGATAGTGTGATCTCATCAAAGTATAAACATTAAGCATAAACAGTAATTATACGCATAACACAGAGAATTCGCCAAAATTGTTCCTTCTATTAAATCTTCATATCTATCAATACATCATCTTTCCTTCAAAAACCCTTATAAAATCCTTACAATCCCTTCCGCGCACACATCCAACAAGAGCCTTTTACCCAATGTAATATCCCTTTTTCAGGAATATCCAGATTCTATTCCAGAGATTAACTGTAGGGGAATTTACTGGATATGTCACCTTTGAAAAAGGATGAGATCTAGAGGCTACCTGGCCATCTACAGACTCTGTCTATAGAGCTTGGAATATTTCTCCTTCAGTGATTCAGCAATACATAAACATGAGCTAGAAAATAGCAGTGAATGGATTAAAACCAAGAATGTCGGAAGATCTGCATAACCATTACATTATATAATAGCAGCAAAAAATGTATACAATATCTTGAGGAAATGATCTCTTAAGTCAAACAATGCCTCCTAAATGAAACATGTACATGAAATATAGAGAGATACTGCTATATAAAAGAGGCCCTGGTTATGACTGTGTAATCCATGAGGCAGAACTGCTAAAAAATGTCAATAATACATAGATGTTACAATAATGGCTCAAATAAATAAGGGGGAGCAATATCTCGACCCCTGAAAACATACAATACACAATCCTCCAAGGGATTGGCTGAAATACACACAAAATGGAAAATATGCAGAAATACCGAAGTTGTTGGGTAGTTGCAGCAACTCAAGAACTGGAAACAAATGGAGAAGACTGAAGATGCTGCAATCAATGATAAGATCTCCTCCAATGGATCTCTAGAATGAAAGGTTGATCCTCTCACCTAAGATCTCACCCTCCAAACATGTGGAGCAAGTCTCCACTGCAAACACACTCAGAAATAATGCAGTCTAGAGAAGGGACTGCACTGTTAGTGAAGAGAACTACTTGGCCTTGATTCCAAAGTCTGAAATAAGCTCCAGGATATCTCCAATCTAATATCTCAAAGGAAAGAGAGGCTCCTCCTCTGAAAATAGCTGATGGAAGTGATGTAGTGAACCCTCACTGCAACACCCAGCAACACAACATTACTCTACTGTAGAAATAACGTTGTCTTGATGGAAGATGCTTGGCCTCAAGCCTGGATGTGAGGAAATTCTGAGAAATCCCTCAAGAGGCCTATCAAGAAGGTGGAAGAATCCTAAACAGGAATTCCTCCCGAAAATTCTTGCTAAATAGCAGAGAATGCACAATTGCCTGAATAGACAATGAAATGGATAATCAAAAGCATAAGAAACAATGGTTGCCTTGCCCTACTTTTAAACAAGTGAAAGATTTCTCTCCATGGGCCCCATCCATTAGGGTTTCCTCCACCAAATTTCCTCTTCCTCATTCACATTGCGTTATCTTCTAAAGTAAGCAACTCCTCCTATGGTAGCGCTATTGACTTGGTCAAACCTGACCTTGTCTTCATGTATTTGCCCCTTTTCACACTTGAGGGTGAAAAATCAAGTTCTTATGTCTATCCCCCTTTCACATGTGAGGGAATTTATTCATGTTTTCAATAAACACGGGCCTCCTTACCCATTTATGGCTGAAAGATGATAAAATCAAAATTTTAATATTCCATTTAGCCATGTGCTAAAATGGGAATAGTATAGTCCTCCCCTCCCAAATGTTGCTTGTCCTCAAGCAACTACAAGGATAGAACTGAAGAATCTCCACCCAAGCCATGGAGTCTGAAATATGTTGAGGAACATCTTCCTCATGTAGACTCTCCATCCCCCAAGCAATCAACCATACAAAGTGAGTTACCTCCCAACATGGCAACTCATACAAATCATCCTCCACCTTTGGCTCCTGCAATATAGGTGGGCTGAAAATCTAATCTTGGTAGACAAAATAGTCTACCCCACGCTGTCCTCCTCTCCACTTAGGATAAGTGTAGAGTATATGATGATATTGGGCTACAAAAATGTTTCCCTCAAGTGGCAAAATGAAGACTAGACCTCCAAGGATATCTTCTCCAGTGTTATGAAACATGCGGTCCCAATCCATCTCATATGTGATGAGTTGGAAGTCATCATCATATGGCATCCAATCAACCATATGGCTCACCTCGAAATGAAACAAAGGTTTTTCTGTAGTGGCCATATGTGCTCTCATGCTCCCATTAGAACATGAAATGAAAATAATGTGGGAGATCTTTCCCCAAAGGGACATATCCAACCAATGTGCCATTCCCCCAATCATGCTCTCAACAAACATAAAGACAACACCAACATAATGAACAATGCTTGCTACAATGTGTGGCAAGGAAGAAGGAAAATGGTCCCTCAATAGTAACCAATGCAGTTTGACCCTCAATTGCAAAAGAGTATGACAAAAAGTGTGGCTTCTCAACCACTTGCTTGCCATCCTACTCTCCTCAAATGTATGGAGAAAGTGAATGATGTATGGTTTAAGGTGAGTATGTTCTTCACAATACATTTTCCTCCCAAGTCCTCCTAGGGGGTGGCTACCAATAGTGCTCATGGCCTCAAGTAGACCATGGTGTCCAGAAAGAAGAATGCTCCTCCTTGGAGCAACATTCTGTACATATATGGTCAAGGGTTGAATATACAAATCATCATGAAAATAAACAATACCCTTACCATAAGTTTTGTGTATGCAAATGGAGTGGCTCAAAAATGACTCTCCTCTCATCCTCAAAGAGAAAAGAGGTGGATGTGCTAACTCCTCCAAAGAGTTATGTATCTCCTCCATCTGCACATGATCTATGCATCTCCTCATATGTTAATCTGTCAATATCATGTAAGCAAGATGATCCTGGGAATACTCCACCAACAACCTGGAGCTCCAACATGGATCTATCCTCCATAGTGACTGCGCTGATAATTCCCCATGAAAGACATCTTTCATACGGTTATCTCCCAAGGGCTCCACTCCTTTGAGATCAATGAATGGTGCCTCAACTTGTGAAGCATCTCTCATCATTTGCTACTCTAGTGGTCTCCCTGGTAAAATTTCTTCATGTAATGAGACATCATCATCAAGAGGTGACTGCATATATGAATGAAAAAATCTGTCCATGCTCCCACTGCACAATCCAATCACCTTCTTAGGTGCATCAACCTCATAAAATAGATAGGGATGTGTGCTTCTCATCACATCATGACGGTCATCCTCCCTATCTCCTCGTTGTGGCTCCATGGTTTCACACCTCCTCAAAAATGGCACATGTAGAACATGGATTGTGCCTTGATCTCCATACATGAGATCCTGGGGACTTCCTTGCAAGGATGCAAGAATACCTATACTTGGAGCAAGAGCTCCTCCTTCCTCTGCATGAGGCACTAGATAATCTCTAGATGGCACAATGTTGTTGCCCTCAGCTTCTCCAACATAGATGGGCAACCTTCCAATAATGTTGCTGCAAATATGGAATCTCTTCCAAGGTGGAAGTAATTCCTGATCATCAAAGGTCAAGGAGTATCCCCTTTGCACCATGATATTTCCCTCTCCTACTCCTGCAACATCATACAATAAATGCGAGCAGATTTTTTCTTGCACTCCCAAGAATAACCCCAGTAACAAATGTCCTTGCTGCTTCCTCATGCTCTCATCATGCAAGATATGTGATGAAGAAATAGTGAATGATATAAGTGTTGCATCATCAATATGAACCCCTACTCTTTGTTTCTCCATGATGCCAGCATCCTACCACATCTTCTCCATCCTCATACCCTTGGAAAGAGTGTATGCCAAGTTATGGCCAAACTCATTCAAGAGTAACCAGCGCAGCCAAGCCTCCTATTGCTCGGTATCATAAATCTGCAAGTAGCTCACCAGCTTCTTGCTCACCATCGACATCCACTCAACCAATTTTGGATGCCTCCTTCCACCCTCCATATTGGTACTCCTCCCATGAGGGCTACCATCATCCCAAAGAAAATTTCTGCATTTCATGGGATCTTGAAATGCAATCTTCCCAAGGATCAATTTGACCCTATAAGGATCCAAATAGGTGGTAGGAAAAAACCTCCCATCATGACGTGCATGGCTCAAGGAATGTCCATCACAGTCATGAGATATGTTATCCATCCGAAGATGTCCTCCATCTACTATTTGTTCTTGTGAGAAGGGAAGTACCTCCTCAAACTGATGAAGAATCTTGCACTCCATGATGTGTGGGAGTGCACCTCTACTGAAATCTCTCCGGGAGATCTCCTCCTCATGCATGTCCTTCCAAAACCAAAGAGGCCTTGGATCTGTTGCCAGTAGAAGTCTCTCTGGGAGCTGTGGCATGTTCATTGGGAGAGTGTCATCAAAAGAGGAGAAAGAGTTTCTTATCTCTATATGGCCACTCCTCACTGCTTCCTTCATGGCTTCCTAAATGAAGCTGCTCTCTAAATGCTCACACGAGGAATGATTCCTCCTTTCTTCCTCATTGCCCAGCACATTTCTATTCTGCTGCTCTAGATCAACTGCATGCAATGATATAGGCCCATCCAAAATGTTTGCTGAAATGACAAGAGATGGCTTTCCAATCATACCTTGGTGAAGTGTGGAAGCTCCTTGCAAGGCTGCAAGAGTTTCCTCCTCATATGTGTGGGCCTCCCAAACTGCTGGAGATGAAGGCTGCTCCTCCATGGTCTCAACAGCGCTGGTACATGCCTCATCAACTGGTGGGGAGGGCTCCTCCCTCTTCTGGCCACATATTCTGATCAATTTCTGAGAAAAATCGACAAGAGTTGAAACCCTTGTGTGGCTTAGATGGCTGATCCACCAATTCTTGGCTTCGCCTTCAAGGTGCAGCACTGTAATTTCTACAGCCTCTCTGTCTACTACAGGATGTATTAGGAAGAAAGCCTCTAGCTTCTTCACCCAAACCTCTACTACACATGTGACTAATCCATCAAATGTGGACAATATAAATCTATTGCCTCTCATCATCCCATAACTGAGGGGTCTTCTAATTTCTTCTTTTTGCTAAATAAATTGTGGCAAAGCTTGAGCTCTAGAGTTTTCTCGATATGCAGCAAGATACTCACTTATAATTTCGAACTCCAACTGTTATTCATGCTTCTGGCCTTCTTTTATGTGAGAATAGGAAGTGCATGGTCCTTCCATTTCTCCTTCTTCGATCTTCTTGACCTCCTTGGAGAGGTCTCCTCTGGATCTGAAAATAGATGAGGGTAAATTCATCTTCTTCATCATATTGATCTTCTTTTGCTTAGACTCACAGGCTGAGCCAAAGATCATGCTTTTATACCACTGTAATATCCATTTTTCAGGAATATCCAGATTCTATTCCAGAGACTGACTGCAGGGGCATTTACTGGATATGTCACCTTTGAAAAAGGATGAGATCCAGAGGATACCTGGCCATCTACAGACTCTGTCTATAGAGCTTGGAATATTTCTCCTTCAGGGATTCAACAATACATAAACCTGAGCTGGAAAATAGCAGTGAATGGATTAAAACCAAGAATTTCAGAAGATCTACATAACCATTACATTAGATAATAGCAGCAAAAAATGTATACAAGATCTTTAGGAAATGATCTCGCAAGTCAAACAATTCCTCCTCAATGAAACATGTACATGAAATATAGAGAGACACTGCTATATAAAAGAGGCCTTGGCTATGACTGCGCAATCTATGAGGCAGAATTGCTGCAAAATGTCAATAATACATAGATGTGACAATAATGGCTCAAATAAATAAGGGGGAGAAAGATATCAACCCATGAAAACATACAATACACAATCCTACAAGGGATTGGCTGAAATACACACAAAATGGAAAATTTGTAGAAATGTCGGAGTTGTTGGGTAGCTACAACAACTCAAGAACTGGAAACAAATGGAGAAGATTGAAGTTGCTAAAATCAATGATAAGATCTCCTCCAATGGATCTCTAGAATGAAAGGTTGATCCTCTCACCTAAGATCTCACCCTCCAAACATGTGGAGCAAGTCTCCACTGCAAACACACTCAGAAATAACGCAGTCTAGAGAAGGGACTATGTTGTTGGTGAAGAGAACTGGTTGGCCTTGATGTCAAAGTCTACAGTAAGATCTGGGATATCTCCAATCTGATATCTCAAAGGAAAGAGAGGCTCCTTCTCTGAAAATAGTTGATGGAAGTGATGTAGTGAACCCTCACTGCAACACCCATCAACACAACATTACTCTACTGTAGAAATAACGTTGTCTTGATGGAAGATGCTTGGCCTCAAGCTTGGATGTGAGGAAATTCTAAGCAATTCCTCAAGAGGCCTCTCAAGAAGGTGGAAGAATCCTAAATAGGATTTCCTCCTGGCAATTCTTGCTAAATAGCAGAGAATGCACAATTGTCTGAATAGACAATGAAATTAATAATCAAAATCATAAGAAACAATGGTTGCCTTGCCCTCCTTTTAAACAAGTGAAAGCTTTCTCTCCATGGGCCCCATCCATTAGGGTTTCCTCCACCAAATTTCCTCTTCCTCATTCACACTGTGTTGTCTTCTAAAGTAAGCAACTCCTCCTATGGAAGCGTTGTTGACTTGGTCAAACCTGACCTTGTCTTCATGTATTTGCCCCTTTTCACACTTGAGGGTGAAAAATCAAGTTCTTATGTCTATCCCCCTTTCACATGTGAGGGAATTTATTCATGTTTTCAATAAACATGGGCCTCCTTACCCATTTATTTGGCTGCAAGATGATAAAAGAAAAAATTTAATATTCCATTTAGCCATGTGCTAAAATGGGAATATTACACCCAACCCAAAAACCCTTACAAACATAGATATTATCTGAATAGAAATATCACATATCACATCTATCTCTGAACTACTTGACTTAGACAAATGCTATCTATTTACAATATGCCTAGCACGAAGACATTATGGTCTCAAACACTGGTTTGAGGCCCATAGTTTACATTTAAGCTTAAATTATGTCCAAAATTGGGTTAAAAATCCCTTTGACTACATTTTGATAGCATGCACATACAAACATACAAAAAATAGATTGGAACTTGTGCCTCAAGGGACCCCGCTCCAATAAGCCCCCAACACAAACGCCACAGGGTAGGCCCCCTTGTTTGGAAATCCTGTGATCCTATGAATTAGATTTTCATCAATTGGGATGCACTCTCCCAACTAGAGCACATTGTCATGAACCGGTGCCAACAACTGCCTGACACAGATATCATTAATGGAGTTGTGCCCAAAATGAGGGATCTGAAAAATATTGAGGATGCCTACCTTGTGCAAACCTAGAACTTCTCTCTTTGGTTTAAGGTGCACTAGACCTCCTGTATATTGAAATGGATCAAGATAAAGCTCTGACATGAGCTATGGAAATTTCTCCACTCCTAGAATGTCCCAGTCATCGAATCGCAACTAAAGGAATTTGGCGAACATATCCGCCTCCATTAGGACGTTCTTTGGGACTAGGTGCACTTGGATACCTACGTGCACCTTATCCATATCCTTTGGCACTTTCACTGTAGGTTTGTGCAGTGCAATGTAACTAGGCAGTCGCAAGAATTGTGCTACTTCTACTACGTCTCCATCCACTTTTTTGATAGTTTTCGGGAGTTCAGGCATGGGTTTCTTCATCTTCTCTTCGGCTAAGTGGCGAGATCTAGGGGTATTTTCTCTCAGGAACTTGCATGTCCCATATGTTTATGTTTTTCCCTTCTTTGTTTTAGATGGCGCAGGGGTCTTTACCATAGGCACCTACTGTGCATCAGGGTTTGCTCTGGGTCTGGTGGCAGTCATTCTGCTCTGAATCATGTATCCTAAGCTCGTTTGGTGCAATGATTCCTCAAAAATGGGATCCAATCCAAACATAGAAACAACAAAGGCAAAGACAAATAAATAGCTCAGAGCATAAAAATCACTTATAATGCAAAGGGAACTATTGCAAACCCATGATTCATATTTATACTTGTGGCACATCTGCAACAACTCCTTGGGCATTAATGAGGTTCCATTACTGACAAAATGGTCCCAAATCTAGAAAAATCCCCTCATTAAATGCATTTTGGACGCTCCTAAAAATGGTAATAATTTTGTATTATCCAATTATACTATTCCAACGGCTAGTTTTTTACACTTATGAGCACCAGCTAATCCCCTGGCGTAAATACCATGCGCACGCCGCACCTTACTACGCATTCGCCATCTCAACTGCGCAGATCTGATACTTTGGCCATATAGTCATTTGGTAGGCATAGGGTCATCAATGTATGGCTTCAAACGGCCTCCATTGACATATCCCGACAAGTATTCACCATTCAACATGGTTAGGTGCACTGCTCTGCCATCAATGATTTCCTTTACAGCATAGAGGCCTAGCCAATGCATCTTCAATTTCCCTAGGTGGTGCTTGTCATATAGTAAGACCAAATCATCCTTCTTGAAGAACTTCTTCTTGATATGCATGTCATGTCAAGATGTTTCGCACACCTTTTGGACCTGCTAGTGATAATTGGAAATAAACCAGTCTTCTTCTAGAGCAACCAACTACGACAAACGTTCTTCCAGAGCATCTTCTTTAGCCATATTGGTAAATGATGCAATGTGCAAAATGGGAACAATGAATTCCATGGGCAACACAACCTCCTGCCTATATACCATCCTAAAAGGTGTCCTCCCAGTCAACTTTTTTCAAGTGGTCCTGTAGGCCTAGAGCACTGCAGGTACTTTCTCATCCCAATCATTTCTATTACCATTGCATACCTTAGTGATCGCAGTATCCAATATCTTATTGATAGCTTGAACTGTGTTATTTTCCTGAGGATTATAAGGACATCTCTTCTAATGATGCATCTTGAATTATTCAGTCAAAGCTTTGATAGTGTCGTTTACAAAATGTGTACCTTGGTCACTGATCAAGATCTTAGGGCAACCAAAACGAGTGACTATATTCTCAAAAATAAATCGTGTAGCAGTATTAGCAGTACAATATTTCAGTGGTTTGGCTTCAGCCTGTCCGGTTACATAATATGTCGCAGTGATGATGTAGCGCATACCACTCTTCCTTCCTGGAGGATTAATAGGTCCCACAAAATCAATAGCCCATTTATCAAAAGATTACAGCTCCATCTGTGGATGCAGGGGAATCTAGTCCCTACGTGAAGGTTTTCTCCTTCTCTGACAAACATCACAGGTGCGGCAGTGTGCATAGGCATCATTGTGTAGTGTGGGCCACCAAAACCCAGTGCGTAAGATATTCTATGCAATGGTATTACCTGCATAATGACCACCAGAAAAATCCTCCATGCACTTCATTGAGAATTGCCCGCCTTTCATATTCCAAGACATACCTTCGCAGGACTTCATCCGCGCCTAATTTGTACAATTTTTCAGCAATAATGGTGAAGTCTGCCACACACGCCACAAGTTATTTATTTTTCTCCACTATATATTCTTTAGACGCGTGACCAGTAGTGAGAAACTGAATGATATCAAGGAAATTATCATCAACCACTTTATCGTAAACAACTACACATCGAGAAATCCATCATCTATGTTTGTGGGCTCTTCTCCTGATTCAATGCACGAAAGATGGTTTGGTCCAACATTTAATCGTCCTGGCTTCAATATAATTTCAAAATCATATTCTTGAAATAATATCAACCACCTGTAGATATTCCCCCCCCCCAACACAGGCTTGTTGACCAGGTAATTCAAAGAAGAATGATCAGTGAAAATTTTAAAGTGACCTCTCATCAAATAATGGCAGAATTTCTGCACCAAATATACCATGGCGAGTCCTTCCCTTTCTATGGTTGAGAAATTATTCTCCGCACTTGAGAGTTTTTGACTGGAATAAGAAATGGGATGATCAATTTTTCCTTCCCCTGGCTGTGCTAACACAAATTTGATCGTAATACAAGAGGCATCCACATGTACATGAAAAGCATTGGACCAATTCGAGAAGACCAAGATGGGCACAGTGACCATATTTTCCTCGAGTAGCTCAAAACTCTTTTGGCAGTCTTCATCCCAGCAGAAAGTTGCATCCTTATTTAAAAACTTTTCCATGGGCATAGCTATCAGTGCATATCCTTGAATAAACTTCCTATAGTACCCACTATGCCCTAATATTGAGTGTAACTGCTTGATATTCTCAGGTACTTCCAAATTGACTATGACAAAAATCTTGCAGGATCTACCATCAATCCCTGCTAGTATAAAATGTGTCCCAATAGTAATCCAAAAGGTACACATAAAATACACTTCTTCAGATTCAATAAGATCTGATACTTCCTACAAGTATCCAGCATTAAGCATAGGTTGGTCATAGCTTCTTTAACAACCCAAATATAGTCCAATCATCTAAGTATACCTCCAAAAACTTGTGTATTTATTCTTTAAAAGCAGAAACTATTACACGCGAGAAAATGGAAGGAGCATTCTTCAATCCAAATGGCATAACTATATATTGGAAAGACACCCATTTAGTAGAAAAAGTGGTCTTACTCCTATCTTCTGGTGCAATCCAGATCTGATGATAACCTGAGAACCCATCTATAAAAGAGTATGCTTCTTGACCGCCAACATTATCTAAAATTTCATCTAAGAATGGAGTTGGTAATGGATCATGCACACAAGCATCATTTAGTTTGCACAGATCAACACGGATTTTTATTTCTCCCTTGGTATTCTTATCTTGCACCACCATTGGACTTACCCAATCAGATTCTTCCACAAGCTCAATGATGCCTGCTGCCACCATTTTATCCAACTCTTCTTTCACTTTCTTCTTATATCTAGGATTCAGCCTATATGGGCGTTGCTTTACTGGGTGCCGATCTGGTTTTAATGTGATCTTCATTACTCCTAGGCCCCAAATGATTCCTTTTAACTCTAAGAAATTTGTAGGGAATATATCTTGATATTCTGTCAACAACTCTGCAACCTTTCCTATTGTATCATCATCCCAGTAGTCTCCAATCTTTGCTAACTTGGTTTGTTTTTTAGTTCCAATATTCACCCTTATTAACCTTAGTGGATTTGTCACATCCATCGAAGTAATTGAGGGCCCATCCACTACGCGTTGGCTTTCAGATTCAGGAATAATGGCATTCCTGGGATCCTCATCGTTTTCTTCTACTGTCAGGTTTCTGCAATTCAAAATGTTGCTCATCTGTGCGTCCCAAGCTGGTGGTGTGCACTCGATCATAAGCTTATTGGAATCAAAGATGACTTCTTGAATATTCTGCAGAGCTTGCCCAATATTTTCAAGTCCACCTTCAAAGCTAAAGGTAAGGAGGAAACTATCTATCAGCGCAGACCATTCACTAGTGCCTCTGCGCAGCTCTATTTCCAAGTACCATTCAGTTGACACCTTTCCCAATGTATGAATAAACATATGAACTGATTCAGGCCTTGGTTCTACACCCCATACCTGATTCCATTTGGCCGGATGTTTGCGCAGATCGTCCTTGCCAGAGTATAAGTCCTCTTATTTAATGACTAGGCGTTCAAATTGTAGCCGCATCATTTGGGCACATTCCTCCCAATATCCCATATTCTCCTTATGTGTTTCCCACCATCTTGCTAGAGTAGCACACAAGCCAATATCTAAAGCATGGAACCTCTGTGTTGTCGGCACAATCCTTTCTAGTTCTCTTAAGAACATGTGTACATCAATTGAGCTATCATAAGGTGGGAAATCATGTACCTTAGATGTTATGCAATGCAAAGCACGAGTCACATGATTACAGCGCAGTGCAGACACCTCATGCAGTCAATTTTTCCAGTTTTCTAGTTCTTCATCAAAGTCTAAAAGTCAAGAACTATCCTTCTCCCATTTAAGATTCCCATATGTTTTCGGGTTAATCTAGTCTTACTCACGCAAAGTTAGCTTTTAAATTTGATCAATCTTGTCCCCATCAAACATTGGTTCAGTATATCTTTGACCTTCTACAGGATCCGGAGGAATGATGACTCTAAATCCATTGTTCTAAAATTCCATTCTCCTTTTCTTCAGGTTGATAACACCATCCATGTCAATGGCCCAATCCAATCTTAGCAGTGCAGGATAGGGATCAGTATCATCTACAATCTGTATGACTTCAAAATCTGCCAACACCTTAACTCCTTTTATATTGACCGCAACATTTGACAATCTCCCCAAGGGAATGATCTTCTACTGGTTAGCCATGCGGAATTGGATAGTGGACCATTCCAGCTTCGGTTCTCCCATGCATTGCCATGTTTGTTTAGGTATAACATTAGCATCTAATCCAAAATATAGAATTACTTGGTCCATTTCATAAGCACCGATATGCGCATTCAGACGCATTTCCCTACCCGTTCTCTTATTTTTTCTTATAGATTTTTTTGACTACGCAATGTTCTACCAGAGGTTGTTCCTTTTATGTGCAATTGTCTATCAATGCCTACAAATTTTCAACAACCTGTTTTTTTCACAACAAATTTATGCATGCTTGTAGGAATGGCTTTATCTCTTGTTCTCCTCCGACTCCTTTCAATGTTCTACCACTTGTTGAAGTATCTCCTTCCGTGAATTCCTTCCTTGCTTCAATAAAGGTTTCTTTTGCACGCTGAAGGTTAAGGCCTTCTTTGGCTTCAGGTGCTTTTCGGATCCATACATCAGTGGCAGGTTTCTTTCCTTTATCTTCATTAGTATCTACACCACTCTTGGTAACTATATTTACATAGGGATCTTCCTCATGCATCTCTGCGGGAAAATTTTTAAGATTATGCGTTGTAGTCTTCTTTTCCTACATTTTATCAATCAAGACAGGGCAATCTTCTATAACATGATCAAATTGTCTACAATACATGCAGGAATATCTTTTTGGATTCAGATAGTCGCACACATAGTGACCAGCATCACCACTGTTCTAACAAATCATTTTCCCTCTTCCTCGACCAGTTGATACACGTCCTCGGCCTCTTCCTCTACCTTGGAATCCTATGCGCCCAAAAGGGGATGCTGGTGATGTAGGCTCAACCTTCTTTCTATAGATCTCAACTTTATCCAACATCATATCATAGGTCCGAAAATGTTTCTCATCACGCCCTCATGACCAACTAAACTTGAAAAATGGTTTTTTTAAGTCAGGCTGATACTTTCCAACCCTCGGGCAAAAATTTGTATCATGTAGTCTAGTAATCTGACATATAGTACACCATACAGGTCTCTTGAGTGGGTTAGGACCTCTAGCATTCAGATAAATATTAAAAACAGGACACTAGTCTTTATGATGCCCAAAAGCTTTACACTTTATACACCAGACCTCTACGCAGACCTTCTTACCTTTGTCTTGGTGCAGAATTTGTATTTCCAAATGCATAATTTCCAGTTGACTCTGAATATCTTGAGTTCCCAGCGCAACAGGTGTTGGGGTAGCTTCTAGCTTCATTGCAACCTCTACAGCCCTAGCTTGTGTAGCAATATTTTGTTGACCTAATGGTTGGCGAAAATGCGGGAGAAACATAGTAATGAACCATTATTTATGCTGAGTACCATTAATCACAAATCCACCATATTTGATGGTGTGCTTCAACCTCTGATCAACCTCCCATACAAATTTATTATGTTCTTGATGAATACCCTTCATCTCTGTTACCAGTTGCGTGTATGATTTAGGTTTCTTAAACTTCTCTTTTAGGGCTGCTTTGATTACTTCCAGAGTAGCATTAGGGTTTTCTTGTGCATATCTAATGTACCAGTCTAGAGAGAGATCTTGAAATGCAGTAGATAGATGCGCTTTTTTTATATCAATATTGTTTTACTTGTTGAGCCTGTCATACGACCTCAGTTACAAGCCAGAAGTGATTAGTGTCCTCTTTACCAATGCCTCTGAAATTAGGTAACTTCATGGACGCAACCATATCTACTTCAGGAGGGGGTAGAGGTGGAGGTGGAGACGGACTACACGGTGGGTAGGTAATCAACAATGCAAGCTCAAAAGTGGAGTGGATGGAGTAGGGAACAAACTCAAGGGTTTCTAATATGATGAGATTTCTTCTTTAGAGTCACTCGAGCTAGCCATTCCTGGTTTAGGTTCACTATCAGATCTAGGCTTTAGAGGGCTATAAAGGACCTCTTCAGAGTCTTCTCGGTAAATTATTCAACTGCGCGTAGCTGAACTTATTTGATGCATTCAAGTGGTATGTTCACACGTACATCTCTTTTCCCACAATAGCATTTCCGTAATAATTTCAATGAGCACAAAAAATTACCTCTAGGACCTTTGAAAAACCTCCTTTCAGCGTCAGAATATGACACAAATTGGTCAATAGCAAATTTAGTCAAAAATCCGCCCAAAAGGCGATCAATCCAATGATCTACTACATTAGTGATCTTATTATCAAACTTTTCTACTTGTTGGATCAATTCAGGAGTCCAATAAGTGATTACGTCATCTTTTATGTAGTGATGCAACTCAACCAAGCATGACAACCACTACTGTAGTTTGTGTGCAAAGGAATAGAAGAAAATTTCATGCACTTCAGTATAAATATATTTCTGTACCCACTGTTTGTCACACAATTTAGTGCTTTTATTATCTTTTACAAGGATCTTTATGTCCAACAAGTCTTGTAATTCATTGTGCGATGGATGCCACAACATTAAATCTCCCTCAAAATGATGATCTAGTTCCCGACAATGGAACCATTTTTTGGCTTCAGGGGTCCTAACCTAGGTTCAGAGTTTATGGATAAACCAAAAAACCCTCTAACTACTGGCTCTTTTGGCAATGATTTTCTTGTACAGACCAAAGTTTCACTCGAAGCAGTATGGGGGGTGTTGGAACCAAGTTTCTGCACCCTGAGAGAGAATTTAATGAAGTGGTCCTTAGTAAAACCCTAATTGATCTTCCAAAAATGTGCACAGTGAATTTATAACAGAATCATAGATCTTGCCCAAACATTAACAAAATACACAGAAGTACTTATTGCAAATAATAAATCAAAACCAGATCTTGATCTAATCACTGTAATACTTAGAAGATGTCAGTATTCATGTATAAAAATATCAATTAGACCTGTGCATTCATCAATAAATAACCAGACAGTGTGATCTCATCAAAGCATAAACATTAAGCATAAATATAAATTATACGCAAAACACAGAGAATTCACCAAAAATGTTCCTTCTATTAAATCTTCAGATATGTCAATACATCAAATTTCCTTCAAAAACCCTTACAAAAACCTTACAATCCCTTCCACGCACACATCCAATGGAGTTTGCACATAGCCAGGACTAGGTCTCCATGCACACAGCCAGCAAGAGCCTTTTACCAAACCCAGAAACCCTTGCAGACGTAGATATTATCTTAATGTCAATATCACATATCACATCTATCTCTAAACTACTTGACTTAGACAAATGATTTCTATTTATAACACGCCTAGTACGCAGATACTATGGTCTCAAAGCATGGTTTGAGCTCCATATTTTACATTTAAACTTAAATTATGTCCAAAATTGGGGCAAAAATCCCTTTGACTACATTTTCGCTGTGCACACATACAAATATACCAAAAATATCATTGGAACTTGTGCCTCAAGGGACTCCACTCCAACAAGAGGTAATTCATGCTCCCTCTCAACCACAAAGCTTCTAACCTTCTCCTTTCTCCTCAAGGATTTTCACGCATCTTCAACCTCGAGAGCATATAGGTTCTTGACTCACACATCGATTTGTTTCATAGGTCCCATGGTGATGTGTCTAAGGAAAAAATTTCATTTTATAAATATCAAATCATAACCACGATCTTCCAATATAGCTATGAAAACAAGATTCGTCTTTAGTCCTGGAACAAAAAATACATATGTGAGTCTGAGATGAGAGTCAGGCTCCCTATGAAAGGTAACGGTACCAATATCAGTCGCGCTATACCTCCTGTCATCTCCAAACTCTATGTTATGCTTGAGGTATTTCTCCTCTAAGACACTGAAGAAATCTCTATTCCCCATCATATGATATGAAGAACCGCTGTCGAGATACTACATGCATCCCATTACAGTGCTTTCCATGCACATAATGAGAGTGAAATCACGTTCAAATTGTGAAGCTAAAGCTTTGCCTGTTGCTACTACTGCAAAGTCCTTCTTGCTTGCCTTCTATGGACATTTTGTGGCATATTTCCCGAACTTGTGACAGGGAAAAAACTTGATGTTGGACAAGTATTTCTTCTTGCCCTCTTCACCATGGGACTTATTTCCTTTGGCTTTCTTTCCTTTTTTTACTAATGCAAAATATTCTTATTTTTCTTTGGAAGAGGCCTTGTCTCTAGTGTTCCGTCGAATATCTTCTTATACCAAGTCAGACCATAATCGCTCCCACTCTGGTAGCTTCTCCCTCCCTTTCACCGAATCCTGGTAGTTTTTCCAGCTCTTGAGAAGGCCTAAAAGTTTTAGGCTCACCAAATCATCATGAGAAAATATCACACCCACACTTCCAAGCTCATCTCGACATTGAGTGAACTTCGTCAAGTATTTTGGTATCGTCTCACCCTCCTCCATCTTGGTTTTTCTAAAATTTTCCTTCAGCTCTAGCTTCCTATGGTCGCTTTTATTCTAAAACAGATTTTCTAGGGCCTTCCACATAGCACATGTAGTTATATTTCCATGGAGGTTCGATACAATATGATCTTGAACTCCTTCTAACATAATCCTTCTCGCCTTTGCTAGATTCTTCTTCCATGCATCAAGATTTTGAACATCTACTATTGCGGGCCTAGGAATATCATTGTCTATGAATTACTTTAGTCTATTTTCCTCCATTACTTCTTCCATCTTGTCCTTCTAAGCTATGTAATTCAAACTACCCTCAAGGGCATATTCGAGTCTCAATCCATAGAAAGACATCATGGTATGTTTCTGGTCCTAAAGAATAAAGCTGCAAATTCGATTCTCCTGTTCAAAGTGAACTTATATTCTTCTCTTCTATAGTGAATCTTGCTCTGATACCATGTATAAAATGCACACATATTCAATTGATCTTGTAATATGCTAAAACAAAATACTTGAATATATTCTACAAATTTCGAAAACCAATTACGATCTTACAATCAAATGAACAGGAAAGAGAAATAATTTCAATCTCAAAACAAAAATATGTATATGGGGAAAGCTTCAGCTAAAAACCCCACTATCTGTATATTTCATTAATTCAACAATATGAAACAATACAATGCTTCTCTTAGGCTTGAGAGCTGTCTACACTATCTATGACTGTCTCAAACTGATTTGAGAAATATTGGTACAACACTTAACCAATGCCTTGCCCATGTATGATCAGGCTTTATCATGCATTCCTAAGGGAATTGAGCCCCTATTAATTATGAAATTCCCACTAATGCATGACCTGTACAATTTTCTAACTATACAACTGATAGTTTAGTTCCCTTTAACATCAATCTCAACTGGGCCTTACTTACAACTGACATGCAACATTTATTTGTAGTGAATTATCAGTTATCTAATTGATCATTTCATGTGAATTAAATAATATTTAATTCACTAGACCTCTCACTAGTTCCTCCATTAGTTAGAACTAGTTAAACTAATTTTAACTCAAATAATTAAGTTAAATCGTTTCAACTCCAAATAAACTGCAATTGGGCCCTCTAAAGCTTAGAGTGAACTCTACATGCCTCCAATTTGACCCTCAATTTGAATTTACTAAGATAACTAAGTCTTCTCAACTCAGTTAACTCGAATAAGTTTTCATGTGATGTGGAATTACAATTTCCTTCTAATTTAATTAAGGGAAAATTAAATTAGAATCCCATTTGATGCCATTTTCAATATTTCTTGTTTCCATTTTAACCAAAACGTGCATGCATCCTGTAATGTGAAAAAATAAATCTACATTGTTTTGGCTTATGCAATCATTACAGTTGGATGATGTTACTCTTTTAAATAATATTTGGTGGACCATTAATTTTTTTTTGACATTCAAAATCGGAAAAATGTGAAACAAATAGGTGGAATACAAAGAGACAACCTTTCATTTCAGATTCATGCTTTGGGATACAAACAATAAGAAAAGTTTGTATATAAAAATATGTGCTTCTAGATGGCAGAATAATTAGAGATTTTGTAGGTTGATTAATTTTATGAGAAGGATTTTCTCGCTAAGAGACAAAGAATAAGAGGAACATATGTGAATTGAGGAAGAGGAGAAGGAGATAAGTAGGTGTAAATAGGGAAAAGAAAAAATTCATAGTAGAGAGAAGATATGAAGGTATTTTGAATTAAATACCAGGTAAGCCAACATAATAAATATTTTATGTATCAGTGGATTGTTGTCTCCTTTTAGGTAGTATCTTGAAAAAGAGAAGTTTGGAGCTTGTCGAAGAGGGAGTAGGATCTTCCCAACAATTTGTAGCTTGCAGAAGAAACTAAAGGTATGAGCCTCCTATAGGTAGAATCCTACAGAAAATTGGTATAGAAGAGGGAGTAGAAGCTTCTAAGCAAGTTATCCCCAAGAGTTAGCTCAACTAGTCGAGTCCTCGTTGCTAAGTACTTTGCCAGTTGGGAGGTCACGGGGTCATATCTCCTTGACGCCCTTGGGGTTAGGCCTCACATGTAAGGCCGATGGTTAAATCCCCTTGGGAGGGTCCGTCGAGATTTTCCCATGGACGTAGTGGGTACATATGTGTGCAAGCACATTGGATTCGTGAACCACAATGTAAAAAAAAAAAAAAGGAGCTTCCTAGAAAGTTGTAGCTTGCAGAAGAAAATCAAGGTAGAAGCTTCCTGCAGGTAGAAGCCCACAGAAAATTGATGTAATAGAGGAAGTAGGAGCTTTCCTTTACATAAAAACAACAAAATTCGTGGTTTTTCCCTATCAAAATAGGTATTGGTAACTCCACGAATTGATGACTTATATTAAAAAGGATCACTAATATATGCATTGGAGAGGGAGACCCTTGTAATTCATATTCTAGTGTCTCTCCATCTTATTTATTCTCATATTTACAATATTTTTCAAATCCCTGAGGATGAGGTGTCAACATCCCCCCTTAATCTGAAGGGTTGTTGGTGAGTCCAAGCATCATTCTGAATCTCTTAAATTTTTCTCTTCCAAGCACTTTGGTGAAGATGTCTTCAATTTTCTTGTAATAGTCTTGGTTGAAAATCCATGTAATAAAGTTAATAAAGGAAAAATAATACCAAGTTCATGGGACATGTATTCCAAGCTTAATGTTGGGAAACAAATCCTAGAGGGGTGTTCATTTGGTTTATTATGGAAAAGGCTTTGAAAAGGCAAAGAGGCATTGATTAGTATTTTATTTATGAAAATAAAGGAAATTGGGAGAAAAGGAAGGTGAAAGGTCACAAGTTGCATGTGAGGAGGAAATTGAAGGAAAATAATGGAAATTGAAGAAAATAGATGCCTCATTAATAAAAGGCTTATGAGGATCAATTAACAAATTTTGTTTGTTAACCTTTTTTCAGTTAAGTTTTGGAGCTCTCTCTATCTATTCTCTCTCTCTCTAATACTCTTGTGCACTTAGATCATTCTTGGAGCACCCTAGCATTAGATAAATGAATTCAAAGGAAGGACAATAAAGCAAAGGGGAGAAAAGATCAAGCAAGTAATATTTGGATCATGTGGCTACAGCGGGATTACTTGCAAGTATCAAGTTGCATGTATGATTTCCTTGCTATTTTTGGCATGCATGGTATATGCATGTGTGTACTTGGTTCTCTTGTTGTCATTGGCATGGGTTTTTCCAAGCGTAATAGTGGTTTTCAGCCTTACATTTCCATTTCCAGATAGACATGGTGTGATGGGGTTCTTTCATTTAGTTTAGATGGATTTCCAAATGGTTTTGGAACCAGGTGAGGTGGTATTAGGAAAATTCCCATGAGCCTAGAAATCCCTTGATCGATAATGGCAGGATACATGATAAAGCATGAGGGTGGAGATAGGAAAATTCCTCAAGGTATTGGTGAATAAATCTGAAGGAATCCATGCTTGTTTAGGGCCTAGTGATCCCTTGACTGGTTTTCGCGGGATTGCGTTAAATCCTAGTAGTGTATGTTTATTGTTTGGGCCTAGGAATCCCTTGAATGGTAATGGCGGGATACACGATAAAGCATGGTTGTATAGATGAGGTTTTTGGATGGATGATGTTTTCCTAAAATGTGTCAGCAGTTCCATTCCTAAATCATAACCAATGGGGAGCTGAAAATAGGTGAGGAATGCGATAGCAAGGGTGCTAAAGGTTCCATGAGAAGCAGAATGCTACTCAACATACCATTTTTCCACAATACCTATTAGAGTGAATTGAAAATTTTTTAGTCTAATGGTATCTTCAATGTCGATACTATTGGACGAACACCACAGGTGGAAAGTCATGATATTATTTCCTGGGTCTTCTGCTTGCTTCCCTTCGAATTTTGGTATATCTGAAGAGAGCTTCGTGGGCATGGGAGGGCAATTAAGGCAATGAGCAATGGTTCATTAGTGAACTTTGTTAGATCTAGAATATTAAGTGATTCTTAGAAGGGTGATTGTGTATTGACTTCCATTGTATACTATGGAAAAACAAGTATCTTAATGTGATGGTTTAGGGGAGGTGCTTGGGGAATAGTACCTTGTGGTGTGCCCTGATGGGTGTTTTTCTGATTCCTCGAAGGGGTAGCACTCCTCTACCCTCTAGGGGTTGTAGGAGGGGTGAGTGTGGTGACCCTGTTGGGGTTTCCACTGGTGTGGTGTTGGGTGACCCTTGGGGATTTCCAATCACAAATGCCCCGATAAAGGATGAACTGATAATGGTGGTAGTGTGTCGTCTTCAACACCTAAATGGCGGGAGACCTGGCACTCCCCTCTCTAATCGAGGGTGTTCCAAGATATTCCTAGATCGACGGGGTCTCGTTGGGTTCATTATAGTGTCGAATAACTTGATCTTGGTGATATTTTTCGTTTGTTGAAGGGAGGAATATTTCTATCAAATAAAATACGATTACATGCATAAAACAAAGCGCAAAAATAAGAGGTAATTTTTCCATTAATTTAAATCGTGATCAATCAAGAAAAAAATGTGGTTTTGTTTGCTTTGCATATGATACTCCAAATCCTATATTTACCTACTCATCCTTACACTCTCAACGTAACTAGGCCTTGCGAAGATATCTCCTTATGAATACTGGGGCTAACGTCCCGAAAGAGCTCGAGACGCCTTCTAGTAGCTGAAGAATCGACCAAGGTAATTGTATGAGGATAAAGTGTTGCATGCACCATCACCTACAAGGAAGGATTCCCTAGTTTTGGCCACTAAAGTACCGTCGTCCCACATGAGCATTTGATTCTTGATATTCTTGGTAATCAGCTATAGGTACCAAGCATTATATGGTTCAAGTAGCCCCAAAGAGTACTGCACACACTGGGCCTAAGCTTAACCCCCTCTGAAATGGGCCTCTGGTAATGCTCAGGTATTCATTTAGTGGGAGGATAGACGGATTTGAAGCCCCCTAAAAAGTCAACATCTATGTTTCAAAATGTATTATGACCATGGCGACTTATTGGATGCCTACCCTCAATGGTCCTAACCTAAACTATAATTTATTTTGTGGCTATTGTGGGGAGAAATTAGTGATTTAGGTTAATGATTATATTTAGAGAGTCTCAATTTTTCTTAGGGTGTGCTTTGGGGAAGTAACTGTAAGAAGAGGATAAAGGTCCCAACACACTAGGTGCCTTTTGGTCCAATGCTTACTGATGCTTTATGTGTGCTTTGGAGTGTACAATAACAAGTGTTATGAGATGTGGATATGCGTTGATCCTTTACAATCCTTTTCTAATTACCCTATGTGTGATTGTTACTTGCAAAAAAAAAATTGATGTGCAGATTATTGGCTACTTCCACCTTTCCTAGTTAGACTATGTTTGCACTGTAGGGAGATAGAAAATTGTCTTAGGAAAGCATTCATGTGCATACCCAGGTTCACTGTGAGGTGCAAGGGTGGCAGAGATTACTTACTTTCTTTTTTGACATTTTGGTCCTAGTCCCAATTCCTAATGCAAAATTGAAGTAATATAATGCAAAAATTAAAAAAACTTGAATTAGCTAAAGATATGTGGATATATGGGCCACTTAATTTTATGCTGATTACGCTATGTGTTTTGTATCTTTTATCAGAAAATGATTTGTTCAGACAACATATGTGGATTCAAGGCCACTTACTTTTTCCTACTTAAACTATGTATGATTTGAAAAAATAAAAAACTAAAATTAAAACTACTTGGTTGCTAAGCTAAACTCTAGCAAGTAAGAGTCCTAATCAGTCATGAAATACAAGAACACATTGATGGAAAAAAAATTATGGGTTTCCAAGAAATTTACAACGAAAAAGACAGAAAAAACTAAGTAAAATTAACTTCTTGGCCTACTGTGCGGGTTATCTTCCCATAGGCATGGAGCTCGCATCTGTCAGAGAATAATGCACGTGGTCAGGAAAAATGAAGAAAAATTATTCCTCTGTTGTGAAAAACTTCTCACTGAGTGTGATTGGAGATGTTGAGAGGATGTAGGGGTGGTTTGCAGGAAAATGAGTAGGAAGAAGGACCCACATAAAAAACCATTAACTCAAAAAAAAAGAATCCATTGGAGTCGCCATTCATGTGGTAGTGTATTTGACGTATGGTCGTACGGAATACACTTTACTTAGTGGGCGGGTTGCTTACCTACATAAGAGTCGCATGTCAAAATTGTTTGTTAAACGTTAGTGGAACAAGTTCAACATGTAATAAGGTAGGTTAGAGAGGAAACATAACATACTACATAAACAATAAAACAAAACAAAAAAATATACACAAGATACACGCTTGATAGAGAAAACGCACTGCTAACTCAAAATGGAGAGCTTCTCCCTTTATTAGGTGTTGGTGGTGATAGAATATAGAATGTGTTGGGGTTCCTGTGTTTTGGAAGATTTTGCAATACCAAAAGACAAGACAACATCAAACCACTTTGGGATCTCAGGATCTAGCCCTCCTGGATCTAGAGAGGGATCTCTCTATAAAGGCAAAGAAATATATATCTTTGAAGTTCAATTTTAAGGTATTATGCTAGTTATAGGGCACAAGGGTTGTTGTTTTGATTGTTTTGTTTGTTTGGTGGGGAAAACATGAAAGAAGGGTTCAATGAGAGACAAAGAAGTGAGCAAAGCAGGATTTTTGGCAATGGGGAGATAATTCAAAGAAAACTCAAGTCCATTGGGAAATTGGGTCATAAAAGGGTTTACTTGCAATTCAATATCCAAGACTTTCAAATGGGTTAGTCATCTAAAATAGAGGATCTATAAGATGATAGTATGGGATGAAAAGATAGGAAATGAAGGTGAATGACAAGGAAACCTTCCAAGGTAACCACTTAGGAGAAAATCTAGGGATAGGGCATGCCTTAACCGTCTATGATCAAAATCCTAATGAGGCTAACTCTTCAGACAATAGAAAACATTTAAGATTTGACACAAAGTGATGCCTAAGATCAGAGAAAGACTTTTAACTTTCAATGCTTTTGACACTCAACTTAAGGGATCTTAGAAAGGCTAAAATGTTGCAAAAGGACCCTAGTGAGATAGAATCAACTCTGAAACCCCCAGTATCCCAATTATTTTAGCTAAAACCAGTAAAGAAAATCTAAAAACAAACTCTAAATTCATACATCAGTAAGCAGGGAGAACCAGCTACTATACTGGTTAAATTATCTTGAATTTGTTCTAAGATCACACAATTAGTAGAAAAAATTCAAGACAAGAAGAGTAGGAAGCATTAGGGTACCATGCAGGGGTATATCCTAAATCAGATTACTAATTCTTATCAGAGAAATGAAATATGATGGATAACAAAGAGAAAACATAGACAAAGATAGAACACATAACCGTTGCTTTAAATCGGGATCCAATGAACATGCTTGTCATATTAAAGAGCAACACCAGTCATATACATCATTTTCCAACAACTTGATATCAACTAGAAATCATCTCCCAGTCTATTTTACAACTAATACACATAGAACTCTATCTCAAAGAAACAGCTTAAAATCCACGGATCTCCAACCAACAACATGTATTTCTCAGGAGTTCTTATAGCTGAAATTGTGGCAGTAGAGGTAGATAGAACTTTAAATGAAACATTAAAATAGAGGAAGAAGATAGCTCGAGGCCCATTCTATCTTAATATCCCTTCATTGACTTTCAGTACTCTTTGGGTGAATTAGTGGTCTTCGACAGGTGGAAAATAATTCCAAAGATATGTTCTTGAAGTACTCTTTGGAAGTTTGGTACTCTATTTGTACACTGGGACAAGTAGGGTAGATAAATGACTTTCAGGCCTTCCATACTGTGTAACTAATGCTCTGGAAATCTCAGGACTTTGTCAAGGTGATAATATTCTCAGGGACATTGATGGAGAATAAAGAAATTATGGGAACTCGTCCTTTCTTGGGAAAGAACCTTCTGTTGATGTGAAACACTGATGAGGTTTGTTTCATGCGCTTTAGGCCTTATTAGGCCTCCTGTTTCATTCACGAGGTCTTCAATCTGTATATTCACCCTTTAAACATTGGATTATGATATTAATCTTCAATAACAGGCTTTTAATCTCTTTAATCCTTCACTGATACTCTTTGCCGCTTCTGTTGACTGCCTCTATGAATACTGCAAGTTTTCATGGCACTGGAGGGTTTGAAACTGAGTTAATAACTTTGATTTAGATAAAACATGTGTTTAAAAACCCTCTCAGGAGTCTTTCCTACAAATATCTGGCTCTGAAAAAGCTTCTCTGTGCTCTATATTTTCTTGTTTGTGCCAGTGAGATAGGGAGCGATTTTAATCATCTGTGACCCTGCAAAACACAATAAAATTGTTAAGAAATCAATGGGGGTGGAGGAGGGATGCTTTGGAGGACTGAGGGAATGGTAGCGCAGTAATGAAAATAGTGGCTGTAGTGAATAAAACAGTGGAAATTGTGAAAGAATAGCAAACAAATGATTTGACGGAGGTCTGGTGCAAGGAGGACTCTGGACCGTCCTATTATATCATATGGAAGTGATTGACGGTCAGGATTCACCGGTGGGGTTGATAAGACATGAATTAGGCGATGAAATGAATTTAGTGTAAAACACCGAATTTTTAATGTTGGGCGAAATACAAAGGAAAATGAGTAAAATGAATGAAATCAGAGGCAATTTGGTGGTGGGACCAGAAGGGCGAAGAGTGATTGATCGTGGACTGTTGGATCTCGGGAAGAGATCAACAGTGGAGATCTTTCGACAAAGTCATTGGATGCTCCGATGAAAATAATATGATTGGGGACACGATGAAACGTAAGCCGTTGATCTGGATCAGATCAACAGTCGGGATTAAATGAGGGATTATATAAGGGAGGGGCGGTTTCTAGAGGAAAACCATTGTTTTCACGCAACTTTGGGGTGGTATAGAAATTATGCCGAAAAAACACGATGTGCCTTGCCGCCCGACACGTGTCCCTCCCAAAACCACTTTTATCGTGTAAATTTGAGATGTTAACTATTGGACACTAAAATAATGCGATATGCACCTCAATTGTTGGATGTAGGATGGAGAGATCTGACGGTGTGGGATAGTGCATGATATGGAAAGATGCAAAGTCGGTAAGGTGGCAAAAACCAAAGGCGGGTTAAATCCTGGCCGTTGGATCTATGAAATGCATGGCCAAGATTTAATCGGGGATCGGAAGAACAGTAGAACGGGGAAAGGGGAAGGCGAAGTGCAATGCAATCTGGACTGTCAGATCTAGCGAAATGGATGGCAGAGATCTAATCGCATTGGAGAAAAAGTAGTGAGCCAAACTCCAAAGTCTTTTGATTTTGCGATTTGCGATTTAGTGCAGACCGTTAGATCATGAAAGAGATCAATGGTGGAGATATGATCGGAGGGGGAATGATGGGGAGCACAAGCGGTGGAGCACGATTAAATTTGGACCGTTGGTTCTTGTGGATTCAACGGTCCAGATTAAATCGGTAGAGCGAGGATGGGTTTTGTGAACAGAGGCGTGGACGAATCTCGACCATTGGTTCTTGTGGATTCAACAGCCAGGATTGAATCGGAGGGGACAAAAGGGTGGTCCTTAAGATTTTGCGATTGGCGATTTTGCGAGGGTCGTCGGATTAAAGGGGGAAATCAACGATCCATGTGCAATCGGCGGGGTAATGAGGAGAGGGGGTGTGGCGCGATGCAATATCAGTGCTAATCGTTAGATCTGTAAAGATCGACGACTAATATTGCAGCAGAGTTCAATGGAACAAATGTCATCGCATCAGAAAATTTATAAGAAACAAAGGAAAAGGCACACACGGAAAGTTCCGATTGCGATTAGCGCTCGGGGCTTTAGCGCCTGGTCTCGGGCGCGGGTCATATGCAGGAAAAAGAGCTAAGGGCTAGGCCAAAAGGGGCTTAAGGCCTTAAATGAAAATGGGGTTTTTAAAGCCAAAATCAATGTTTTTTAGGGAATTTCTTGGCTTTCAGTAGAGGGGAAGAGGGTGTTTTAAGCATGTAAAAGGGATTTTTAGGGGCTTTAAAGGATTTTGGAGGCTTTTCAGAGGGTTATGGAGGTTCTGAAGAGGGAAATGAGGCTTAATGAAAAATGACGGGAAATGATTGAAAAAGGGCAATTACAGAGGATTTTTGAAGAATTCTTTCTCTCAAAACAGCAAGGCTTTTTCAATGGAAACAACAGTAAGGAATTCTTCAAAGGAAAAAGACAGATATAGGCTTCAAGGATGATATATTTTCAAAGAAAATGTCTCTCTTGGAGGCTCAGAAACATTTTTAGACACCTGTTTTCTTAACAAAAATTTATAGGTGGCTAATAGTGGCTCCACATGGGGATGGCATCTTCTTGAAGGTGTCAAGAATCTCATAAAATAATCTTTGGAAGTAGGCCAGATGCCTAATTCATTGGCCATTTTTTTCTTCTTTGATCAGCTGCTATAAATAATGAAAACATCATATCAGTAGTAGTATTCTCCCAAACAATCTACCTACCTATCCTACAGTCCTAACATTTTTTCTTCAAGGTGCATTTAGACTTGCAAACCTTTTCATCATTTATTTTTTATTGAAATCAGAAAAACACTAATCTAATTCTACCCTTATTCCTCCATGAGACCAGATTGGATAGTTGGCCTCATAGCTTATCTACCTAAATTAATATATGCTAGGATTAAACTGTCTAGCAGATTTCATTCTCTACATTCTACAACAGAAATTGAAAAACAACCAAACCAGGATTAGACTTTCTGGTTTGATGTGGGTTCATGGCATAAAGACAGCTGCACATGAACTAAAATTTTGCAGGAAATTGAAACCAAAATTTTTAAGGCTTGAAATTGTGAAACTTAACAACATCCTTCTTTCTTTTGTGACTCATATTTTGAGCTTGTTAGAGTCACTTTTCTTCTTCGTTTCAGCTCTGGTTTTGATCATGTTAGAGCCGATTCTTCTTCTTTCGTTCAGGTTTTGAGCATATTAGAACCAGCTTTCCCTTTCTTTGGCTCAGGTTTTCAGCTTGTTTGAGCCATTCTTTTGGAACTTCAGAGGTTAAAGTTTTGAGCATGTCTGAACCTTTCTTTTCTCTCTTTTTTGAAACATTTTTTCTCTTTTTCCTTAAAACAAAACACAACAATGGTATTTACAATGGGAGTGAGAACTTTAAACTGGAAATCAGCAGTAGTAATGCTTTAACATCCTGCTGTTGACAGGACCCCCAAACAGATCTGTACCATCTAGCTCTTGCAGAAAAAAGGCATTTAGACCAATGGTGGATTGGATGATGTAAGGACCTTGCCACAAACTGTCAAATTTACCATGCTTTCCTTTTTCCTCTCTCCTAGAGTCCCACTTAAGTACCTTATCTCCAATTTTGAAGTCAAAAGCTTTAGTTCTCTTGTCAAACAACTTTTTGATGCTTTCTTGCACTTTCAGAGCTCTGTTGTAGACTTCTTCTCTTGTCTGCTAGAGATGTATAGTTTGATTGATCCTCCTTACCATGCTGTCCTCTTCTGACTGTATTTCTTGGACTAATTTTATCACTAGTACCCCCAGGCTGGTAGGGAATACTACATCTGTCCCATAGACAAGCTGATATGGAGACATTCTGATGGACTTCTTTGTAGTCAACCTGTCTGCCCACAAAGCATGCACTAACTTGTTATGCCATGATTTTTTGTTCTCTTCAAGCAGCTTCTTGATTATAGTCATCAAACTCTTGTTTGATAATTCTGCTAGCCCATTACCCTGAGGATAGTAAGCAGTAGAATGACCAAGTGCAATCTGATACCTGTGACAAAAATCAATCATCTTTTTGGAACCAAAAGCAACGGCATTATCAGTGATAATCTTCCTAGGGCAGCCAAATCTAGATAGGATATGGTCTTCTAGGAATTTTATGATAACAGAATCTATGGCATTCCTAGTAGGGATGGCCTCAATCCATTTTGTGAAATAGTCTGTGGCTGTGAGAATCCATTTGTGTTGGGTTGATGAAGCAGGATGGATTTATCCTATGAAATCTAGGCCCCATTGTTGAAAAGGAGCTTCAACAGTGATAGGTTGTAATGGTAAAGGAAGCAGTTTTCTTTTTCCCTAAAAAATATGGCACTTATGGCAGGCAACTATCGTTTCATGTACATCTTGGAAAAGTGTGGGCCAGTAATAGCCATCCCTGAGGATTTTGCTGGCAGTGGCTTTCTAATATAGATGGCCTCCACACTCTCCATCATGGAACTCATGTTTGACTCTCTCTGCATCAACTTCAAGTAGACATTTAAGAAAAAAACCATTTGCATTTTTCCATTATAAACATTCATTTAAAATGAAATAGTTTCTAGCTTTTAACTTTAGAAACCTAGCCTTTGTCTTTGATAAAGCGGGAGGAGCATTAAGATTTGTAAGCACATACAAGATGTCAGCATACCAAGGAGATTTTTGGAACTGTTCTTCAATAGTAGGAGTAGGTAAACCTTCATGTTTGTCCAAATCATCTACTATGTTTATGTCAAGGGCTTGTAATTTAGATTCAACCATTAATTGTGCTAAGCCTTGACCTTTGATGAGTTTTGTGGGTTTTATTTCCAAATCATACTCTAATATTACCGCAATCCATTTTCCCCTCTTCCCATCTGGGTCTTGGGACAAAATGTCTTTCACCACTATGTTAGGCACATAGGCAATGATGTGAGAATGAAAAATATACACCCTGAAGTCTTCTAAGGCCTTTACCATAGCATAAGCCTGTTTTTCCATTATATTATATTTCAAAGGTGCGTCTCTCAAGGCTTTTCTAAAGAAAGAGATTGGTTGTTCCTGTCCCTCTGAATTTTTCTGCAGCAGGACAGAGGCCACTATATGCTCTGATGCAAAGGAGAATATAAGGAAATATTTCAAAAAATCAGGGCTAATTAGGACTAGTGCTCGGGTGACTGCGTTTTTAACTAATTCAAAAGATTTTTTGGCTTCTACAATCCACTTAACTCCCACTTCTTTCCTAAGCATGTTAGTCATATTTCTTAGGAGTTCCACTAAGTTGGGAATCAACCTCCTTAAGAAGTTAATCTTCCCGATAAAGGACTGTAGTTCTTTTAATTTTCTCGGGTGGCTAATATGTAGTATTCCCTCAAATCTATTAGGGTCTATTTTAATTCCCTTTTCTAATATAATATGGCCAAGAAGCTTACCTTCTTAAAGCCCGGATATTGTCTTCTTGGGATTTAAAGATAGCCCGAACCTTCTACATTTCTCAAATACTTTTCTCAAATGTTTAAGGTGCTCTTTGGAAGGTTGCGCTAGCGTTCATTAGTCGAAAAGGCATTTTCACGTACATGAACGTGCCCCATGGAGTGGTGAAAGTTGTTTTTAGTTGATCTTCTGGGAGCACTAAGACCTGGTTATACCCTGAAAAACCATCTAACAGGGAAACCCTCTTCGAACCAACTACCCTTTGTAGGATGTGTTCCATCTTGGGTAAGGGGTAGTTATCTTTAAGTGAAGCTCTGTTAAGGTTTCTAAAATCAATGCACGGTCTGATCTCTCCTATATTTTCAGGCACTATGATTCCTGCCTCATACATTTTCTTGATTTCCTTTTCTACAAGGGGCAGTTGTACAAGGTTGATTCTGCGCAGTTTTTGCCTAAAGGGTTTTTGTTTTTCTTTCAATGGGATCTTATGTTGGATGATTTATGTGACATAGGTTTTTAAGTCCTCATAGATCCAAGAGAACACATCAACAAACTCTTTGAATAAATCAATGTATTTCTTCTTGATGTGTGCTAGAAAGGATTTAGCTAGTTTAATCATTTTAGGCTTATCTTCGCTGCCTATATTGCATTCTTCAACATCCAATTCAATGTGTTCTATAGTGGGCTTCTTTACCACATCGTTAAAATAAAAAAGGTCCTCTAAGGGTTCCAGTCCTCTGGGTATGTTTTTATCTTTGGACTGCAACACCCCTATGTCTTCCTTTTCTGCATTTATTATTCCTTTGTTTGATTCTCAAAATCCTTGGTCAACATGTTTATTTCTACAGAACAAGATGGTTTTTCTTCATCAGGAGGCTCTTTATCCGAACTGCTTTCATCAGACTTAAAGCCTGATTCTGGAAACTTGAACTCATTCCTGCAAAGCAGGAAATCCTCTATCTGTTTATCCCCCTCAAAAACCTGCCAATGTTTCTCATTATCTGGGACCACTGGTCTATATTTTGTTTAAATGATGATCCTTTTATCACTAGGTATTCTCTGATATGAACTAGTAGCGCAGGCCAATCCATTTGCAATAATGTTCTAGTCCCTAGGAATAAACACAAGCTGATATTCTATGAAGGTTTTTAGCAGATCCATGGCATCACTTCTATATTCCCATAATCTACGATGCTTCGCAGTGTATTCTCCATTTACTTGTTTGATGACTAATTCAGAGTCTCCATGTACAACTATCCTTTGGGCTCCTAGTTTTTTCAATAGATTCAATCCTAGGATGAGAGCCTCATACTCTGCAATGTTGTGTGTACATTTAAAGTCTAGCTTGAAAGCATGAATCTCAGCATAATTGCTTTCAGTATTGAGTAGCCATACTCCAGCCCCTGGATTCTTTCTAGTGCATGACCCGTCAAAGTTCATTCTCCATAAGGTATTGTTTGTAGACTTATTATCATTTTCATCCCTAATGCTATGTTCACCATTATGTAATATTCTGAGGTCTGCATCGTGTTGTGGAATGTTTAGCTCCTTAGGATTTTCATGGAATTCAGAGTGATGAGTAATCTGTTGTTTACAGTCTTGTTTTTGTTCACTTTGGTTTTTTGATTCAGCACATTGTTCAAAGGTTTCTTCCTGGTTTTCCTCAACATCTAGAGTTTCCATTATGTTAAGATCTGCGGGCTCTACTTTGTTGCTTAAATCTTTGTCTTCTAGCTCTGGCTCATCCATAATTTCATCATTGTAAAGGATAAACGAGCCCAGATCTATATGGACAGAGTACAGAGGTGAATTTATAGGTTTCTTAGGGCTGCTAACCATAAAATTCATGTGTGCCTCTCTATATAGTCTTCTAGGCTGGCTAAAGACAGGGATCATGGCATATGTCATGTCCATCTGCATTGTACCTTGCAGCTTGGCACCCCATGACCTTGACAACAACATGCCATACTTAGGAGGCACATCTGCCACTACAACATCCATCACCATGCACTTGGCCAGGATTTGAGTCAAAATCACACAAAGATCTTTGATTAGGCCAAGGCACTTCACTCTGCTAGAGTCAAATGAATATAAATCCTTATAAGGTTTGGTTATCTCTAGGCCTAACTTTTCCATAATCACTTTTGGCATAAGGTTGTGTGAGGCCCCAGAATCATGCATGGCATTATGCAGGATTTTTTCATGGATATTGAGACTGACATAGAAGGGAGGCACTACTCCTTCCTGAAATTTTCCTTCTATTTTTGGACCAAACAAAAGAGCTGGTTGATCATCATTTAAATTGATAGTGTCACTGTTTTCTCCTAAGTTTAAAGCTTTCAAAATTTTACCTTTATATACATCCTGAGTAGCCAACTCAGTGAGAGGAACTGAAATTTTGATTTTGGCAATCTCACTCTCCAAATTGAAAGGAGACTAACTCTTTCAAAGGTTCAATTTTTTTTTGTTGGCCATTGTTTTATTGGTAGAATCATCTTGCTAATTCTCACTATGTACAATGTTTGAAACTATTTTATCAGGAGCAGTAGCTGCTATGCTAGTGCTACTAGTTTCTTGACTTGTTTTATCAGTAGTTTGGATGTCTTTTTCTTTGTTTTTTCCAGTACTTTCAGCTGCTGATATGTTGCCTTTGGCAGTCACTTTAGGAGTCTTTTCAGGTATTTTCTTGATGGTGATTTCAAAAGCTTTTGTTGTGGGAGTGTCTAGGCTCTTTTTGCTTCTGAGCTCATATTTTTCTCTGACTTGCATGATGGCATTTTCGAATCTTAACCTATAGTCTTCAGACTCTAACCCTTCCTCATTCCAAGGTGTGTATGAGGTCTGATTATCCTCTGTAGGAAAGGTGTGATCTTGGTTATCTACTTCCACCATGTTTATGATGATTCCCTCTGATTCTTCTATTATTCCTTCATCCTCATTAAGGAAGTTCTGTTGGAAGGGATGTATGACTTGTTGATCAGAGTCTCTTTGTCTATTTGTGGAATTGTTTCTCCTAAAGTTTTGGTTCTGGTTTTGATTTTGGTTTCTTCTCTGATTATTGACTTGGATAACCATTTTCTCCATCTTTATTTCCATCCTCTCCATGTTTTTGGTTAGGCTATCATATTTGGGATCAGATGAAGAAGCTGCAGTGTCATCCCTATATGTTACCTTTTTCTCAGCCCTCATTCTAGCTCTTTTTTCAATCAGGTTTGCTTCTACACTCACTGATCCTTTCTACATGTCTTCTAATGTGTTATAATCTCTCTCCCCTAACTAATAGGCCATGTCAGCATCGAATCCTTCAGGGTATTTCACTAAGGCCATTCCTTGGGGAGGTTTCATGTGTGGTGGAAGAGCGTTGTAGACACTGTTAAACCTAGTAGAATAGTCATGGACACTCTCTCCCTGATTTCTTTTAAGGTTCTTATATTCCGCTAATATTTGGAGAGGGTTTCTTTTGAATTCCCATTTGTTTATGAAGGTTTGATGTAAAGAAAGAATATCATGGATACTATTAGGAGGGAGGCCTTTAAACCACTTTTTCACTTCTCCTCCTAAACTATGAGCAAAGACTCTCATTTTAACGGTCTCATCCTCTATTTCCATGTAATCAAATGCATCTTCCATCCTATATACGTGGTGTTGAGCTATGATAGAATCTTTTCCAGTGAAATGAGGGATTTTTTACTGATAATCATTGGGTAAAGGCAATAGAGGTTGTGGTAACACCAGAGGGGCATACCACGCTGCCATGATAGTTTTTTGTGGAGGTAAAGTTTGGGCTTGAGTAGCAGGTATATGAAAGGCAGAAATGCTAGGACCAGAAGCAAACTGTTGAGAAGATCTAGGGTGAGAGAGACCCAAGTTATGGATGAAATGAATATCAGGAGGTGTTGATGGAGGAGTTTCTCTGTCCCTAATGTTTTGACCACTATGTGGTGGTGAACTTGGAGGCTCTAAGTCAGTCTGATTAATAGCACTGAATGACTGTGTTCTTGGTAGATCACTTGGTAAACCTAGGTCAGTTTGAGTGTTTGATAGAGCTGCAAAGTTTTCAGGCGCTGAATTAGCTCTATTAATGTGTCTAACAATAGTTGGATCCCTATATGTATAAGGCTTCCTAAGAATACTCTCAGGGTTATCAACTATCTCAGGTGGGTTTGGATTAGGATAAGCTCTAGTATGGACTGTTCTTGAAGCCAGTATGTTAAGTCTTCAATACTCAACAAAGAAAGTAAGACAAATATGACAGTCTTTAAGAGGCAAACTATATTTAAACAAAGAAGCTTAATCCTAGGTGTTTCTTTTAATATGGATGATGTTGTAATGCAACTAGTCTCCCAATGGAGTCTTGTGAAAACAAAAATAATCAGCAGGCCTACTGATCATCAGTGAAGTCTTATGGTCATTTAGGAATTGTGGAGTCACCAGGTGGAAGGTTTAGAATGTTTAAGAAAGGTTACTGTCCACCATAGTGATTTAACTACCAAATCAACTAGAGATTTTGGATTTATGATATCCTAAGGATGTATAAGATGGAAAACACTCAGAAAGTTCCCTTGCGGAGTCTCCATTATGTTGGGGTTCTTGTGTTTTGGTATATTTTTCAATACCAAAAGACAAGACAACATCAAACCACTTTGGGATATCAGGATCTAGCCCTCCTGGATCTAGAGAGGGATCTCTCTATAAAGGCAAAGAAAAATATATCTTTGAAGTTCGATTTTAAGGTATTAGGCTAGTTATAGGGCATAAGGGTTGTTGTTTTGATTTTTTTGTTTGTTTGGTTGGGAAAACATGAAAGAAGGGTTCAATGAGAGACAAATAAGTGAGCAAAGAATGATTTTTGGCAATGGGGAGATAATTCAAAGAAAAATCAAGTCCATTGGGAAATGGGGTCATAAAAGGGTTTACTTGCAATTCAATATCCAAGACTTTCAAATGGACTAGTCATCTAAAATAGAGGATCTCTAAGATGATAGTATGGGATGAAAATATAGGAAATGAAGGTGAATGACAAGGAAACCTTCGAAGGTGACCACTTAAGAGAAAATCTAGGGATAGGGCATGCCTTAACCGTCTATGATCAAACTCCTAATGAGGCTAACTCTTCAGACAATAGAAAACATTTAAGATTTGACACAAAGTGATGCCTAAGATCAGAGAAAGGCTTTTAACTTTCAATGCTTTTGACACTCAACTTAAGGGATCTTAGAAAGGTTAAACTATTGGAAAATGACCCTAGTGAGACAGAATCAACTCTGAAACCCCCAGTATCCCAATTATTTTAGCTAAAACCAGTCAAGAACATCTAAAAACAAACTCTAAATTCATACATCAGTAAGCAGGGAGAACCAACTACTATATTGGTTAAATTATCTTGAATTTGTTCTCAGATCACACAATTAGTAGAAAACATTCAAGATAAGAAGAGCAGGAAGCATTAGGGTACCATGCAGGGGTATATCCTAAACCAAATTACTGATTCTTATCAGAGAAATGAAATATGATGAATAACAGAGAGAAAACATAGACAAAGATAGAACACATCACCGATGCTTTAAATCAGGATCCAATGAACATGATTGTCATATTAAAGAGCAACACCAGTCATATACAACATTTTCCAATAGCTTGATATCAACTAGAAATAATCTCCCAGCCTATTTTACAACTAATACACACAGAACTCTATCTCAAAGAAACAGCTTACAATCCACGGATCTCCAACCAACAACATGTATTTCTCAGGAGTTCTTATAGCTAAAAGTGTGGAAGAAGAGGTAGATAGAACTTTAAATGAAACATTAAAACAGAGGAAGAAGAGAGCTCGAGGCCCATTCTGTCTTAATATCCCTTCATTGACTTTCAGTACTCTTTGGGTGAATTAGTGGTCTTCGACAGGCAGAAAATAACTCCAAAGGTATGTTCTTGAAGTATTCTCTGGAATTTTGGTACTCTGTTTGTACACTGGGACAAGTAAGGCAGATAAATGACTTTCAGGCCTTCCATACTATGTAACTAATGCTCTGGAAATCTCAGGACTTTGTCAGGGTGATAAACTTCTCAAGAACATTGATGGAGAATAAAGACATTATGGGAACTCGTCCTTTCCTGGGAAAGAACCTTCTACTGACGTGAAACACTAATGAGGTTTATTTCATGCGATTTATGACTTATTAGGCCTCCTATTTCATTCATGAGGTCTTCAATCTGTATATTCGCCCTTTAAACACTGGATTATGATATTAATCTTCAATAGGCTTTTAATCTCTTTAATCCTTCACTGATACTCTTTGCTGCTTATGTTGACTGCCTCTATGAATACTGCAGGTTTTCATGGCATTGGAGGGTTTGAAATAGAGTTAATAACTCTGATTTGGATAAAACATGTGCTTAAAAACCCTCTCAAGAGTCTTTCTTGCAAATCTCTGGCTCTGAAAAAGCTTCTCTGCGCTCTAGATTTTCCTGTCTGTGCTGGTGAGATAGGGAGCGATTTTAATCATCCGTGACCCTGCAAAACACAATAAACTTGTTAAGAAATCAATGGGGGTGGATCTTTGGAGAACTGAGGGAATGGTAGCACAACAATGAAAACAGTGGCTGCAGCAAAGAAAACAGTGGAAACTGTGAAAGAATGGCGAACGAATGATCTGAAGGAGGTCTGGTGCGAGGAGGACACTGGACCGTCTGATTAAATCAGATGGAAGTGATCGAATGTCAGGATTCACCAGTGGGGTTGTTAAGATATGAATCACGTAGATGAAATGACTTTAGTGTAAAACACCGAAGTTTTAATGTTGGGCGAAATACAAAGGAAAATGAGTAAAATGAATGAAATCGGAGGTGATTTGGTGGTGGGACTGGAAGGGCAGAGGGTGATTGATCATGGACCGTTGGATCTCGGGAAGAGATCAATGGTGGAGATCTTCCAACAAAGTCATTGGATGCTCCGATGAAAACAATATGATTGGGGATGCGATGAAACATGAGCTATTGATCTAGATCATATCAATGGTCGGAATTGAATGAGGTATTATATAAGGGAGGGGCGGTTTTTAGAGGAAAACCACTGTTTTTCCGCAACTTTGGAGTGGTATAGAAATTATGCCGAAAAAACGTGATGTGCCTTGCCGCCCGACACGTGTCCCTCCCAAAACCACTTTTATCACGTAAATTTGAGATGTTAACTGTCAGTCACTGAAATCACACGATAAGCACCTCAGCCGTTGGATGTAGGATGGGGAGATCTGACGGTGTGGGATAGTGTGCGATATGGAAAGATGCACGGTCGGTAAGGTGGAAAAAACTGAAGGCGGGTTAAATCCTGGAAATCAGATCTACGGAATGGATGACCAGGATTTAATCGGGGATCAGCGGAAATGTGGAATGGGGAAAGGGGAAGGTGGAGTGTGATGCAATCTGAACCGTCAGATCTGGCAAAATGGACGGTGGAGATCTAATCGCATCGGAGAAAAAGTAGTGAGCCAAACTCCAAAGTATTTTGATTTTGCGATTTTTGATTTAGCGCGGACTGTTGGATCATGAAAGAGATCAACGGTGGAGATCTGATCGGAGGGGTAATGACGGGGGGCACAAGCGGCGGAGCGCGATTAAATCTGGACCATTGGTTCTTGTGGATTCAACGGCCCAGATTAAATCAGCGAAGCGATGATCAGTTCTGTGTGTTATTTCCTAAATCTACCTCAGGCTGAGAAAGGCAGAATCTAAGGTAACATCAAACCACGCTTAATCTGGTAGCTAGCCCTACCAGATCGGGAGAGGGCTCTCTCCTGGTCAATCTCAGCAAAAAATGATTAGTGATGCTTGAGATGACTTGAATGAAGGTTGATTTTAGGCTAGGTATATATGCAAAAGAGTTTGATTTGATTTTAAGGGTGTTTTGTTGGATCAAAGGGAAAGGCAGATTTTGGGTTTGGGGAATGAGGCCCAGTTTTACAGAGATCTGAATGGGGCAAGGTAGGAAATTGATTTGACACTTTTAATTTGAAGGAAATGGAGAGTTGAGAAAGGTGAAGAGTTGAAGAGGGCAAGAAACCTTCAAGGATCCTCTCCAAACAGCTGAAAACATAGAAAATTAAACAAACCCTACGTAGAGCACTGCAAATCCTAATGAATTCTACCTTTATCCTTGTTTGTTTAACTTAAGAAGAAATAAGAAGGAAAATGGTATACATGAAACAAAGTAGACTTACATTTACAGAGAGAAACACACTATCAAACCAAAATACCACAAGAATCCCATGGAGTGCTGCAAACCCTGGTCTATTCCTTTGCCAAGCTGCAGAGATGAATGTACAATGATGCTCAAAGCATTCCCAAAATTCCAACCATGATAATGACTTAAAAACCATAAGATATAGACAAAAAATCACTCATCCCACATTCCAGGGGTTGAGCTCACAAGTTTAGGAGCTATTCCAACAAAATCTAATCTGAGAACTAGAAAGTAGGCAGTGGAACAACTTGCCTCTATAAACTAGGAAACTGATTCATTCAGTTGCAATTCACCTTTTGATGGATGAATCTACCTCCATGAGTGAAAATTTTAAAAAATTACATCAAGATCCATCAAATTACATCATTGAGTTTGACATTTATAAGTAAGAAAGTCAAACTGTCAAAAACTAGGCGAAAAACAAAGTTACTGAGTCAAAAATGAGAAAAATCCTCCAATGCGTCGTGCCTGATTTCTCTATGTGTCGCACTAGTTTGCAGCTGATTTTGGAGGCCTTCTTGGTGTCCAAATTTTCTCCAAGTGGGATTTTTAGAAATTTCTACCTGTCTACTTTTCAACACAAGTGGAATTTCTAAATTTGGCCTTCATTTTCCCCTCCAAAATTGATTTCTCCCAACACTGCTTCCTGTGTGTCAAAAAAGGGGCAGAAAGGTCATTTTTGGGGTGTTTTTGACCCTTCTGGAAGCCCAAAACCTGTCAAAATTTCTTTTCAATAGGTAGGCATGCATATTTTTTCATGAAAAATCCAAAAATGCTGATTTTTCATCAAAATGAGCCCCCAATCATAAGCGTGCGCCAAGTGGCGCGACACATAGAGCAGAAAAGTCTGTTTTTAGGCCCAAAATTTTAAAAAATGAAAAAAGTGTCCCAAAATTTTTGAAATTTGGGCTGAGTGTCCTCCATTATGTGCTATGTTGGGCCAAGGAATCTTTGGCCAATATTTGAAGTCTATCATGCCTTTTCCGATGCTTTGAGGCCTTTTTCAACGTGGCCTTCAAAATTTTGATTCTTGCTTTACAAACATGATTTCTCGCCCAATAATGATTGGCCGTGTGCCTCAACATATTTTTCTCCTTGTTGGCCTTCTCCAACAGCTTTTCCAAATGAATATTTACCCTTTCAAGCCAAGTTTCATGATTAGCCTCAATCTCTTGCTCAAGTGATGTCATCTCGGTTTTGCTCCTTTGGGCAGCTTTCCAGTTCTCACGTATGTTTTTCAACTCCATGATGGTTTTCTGATCCTCTAGCTGTTTGTTTCTCTGCTCATGGTAGTTGATTATCCACTTGGCTCTTTGCAATTTGAGGGACAAAGTATCTATCTCCGCCTTTTGCTCCTAAATGATCTCTCTGAACTTTGAGCTTTGTGGGCCCAAATCAGTGTCATCATCCTAAATGAGGATGAAATATGTCTCCATGTTTGCCAAAGTTTGTGTTGTCTTAGATGAGTATGAAGAGTTTAGGTGTCTTTGGTTTTTTTTGCCAAATGTATGAAAACGTGTGAGGGAGTATGGAGGGAGAGGGTAAGGGGAATGTTGGGAATATTGCCAATTGGAATTTGGGGAATCAAGGGGTTTTAGGGATAGTCTCTAGACTTTGGGATAGTAATTGGGGTTTGGGAATTTTGTAACTTAGGGTTTGGGATAATGATATTTAAGGAATATGGGAATTAGGGAATGAATCGATTAAAGTGAATAATGAATGGAGGAGTCAAAAAGTGAGGGGATGATGGAGTAGATTTGGTAGCAAAAACACAAAGACAAACTCTAAGCCATTGCTTTTGAGCAAATCTGGAAGGAGGTAGGGTTTGAGTTTTTACACACTAAACCACCATAAATTCTAAGAAAAACTCTTCAATTGCAATGGAAAAAGGCTTGACTTACTTTCACACCATAAGATTGAGCGAATTTGGAAATTTGATAAAGTTTATAGGTGAAATCGGGCTTGCAGCTCTATGCGCCGCGCCACAAACCCAACACACCGCTCCCTCTCAATGTGTCACGCCAGTGTATTTTTTACACTGTGGAGGTCGGCTCTATGCATCGTGCCAGTTATATGCGCTGTGCCACTCAGCCAATGCACCGCGCACCTGAAACTTGCCAATTTCCCTTCAAACTGCTCCCTTTCTCCAATCACGGTTCTCCTGTGCTCACTCTTTCTTCCTGGAATGCAAATGAGCCCTTTGCAACATGAAAAATGACTTATATACCAAAGGCTTTAATTTTCCATTCCAAAAACCCACTTTTTAAATGTTTACCTTTGACACTTTTTTTTAAACTCTGTTTTAGGCGGTTTGCTTCTTTTTGCCTCTGATTAACTAAATGACTTGCTCTTTGTTTGCCTTGTAGGGGATGGAATTTCTGAATTTTGACAAGGTGACCAGGGTTGCCATTGAAATTATTTACACATGAGAGAACTTGAAATTACATCAAATTTATACATAAAAAGATAAAATACTCTATTTTTTCTCAAAACAGAGTTTTGAGGAAAAATACATTTTTTCTCAAAACAAAGTTTTGAGGAAAAATACATTTCTAGGCATATGATGATGAAATTTTTTTAGTAATGGAACTTTATTCAACCTCCTCATGCGCCTGCTGACCATTATTGGAAATTTTGAAGACCTTATTGATGAAACCCTAGACCTAATGGGACTGAAAACCCTAGAAATGACTCTTACAAATTTAAGGACAAAAGGTGAGTGCAGATGATTTTGATGAAAGGAAATGGGCTAGCAGGTAAAGAACATGAGGGAAAATGTATAAAAATCCACTACCGTCAGATGATCCATGCTCCTAATGGAATGTAGTTGACTGAGTGAGACACCTAATATGCAATGCAACAAGAGAATTTTGATCACTGACAGAGGGATGAAGATACCGACACTAACATTGGCTCCAATGGGGATGGTATCTCCTTGGAGTTGCCAAGAACTATAGATTTCTGGGAAAGCATGCAGTGCCTTCATCCATTGGGCTATGGAGTCAATAACTTCGACAAACCAAAACCAGACTTTGAATCAATTTCAAGACTGGAATCTGACTCAAAGACGGACTCAATTTCAAGACTGAAATCAACTGAAATACTTGACTCTAACAAACCAAACCAAAACTGAAATCAAACTTCAGCTTTATAGCCTTCACCTCGGGCCCCAAACTGAAAGAATGAAAACAATACACACTTGCTTTGAAACTATGTCAAAACTGACTAAAACAAAAATGAATCAAGACCTACTTAACTAAAATTAGTACTTACAAAGCTTTTTTAATGGCAGCAGTCCATCAAGATTTGAGGGTTTCAAATCATGAAAACAACCAACTACCTACTGATGGAATATGTACAATCATGTGTAGTGAGTCTTCCAATGTAACCAATCCAACAGATGGCTACATACCAAAATTATGCTTTCACTTTTCTCGAGCAGGTAGAACGATGTACATGTAGGCAACTCACAATAACCACTGAAAACAAGGCTTATGATAACAAATCAGGAAACATTTATCTTTTATGATGCTTGCAAAATAATTTCGAAGGGATCTTGAAAATCCTGAAGCACTAGTTGGTCTTGAGATCCAGAAGCAAAAATACAACTACTCGCTTCATTCTGATCTGAAAGAACAATTGGTTTCCAAGTGATAGGAAGGCACAGAGAGGTATAAGCTTCTGCCATCTAAGTGTTAGCTGTAAGTTCCTTGAACATGAGAAATTCTGGCATATTGCCTCTCTCAAGCTCATATTCCTCAACTTCATGGTCTAGGTCATTCTTAAACAAAAAAAAATCTTCAAGATTATCAAACATGACAGCCTTATCATCTTCATGAAAGAAAATATTATCTGTTTGCTGATCTATAACGCTAATTACAAGACCGTCATCATTTTCAAAAGAGGAGGAAGTTTCACCAACACTTTCTTGACCATGTGGGCACTGCAAATCTTCTTTAGCTTGGGCTGTAACATGACCTTTCAGGAGTTGATCTATCTCATCTTTAGACAAAGGAGATAATAATTTTTTTTTTCTTTTTCTCAGACAGTGATTGTCTTCATGAAATAACATTTTAAAACATGAAAAACCTGAATGACAGTCCTTAATTCCATGATCTTCTGAAATTTGAAAACATTTTTGATCATCTTCATATGACATGGCAATCAAATTATCATTTATCACTGAGTTATTGAAAGAATATTTTTCACTTACTTGAACAAAGATCTCATCTTTTTTTTCATGAACTAACTGGATTACCTCCTCATGAAGGCTTTGTTCTAATGAAATAAGAACATTTGGATCAATAACTCTGTCTTCTTTATTCCAGATGATCTCAACAACAGAGTTCTTCTTCATGGGATTCAACACAAGGTATTCTTGATCATCATGATCTAAATCTAGATCTGAAATAGTTGACTTGACTTTATCACATTCTGAAATTGAAACTTGACTTTCCTGCATGCTGTCTTCTTCTATGGACAGATCTGAAATAAAACCTTCTCTTTCATCATTTTCCATTGTACTAAGATCTTGATCCTGCTGCAAAGTTTCCTGAACATCTTGATGAGTATCTTCTAAGTTCTCTTTATGCTGCTGAAATGGATTTTCGTACAGAGCCTCCATGATATCATCGTCCATGAAGTCATCATCTTCATAAACTTTTTCAATATTTTAAATAAAACTATGAACATGGCTACAATAGTTCTGAACTAAAGTTAAGGATGGATAAGATTCTTTATACCTTTCAAAGAACATGGTATGAAAATCCTTTAAATAGTAAATACAAGCAGGCAGAAAAATTTCATACCAAGATCGGGCTTCATCTTCTAGAGTGGCCATGAATATCTTCATCAGGAAATCTTCAGGAAAATCAACCTTCAACTTGCGAATATGTATGTGAAATCTAACCAGATGTAAAGTAGAATCCTTCTTATCATCATCTTTAAATGTAGGCAAATTCCTTTGCCAATCTACCCTAGGAATTTTATTTGGAAAACCTGGAATGTGATCTCGGCTCATGGGAGCATACCTTCAATCCAGCGAAACCATTTTGATAACAATGAATTCGCCAAGAAATTCCTCAGGTTACTGATTCTTGAAGAGTAGAGTCGCTATAAAAATTCTGAAACTTGGGATTCTTCAACACTGGAGTCGCCAGGTGAATGATTTCATCCTTCTGATGTATGATCGATGTTCACCATCAACTATAAAATTTAACTTGATACATGTACTAGGGAAATTTGCAAGTTAGATGTTGCGTTTATAAAACTAGACCGGAGATTGACTGAAGCAGTGTTTGTCTACTCATGCACTTGCAAAGCAATGTGCAGTTCAAAGGCTACCTGGCATAACTTCAGGCTCAGTCTATATTTTATAAAACAAATAACACTAACAAGAAAACAATCCTGTGTTCCCCAGTATGGTTGCCACTATGTTATGGCCTAAATATACCTAAGGCTGAGAAAGGAAGAATCTAGGGTAACATCAAACCATGCTTAATCTGGTAGCTAGCCCTACCAGATCAGGAGAGGGCTCTCTCCTGGTCAATCTCAGTAAAAAATGATCAGTTAGGCTTGAGATGACTTGAATGAAGGCTAATTTTAGGCTAGGTATATATGAAAAAGAGTTTGATTTTCTTTTAAGGGTGTTTTGTTGGATCAAAGGGAAAGGCAGATTTTGGGTCTCGGGAATGAGGCCCAGTTTTGCAAAGATCTGAATGGGGCAAGGTAGGAAATTGATTTGACACTTTCAATTTGAATGAAATGGAGAGTTGAGAAAGGTGAAGAGTTGAAGAGGTCAAGAAACCTTCAAGGATCCTCTCCAAACAACTGAAAACATAGAAAATTAAACAAACCCTAGGTAGAGCACTGTAAATTCTAATGAATTCTACCTTTATCCTTGTTTATTTAACTTAAGAAGAAATAAGAAGGAAAATGGTATACATGAAACAAAAGTAGACTTACATTTACAGAGAGAAACACACTATCAAACCAAAATACCACAAGAATCCCATGGAGTGCTGCAAACCCTGGTCTATTCCTTTGCCAAACTGCAGAGATGAATGTACAATGATGCTCAAAGCATTCCCAAAAGTCCAACCATGCTAATGACTGAAAAACCATAAGATATAGAAAAAAAAACACTCATCCCATCCTCCATGGGTCGAGCTCATAATTTTAGGATTTGTTTCAACAAAATCTAAATTGAGAACTAGAAAGTAGGTAGTGGAATAACTTGCCTCTATAAACTAGGAAATTGATTCATTCAGTTGCAATTCACCTTTTGATGGATGAATCTACCTCCATGAGTGATAATTTAACAAAATTACATCAAGATCCATCAAATTACATCAAATTACATCATTAATTTTGACATTTATAAGTAAGAAAGTCAAATTGTCAAAAACTAGGCGAAAAACAGAGTTATTGAGTAAAAAATGAGCAAAATCCTCCAATGCGCCGCGCCTGATTTCTCTATGTGTCGCACTAGTTTGCAGCTGATTTTGGAGGCCTTGCCAGTGTCCAAATTTTCTCTAAGTGGGCTTGTTGGAAATTTCTTCCTATCTACTTTCCAGCACAAGTGGAATTTCTGAATTTGGCCTTCATTTTCCCTTCCAAAATTGATTTCTCCCAACACTGCTTCCTGTGTGTCAAAAAAGGGGCAGAAAGGTCATTTTTGGGGTTTTTTTGACCCTTCTAGAAGCCCAAAACCTGTCAAAATTTCTTGTCCATAGGTAGGCATGCATATTTTTCCTTGAAAAATCCAAAAATTCTGAGTTTTCATCAAACGGATCCCCCAATCATAAGCGCGCGCCAAGTGGCGCGGCGTATAGAGCAGAAAAGTCTGTTTTTAGGCCCAAAATTTTAAAAAATGCAAAAAGTGTCCCAAATTTTTTGAAATTTGGGCTGAGTTTCCTCCATTATGTGCTATGTTGGGCCAAGGAAGCTTCGGCCAATATTTGAAGTCTATCATGCCTTTTCCGACGCTTTGAGGCCTTTTTCAACTTGGCCTTCAAAATTTTGATTCTTGCTTTACAAACATGATTTCTTGCCCAATAATGATTGGCCATGTGCCTCAGCATATTTTTCTCCTTTTTGGCCTTCTCCAACAGCTTTTCCAAATGAATATTTACCCTTTCAAGCCAAGTTTCACGATTAGCCTCAATCTCCTGCTCAAGTGATGTCGTCTCGGTTTTGCTCCTTTGGGCAGCTTGCCGATTCTCACGTATGTTTTGCAACTCCATGATGGTTTTTTGATCCTCTAGCTGTTTGTTTCTCTGCTCAAGGTAGTTGATTATCCACTGGGCTCTTTTCAATTTGAGGGACAAAGTATCTATCTCCGCCTTTTGCTCCTGAATGATCTCTCTGAACTTTGAGCTTTGTGGGCCCAAATCAGTGTCATCATCCTGAATGAGGATGAAATCTGTCTCCATGTTTGCCAAATTTTGTGTTGTCTTAGATGATTATGAAGATTTTTGGTGTCTTTGTTTTTTTCTGCCAAATGTATGAAAATGTGTGAGGGATTATGGAGGGAGAGGGTAAGGGGAATGTTGGGAATATTGCCAATTGGAATTTGGGGAATTGAGGGGTTTTAGGGACAGTCTCTAGACTTTGGGATAGTAATTGGGGTTTGGGAATTTTTTAACTTAGGGTTTGGGATAGTGATATTTAAGGAATATGGTAATTATGTAATGAATGGTTTAAAGTGAAGAATGAATGGAGGAGTCAAAAAGTGAGGGGATGATGGAGTAGATTTGGTAGCAAAAACACAAAGACAAACTCTAAGCAATTTTTTTAAAGAAAATCTGGAAGGAGGTAGGGTTTTAGGTTTTACACACTAATCCACCATAAATTATAAGAAAAAATCTTCACTTGCAATGGAAAAAGGCTTGACTTACTTTCACACCATAAGATTGAGTGAATTTGGAAATTTGAGAAAGTTTATAGGTGAAATTGGGCTTGCAGCTCTATGTGCCGCGCCACAAAACCAACACGCTGCGCCCTCTCAATGCGTCACGCCAGTGTATTTTTTACACTGTGGAGGCCAGCTCTATGCGTCGCACCGGTTATATGCGCCACGCCACTCAGCCAATGCGCCGCGCACCTAAAACTTGCCAATTTCCCTTCAAACTACTCCCTTTCTCCAATCACGGTTCTCCTTTGCTCACTCTTTCTTCTTGGAATGAAAATGAGCCCTTTGCAACATGAAAAATGACTTATATACCAAAGGATTTAATTTTCCACTCCAAAAACCCACTTTTGTAATGTTTACCTTTGACACTTTTTTTTAAACTCTATTTTAGGCAGTTTGCTTCATTTTGCCTCTGATTAACTAAATGCCTTGCTCTTTGTTTGCCTTGTAGGGGATGGACTTGCTGAATTTTGACAAGGTGAACAGGGTTTCCATTGAAATTATTTACACATGAGAGAACTTGAAATTACATCAAATTTATACATAAAAAGATAAAATACTCTAATTTTTCTCAAAACAGAGTTTTGAGGAAAAATACATTTCTAGGCATATGATGATGAAACTTTTTTAGTATTGGAACTTTATTCAACCTCCTCATGCACCTGCTGACCATTATTGGAAATTTTGAAGACCTTATTGATGAAACCCTAGACCTAATGGGACTGAAAACCCTAGAAATAACTCTTACAAATTTAAGGACAAAAGGTGAGTGCAGATGATTTTGATGAAAGGAAATGGGCCAGCAGGTAAAGAACATGAGGGAAAATGTATAAAAATCCACTACGCTCAGATGATCCATGCTCCTAATGGAATGCAGCTGACTGAGTGAGACACCTAATATGTAATGCAACAAGAGAATTTTGATCACTGACGGAGGGATGAATATACCGACACTAACATTGGCTCCAATGGGGATGGTAGCTCCTTGGAGGTGCCAAGAACTACAGATTTCTGGGAAAGTAGGAAATGCCTTCGTCCATTAGGCTATGGAGTCAATAACTTCGACAAACCAAAACCAGAATTTGACTCAATTTCAAGACTGAAATCTGACTCAAAGACTGACTCAATTTCAAGACTGAAATCGACTGAAAGACTTCACTCTAACAAACCAAACCAAAACTGAAATCAACCTTCAGCTTTATAGCCTTCACCTCAGGCCCCAAACTGAAAGAATGAAAACAATACACACTTGCTCTGAAACTATGTCAAAACTGACTAAAAAAAAGTGACTCAAGACCTACTTAACTGAAATTAGTACTTACAAATATTTTTTAATGGCAGCAGTCCATCGAGATTTGAAGGTTTCAAATCATGATGACAACCAACTGCCTGCTGATGGAATATGTACAATCATGTGTAGTGAGCCTTCCAATGTAACCAATCCAACAGATGGCTACATACCAAAATTCTGCTCTCACTTTTCTCGAGCAGGTAGAACGATGTACATGTAGGCAACTCATAATAACCACTGAAAACAAGGCTTATGACAACAAACTAGGAAACATTTATCTTTTCTGATGCTTGCAAAAGAATGCCGAAGGGATCTTGAAAATCTTGAAGCACTAGTTGGTCTTGAGATCCAGTAGCAAAAATACAACTACTCGCTTCATTTTGATCTGAAAGAACAATTGATTGCTGAGTGATAGGAAGGCACAGAGAGGTATAAGCTTCTGCCATCTGATTGTTAGCTGTAAGTTCCTTGACCATGAGAAATTCTGGCATATTGTCTCTCTCAAGCTCATATTCCTCAACTTCATGGTCTAGGTCATTCTTCAACAAAAAATAATCTGCAAGATTATCAAACATGACAGCCTTATCATCTTCATGAAAGAAAATATTATCTGTTTTCTGATCTATAAAGCTAATTACAAGACCTTCATCATTTTCAAAATAGGAAGAAGTTTCACCAACACTTTCTTGACCATGTGGGCACTGTAAATCTGCTATAGCTTGGGCTGTAACATGACCTTTCAGGAGTTGATCTATCTCATCTTCAGACAAAGGAGATAATACTTTTTGTTTTCTTTTGCTCAAACAGTGATTGTCTTCATGAACTAACATTTTAAAACATGAAAAACCTGAATGACAGTCCTTAATTCCATGATCTTCTGAAATTTGAAAACATTGTTGATCATCTTCATATGACATGGCAATCAAATTATCATTTATCACTGAGTTATTGAAAGAAGATTTTTCACTTACTTGAACAAAGATCTCATCTTTTTTTTCATGAACTGACTGGATTACCTCCTCATGAAGGCTTTGTTCTAATGAAATAAGAACATTTGGATCAATAACGCTGTCTTCTTTATTCCAAATGATCTCAACAACAGAGTTCTCCTTCATGGGATTCAACACAAGGTATTCTTCATCATCATGATCTAAATCTAGATCTTAAATAGTTGACTTGACCTTATCACATTCTGAAATTGAAACTTGACTTTCCTGCATGTTGTCTTCTTCTATGGACAAATCTGAAATAAAACCTTCTCTTTCATCATTTTCCATTGTACTAAGATCTTGATCCTGCTGCAAAGTTTCCTGAACATCTTGATGAGTATCTTCTAAGTTCTCTTTATGCTGCTAAAATTGATTTTCGTACAGAGCCTCCATGATCTCATCGTCCATGAAGTCATCATCTTCATAAAATTTTTCAAGATTTTCAATAAAACTATGAACATGGCTACAACAGTTCTGAACTAAAGTTAAGGATGGATAAGATTATTTATACCTTTCAAAGAACATGGTATGAAAATCCTTTAAACAGTAAATACAAGCAGGCGGAAAAATTTCATACCAATATTGGGCTTCACCTTCCAGAGTGGCCATGAATATCTTCATCAGGCAATCTTCAGAAAAATCAACCTTCAACTTGCGAATATGTATGTGAAATCTAACCAGATGTAAAGCAACATCCTTCTTATCATCATCTTTAAACGTAGGAAAATTCCTTTGCCAATCTACCTTAGGAATTTTATTTGGAAAACCTGGAATGTGATCTCAGCTCATGGGAGCATACCTGCGATCCAGCAAAACCATTTTGTTAACAATTAATTCACCAAGAAATTCCTCAGGTTACTGATTCTTGAAAAGTAGAGTCGCTATAAAAATTCTGAAACTTGGGATTCTTCAACACTGGAGTCGCCAGGTGAATGATTTCAGCCTTCTGATGTCTGATCGTTGTTCACCATCAACCATCAGATCTAACTTGATACATGTACTAGGGAAATTTTCAAGTTAGATGTTACGTTTATAAAACTAGACCGGAGATTGACTGAAGCAGTGTTTGTCTACTTATGCACTTGCAAAGCAATGTGCAGTTCGAAGGCTACCTGGCATAACTTTAGGCTCCGTCTATAGTTTATAAAACAAATAACACTGATAAGCAAAAAATCTTGTGTTCCCCAGTATGGTCGCCACTATGTTATGGCCTAAATCTACCTAAGGCTGAGAAAGGCAGAATCTAGGGTAACATCAAACCATGCTTAATCTGGTAGCTAGCCCTACCAGATCGGGAGGGGGCTCTCTCCTGGTCAATCTTAGCAAAAAATGATTAGTGAGGCTTGAGATCACTTGAATGAAGGCTTATTTTAGGCTAGGTATATATGAAAAATAGTTTTATTTGATTTTAAGGGTGTTTTGTTGGATCAAAGGGAAAGGAAGATTTTGGGTCTGGGGAATGAGGCCCAGTTTTGCAGAGATCTGAATGGGGAAAGGTAGGAAATCGATTTGACACTTTAAATTTGAAGGAAATGGAGAGTTGAGAAAGGTGAAGATTTGAATAGGGCAAGAAACCTTCAAGGATTCTCTCCAAACAATTGAAAACATAGAAAATTAAACAAACCCTACGTAGAGCACTGCAAATTCTAATGAATTCTACCTTTATCCTTGTTTGTTTAACTTAAGAAGAAATAAGAAGGAAAATGGTATAAATGAAACAAAATTAGACTTAAATTTACAGAGATAAACACAATATCAAACCAAAATACCACAAGAATCCCATGGAGTGCTGCAAACCCTGGTCTATTCCTTTGCCAAACTGCAGAGATGAATGTACAATGATGCTCAAAGCATTCCAAAAAGTCCAACCATGCTAATGACTGAAAAAAAATAAGATATAGACAAAAAACCATTCATCCCAGCCTCTAGGGGTCGAGCTCACAATTTTAGGAGTTGTTTCAACAAAATCTAAATTGAGAACTAGAAATTAGGCAGTGGAACAACTTGCCTCTATAAACTAGGAAACTGATTCATTCAGTTGCAATTCACCATTTGATGGATGAATCTACCTCCATGAGTGAAAATTTAACAAAGTTACATCAAGATCCATCAAATTACATCAAATTACATCATTTAGTTTGACATTTATAAGTAATAAAGTTAAAATATTAAAAACTAGGCGAAAAACGGAGTTACTGAGTCAAAAATGAGCAAAATCCTCCAATGCGCCACCCCTGATTTCTCTATGCGTCGCTCTAGTTTGCAGCTGATTTTGGAGGCCTTCCCGGTGTCCAAATTTTTTCCAAGTGGGCTTGTTGGAAAGGTCTTCCTGTCTATTTTCCAACACAAGTGGAATTTCTGAATTTGGCCTTCATTTTCCCCTCCAAAACTGATTTTTCCCAACACTGCTTCTTGTGTGTCAAAAAAGGGGCAGAAAGGTCATTTTTGGGGTTTTTGTTTACCCTTCTGGAAGCCCAAAACCTGTCAAAATTTATTTTCCATTGGTAGGCATGCATATTTTTCCATTAAAAATCCAAAAATTCTGAGTTTGCATCAAAAGGACACCCCAATCATAAGCGCGCGCAAAGTGGCGCGGCGTATAGAGCAGAAAAGTCTGTTTTTAGGCCCAAAATTTTAAAAAATGCAAAAAGTGTCCCAAATTTTTTGAAATTTGGGCTGAGTGTCCTCCATTATGTCCTATGTTGGGCCAAGGAATATTTGGCCAATATTTGAAGTCTATCATGCCTTTTCCGACGCTTTGAGGCCTTTTTCAACTTGGCCTTCAAAATTTTGATTCTTGCTTTACAAACATGATTTCTCGCCCAGTAATGAATGGCCATGTGCCTCAACATATTTTTATCCTTTTTGGCCTTCTACAAAAGCTTTTCCAAAAGAATATTTACCCTTTCAAGCCAAGTTTCATGATTAGCCTCAATCTCCTGCTCAAGTGATGTCATCTCGGTTTTTCTCCTTTGGGCAACTTGCCGGTTCTCACGTATGTTTTGCAACTCCATGATGGTTTGTTGATCCTCTAGCTTTTTGTTTCTCTACTAAACGTAGTTTATTATCCATTGGGCTCTTTGCAATTTGAGGGACAAAGTATCTATCTCCGCCTTTTTCTCCTAAATGATCTCTCTAATATTTGAGCTTTGTGGGCCCAAATCAGTGTCATAATCCTGAATGAGGATGAAATATGTCTCCATGTTTGCCAAATTTTGTGTTGTCTTAGATGATTATGAAGAGTTCAGGTGTATTTTTTTTTTTCTGCCAAATGTATGAAAATGTGTGAGGGAGTATGGAGGGAGAGGGTAAGGGGAATGTTGGGAATATTGCCAATTGGAATTTGGGGAATTGAGGGGTTTTAGGGACAGTCTCTAGACTTTGGGATAGTAATTGGTGTTTGGGAATTTTGTAACTTAGGGTTTGGGATAATGAGATTTAAGGAATATGGGAATTAGGGAATGAATGGATTAAATTGAAGAATGAATGGAGGAGTCAAAATGTGAGGGGATGATGAAGTAGATTTGGTAGCAAAAACACAAAGACAAACTCTAAGCCATTGTTTTTGAGAAAATATGGAAGGAGGTAGGGTTTGAGTTTTTACACACTAAACCACCATAAATTATAAGAAAAACTCTTCACTTGCAATGGAAAAATGCTTTACTTACTTGCACACCATAAGATTGAGCGAATTTGGAAATTTGATAAAGTTTATAGGTGAAATCGGGCTTGCAGCTCTATGCATCGCGCCACAAAACCAACGCGCCGCGCCCTCTCAATTCACCACGCTAGTGTATTTTTTACACTGTGAAGGTCGTATCTATGCGTCGCACCGGTTTTATGCGCCATGCCACTCAGCCAATGTGCCGCGCACCTGAAACTTGCCAATTTCCCTTCAAACTGCTCCCTTTCTCCAATCACGGTTCTCCTTTTTCTTTCTTCTTGGAATGCAAATGAGCCCTTTGCAACATGAAAAATGACTTATATACCAAAGGCTTTAATTTTCCACTCCAAAAACCCACTTTTGTAATGTTTACCTTTGACACTTTTTTTTAAACTCTGTTTTAGGCAGTTTGCTTCATTTTGCCTCTGATTAACTGAATGACTTGCTCTTTGTTTGCCTTGTAGGGGATGGACTTTTTGAATTTTGACAAGGTGACCAGGGTTGCCATTGAAATTATTTACACATGAGAGAACTTGAAATTACATCAAATTTATACATAAAAAGATAAAATACTCTATTTTTTCTCAAAACAGAGTTTTGAGGAAAAATACATTTCTAGGCATATGATGATGAAATTTTTTTAGTACTGGAACTTTATTCAACCTCCTCATGCGCCTACTGACCATTATTGGAAATTTTTAAGACCTTATTGATGAAACCCTAGACCTAATGGGACTGAAAACCCTAGAAATGACTCTTACAAATTTAAGGACAAAAGGTGAGTGCAGATGATTTTAATGAAAGGAAATGGGCCAGCAGGTAAAGAACATGAGGGAAAATGTATAAAAAGTCACTACCGTCAGATGATCCATGCTCTTAATGGAATGCATCTGACTGAGTGAGACACCTAATATTGAATGCAACAAGAGAATTTTGATCACTGACGGAGGGATGAAGATACTGACACTAACACTGTGAACAGAGGCGCGGACGAATCCCAATCATTGGTTCTTGTGGATTCAATAGCCAGGATTGAATTGGAGGGTCACGAATCGGAGGGGACAAAAGGGTGGCCCTTAAAACTTTGTGATTGGCGATTTTGCAAGGGTCGTTGGATTAAAGGGGGAAATCAACTGTCCATGTGCAATCGGTGGGGTAATGAGGAGAGGGGGTGGGGCGCGATGTGATATCAGCACTGACTGTTAGATCTGTAAATATTGACGACTAATATTGCAGCAGAGTTTAATAGACCAAATGTTATCGCATCGCAAAATTTATAAGAAACAAAGGAAAAGGCGCGCATGGAAAGTTCCAATTGCGATTAGTGCCCAGGGCTTTAGTGTCTAGTCTCGGGCGCGGGTCATATGCAGGAAAAGGAGCTAAGGGCTAGGCCGAAAGGGGCTTAAGGCCTTAAATAAAAATGGGGTTTTTTAAGCCAAAATCATTTTTTTTCAGGGAATTTCTTGGCTTTCGGTAGAGGGGAAGATGGTGTTTTAAGCCTATAAAAGGGATTTTTAGGGGCTTTAAAGGATTTTGGAGGCTTTTCAGAGAGTTATGGAGGTTCTGAAGAGGGAATGGAGGCTTAATGAAAAATGAAGGGAAATGATTGAAAAAGGGCAATTACAGAGGCTTTTTGAAGCATTCTTTCCCTCAAAACCGCAGGGATTTTTCAATGGAAACAACAGTAAGGACTTCTTCAAAGGCAAAAGACACATAGAGGCTTCATGGATGATAGATTTTCAAAGAAAATGTCTCTCTGGGAGGCTCATAAAAAATTTTAGCCACCTGTTTTCTTGATAAAAATTTATAGGTGGCTAACAGAATGCTAGATATCTTGTAGTGGATCCTTTGAGCTATGGAGCTCAAATATCCAAGACAAGGAGGTCTCTTCCCCTCAATTTTTCTGCAAGCTTATCTTCCCTCTCAAAGGATGTTATATCGACGAACACGTGGTCAACTCCTCTCTCTTGGACTGATATGTTGGGTGGAAAACAACTGAGTCCTTCCAATCCCTCTGCTATTGGACTACACAATCTGGTTTGCTATGGAGCAATTTGGCCAGCATAACAATGTGTCTCCTCTTCGTCTTCCAAAGGCTGGCTTTTATAGACCATTTTCAAATTCTCCCTCCTTCTCTTGGCTCAATATGGATGGTGACACAAGAGTGGAGGTAGGATTCCTTTATGTGTTACATTAAAGCCTCAAGGTGGCTCAGAGACAACTCTACTTGGCTGAGTTGACTAAGAATATTTTTTACCAAGCATGCCAAGTGGTCCCGTATGGTGACATTTCGTCATCCCCGGGACTGCGCGGCTATCGAAGGGATAACCGCGTTGTGTGTGACTATTGAAGAAGTAGCTTCACTATGTGCCAATGTGATCTAAATGAGGTATGTTAGTATTGTTCTGCTAATTATTCTTTCATATTCTGAATACAATGTCTTATGTGTGCTTAAGGGTTCAAGTTCTCTTGCAAATGATCAAGTCTCATGAGTGTTTTTCATGTTAATTTTAAGAATAATTGAACATAAAATAAAGGTTGAACAACAACAAATAAAAGTACACTACATCACCATACAACACATCAACACAGGTATTTGATGAAGGAGTTCAACCCTCATGGGTTACATCTCCTTGATCCACTTTCCATGGCTTGGGCCTCTATTTTATGCTAAAATTTACAAAATTACCTATTTACAATGATTTCTTTCTCCTAAAACCTACACCAATGAGTCTAGAATGCCCAAAAATGGTCATCTAGCCTCTTTTTGCACCTTATTTGGTTGAAAAATTCAAAATTTATGACCATTTACATTTTCTCCACAATTTCGGGCCTAAATTTAGCTAACTGGAGCTAAATCCTGTTAGTTGGAGTTAAACTGGCAATTTCTGCTGAAATTAGCGATCTACCAACTTAATCTTCATTAAATTAATTAACTTTGGCTTAGCGTTAATTAAGTAATTCTTAGCGCTTAACTCGATGCTTTGTGCTAATCCGATTTAGTTTTTAATAAATGTGGATTAGTGATAATTAATACAAATTTAGTGTTAACTCTGTGCTCTTAGTATTGGCTCCATCGGATGGTTATGCACTGAGGTCACATGAGTCGAGTATTGACCCCATGGGGTTGGCCCCCACTTCCCCTATCGTTCAACATTGCAAACATTAAATATGTATGAAACTATATAGTTGTTAAGATCCAATGTATGATGTGTTAGTAGCGTGTAGCGCTGGCTTGTGTGAGGTCGCAAGGTTGAACCCTGATGCCTCCATCTAGTCTTCAACCCAAAAATTTTACATTGCACCACTGTGGGGGGGGGGGGGCATGTGGCAGCCCAAGGCTACACCACGTGTTCTCTCCCCATTAGACCAAATTTAAACCAATCACAAATTGCCACATAACCTGAAAATTCAACCAATACAATGTTGCCACTTGGAAGTCCATTATTCGCCAAAGGAAAATGAAAATTTTTTGACCCTGCCAAGTCAGCATGGCATGTCAGCAGTACGAATTTCTGACTCGGCACATGTCTGTCCTTTTTTTAAAACTTTTTTCTGTTTAGCAAAGCAAAAATAACTCATTTTTGGGAGCATATGGAGTCCATTTTGCACAAAACAAAGTGCGCCAAATTTAGGATGACGAGAGCTATGCGGTCATTTAGGTTTCGAAACATTCTGAGAACTTTTATTTTTTAGCATAAAACTGAGCCCCTAATCATTTCTCCCCACTGGAAGCTTTTGGACCCCAAAATATCATATTCAGTTGCTGAACAAGTGAGGGTACATTTCCCTCACCTTCTCAATTTCAATCCATTTAGCATTTGAAGGATTTTTTCCTTTAAGTCCCACTCGAAGATAGTCGACACTTCCTCTTGTCGATGTCCTTGTCCTCTTGTAAATTATAGTGTCTTGTTGTAGCTCAACAAATAAATATGGAGAAAAATCTTCAATAGATGGCAACTGAACATTCTCTCCTTGATCTTCAATCAAAGGAGGCTCATACAATCTCAAATTTTCAACATTAACAACTGAATAAATTTGCATCTATGAAGGAAAATCAAGCTTAAAGGCATTGCTACCAATCTTTTCCATAATTTTGAAAGGACCATAATGGATTGGTTTCAACTTTTTACCTTCTCCTTGAAGACTTTCCTTGCTAATGTGAAGCCAAACTTCATCACCAACTTGAAACTTATGATCCACAAAATGTTTGTCATGCCTTGTTTTGTACTTTCCTTGACCTTTCTCTAGTTGATCTTGCACTATTTGATGAATCAACTGAATTTGCTCTATGAATTGCTTTATCTATGTCACTATGTCCATCAATAGCTACATCTTTCCCAAAAATGAAATCCAATGGCGATTTTGGAAAGTATCCAAGACATGCCTCAAATGGTGATGTGTGAGTAGAGGAATGTTTTGCACAGTTGTAAGAATGTTGAATGTAATGGGACTATTCATCCCACAAATTAGGATGTTTGTTGCGATATCCTCGAAGAAGATGAACAACTATTCTATTGAGCACCTCGGTTTTACCATCTATTTGTGGCTGAAAGGTTGTACTCTTCTTCAACTTAATGTCCATCAAGTCCCACAAGCTTGACTAAAAATTCCCAACAAATCGAGAATCTCGATCACTTACAATATATGTTGGCAACCCAAAATGAACCCAAACATTTTGAAATAAAAGATGAGCTATTTGTTCAGTTATAACTTGCTTTTTACATGGAATCAAAATACACATTTTTATTAACCTATCCACAACTACATACAAATAATCATGACCTCTTTTTGACAAAGGAAGACCTCCTACAAAATCCACAGAAATACTCTCCCGTGGACGTGAAGGAACCGAAATTGGTGTGTACAATCCTAACTTCCTATTACTAGGCTTACTCACTGCACATAATGAACAACCTTTAATAAAACATGACACACTTTCAAGCATACAAGGCAAATAACAATACCTCTAAATATTTGCCATTTTTTTTCTTACACCAAAATGTCCCACAATAAGAGGAGTGTGTGCTTCCCTTATGGCATTCACTCTCTCACCCTATGGAATACAAAGCTTTCCCAAATGATACAACAAGTTATTATGTACATGGTAATACAATTCCACAAATTGGTGACCTTGACTCAAGGTCGCATAAACTTCTTGAAATTCATTATCAAATGTTAGAAATGTTGTCATTGATGGCAAAGGAATTGACGACAGAGAGGAATTAGAAACAAAGTAGTAGTAGATGGAAAAAGGGAGAGCTGAAGGACAAATTGAATATCTGGCCAAGATTTGTGTATATTGATGAAAAACTATTGAATTGTGTTAAGTATGGTTGAGTAAATCTGGAATATATATGACCTGTGTGATCAATTTCAAAATGGGTAGTGGATAAATACGGTGCCCAGAGAAGAATGAAATCATCGTTGCAGAGTTAGGATATATGTATTATATGTGTATTGACTGATGTAATTCTTGTGTGAAATCCCTTGAACCTCTGTGTGAATAATACTCTGTATCTGATGAGGGAGTTGATGGGAGATGGCGCAGATTTATGGAGTAGTGGAACTCTTGGTGATGACGGAACGCAAAAATTTAAAGTGCAATTTAAATAATACAATTAACAGGCGACGGAACCCTGCGTGGAAGAGCGAAACCATGATCATGTGAATAGTAAAGGTGGTTTACGGTTTTCATCGCACCACCTATGCAGAGTAAGCGGTATTCCCTGGATGAGGAGCGATTCCATAGAACGGGCGACACGCATCCCTGTACGATTCTACAAAACCACTTTTTATTGTGTGCCATCATGCGTTATAGTTCGACCCAGGATGCCCAGCGATATCGTTGAGCGTCGTTGATCTGGGAAGGGGTCATCGAACGGTCGTCATTTGTTGAAGGTGTGCGAAGATTAACACAGGTACGGCAGGCCATCGCACGATTAACGATCAGTATTGGAGGTCAAGCGATATACATATATGTCGTTGATCTGGAAGCTTGGTAATCTAACGGTGATCGGACGCTGGACTTGTGCGAAGTTTACTTATGGTACCATGCGCGTATTTTATTGGATGTTGACTATATTTGTGGGCCCGGGGTCAAAGGTTTATCATATTATTTGGAGGGGTTAAAATATGAAGGGTTAACTTTAATCCTAAAGTTCTGTTCAAAATTGTAAATATATTTATTTATCAATTTTAAATTGATAAATAAATCATAGAGGTACGAAAGGGTGCTAAAAGGAGATACCGTCCAAGAATACCATTAGTAATTGAATAGTTTTGACCCATGGTTTTAATAAAGGCGAAAACTATATAAGGTGATAAGAATTATGAAGAAGGGCGTGCATTGTAAGGGTGGTGAATAAAATTTCTAAAAAGGAATATCTGGATGGGCGAGCTCTGTTCTTATCTGATAAATCTGAAACTACGATGCACCCATGAATATAATGATCTCACGATGAATCTCTAGTGTTTGAATGACGGACGAAATCATGAAGATGAGAATATAAAGAAAATAAATACATCTGGGGATAGGCAAGATATGTCGTATGGAAACTGATGAAAAGTGTTCTGCAGTGGAGTTGAGGGTCGAAGCCTTCAGAGAGGGGGGTTGTAGCTCCCTTCCAGTTGTAGCTGGTAAATGAGAGAAGGTTGTAGCCTTCTACAGGTGGGTGCCTGCATGCTGGTATAAGTCTGCACCAGCATACATTGTAAGAAGTTTTCTCTTTAAAAAATATTGAAGACTGAGACTACAACAGCAGTGGTTTTCTCCCGAATTGGGTTTCCACCTTAAATCGTGTGTTCATATGTGTTGTTGGTTGGTTCTGTTATTTCTGTTCATGGTTGATGCTTATCTGATGCAATGCTCTAAGTAAAGACATAATAAGATATCTGAACATACATATTGGATGCAGTACTGTAACATAAGGTTTTAAGAAAAGGAAAAGAAAAATAGTTCTGAACTAAATACTGATTCACCCCCCCTCTCAGTATTTTTCCTACAATTGGTATCAGAGCAAGTCCTTCTGAAAAAGCTTAGCCGCTAGAAGGAAGATCAAGCAAGATGAGCAATCAAGATGGAATAGCATCTATTAGGCCTCTGCTCTTTAATGGAAACAATTTACTCTTCTTGCAAACAAGGATGAGATCCTATCTTCAGTCTCTGGGAGTAGAGGTATGGGCAATTGTTGAACAAGGATATCAATATCCAGCTGCAGTACCAACAGATCCAACAGAAAGAAATAATTATGAAACAAATGCAAAGGTAGTCAATGCTCTATTGGGAAGTCTAACTGAATCAGAATTCGTCAAAGTCATGCAGCTGAATACAGCCAAGACAATATGGGACAAAATCATTCTAAGTTATGAAGGTGATGCAAAGGTAAAAAGTGCTAAACTCCAAACTCTCAGAATTCAATATGAGAATCTAAAAATGGATAATGAGGAGAGCATTGCCAATTTCTTTTTATGTCTTGATGATATTGTAAATCTTATGAGAAATCTGGGAGAAACCATATCCAAATCTACCTTGGTTGAGAAAGTCTTAAGATCTCTAACAACAAAATTTGAGTCAAAAGTCTCTGCTCTTGAAGAAAAGCAGGATCTTCAAAATCTTACTGTGGTGAAACTTCATGGCATACTAAATGCATATGAAATGAGAAGAGGAGGACCATCAGAAGTCAAAGAATCAGTCTTTAAAACCTCTACAAAAGGGAAGGAAGTACAAAAACCAGAAGGATCAGGATATATCTCAGAAGAAGATGAGATAAACTTTGTAAAGAAACTTCAACTTGGCACAGGACGGTTCAGAGGTAAGCTTCCTTTAAAATGTTTTGATTGTGGAAGAGTTGGTCATTATGTTGCTAAGTGTCCTTATAAAGAAACACATAAAAATGGGAATGAAGTAGCTCGAAGGAATAAGCATCGTTTTAGCACTAGAAAGAGTTACTACACTCATGAAGATAGTGATGGGTTATCTGATAGTGAGGAAGAATGTGAACAAGATCTTAGACTTCTCATGGAATTTGAAAAAGAATCTAGAGAAGAAAATGATACTTTTGTGGATGCTCTAGAAGACAGTGATTTGCTTAATGAAAACAATAAACTCAAAATTTGCTTAGAAGAAAGTAAAATAACCATAGAAACTCTGAAAAATCAGCTTGAGGAAAAGGAGAAACACAATGAGAAATTAGAGTGTGAAGTAGTAAGCCTAAGAAAATAACTTGAGAAAGTAAAGACTCTGAATCTTAGATTTTCTAAAGGATCTGAAACCTTAGATGAGATTATCAAGGTACAACGTTCTCCTCTTATAAAGACAGGTCTTGGATATATCGGAGAATCTTCTCAGGCTTTAGCACCAAATTAGCTAAAGGCAGTTACAGCTGGGTTACAACACGCTGCCACACAGCAAGGAAATAAAGAATCTTTACAGGTAAATCATGATCATCTCAATTCAAAGAACACTAACAGGAATGTCTTTCAAAGAGATAGCAATCAACAAGTAAATTCATATAGAAGATTTTATGATCGCAGAAATTTCTTCTTCAATGGAAAATGTTTCTCATGTCACAATTTTGGTCATAAAGATGTTCAATGTGTTGCATATAAAACCATCATGACAAGAGAAGCAAGAAAGAAAAGGATTGATATTGAAACAAAGAAGAATACTTATAAAAAAAATTCTCCTCTTCAAAATGAAGTTGAATGTGCTTATTGCAATAACTTTGGCCATGAAGAATCTGAATGCAGGAGCAAAGTTCAGTCAAAAGAACATGTTTCTTCAAGTTCCAAAGTATGGAAAAAGAAGGAATTACAGGTTGAAAACTGTGGCATAGCGTTATTTGCAGAAGATGAAGAAAAAAAATGGTACATTGATAGTGGATGCTCAAGACACATGACAGGTGATAAAGACAAACTTCTTGCATATAGTGCTCTAGAAAAAGAAAAAAATGTTACAGTTGGAAATGATACTCCTGCGGTCATTAAGGGAAAAGGGTCTGTGTTTCTAAAAGAAAAAGTGAAAGCCAATGAAGTCATGTATGTGGATGGACTAAAGCATAACTTGTTAAGTGTAAGTCAAATGTGTGATCAAGGAACTGAAGTTGTCTTTAGTTCAAAAGAATGTGCGGTATGTGATCTTGATACAGGTAAAGAAATTATAAAAGAAAAAAGAACTCCAAACAACCTATATATATTGAAGAATCCCAAAGAACAATGTTATTTGAGTAAATCCTCAGAAAATTGGCTATGGCATAGAAGGCTGGGGCATATGAGCTTCTCTCAAATCAACAAATCAAGCAGACTTAAAGCTGTTCGTGATCTTCCCAATATTACTATACCTGAAAATATTATATGCAAATCTTGCCAATTCGGCAAGAAAACCAAGGTACAATTTAATGCCAAGGAAGGATCATCAAGTAAGCCTCTTGAACTCATTCATACTGACATATGTGGACCTATGAGGAAAAATTCACCACGAGGTGAAGAATACTATATCTTATTCATTGATTATTTCTCTAGAATGTGTTGGATTGGGCTTCTTAAACATAAATATGAAGCATTTGAGAAATTTCAGATCTTCAAAGCACTAGTTGAGAATGAATTAGATCTAAAAATCAAGTGTCTCAGATCTAATCGAGGAAGAGAATATACATCCAATGAATTCCTTGAATTTTGTGAACAACATGGCATAAAAAAACAGTTTTCTGTAGTTGGCACTCCACAACAGAATGGCGTTGCAGAAAGAATGAACAGAACAGTTCAACAAATGGCTAGAGCTATGCTTGATGATTCTGGAACGCTTGACACATTTTGGGGAGAAGCAACACATACTGCAGTAAACATTCTCAACAAAGCACATGTTCGTGTAAATAGTGATAAAACTCCATATGAACTCTGGTATGGTAATCCTCCCACTATAAATCATTTTAGAATTTTTGGGAGTAAATTCTTTATCAAGAATAATGATGAAAAACTTGGCAAGTTTGAACCAAGAGCAGATGAAGGAATATTTCTTGGTTACTCCTCTAGGAGTAGGGCATATAAATGTTACAATAAAAGACTTCAAAAGATTGTTGAATGTATTGATGTTGTTATTGATGAGTCTCCTGTAGCTCCAAAAGAAGAAAAGCAAATAACAGATGAAGATGATGATGACACATATCCTTCTACATCAAATAGTAATGATACAAATAGTGAACCCAGTGAAGAACCCAAAGAGGATTTGTCTGAAAAGGCTCCATCTAGATATGTTCAAAAGAATCATCCAGAATCTCAAATTTTGGGAGAAAAGGGATCAGGTGTACAAACAAGAAGGAATCTTGTAGGATCTTCTAGAAATCTGGCATTTATGTCCACTATTGAACCTCATAGTGTCAGTCAAGCTAGCAAAGATGAATGTTGGATTCAAGCCATGAATGAAGAGCTTGATAAAATTGAAAAGAATCACACATGGGAATTAGTACCAAGGCCTCATGGCAAAAATGTCATTGGAACTAAATGGATATTCAAAAACAAGTTAAATGAGAATGGGGATGTTATAAGAAATAAAGCTAAACTTGTGTGTAAAGGCTATGATCAACAAGAAGGTATAGACTTTGAAGAAACCTTTTCTCCTGTAGCCAGACTTGACGCCATAAGAATGTTTCTTGCTTTTTCAAGCTTCCAACAAATCAAAGTTTATCAAATGGATGTTAAATCTGCTTTTCTCAATGGTGATCTAGAAGAAGAAGTTTATATAGAACAACCAGAAGGATTCATTTTAGGAAATGATGAAAGACTTGTTTGTAGACTTAAAAAGGCTCTATATGGTCTCAAACAAGCTCCAAGGGCATGGTACTATCGTCTTGACAAATATCTTCATCAACAAGGATTTTCAAAAGGGTCTGCTGATAGCAACTTATACACAAAAACTGAAAATGACAAACTATTGATTGTGGTTGTATATGTTGATGATATCATTTTTGGAAGTAATAAAGAGTATATGAGTCATAAATTTGCTTCTGATATGTAGCAAGAATTTGAAATGTCTTTGCTTGGGGAACTAACATTCTTTCTTGGCTTGCAAGTACAAAAAGAAACAGATGGCATATTCTTATCATAAGAAAAATACCTCAAGAAAATCCTGAAGAAGTATGGCATGGAAGACTGCAAACCTGTAAGTACACCAATGATAACTGGATGTAATCTCAGTTCTAATGATGATTACCCCACGGTGAATCAACCTGAATACATATCTATGATAGGAAGCCTACTTTATCTCACTGGGACAAGACCAGACATCATGCATGCAGTTGGGATTGTTGGACAATTCCAAGCTAATCCAAAAGAGTCTCATCTTTAGGCTGTGAAAAGAATATTCAAATATCTACAAGGAACTCAAGACTTTGGACTATGGTATCCAAAGAATGCTGATCTTACTCTTCATGCTTACACTGATGCAGATTGGGCTGGAAGTATTGATGATCGGAAGAGCACTAGTGGTGGTGCATTCTATATGGGGCCCTGGTTAGTATCTTGGTTCAGCAAGAAGCAAAGCTCCATTGCCTTATCTACAGTAGAAGCAGAATATGTGGCTGCTGCATCATGTTGCACTCAACTTCTCTGGATGATGCAAACCCTACAAGACTTTCAAATCAAATTTTCACCTCCTATCTCCATTATGCGTGATAATACAAGTGCTATCAGTATCTCAAAGAATCTTGTTATGCATTCCAAGACCAAGCACATTCCCATCAAATATCACTTCTTACGTGAACAAGTGCTTGAACAAAAGGTGAAATTGGAGTATGTCTCCTCCAAAGAACAAGTTGCTGATATATTTACCAAACCTCTACCCAAGGAAGCGTTCGAATATCTCAGACAGAAACTGGGAGTATTCTCTGCCATGAAGAGGATCAGGTCTACTTAAATTCAGAAGATTAAATTGGTTGTGAAGAATGCACAAGTTAAGGGGGAGAATTGGTCATATGAAAAAGATGAATTGTTGGTCATATTATGTTTGAAGATGCGGCATGATCTCAGGGGGAGCATGGCATTATCGGTTGAAAGGATCTTGATAAAAAAAATCTTTGCTATTGATGTCAAAGGGGGAGGAAAATCTTCTATAAGGCCATCAGAGGAAGAGTATTGCCATCAATGCCAAAGGGGGATATTGTTGGAAATGTTGTCATTGATGGCAAAGGAATTGGCGACAAAGAGGAATTAGAAACAAAGTAGTAGTAGATGGAAAAGGGAGAGCTGAAGGACAAATTGAATATCTGGCCAAGATTTGTGTATATTGATGAAAAACTGTTGAATTGTGTTAAGTATGGTTGAGTAAATCTGGAATATATATGACCTGTGTGATCAATTTCAAAATGGGCAGTGGATACCTATGGTGCCCAGAGAAGAATGAAATCATCGTTGCAGAATTAGAATATATGTATTATATGTGTATTGACTAATGTAAGTCTTGTGTGAAATCCCCTGAACCTCTGTGTGAATAATACTCTATATCTGATGAGGGAGTTGATGGGAGACGACGCAGATTTATGGAGTAGCAGAACTCTTGGTGACGATGGAACGCAAAACTTTAAAGCGCAATTTAAATAATACATTTAACAGGCGATGGAACCCTGCGTGGAAGAGCGGAACCATGATCGTGTGAATAGTAAAGGTGGTTTACGGTTTTCATCACACCACCTATGCGAAGTAAGCGGTATTCCCTGGATGAGGAGTGATTCCATAGAACGGGCGACACGCGTCCTTGTATGATTCTACAAAACCACTTTTTACTATGCGCCATCGTGCATTATAGTTCGACCCAGGACGCCCAACGATATCGTTGAGCGCCGTTGATCTGGGAAGGGGTCATCGAACGGTCGTCATTTGTTGAAGGTGCGAAGATTAACACAGGTACGGCGGGCCATCGCACGATTAACGATCGGTATCGGAGGTCGAGCGATATGCATATATGCCATTGATCTGGAAGCTTGCTAATATAACGGTGATCAGACGCTGGACTTGTGCGAAGTTTACCTATGGTACCATGCGCGTATTTGATTGGTTGTTGACTATATTTGTGGGCCTGGGGTCAAAGGTTTATCATATTATTTGGAGGGGTTAAAATACGAAGGGTTAAATTTAATCCTAAAGTTTTGTTCAAAATTGTAAATATATTTATTTACCAATTTTAAATTGATAAATAAATCATAGAGGTACGAAAGGGTGATAAAAGGAGATACCGTCCAAGAATACCATTAGTAATTGAATAATTTTGACCATGGTTTTAATAAAGGCGAAAACTATATAAGGTGATGAGAATTATGAAGAAGGGCGTGCATTGTAAGGGTGGTGAATACAATTTCTAAAAAGGAATATCTGGATGGGCGAGCTCTGTTCTTAACTGATAAATCTGAAACTACGATGCACCCATGAATGTAATGATCTGACGATGAATCTCTGGTGTTTGAATGACGGACGAAATCATGTTGATGAGAATATAAAGAAAATAAATACATCTGGGGATCGACAAGATATGTCGTATGGAAACTGATGAAAAGTGGTCTACAGTGGAGCTGAGGGTCGAAGCCTTCAGAGAGGGGGGTTGTAGCTCCCTTCCAGTTGTAGCTGGTAAACGAGAGAAGGTTGTAGCCTTCTTCAAGTGGGTGCCTACGTGCTGGTATAAGTCTGCACCAGCATACATTGTAAGAAGTTTTCTCTTTAATAAATATTGAAGACTGAGACTACAGCAGCGGTGGTTTTCTCCTGAATTGGGTTTCCACCTTAAATCCTGTGTTCATATGTGTTGTTGGTTGGTTCTGTTATTTCTGTTCATGGTTGATGCTTATCTAATGCAATGCTCTAAGTAAAGACATAATAAGATATCTGAACATACATATTGGATGCAGTACTGTAACATAAGGTTTTAAGAAAAGGAAAAGAAAAATAGTTCTGAACTAAATACTGATTCACCCCCCCCCTCTCAGTAATTTTCCTACATCAAATGTATATTTTTCAATGTAAATTTCATGTAAAATAGAAGTATTCTTGATTAAATTAGCTGGGTTAATAATAGGCCTAGAAATCATATCAACAACCTTGTTGTATATACCTTTCTTATAATTTATGACCAAGTGGAATTGTTGCAAGAATCCCATCCATCGAAAGTGCCTTGATTGCTGCAATTTAGTTTGTGATTACAAGTATTGCAATGGTTAGTGATCGATGTGAATGACGGTTTCCTTTCCCATCAAATAGTGTTTCCACTTATTCACACTTTGAACCAACACATATAGCTCCTTGCAATATGTAGAATAATTTATCACTGCACCATTAAACATTTCTAAATGGAATGAAATAGGCTTACCATGTTGTAAGAGGATTGCGCCCATGGCATAGTCACCTACATCAGTTTGAATCTCAAAGGGTTGTCTCAAGTATAGTAGTGCTAGTATTGGGGCTGAACTTATCTTCTTTTTAGAAGTATCAAATTCCTTTTTCTGATTTCCTCCCCACTAGAATACTTTCTTAACACTAATCATTTCATGTAACAGAGTTGCAATAGAAGAAAAAATAGCAATGAACTTCCTCCAATATTGTGTTGCTCCTAGAAAACTTCTTACCTCAGTGACTAACTTGGGTGTAGGCAAATTCACAATGACCTCAACTTTAGAGGGGTCTATCTTCAGCTTGCCTCCTCCAAAAATATGTCCCAAATACACTAAATAAGTTTTACCAAATTCAAATTTTGACATCTTCAAAAACAATTGTTCTTTTCTCAAGAAATCAAGCACCTTTCTTACTTTCATGACATGTTCATCTCATGATTTGTTGAATATCAAAATATCATCTTAGTAGACAATGAAAAACTCATCAATAAATGGTCTCAATACATCATTCATAACTCTCATGAAATTATTTGGAGCATTGCAAAGACCAAAAGGCATAACAAGCCATTCAAACAATCCATGTTTATTTTTAAATGCCATCTTCCATATGTCCTCTTCAACTATTCTAACTTAATGATAACCACTTCTTAAGTCTAACTTAGTGAAATACTTTGCATACCTCAATTAATCAAGCAAAACATAAATCCTTGGGAACGGATAAATATTATTTATCATGATTTTGTGGAGTGCACGGAAATCCACACACATGCTCCATGTTCCATCCTTCTTGGGCACCAATACAATCGATGAACCACATGAAAAGGTAGATGGTTGAATGATACCTTTATTAAAATATTCTTGGATTTTCTTCTTGATTTCTAAAATTTCCATTATCAACATGTGATACATGTCAATGTTAGGGAGTGGAACATCCTGCTGCAGTTGTATCTCATGTTGGATTCCCCTTTGGTTCACGAAACATCTTGCCATGATGACTTACCACATCAAACAAATAATATTTTAATTTATCATCACAAACTTCAAAATATTCATAATCCTTATCATTATTTTGTTTGATCATAAGAAGCACAAATTTTTTTCTTGAATTTACTAGCCTCTTCATTTGCCTAGCATTAACTAAAGAGAGGTTTAGATTTTTGCGATGAGCTCTCATAATATATTCCACTCCATAATTGAACAAGTGGTAATTTTTATCATGGCGATAGAAGACTTCTTTCCTGTCATAGAGATATGGACTACACAAAAAAATTCATGATATGTCAAGCGATACAACATCTAACTCAACTTCATCAATAAATTTTGCAGTAATTGCAAACCGGAAAATACATTTTCTTGTAACCTGTAAATTTGTATCATTGGTTATCCAACCCAAAGGGTATGGCTAATGATGAGGTAAGGTTTCAAGATTAAGCTTCTTGACTAATTCCTCATATATTAAGTTTTCTTGAGACCCACTATCAAATAGTGTGTCAATTTTTGTATGTTTTGAGATCACTCGTACATGAAACAACTCTATTCTTGTTTCTTCACTTGGAGTGTTACTGTGAAAATTTGATGAACTAGTACTTGTTATGGCTTCTTTTCCCTTTGTGATCATGGATGCAATTTTAGTCTCATCTCCTGAGTTGGATCCAAGATCCTGTTGTGTGTCAGCGGTTGTCTTTTGTTTCCCCTTGTTGTTGAATTTATTAGGCCTCAATTCTGGATGAAGCTTCCAAGAGTGGGCTTCATCATGACCCTCTTTAGAACAATGAGTACATGTGGTTTTCTCCCCTTATTTATTAATGGATGCATTATTGTTTTTTTTATCCTTGAAACCCTTTCCTTTTTCACCACCCTTTAATGGTTTATTTTTACCCTCTTCTTGTACATTTTTCCCTCTTTCCACAAGCTATGTAGCTTGCACACATACCTCATCTAGACTAGTGGGATTAAACATGAGGATGGTATGTTTCAGATAACTATGCAAGCCCCCTATGTACTTTATCAAAGTTTCTTGTCTATGCAAATCAACACCTAACATAAGATCTCTTATCCTAAATTCATGAGTGTAATCTTCCACACTTTTACCTTTCAATTGTCTAAAATTTTTCCAACTCATAATAGTTTTTTACATGTAAGCTAGAGGATAAAATTGTCTTTTAATGTCAGCAATAAAATTTGACCAAGACATTGATATCTTACCATTTTTCTTAATCTCCTCTTGTGTATTTTATTCCCACCATACAAGTGTTGCACCCTCCATTCTCAAGGAAGCCAATTGAATATTTATGTGAGCTTCTTGAAGGTTCTAAATTCTGCAATAAACCTCCAAATGATGAATCCAATTATCTAGCTTCTATGCATTCACTTTTCCATTATACATTAGAAGCTCAAATTTAACATCAAGTTTAAGTAAGGGTGATTTACTAGCTCCTTTTGAAGTATGTGTATGAACAGATGGAAGGGTTGGGGTAGTGGAAGGTGATGATGAGGAAGGTGAAGATGGTGGTGAGGATGATGGCAGAGTGGATGGTGGCTTATTACCATCTCCATGGCTTCATCCTCCTGGAGAACCCTTGAAATTTCTACTTTCATCCTTAAATTCCTCTCCTCATAGAGGACCTTAACCATCTCAGTCACATCAAATAATGCCTTCTTGAATGCTCTCTCACTTCTGTCATGGTAGGTTCTCCTTCATGAGACATGCTCACTGAAGACTCAACTTTAGCTTGAGGATGTGTTGATATTGAATACTTTGGAAACCTTTCCCTTCTTCCTCTTGACCCATCTGCAAGGCTCTCAACTAGCTTCCCTTCTCCTATTTTGAGTTTTAACCTTGGAAGCATTACACAAACTTGCAAAAAATTAGATCCCTTCTTGCACAAAAAAACCTAAAGACCAAGAGCTCTGATACGAAAAATGATCTGAATGAGGCATGTTAGTTTTGATGTGCTAATTACTCTTTCAGATTCTAAATACATTGTCTTATGTGTGCTTAAGGCTTCAAGATATCCTGAAAATTATCAAGTCTCATGAGTGTTTTTCATGTTAATTTTATGAAAAATATAACATAAAATAAAGGTTGAATAGCAGCAAATAAAAGTATAGTACATCAACATACAACATATAAACACAGGTATTTGATGAACAAGTTCACCCCTCCTAGGCTACATCTCATTGGTACAACTTCCATGGCTTCGGCCTCTATGTTATGCTCAAATTTCCAAAATGACCTATTTGCAATGATTTTCTTCTCCTGAAACCTACACCAATGAGTCCAGAATTCCCAAAAATGATTATCTAGCCTCTTTTTGCACTTGATTTGGTCGAAAACTCCAAAAGTTATGACCATTTACATTTTCTCCACAATTTCATGCCTAAATTTAGGTACCTGGAGCTAAATCAGGTTAGCTGGAGTTAAATTGGCAGTTTTATACAAAATTAGCGGTCTTCCAACTTAATATTCATTAAATTAATTAATTGTGGTTTAGTGCTAACTAAGCAATGCTTAGCACCTAACTCGGTGTTGTGTGCTAATCCAGTTTAGTGTTTAATAAATTCTGATTATTGATAATTAATACATGTTTAGTGTTAACTCTGTGCTCTTAGTATTGGCTCTACCAGATGGTTATGCGCTGAGGTCACATGAGTTGGGGGATGGCCCCCACTTCCCCCGTTGTTCAACGTTGCAAACATTAAATATGTATGAAATTGTATAGTTGTTAAGATCCAAGGTATGGCATGTTGGTAGCATGTGGCACTGGCGTGTGGGAGGTCATGGGGTCGAACCTCGGTGCCTCCATCTGGTCTTCAACCCAAAAATTTTACATCAAACCACCATGGAGGGGGGCGGGCACGTGGTGGCCCTAGGCTACACCACGTGTCCTCTCCCCATTGGACCAAATTTAAACCAATCACAAATTGCCACAAACCCAAAAATTCAACCAATACAATGTTGCCACTTGGCAATCCATTATTCACCAGAGGAAAATTACAAAAATTTGACCCTGCCCAGTCAGCATACCACGTCAGTAGTACAGACTACTGATTGGGAACCTATCTGTCCTTTTTGTTTTTTCATGTTTAGCAAAGTGAACAGAACTCATTTCTGGGAGCATACAGAGTTCATTTTGCGTGAAACAAAGTGCACTGGATTTAGAACAATGAGCACTATGTGGTCATTCAGGCTTCGATCCATTATGAGAACTTTTATTTTTACAATAAAACAAAGCCCTTCATCAAAAACAAAATTCCATAAATTTTTCCTTTGACCTTAGGAAGAATTAAATTTTTTGGCTCTTCCTAATGTATTCCTTCTTTGGAAACCTTTATTTGTACCTTCTGCTTGACATTTTTAATGTTTTTTACCCATAAAATTTTCCAATGTTAACAGTATAGATGAGGTTTTTGGGCCTAGGAATACATTGACTGGTAATGGAGGGATACATGGTAAAGCCTTAGGAAACCTTGGTTTTTTTGTTGTGAGTCCCACATTCATGCTTGGAATATGGAAATGAGGGTGATTGGTTGAAAGAAAGATTTGGGTTCAACCCAATCTATGGTCGGGTAGTAAGTGGAAGTACATGACATGTTTTTCCTTTGAATATGTTTATAATAGCTATTTTCCTCTTGTATTTCATTATTATTTATACTTTTTATTATGTGGCTTTGATGGTTTTTCTATCACTGTTATTATTTTAATTATATGTTGGTTATAAGTATCGCTTTATGGCAGACTTTAGTTATGGCTATCGTCATGTTTTGATTAGTAAATCGATGGTTAATTAATGTATGATCTAATACATGATAATTTAGCTATTGTGAGAGGGAATTAGACCTTCTTGAAGATTCTCAGATAAGTATGAGATCCATGTTTTCAGATATGTAATTAAAACCTATAGATTACATGCTCATGATGTGTTTGACGAAATGATTGTCATGGTTAGGCATGGTTAGGTAAATTTCTTGTCTAAGTTTTGTATGGAAATCCTTGTCCCTGTGTCATTTATCATTTCTAATATTTTCATTAGGTTATGGATAGTAGTCTGGAGACTAGCCCTAAAAAAGTGGCTCGGATATCGCAATTGCAGGCATAGAACTCGGTGCAAAAGGTTGCAGTCACTCCCTTGCAGGATTATACATTTTACTGGAGGGTTGCATTTGAATTTATGTAGTGTTTTTCCAGCGTCGGGGAGTCCTTGACATTGGAAAAGAGGCTTAACTCAGGGTTTGGGCACCTCGAAGGGTATTTTAGCCCTTGGGGGTCATGTAGCACCTAAGGGAAGTCAGTAAGGTTTTGGTTTTGTCGATTCCACTTCCTTAAGGTGATCTAGGAGGTTGAGTTGTGTCATAGTAACTCTTCATCACAATTTTACCTTGGTGTACCGGTGTACTTTGGTAAGTGTGGGAGGAGGGTGTTACAGATTGGTATTAGAGCATGGTTCAACACTTAGACTGGATGGGAAGACTGTGGTTGTCATGCATGCATGAATATTTTTTATGTGCTTGTTATGTATGCATGGTGGTTGTCATTGTTACGGTTGTGTTTTCATGTAGAAGTTAATGATGTTGTTGTTGGGATGAGTTTTCATGAATGCATCTTGGTCATATATGCATTTTTTATGTATGTTAGTGTCTATATGTTTGTTATGCATGAGGTCATGGTATGTAGTTGGTATTTTCATTCATGGTAACTAGGTTGATGATTTACATGATGTTGATATATTGTTATGATTATGATTATACATGTATTGTGCTAATCTGGTTGATCTTGTAGACGAGATATCCTCCCCTGAACTATACTGAGGTATCTTGGTTATGCTTATGTTTGGTTATCTGGCATAGTATTTTTGTAGGAAAAGGATCAAATATGACTAGAAAAATGGTGGATTATATTTCATGAGACTCTCCCTAAAAATTAGATGAGCAACATGGTGATGAGAACTCCCCTCACATAGCAGACTCCTTGAGAAGTTTGAAGGAAGAAATAAGAAGTTGCAAATCGGATAATAACAAAATCATTTAGTCACAAGAGAGACTTTCCAAGGCACATGAGAAAAAACCAGATGCCAATGCAATTATTCTTTAGAGTTTTTCATACTTGCAGAGATAAGGATAGCCACGGGTGAGTTATGGAAAGGACGAAAAAACTAATGGGGCATATGGCACTAGGTCTTATGGTGGGCATAGGTTGGATAGAGATGACACGGTCAGAGATGGAAGGTTCTTGGATACATCGGATCGGAGAGGTGATGGAAATGGGTTTTGTTAGTGTCAGTATTTGCAGCCTTCTTCCAGTGATCAAAAATGCTCTTACAAAGTGATTTTAAGGTGTCAAGGTCAAATTTTGTCATTTCAGTGAGTCTTCAAGTAAAATTTGGTCACTAGGTATTAGGTCTAGGGTTTGCTTTTACTCTTGTCTTGTGGTCCAAATGTCGGTTCATGTCACCATTCGGAGATGGAGATGTACCATCATTCGGAGGGTTTTCATCATCATTGAAGGACCCCTTTGGGTCATTTTACACCTTGTTCATGCTTCGGTTATGCTTAAGGTAAGTCCCATTTCCCTCTCCTGAGGGTTTTTGGAGAGTAATTTCTCTTGGATGGTCAAATCATCAGCCAAACTTGTATCCTGATGTTCATACACCTTCCCCTATCCTTAATGTACCTTATTAAACACTTCCCATCATTGAGATCCCCCAAATTCCTCATTTTTGCACAAACCCTAGTTTCTTGCTACAACTTGGCAATTTTCTAGTCTAGGCCTGTGTTTTTCCCTTTTGGACCCCTTACCCTCACTCAATTTATAAGATTACACTTTCCCCTACTTCCTAACATCCCTCCCTACTTCTCAAAATTTTCTCAAGAATTTAGAAGCCCCTTATCCCCTTCATTTCGCTTCATTTTGACAAATCCCTTGTTCCACACATCGGGATAAGTTTCACTCAAATGATGTTTCAGAGCAATAAAAGATGGATTTGGGAAAAATGAGAGATTTTTTTGTCCAAACCAGGCCAAGGAAGGAAAACCTCCTTCACTTTTTACACAGGTGTCATGGTTTTAGAGAAATGTCAAAAATACCGTTGCCTCAGGAGAATTGAATGCACCTCTGAAGTGACCTTGGGAAAATCAAGATTTCTCCTATCTTGGTTGGCCAAATAACTTGCTTTATGAGTCAAATGATAACTAGACACAAATATATTTCCAATGATTTATCATGAGCTCCATTTGGAGTTGAGGAAGACCTTCAAAAGTTGACTGCAACAGCACTCTTCCTTGAGGCAGCCTCATTTTTCTCATTTTGACCAGTCTTGGGAGATTTGATCTTTGATAGGGTAAATGAACTCCAAATTGAAAAATTATACTTGTGTTGGAAAGTAGACTCAATAATCTTTCCAACGAGCTATCATGCGCCCAATTTGGACACCGTTAAGGCCTCCAAAATCCTCTTGCCAAATGCACTATTTATGGCGCGGCGCATTGGGAGAAGGTGCGGCACACATGGTGTGCGCGGCGCATTGGGAGAAGGTGCGGCGCACATGGTGTGCGCGGCGCATAGAACAATTTTCTGCAGTGTAAAATTACACTGGTGCAGCGCATCCAGCCTGCGCGGCGTGTTGGGCTGGGGCGTGGCGCACAGAGCCTCCAAGCTGATTTTCACTGTTTTTCCTCAAAAATTCAAAACAACTCAATCTCCTATGCTTCGTGTAAGTCAAATCATCTTATAAGTTGCCTGAGATCGGTGTTTGGAGTTGTTTTAATATTGGTTATAATAATTTGAGTGGTGAAAACATATACCCTATCATTTGGTGAAAAATTGCTCTTTAGGGTTGTGTATTGGTGTTTTAAAACAACTTTAGTGCCAAAGACTTCTTTTTCCCCTCCACGTTGTTCGTTCCTTTCCTCTTCACTATAACACTATCACCCATATCCCTTCCCTAATTCCCTTATAAAATTACTCATATCACTTATTCCTAAAATCTCATTATCCTATCCCTAAACCTTACCATCTCGAGTGTCATTTACAAAAATCCCCAAATCCCATATCTCAAACATATTAAGTGGTTGTCCTACATTTTAAATTCACTTGACTGAAACACTATACCTACTGTCCCTTTTTCCCACAGTCCACTATACTCCTATTTATCACAATCCTTTCCCATTTGGCATATTTTGATAATTGAAACAAAAGGCACCAAATTCTCATTTCATACAAATCAACATACACTTGGAAATTAGAGACAAAGGTATCAATTTCTCATTTTCAACAAGATAAACATATCATTGGCATAAACTTTCAACACCATGACAGAGACAGATTCATCATATGACCAAGACAGTAATTGCATCACTGAACTGCATGCACCAAGAAGGCATTGAGGAGGCGCAAAAGGCCTGATCCACTCCGAATCTTGGCCAGAGCTTCCTTGGCTGAGCATGATACTTGATGAGGGAATTTCAGTCCAAATTTCAAAGAATTTGGAGAATATTTTTTCATTTTTGAAATTTTGGGTCACAAAAAAAGTTTTTCTGCCCGACGCGTCGCACCACCCGACGCGCGCTTACGTTTGAGAGATCTTCTGGAGGAAAAATTTAAATTTTTTAGTTTTTTATGATAAATTATGCATGCTCAGGAATGGCTGAGAGATTTCATCAAGTTCTGGGTGGTCTTAAAGGTCAAAAACACTCCAAAAATGGCCTTTCTGCCACTTTTTGCACCAGCAGGAACCAGTCTTGGGAGATTGCAGTTTTGGAGGGGCCAATGACATCCAAATTGAAAACTTCCACTTGTGTTGGATAGTAGACAGACAGGGATTTCCAAATAGCTATCATGAGCTCAATTTGGACTTTGGGAAGTGCCCCAAAACTAGGCTCAAAGTGGCGTGACGCATTGAGTTTTTGGGCGCGGCGCATAGAGAAATTTGGCCTCATTTTGACTCTTCAACTCAGAAATTCGACCAGTTTGACTAGTTTCACTTTTGGATGTAATTATTGATCTATGTTGATGTAATTTTGTAGCTATGATGTAAATTTGGCATGTTTTTACTTTTTCTAGAGGATTCATTCACTAAAAAGTGAAAATTAAGTGAATGGATCAGTTTCCTAGCATATAGAGGCAAGTTGTTTGACTGCCTAGATTTTAGTTCCATGTTTAGAATTGGTTGAAACAGCCCCTAGAAGGATGATCTCGACCCCTAGAGGCATGGAAGGGGTTAGGATGGTCTATATATTGTATTTTCTGAGACATTTTCAGGGGTTGGACTCTTGGGAATAGTTTGGCACCTCGTTGTATATTCATTTCAGATTTTTGGCAAAGGAAAGACCAGGGTTTTGCAGCACTTGTTGGGATCCTTGTGGCTCTGAGTTTTGATGGTGTTTTTCTCCATGTATCTATAAGTTTCATTAATTTTATATGTATGCCATTTCCCTTCTCTTTGCTTCTGAAATAAACAAATGAGTAACTAAGGTAGAATTCATTAGTTTGCTGGTGCTCTGCCTTAAAATTTTGTTTAGTTTTATGTGTTTTCATCTGTTTGAAGAGGATCCTTGCAGCCTCTTGCCCTCTTCAGCTCCTCAGCAGTCTTTGCTATCCATTCATTCAATCTAAGACATCAAAGCCATTGCCTTCCCTGCCCCAACTCAAACTCTACAAGAAATTGGCCTCATCCCCAAGCCCAAAACTGCCTTTCCCTTTTTCCAACAAAAACCCCTAAAAAATCATTCCAAACTCCTTGATTCATATACCTAGCCTAAAATTAGCACTCATTTCAGTCATCTCAAGCCCTATTGATACATTTTTCCTGAGATTGACCCGGAGAGAGCCCTCTCCTGTTCTGGTAGGGCTAGCTACCAGACTGAGCGTGGTATGATGTTACCCTGAATCCCGCCTTCCTTCAGCGTAAGGTGGATTTAGGCTATAACATAGTGGCGACCATACTGGGGAAGAAAATGGTTTGCTTGTTGGTGTTATTTGTTTTTATAAGCTAAAGATGGAGCCTGAAGTTAGCCAGGTAGCCTTCGAAATGATCTTTCTTTGCATTAGCGAAAGTAGATAAACGCTGCTTCAGTCAATCTCCGGTCTAGCTTGTGAACGTGACACTTGACTTGTAGATTTTCTTGCCCTAGTACATGTATCAAGTTCAGATCTGATTGTTGATGGTGGACAACGATCAGACATAAGAAGGCTGAAATCATTCACCTGGTGACTCCAACTCAATGTACAGACTTCACTGGAGGACTAACTCTTTCTCTACGAAAATGGAAGGATCTTACACAAAGTTCAGGTATCCAAAGTGGAATGGTATTCAGGATCTAGTCTGCTTTCTTGTAAATTACTTTTTTGTTGTTCTTGAAGCTATCCTGAAGGTCTTTCAAAAAATTTTGTATGAGAAAGGTGATCAAAATCTTCACTCGACCTATTCAAAGAGTGTAAATAATGAGTTTCCCTTTGATCCTCACCTCCTTACTTTTCCCACATCTTATGATGACTCTCTTCAGAGTGATGAGCCCAAAGAAAACAAGACTGATCCCGTAGCTCTTGTATATACTCCTACACCTTTTACAGTCCTAGATAGGTATAAACCTCTCGTTTTACCTTCTGTTCTCCATGCTTTCCCTGCAAATTATGACCTATATCTACCAAGATTTGATGGTGAATATAACAACGTCAACGCTGAGCAAAATGTGTAGAATGTTGAGACTTTTCTAGACCTTTTTGAAGTTGATGACGAAGATGTTAGTATTAGGCTTTTTGCTCTTTCTTTTCAAGGCCAAGTGAAGAGTTGGTTCAAAGCCCTGCCTGATGCGAGCATCTCAGATTTCCAGCAGTTCGTCGAAGTTTTCCTCGACAGGTGGGTGATCGGACAGAACCTTTTCTTGATTATAGAAGAGTATAACCAGCTGAAAAGACTACCGGGGGAGACAGTACAACAATTTTATGCTAGATTTAACCAGGTATATTTTTCGATGCCAGCTGATATAAGACCTTCTCCTAGATCTGCTCTCTTGCACTACCCGGGTGCCTTTGATCCGGAAATGGAGTTTCAGTTGAGAGAAAGGAATCTTGCAAAACTTCACGAGATGCAGAATAGTGCAGTGAATGTAGAGGCTCATTTGCTGATCCGAAGGGCAAGGTTGAAGGAAGAAGAGATGAAAAACATGGATCCGGAGAAATCAACATCTCTAGAGGTAAAGCTTGACAGGTTGGTAAGTGCAGTAGAAGAGATGATGCAAAAGAAAACCACAAAGAATGAGTATAATGTTCAAACCCATGACTTGTTGATTGAAGAAGAACAGGTTGTTGATCCAAACATTTTGTTTCTTATCCCAATTGTCATAGTGATTTCTTTATAGATCATCTTGAAGAAGAGAGAGCTATTGATATGACATGTATGCTTGATGATTTGTTTTATACTGATGATTTGCCTCAGTTTGATCAGTATGATGATGATTATGTTCTCCAAACAGAAGCTAATCTTGCAGACGAATCAGCAATTAGTTTGTGGAAGGAGGAAGTTCACTTTCAGCAGCTTGAGTACAGTGATCAACTGATACATATCAACTATGACGACGACGAGGAAAGTGGAGCAAATTTTGAAGTAAGTGAAGGATCTTTGCCTTTTTGTTTTGACTCATTTCAGTTCATGAGAGATAACTTCCATGCAATCAGAAATCAAGTGCCAACAAGCCTTGATTTGGACCATCTTGAGGTCAATGAAAACTTTGTTCAAGATTTCTCATATTCAGATTTGCAGTCCCCGAAAGCCATCGATGGTCAAGTTGCAGATGAAGCCATGGAAGTTGGCACATATGATCAAATGCTACAAGGTGATTCCATTCCATTCTGTTTTGAATCATTTGTTTTTCTGAAGAACAAATTGCATAGTAAATATTCAAATGAGAAACTTGTAAGAAATCAGAAATCTCTCAGTGTTAATGTTGAGGATGAGACAGATAACGAAATTCTTGAGCAGCCTGTAGCATCAGATTTGCAGCCACCAAATGAAATTGAAGGTCAGATTACAGATGGAGGCGTGGAATATGAAATACATGATTTGATGATGTAGGAAGATTCTATACCCTTTTGTTTCGAAGAATTTCAGTTCATAAAGCAGAATATTCATAATATTTCTCAAGAAAAAGATGAACAGTCAATAGGAGGTCATATAGTTTCAATGGATACATCACAGCAGTCTTCTCAAGTTTTTGATGATCCTATTGTTGATGTGTTGGATGATGTTTGCAGTCAAAGTCTTTCTCCATTGACTTTATGTAAGGTTGCAACGTGTGCTAATATAGACTTGATCCGGCAGCTAGTCTCTTTGTCATTTTTAGCAGGAGTCTCATCACAAAGCTCAGATCAAAGTTTTCATTCATGGTATGAGGAGAAGAGAAGTAATCCATTGGATGAGCTAAGTCCTAGTGTGCATTTTGAGATCCTTATGCAGCATGAATTTCAAGATCCTTATGCAGTGTTTTTGGAGGCGGATAGAGAATCCATAGTATTCAATGGATCTGTTCACAAGTTTTCATGGGAGTTGCCTTTCATTAGTTCTCTCTTGTTGTTCATAAACGAGCACTTGCGTAGAATCCAAACAGCAGCTGCAATACTTACATGGTTGCATTGGTTGTTTCATTTCACTTGATCAGGTGAAGAATGAAACTGTTAGAGTAGGTTGTATTGAATAAGCTTCATATTGAGCATATTTCCAGTTTGTCGGTTGTGTTTAAGTATCGAGTCAGTTCTTAGTTGAGTGAGAGTCAATTTGTGTTGTCAATTCATTAGTTTTCAGTCATGCATTTCAGCTTGAGTTTTTTATTCCATTTCCCAATGGATGAAGGCACTGTCTGCTTTCCAAAGATCTGTAGTTCTTGGCACCTCCAAGGAGCTACCATCCCCATTGGAGCCAATGTTAGTGTTAGTCTTTGTAGCCTTCTTCCAGTGATCAAAAATTCTCTTACAAAGTGATTTTAAGGTGTCAAGGTCAAATTTTGTCATTTCAGTGAGTCTTCAAGTAAAATTTGGTCACTAGGTATTAGGTCTAGGGTTTGCTTTTACTCTTGTCAAAGTTGTCCAAATGTCGGTTCATGTCACCATTTAGCTGAGTGTACCATTATTCATAGGGTTGTCATCATCATGTCAAGTTCCACTGGGTCATTTTACACCTTGTTCATGCTTCAGTTGTGCCTAGGTAAGGTCCATTTCCCTCTCCTAGGGTTTTGGAGGTAATTTCTCTTGGATGGTAAAATCATCAGCCAAACTTGTATCCTAATGTTAATACACCTTCCCCTATCCTTAATGTACCTTATTAAACACTTACCTTCATTGAGATCCCCCAAATTCCTCATTTTTGCACAAACCCTAGTTTCTTGCTACAACTTGGCAATTTTCTAGGCTAGGCCTGTGTTTTTCCCTTTTGGACCCCTTCCCCTCAATAAATTTCTGAGATTCTACTTTCCCCTACTTCCTAACATCCCTCCCTACTTCCCAAAATTTTCTCAAGAATTTAGAAGCTCCTTATCCCCTTCATTTCGCTTCATTTTGACAAATCCCTTGTTCCACACATCGGGATAAGTTTCACTCAAATGATGTTTCAGAGCAATAAAAGATGAATTTGGGAAAAATGAGAGATTTTTTTTTCCAAAATAGGCCAAGGAAGAAAAACCTCCTTCAATTTTTACACAGGTGTCATGGTTTTAGAGAAATGTCAAAACTACCGTTGCCTCAGGAGAATTGAATGCACCTTTGAAGTGACCTTGGGAAAATCAAGATTTCTCCTATCTTGGTTGGCCAAATGACTTGCTTGATGAGTAAAATGGTAACTAGACACAAATATATTTCCAATGAGATATCATGAGCTCCATTTGGAGTTGAGGAAGACCTTCAAATGTTGACTGCAACATCACTCTGCCTTGAGGCAGCCTCATTTTGCTCATTTTGACCAGTCTTGGGAGATTTGATTTTTGACAGGGTAAATGAACCCCAAATTGAAAAATTCTACTTATGTTGGAAAGTAGACTCAATAATCTTTCCAACGCGCTATCATGTGCCCAATTTGGACATCGGGAAGGCCTCCAAAAGCCTCTTGCAAAATGCACTATTTATGGCGCGTCGCATTGGGAGAAGGCGCGGCGCACATGGTGTGCGCGGCGCATAGAAAAATTTTCTGCAGTGTAAAATTACACTGGCACGGTGCATCCAGCCTGCGTGGCGCGTTGGGCTCGGGTGCGGCACACAGAGCCTCCAAGCTGATTTTCACTGTTTTTCCTCAAAAATTCAAAAAAACTCAATCTCCTATGCTCCGTGTAAGTCAAATCATCTTATAAGTTGCCTGAGATCGGTGTTTGGAGTTGTTTTAAGATTGGTTATAAGAATTTGAGTGGTGAAAACATATACCCTATCATTTGGTGAAAAATTTCTCTTTAGGGTTGTGTATTGGTGTTTTAAAATAACTTTAGTGCCAAAGACTTCTTTTTCCCCTCCACCTTGTTCGTTCCTTTCCTCTTCACTATAACACTATCACCCATATCCCTTCCCTAATTCCCTTATAAAATTACTCATATCACTTATTCCTAAAATCTCATTATCCTATCCCTAAACCTTACCATCTCCCGTGTCATTTAAAAAAATCCCCAAATCCCATATCTCAAACATATTAAGTGGTTGTCCTACATTTTAAATTCACTTGACTGAACCACTATACCCACTATCCCTTTTTCCCACAGTCCACTATACTCCTATTTATCACAATCTTTTCCCATTTGGCATATTTTGATAATTGAAACAAAAGGCACCAAATTCTCATTTCATACAAATCAAAATACACTTGGCAATTAGAGAAAAAGGTATCAATTTTTCATTTTCAACAAGATAAACATATCATTGGCATAAACTTTCAACACCATGACAGAGACAGATTCATCATATGACCAAGATAGTAATTGCATCACTGAACTGCATGCACCAAGAAGGCACTGAGGAGGCGCAAAAGGCCTGATCCACTCCGAATCTTGGCCAGAGCTTCCTTGGCTGAGCATGATACTTGATGAGGGACTTTCAGTCCAAAGTTCAAAGAATTTGGAGAATATTTTGTCATTTTTGAAATTTTGGGTCACAAAACAGGTTTTTCTGCCCGACGCGTCGCGCCACCCAACGCGCGCTTACGTTTGAGAGATCTTCTGGAGGAAAAATTTACATTTTTGGGTTTTTTATGATAAATTATGCATGCTCAGGAATGGCTGAGAGATTTCATCAAGTTCTAGGTGGTCTTAAAGGTCAAAAACACTCCAAAAATGGCCTTTCTACCACTTTTTGCACCAGCAGGAACCAGTCTTGGGAGATTGCAGTTTTGAAGGGGTAAATGACATCCAAATTGAAAAATTCCACTTGGCTTGGATAGTAGACATACATGGCTTTCCAACTAGATATCATGAGCTCAATTTAGACTTCGGGAAGTGCCTAAAAAGTAGGCTCAAATTGGCGCGACACATTGAGTTTTTGGGCGCGGCGCATAGAGAAATTTGGCCTCATTTTGACTCTTCAGCTCAGAAATTCGGCCAGTTCGACTAGTTTCACTTTTGGATGTAATTATTTATATATATTGATGTAATTTTGTAGCTATGATGTAAATTTGGCATGTTTTTACTTTTTCTAGAGGATTCATTCACTAAAAAGTGAAAATTAAGTGAATGGATCAATTTCCTAGCATATAGAGGCAAGTTGTTTGGCTGCCTAGATTTTAGTTCCATGTTTAGAATTGGTTGAAACAGATCCTAGAAGGATGAGCTCGACCCCTAGAGGCATGGAAGGGGTTAGGATGGTCTATATATTGTATTTTCTGAGACATTTTCAGGGGTTGGACTCTTGGGAATAGTTTGGCACCTCATTGTATATTCATTTCATATTTTTGGCAAAGGAAAGACCAGGGTTTTGCAGCACTTGTTGGGATCCTTGTGGCTCTGAGTTTTGATGGTGTTTTTCTCCATGTATCTGTAAGTTTCATTAATGTTATATGTATGCCATTTCCCTTCTCTTTTCTTCTGAAATAAACAAACGAGTAACTAAGGTAGAATTCATTAGCTTGTTGGTGCTCTGCCTTAAAATTTTGTTTAGTTTTATGTGTTTTCATCTGTTTGAAGAGGATCCTTGCAGCCTCTTGCCCTCTTCAGTGCCTCAGCAGTCTTTGCTATCAATTCATTCAATCTAAGACATCAAAGACATTGCCTTCCCTGCCCCAACTCGAACTCTACAAGAAATTGGCCTCATCCCCAAGCCCAAAACTGCCTTTCCCTTTTTCCAACAAAAACCCCTAAAAAAATCATTCCAAACTCCTTGATTCATATACCTAGCCTAAAATTAGCACTCATTTCATTCATCTCAAGCCCTATTGATAAATTTTTCTTGAGATTGACCCGGAGAGAGCCCTCTCCTGTTCTGGTAGGGCTAGCTACCAGACTGAGCATGGTATGATGTTACCCTGAATCCCACCTTCCTTCAGCCTAAGGTGGATTTAGGCTATAACAGGTTCTACTCTAGTTCTGGTTCAGACATGTATCATGGTCAACATTGTTATCATCCTTACTGAAGGAATGACAGGGGATATTTGTCGGATGAGTTCAAGAAATCCAAGCCACCTACATTTGATGGAGAGTTGAAGAAGCCAGAAGATGCAGATACATGATTACTTAGGATGAAGAAGTTCTTTGAATTGCATGACTATACAAAGAACATGAAGGCCAAGATATATATTCTCAGCCTCAAGGGGAAAGCATACATATGGTGGGAAGATGTGAAGCGGGTCAGAGACATAAGGAAAAATGATTTAATTTGGCATGAATTCAAGAGAGTTTTTAAGAATAATTGCTTGTTAGAGAGGTACTACGACAACAAGGCTAAGGATTTCTTTGAGATAAATATGAGATCAATGATATATGAGGAGTACACGACTAAGTTCCTAGAGTTATTGAGGTATTTACCATATCTTAAGGATGAGAAGGCCAAAGTTCAGAGATTTTTCAATGGATTACCATTAGCATTTAAAGATCGAATTGAGTATGATGAGACTCAGTTACTTGAATAATTCATTGGAAAGTTGAAACATTGTTATGATATATCAAAGTGTAAGACAGATTCTAAGTAGGTTGGAAATGGAATGATAATTATAAAGGTGAGTGGAAACCAAAGCGAACAAGAACTCAGGTTTACAAGTTTGGTTTTTTATAGGTTTGTAGGTTTTCAGGTTTGCAAGTTTACAGATTTGGTTTTTAATAGTTTGTTTTCAGGTTTTCACACTTGGTTGTTTATAGGTTGTTCGTTGGTTTGTGGGTTTGCAGGTTTTGTTTTTTACAAGTTATAGGTTACTAAAGTTGGCTATAGGTACATGTATGCCATAGGTACTAGGAAGAGAGTACAAGTACAAGTATGCTACATGCACTAAGAAAAGAGTTCATCATTAGGTAAGAGATTGTACATTTCAGTGAATGGTATGCCTACATCAGAACATCTAAATATTCTTCCATTGGGATCATACAATATGTTATTGGGAATCGATTGGTTGTATCTTCATAGGAGTAATCTTGACTACTATGATAAGGCTATTGAATTCTTGGACGACAATGGAGAACATATAATTTTGTTGGGTAAGAAGAAAGCTACATCAGTCAGAATGGTTACAGCTATGCAGGAAAAGCACAACCGAGAGAAATGGTGTGTGTTATTTATTGTGCATGTTTCTAGTGATAAAGGTAGGGATGTTTATGATGTGGAGGTATTGAGAAGATTCTTGATTTTACAGTGGTTTCAGGATGTATTCCCTGCATAGATTTTAGATTTGTCGCCTCGCAGGGAAGTGGACTTTTCTATTAATTAGGTACCAAGGGCGGCACCAATATTAAAGGAAACTTACCGGATTATAACACCATAGTTAGTGGAATTAAATATGTAGTTGAAGGAAATTCTTGACAGGGGATATATTAGGCCAAGTTTGTTTCCTTGGGGTGAAGTAGTATTGTTTGTGAAGAATAAGGATGGGACTCTTAGGTTTTGCATTGACTACAAGGAGTTGAATAAGTTAACCATCAAGAACAAGTATATGTTTCCAAGGATTTATGACTTTTTTTATTATTTGAAGGGAGCAGTAGTGTTCTCGAATATTGATCTAAGATCAGGATATCACCAGGTATGCATCAAAGAAGAGGATATTTACCAGACTGCTTTCTGGACCAGGTATGGGCCTTATGAGTTTTTTGTGTTTCCATTTGGCTTCACTAATGCTCCAACTAATTTTATGTGCTTGATGATAATGTGTTGTGTCCTTATCTAGACAATTTTGTTATTGTATTCATTAATTATATACTGATATATTCTAAGAATGAGGAAGGGCTTGTCAAACACTTAGCAATAGTATTGATATTGCTAAGAGATTATCAGTTGTATGCCAATATTATCAAAAGAAATGAATTTCAGACAAAGGTGCATTAATTAGGGCATGTTGTTTCCAAAGAAGGCATATCAGTAGATCCAGAAAATATCAGAGCTATCATGGAATGGGAAGCTAGTAGGAATGTGGATGAGGTCAGATCATTCATGAGGTGTAATATTGCCAAATGGGAAAAGCAGGAATATAGCGCAAAAATTTTGGAATAGCAGTGTTAATCATCATATAAAATCAAGAGGCCAATATGGAGACCTTATAATCATAATAACAGTAGAAAAATATGCATAAGAAATGGGCCATAAGATGTACAACAAGTTATAACAAGCCTCCAATGGAGAAAACCCTCAAAAGAGGTGCTGCTACTATATATCAAAATATCGGAACACTGCTACAGTGTAGTTTTAAAGGAACTGCTACAAAAAATGAATATACAAAATATCATGGGCTGATATATGCCTCAAAAGATATATATAATAAATATCTAGGAACTGTACAACCTTCAAAAAATAACCCCCAAAGGGTTTGCAACAATACACCAATGTACAAGATCTGAATCAAAGCCCTAGGACTAAAGATTCACTGAAACGTATAGATCTAGAAAATGTGGTTGATATGATATAACAAATAATTCAGCCTCCTCCAATATATCCTCTAGATGAAAGGCTTATACCTTCACTAGAAAACCTCCTCCCCAAATGGTGTTTTGAAACCACCCTGCAACTACTCCCTTAAAATAACACAGATCTAGAATGAAACTATGCTGTAGGGGCAAATAAATAAGTGGCTAAATGCCAAGATCTGAAAATATGCTCAAGGGCCTTCCTTATTTTCCTCCCAATGGAAAGGAACCCTTCTCCACTGAAAATAAGCACTGAAGTGACCCAAATGTGGTCTCCATTGCTGCAACCTTCAAAACAACTCAACCCTCAACAAGATCTGTGCTGTAGATGTAAGATGAAGCTTGGCCTTAAGCCTAAAAGTGGAAGTGAAGTACACTACTCTTTCAAGAGATTCTCAATGAAATATGTGGGATTCCCGATTAGGAACACCCAGTGCTTAATAGCACTTGCAATCTTAGCTAAACAGCAAAAGAAAGCTATATGTCTAAACAGAACATATATTCAAAAATATCAAACACATCGACCTCCTTAATATGGTTGTCATCCTCTTCCTTTTATAAGATATGAGCTTCCAAACCCTAAGCCCCATTAATTTATGACCCTACTATCTGCTCAACTTAGTGTTCCTAAATTGATGTCATAAATTGTCAACCAGGGCTAGTAAACTGTTGAAGTGAAGTGCACTATATGTGCCTAGGTATCTGCTTCCTACTTCGTTGTGTTTAGTGTTTTTCTAGTGTTTTTGGTTTTGTGTTTTTATGCTAAGAGGAAAAGAGCTAAGTTGTTGGCAAAGAGAAGTTATTGGTCACACTAAAACAGAGAAAAATCTATTCTAAACTATGTATGGCACCTAAGAACAGAAAATGTTAATTCACAGATTGCAAAACTTGACAAGAAAAATAACTCATAACATGAACTCAGTCCAAATCATTTCACTAGAAGTATGTTGGAACAACTTGAGAAAAGGATAAGTTTAATGCAATGAGGTTCTTCTAAGTAAACAACAACTTACAATTATCACAGAGAAAATCTCATCCATGTTTAGAAATTTGTTGGAACACATTTGGAAAAGATTATCTGTAACATAGTAAGGAACCCTAGTCTAAATTAACCTATGACACTAAAATTAATACATTCTGCAACTCAAAATGTCACTATTAAGCCTCATTCAAGGGTTAGAAATCTTTTGGAATAGTTTTGGAAAAAAGGCAAGTTTGTAAAATTATGAGAAATTGCAGAACAGTCAAGACTTCAAAATGACATTACCAATTCTTGTTCCTATGATAATGATGTATTTGCAAAGATTAAGAATAAGAGCAGTTTGTAAATAATGAAGGCCTTTAAGTCTAATGTAACAAAACTAGAATACAATTAGCTAATAAAACTTAAAATACATTAAACAAAACCGAACTAATATGCAATTAACCTCCGAAATACTATAGATGAGCTAAAATGCAATTAATCTCTGAAATAATACAGTTCTATCTCATTCAGTTTTAGTGATATTTTGGAACAATTCATAAGAACAGGACTGGCTGTAACATTCGATGTAAGTGAGCATAAAACATAAAGTTCAGAAAACTGCCTAAATTAGGAACGAAATAGAGCTAAATTTATTTATCTAAACAGTATGCACAGAGCCTCTCGGGTAGTAGGGGCCCTCTACCACCATATTAGCACACGAATCTCTTCAAGATTGCTTCAGATCATGCATTAAAGTTGCTCTTCTTTCATTAAAGGAAAATGCTTAAAAAAAAACAGAGAATTACGGTCTTGGACAACTTAACAATAAAACATCAACTAACTAACTGTAGAAATTAGCTGAATAAATCACTTATTCAATGAAGATTAACCCGATCATACATCAATTTTGAATTGCATGCATAACACATAACCTTCTTCTACAATTAATTGTCACATGCGGAAATAATAGAAGCAATCTCACATCAAATCAATCACACATTAACTCAATATGTATGGGGAAAGCCTATAGCTGAAAACCCCGCAGCTATTGTGTATATTATAATGGAGAAATCATGTAACAAAACAAGTACAATACTCCTCACAAGTACTGAGTACTTTCTCATAAAGTCACACACAATCTAGCTTAGTTTTGAACAGGTTACTGGTTCAAAACTCCCCGCCAATTGCCTTGCCTCTATTGCGCAATCATGGCATGTATATGAAGAGATCCAAGGTTCGAATCCCCTTGGCTTGACTGCGCAATTGTCATGGACAATTCCTCCAAGTGTAATGCAAATCCCATGCAAAACTGATCCTCCAACTGATAGCTTTACTCACCCTTTCATCTACCTCTTCCATTGGTCTCCACTGAACTGATCATGCACTGTAGTGAACTGATGTGTTCTTGAGTTGAATAATGAGTTACTAATTAGTGAATTAAATAATATTTAATTCACTCCACTCATTACTAGTTGATTAGCTAGTTAAATTAATCTCAACTAGTTCAACTAAGTTAAACCGAACACAACTCCACCAACTGTCTCATCAACTCCACCAAACTTCTGCCACTGAAGTCCTAACTGAAGTCAACCATGCATGAGCTCACCAAACCCTTAGGAATAGCGTAATTCCTCTGTCAGATGCATGAGCCACTTCTGTAGCTCGAACTGAAGTGCTCCAAGAGAGTAAAATGTTGTTTAGAGTCCAAATATTATTAAGGGTAAATAATATTTGACTTCCCTATTTTTAGGAGAGGCAGTCTAAAAATAGCCTTCGACCTCTTCGACCTAAAAAATAGAGTCTCATCTATTTTTACCAACATAACCAATGCTCCAAGAATCTCAAACTGGAATCCCCGAACCATGCTCCATATGTCTAAAAATAGACATAGTCTAAAAATAGACTTTGCGCCAGAATTTGCCTGCGGGCCCACTTAGTGAAGGCGACTTCATTTCACTATGCTCCATCATCTTGCTGCATTTTCAACACTCCCTCTCAGCAAGATATGGATTATCTGCAACCCCTATCCTGCCTCTGTGGAATTCGAACTTGCTCCTGGTGAGCGCCTTCGTCAGGATGTCGGCATCCTGATCCTCCGTGGGAACATATGAAAGCATCATGATTCTCCGCTGAACACAATCTCTGATATGATGGTACCTGATGTCGATATGTTTGGACCTATCATGAAATACTGGATTAGCCGAGAGCTTGATACAGCTCTGGTTATCACAGTAGATCACTGTAGGCTCCAAATGCAACCTGAACAAACCTGCGAGGATCTTCCTCATCGCATGCAGCCAAACTTGCTGCCATGTACTCGACCTCTGCTGAACTGAGTGCCACGGATCTCTGCTTCCTGCTGTACCAGGAAACTGCTGTCGACCCAATGCTGAAAACTCCTCCAGAAGTGCTCTTCCGGTCCGTTGGACTCCCTGCCCAATCTGCATCAGTGAAGCCAGAAAGCTTCGCTCCATCCTCCTATCTGTACCATAGACCATATCCCGATGTGCCTCCGATATAGCGCAATACATGCTTGCCTACCTTCCAAAAGAGCTTGGTAGGCTTAACCATAGCTTACGAAAGCTGGTTAACTGCATGGCGTATATCGGGTCGTGTATTGACCGGATACATAAGCGACCCCACCAACTGTCGATAGACAGTGGCATCCACTACCTCCGCTGAAGTAGCATCCTCCTTCCTCCAACCACCAGGAAGAGGAGTGTCAACAGGCTTGCGGCCTTGCATGTTGAACCTCTCCAGAATCTCCCGGGCATACTTGCCCTGAGAAACAAACAGTCCTCCACTGCGCTGCCAAATCTCCAATCCCAGGAAATAATGAAGGATGCCCAGGTCCTTCATCTCAAACTCTCGTGCAAGATCCTCCTTGCATGAAAGTATCAGCTGCTCATCGCCAGTCAAAATCAGATCATCTACATACAGTACGATGATCAACAGCTTCCCCTCCACCACAATCTGGTACAGGTTTGGATCCGCCTCACTCTTGGAGAATCCAAGCCCGGTGAAGTAGCTGTCTATCCGAGTGTACCAAGCACGAGGTGCTTGCTTCAGCCCGTACAGTGCTCTCTTGAGTCGGCACACATGCGAATCACTGCTGAAGATCTCGAAACCTTCAGGCTGCTCTATGTACACCTCCTCCTCAATAACTCCATTGAGGAACGCAGTCTTCACATCCATCTGATGAATGTGCCACCCCATCTGCGCTGAGAGAGCAAGGATCATTCGTATGGAAGAGTACCTTGCGACAGGTGCAAAAGTCTCCTCATAATCGATCCCCTCGATCTGTGAGAAGCCATGGGCGACAAATCTCGCCTTGTACTTCTCCACACTCCCGTCAGCCGCCTGCTTCACTTTGTAGATCCATCGCGAACCCACCACTGATTTCCCCACCGGTCTTGGGACAATCTCCCATGCACTGTTCCTGACGATCGAATCATATTCTTCGATCATGGCATCAACCCATGCGGGTTCCTCCATAACTTCCTCAAAAGAGGATGGCTCCGTCACAACACATTGACTCACAAGAGCCATGTATCCAGTGTACCGATCCGGTGACTGTCTCTGTCTGCGCTGTGCTGTAGGTGGTCCTACAACCTTCTCTGTATCCCGAGCCAGTCGCTCAGCTTCTGTAGTGCGCATGCGCCCTCTGATGGTTGGCGCTGCCTGGGTGGTTTCTTCCACCTCCTGAACCTCCTCTTGTGGTTGATCCACATCAGGAAGCTCCTCCTTAGGAACTAACAGCTCCTCATCTGCATGCAAGTGTAGCTCCCTCTCAAGCGAACACTGCATGGCTTTCTCCTCCTGAAATTTTATATCTCGTCGCACAACAGTCTTGCGACTGTCTGGCACATACACCCGATAGTTATGAGGTGTATCGGTGTACCCCACAAATATTCCAACCTCAGCAGTTGGATCCAGCTTCCTTCTCGCATCCTTCGTCACATGCATGTAGACAGGAGAACCAAAAATCCGCAAATGGGAAATATCAGGCCTCTTGCCAGAATAAGCCTCCTTTGGTGTACTCATGCCAAGAACCTTGTGAGGACAACGGTTCTGCACATACACTGTTGTATTGCATGCCTCAGCCCACAAGTGAAGGGTTAGGCCCTGATCATGCAACATCGCCCGTGCAGCACCCACGATCGTTCTGTTCTTCCACTCAGCCACCCCGTTCTGCTGTGGGTTATGGGGTGCGATGAGCTCTCTCCGAATCCCTTCTGCGCTGCAGAACTCCTTGAATTCAGCCGAGATGAATTCACCACCATTATCACTCCTTAGAGCAATCACCTTCTTCCCAGACTCCTTCTCGACCAGTGCTTTAAACTCACAGAACTTCGCGAATGTATCGCTCTTCTTCTGCATGAAGAAGATCCAGCACTTTCGAGAGAAACCATCAACAAAGATCACATAATACCTGTGCTTTGCTGTCGAAGCAACTGAGAAAGGACCACACACGTCTGTGTGAACTCTCTCAAGGATCGTCGTGGCGCGACTATCCTTCTCGTGAAAGGTGGCTTTCACATACTTCCCTAAAGTACACCCCTTACACTAATCTGACTGCGCAAGAGTGCCCTTAGGAAGCCCAGTAGAAATCTACTGCAGAATCTTCAAAGCTCCATGGTGAAGGTGGCCCAATCTCCTGTGCCACAGTTCGCCCTCATCATCCCGACTCACCACTTCTCCCGCCTTGCATGCCATTGCTGCGCAGCCATCTACTTGCAACTGATAAAGGTTCTTGGTTCGAACCCCTATCTTCCGGGTCTCTCCAGTAGTCTTACTGCGCAGGAAGGCTTTTCCTTCGCTGAAGACAACATCATACCCCTTATCCTCCAACATCGCTACTAAAATCAGGTTCTTCTTCAATCCGGGTACATGCATGACATCCTTTAATACAAAGGGTCTACCAAACTCCCTCTGAAAGGATATGGTACCGATACCAGATGCACTGTATCTACCGTCATCGCCCATCTCGATGTGCACACCCAAATCTTTGTCCTCCATATCTGAGAACAACTCCCGATCTCCCGTCATATGAAATGACGCACCGCTGTCCAAGAACCACACCGATCCCATCACACTTGAAACCAAGCATGCAATCAGTGAAAAGTCAAGCTCGAACTGTGAAGCCAAAGCTTCTCCATCTGCAGATCTTCCCGCTTGCTTGTTCTTCTTCTTCTTTGGATAATTGGTAGCATAATGTCCGTGATCATGGCAGTGAAAACACTTCACTTTCGCCATATCCTGCTTCTTGCCCTTTGCACCAGAATGAGAGGTTTTCTTACCCTTCCCCTTCTTTTCTTTGGCAACCAAAGCGCAGTTTTCTTCATCAGCTCCCTTTGATGAAGATCCATCTCAAGTAGTCCTCCTTATCTCCTCCTGCATGAGATCCGCCCAAAGGCACTCCCATCCCGGCAGCTTCTCCCGACCATTGACACTATCTTGATATGAGTGCCAAGCCTTCGGAAGACCAAGGAGAGCCAGGTCGACCATGTCCTCTTCATCGACAGTAACCCCCACACTTCCCGGCTCATCTCTGCATTGAGTGAACTTCGTGAGGTATTTGGTGATACTGTCGCCCTTCTCCATCTTGATGTTCCTGAGCTTATCTTTGAGCGCCAGCTTCCTTTGGTCACTCTTACTCTGGAATAGATCCATCAAGGCTTTCCACATTAAATATGGAGTAGCCTTTCCATGCAGGTTGGATACAATATGATCCTTGACGCCCTCCAACAGGATCCTTCGACATTTCGCTATCTTCTTTTGCCATGCATCGACTAAAGCTGCATTAGTGGGCTTTGGGACATCCGTATCTACGAACTCCTTCAGACCATTATCTTCTAACACTGCTTCCATGCGATCCTTCCATGCAACATAATTCGAACTGCCTTCAAGAGCATATTCGAGTCGCAAACCGTTGAAAGAAGACATCTTCAACACCGGCACCAAGAAAACAATTCTGCTGCAAAATTCGAATTCCAAACTCCAAGCTCTATCACTTCCGATCTACACTTGAGAACAAATTATTTCCAAATCAGAGATTCACTGCAAGGGGCTTTTACCAGACCTTTCACTTTCCGAAGAAAGATGAATCCGGAGGCTTCCTGGCCCGTATGCAGACTCTGTCCGAGGAAATAAGTTTGCAATCACCGTAATAGATCTCGACAATTAATCTTGCTCCGATACCATGTAGAAATTAGTTGAATAAATCACTTATTCACTGAAGATTAACCTGGTCATATATCAATTTCGAATTGCATACATAACACATAACCTTCTTCTACAATTAATTGTCACATGCGGAAATAACAGAAGCAATCTCATATCAAATCAATCACACATTAACTCAGTATGTATGGGGAAAGCCTATAGCTGAAAACCCCGCAGCTATTGTGTATATTATAATGGAGAAATCATGTAACAAAACAAGTACAATACTCCTCACAAGTACTCAGTACTTTCTCATAAAGTCACACACAATCTAGCTTAGTTTTGAATAGGTTACTGGTTCAAAACTCCCCGCCAATTGCCTTGCCTCTATTGCGAAATCATGGCCTGTATATGTAGAGATCCAAGGTTCGAATCCCCTTGGCTTGACTGCGCAATTGTCATGGACAATTCCTCCAAGTGTAATGCAAATCCCATGCAAACCTGATCCTCCAACTGATAGCTTTACTCACCCTTTCATCTACCTCTTCCACTGGTCTCCACTGAACTGATCATGCACTGTAGTGAACTGAAGTGTTCTTGAGTTGACCAATGAGTTAATATTTAGTAAATTAAATATTATTTAATTTACTCCACTCATATCTAGTTGATTAGTTAGTTAACTAATCCCAACTAGTTCAACTAAAACAAACATAACACAACTCCACTATCTGTCCCGTTAACTCCTCCAAAACTCCTGCCACTGAAGTCTAACTGAAGCCAACCATGCAAGATGCCATCAAACCCTAGGAACCACGTGATTCCTTGTGTCAGTTGCATGAGCCACCTCCATGACTCAAACCGAAGTGCGCCAAGAGAGTAAACTGCTGTTTATAGTCAAAATATTATTAAGGGTAAATAATATTTGACTTCCATATTTTTAGGAGATCAGTCTAAAAATAGCCTGGGTCCTAAAAAATAAGGGTCTCATCTATTTTTACCGACATGTCGCATACTTTAAGAATCTCCAAGTAGAATTCCCAAATTATGCTCCGTATGTCTAAAAATAGACATAGTCTAAAAATAGACTTTGCGCCAGAATTTGCCTGCGGGCCCACTTAGTGAAGGCGACTTCATTTCACTAAGCTCCATCATCTTGCTACATTTTCAACACTAACTGTCTCTTGGTTTCCCAAGTTATTCTTATAAGATAAATACATAACTGCCCTGGAGAAGAAATAGGGATAAGTGTCTTTTTCAATTAAAATCAAATTAGAACTCTTGTGAAGGCCTCGTACTTTGTTGAATACATCTGTAGAGTCCTTGTCCTGGTAGGAATCTACTTCTTAGTTTGGGTTTCCTCCACGTGCATAACCACTTGCAGATTTTTTCTCAAACTTCGTAGAGGGTAAGGAATGATGTAGGTGAGTTCTTTAATTCAACCATATGTGTTTTTCCTTTAAGTTACACCTGTAACCTGTGTGAACATGAAGATAGCTGCGGAATAGGCGACTAGCTACAGAATGGCTGCATTCTGTAGCTAATTCTAGTAAAAAATTACTACAACAACAAGACCACAAAAGTTTAGTAAGTCAGTTATTGTATGCATTCCTAAAGAGACTTTAATCAATCCTATTGATTTTTTAAGCCTATAACTGATAAAGGACAAAGGAAATGAAGTGAAATTTGGTGAAAGAAAAGGACATCTTTGGGGCTCAACACCTACTTCCATGCAAGGTGTATCCATCTAAAACTGTGTTGTCCCTCATTGATTTCCACTCCATGAAAACGATGTTGATTTGGTCAAATTTGACCCAGTAAAGATGTTCCAGCCCCTTTTCACACCTAAGGGTACTGAATTAAGTTTCCAAGATGTTTTCCTTTTACATTGGCATCGATTTATTCATTATTAAGGAGACTTATGGACCTCCATTGTCCTCCTATTCATAAAATAAAGCAGCAAAACAAAATTTAATATTCCAACTAGCTCATGGCTAATTGGTAATATTACATGAGGTTAACAGGTTATTATAGTAGGTTCATCAGGAACTTATCACAGATTTCCTATCCTATTACATCATTGTAGAGGAAAGGGAAGAAATTTGAATGGATAGAGGAATGTGTAGCCATTTTTGAGTATTTGAAGCAATTTCTACCAAATTCTCGAGTTCTAAAGATTGTAGATCTGGACAAAGGGCTTGTGGTGTGTACATATGCTTGAAAAACGAGACTTTGTGGAGTCATGATGCTGGAGGGAAAGGTAGTATGCCATGAGTCATGAAACTGAATGAGCATGAGCAGAATTATGTGACGCATGATCTTGAGTTGGAAGAAATTTTTCATGGATTGAATATGTGGAGGCACTATTAGTGAGTTTGACTTTGAGATTCTTTACATTAAGGGAAAGGAGAACAGGGTTGAAAATGCTCTTATCAGAAGAGTACAGGTAAATCACATAGAAGCTATGAGTTCATATGGGACATATTTATAGGATCAGATCCTATAGGCAATACAACAGGATAAAAGGTACATGGAGCTTAGGAACATTTTACAACAGTAGAGTAGAGGTGATTTGTTACACATAATTTTTTCACCATGGAAAATGACCGTCAAACTAGATCTTTCACTATCAATCAATGTGTTCCAAAGCATTCCCCTGCAAGTCTAAAACTTAAAAATCCTTAAGAAAAATAGAATTCTAGGTAACAAGGTCCAAAAACCTACTTTTGGTCACCTTCGCACTTTCCTATCCATTTTTTGCGCATACACGACTCTTACCATTAAATCCTGCACGTAAGTGCCCTTTGTCTTCCACTATAAACTGTGCACATGAATCAACAAAAAATAAAAATAAAAAGTGAAATATAGAAGCTTTGTTGTATGAATATATCCCAAATCAAAGCTTCGAGGTCATACTTACTCGAGCCTAACCCCTCTGATCATGGAGCTAATTCCCATTCTTCAAGGAACCATAATCCCACCTTTAGTGGATCTCATCCTTGAGATAAGGATCTGAAACCTCCTACTTTTGGCCTATAAATCAAACACGTGCTAGAGGGTTTGGGGAGATTATTAAAGGTAGACTTATGCTACTCCAATAAGGTTGGAAGGCTTATCATCCAAGGAGGAGATTGTAGATCATTGGGGGTATCCTCACTTCATAAAGGCCAAGGTTGTTTAACACCTCTATTTATCAGATTAATATAAATGATTTTTTCTGCCCACTATATTATGCAATGTAATTGATATATGGTTTATTTTTCTTCCATTTTTCCATTTAAGTGATATTAGGTACTAGTCTCCTTGATCACTAGTATGTGTTGTATTGAATCATTTATTCTTCATATGTTTTTATCTCTTGTTGTTTCTATGTGTGCAGATCTAGCTTATAAGCATTGAGGAGCTGCATCAAATAATAGTGGGGATATTCATCAAGAATTTCGAAAAAGGTATGGATTCCATCTCTTACCATTTGTATTTATGATTCAGTATAAATAAACTAAGTGAAATATGTTCTTGCTTGTATGTTTGTTACTAGAGCTAGTCATTGAACCTAGGGAGATTGCTTTTGTCTGAATTATCAATTAGTCTTCCATAACAAATTGACGACTCCACTAGTGAACATCTCATTCTTCATCATATCCTTTATTTGGTATTGTGGACCTTGTCTGATAGCTTTATCTAAGTTCCTGAAAAATATTGATATTTTGGATTTTGTGAATTGTCTATTTAAATTTCAATTTTTTCTTAAATTTTATCGACCTAAGCAGTTCAACTTTAGCAAAAGAGCGCATATATTCACTTTGTTCCCTTAGAAACAATGTGTATATGCTTTGAAATATATTGTCTCCCTATGCACATGCCTGAAATTTTTGAAAAATCGAGTTTTCCTTTCATTAAAGTCTGAAATTTTGGTTTTTTATGCTTCAATATACTTGTTAGTACTTTCAGATAGTCTCTGTGACTTTGATTGAGTGTTGTGAAGAGGCCTTCTTGAGAATTTATTTTTCTCATTAATTAGGGTAAGGGCTTTTTCTGATTTCTTGTGGATCCATCAAAGAAAGATCGGTTTATTTATAGTTACTGACTCTTTGTCTTTTTTCTATCAAACAGATCAAATTAAGTGATAGTCTTGCTCATTTGTGGAAAATATTTTCATTAGTAAAAGCTAGGGTTTGTCAAGAATAAGTTTTTTGATTAGATGTTCTTCTTTGGCTGAAGTTAGAAACGAAAGTCAATTTTTCTTTCAGTATTGAAGTTCTTTCTAGAATTACACTTTATACATTATTGATTTCATAACATTCATCTGAGAAAATTCATTTTTAGGATTTGATTGGTTTCTTATGCATTTTGGAAAATTATGAGTGATTCTTTGTCAAAAGAAAGTTTCATGGTTTTTGAATTGTTGAATGAATTGAAATCTGAATTTATGCATTTGGCTCATTGCATAGTGAAAATTTGTGTTTGAGAAAAGAGTTATAGTGAAATTAAGGGTTATTGTATTTTCTTTGAAATTTTTGAAAATCTTTCTTTCCTATAATTAGGAATTCATTGAAATGAAAAGATCACAACTTCATGTTCAATTGCATTGGATTTTTTAGTCAAGTCATAATATCATCAGTTTGACATCCATTTACCCATTGAGTAAATAATAGCTTTAAAACATGGTGCTAATAAAATCTACTAGAATTTGTATATTTTTAGATCTCTTTTCCACCTACATTAGATGAGGTTGTAGGGCTTTGGAATAGGGAAGTGAGTTAATTTTCCAAATCTGCAAAAAAACACTAGAATATTGCGATAGGGAGTAAATCCAGTATTAAATTTTGGCTTTGGGAAGCTCTTATAACAAGGGAGTTAAGCACAAGATCATATCACACCTAGTGGAGTGATCGACCCCACTTCATTCGTTACGGTAAAGTGATTTGCACGCATTACAAATTGTTTCGAAAGGTGCTTGGTATCACTTGAAAGTAAACCTCATATTAACCATGTTGAGGAAATTTCAAGGGGATTGAGCTTCGTTATTCTACCCTTGCATGCACGTTTGATCTGCCACTGTCCCCCCAGGTTAAATTTGTTGTAAGTGGTAATCTTAGAGACCATAATCTTAGGGCTATTACCTGAGGTGATGGAGAAGGGGAAGTTGTTGTTGTACCTAGAATAGACGTTGACGAGACTCACTTAGACCTTTTTGGAGGGTATTCTTCACTTGAGATGGCATAAGTGGATTTACTGCACTATATCATGTTCATTAAGTAGGTTTTCAAGGTAACTGGTTCCACCTGCTCTATATTTATTTCATTTTTCACATTGATCTCTACGACGTTGGATTTCATCACCAACTAGTGATTTCGCTATGAGACTTTTTTTTGCATGGATTGATTCCTTATATTTACTAGCATGTGTTAATTGTTTGTTTTTTAATTTTTAGAGACTTTAGGTGTAAATTGTTAATATTATTTGAATTTTTATTAAACATTCAATGTGGTTGATTTACAGAGGCATTCGCATAAAATGCATGGATTGTCTCCTGAATATACACTGAGTCAACTATAAAAGATTAAAGCGGAGAATTCAAGATCAATAGGATTCGGGACGTTAGACCAACCTAAAACATCTACCACTGTAGAATCTTAGATAGTGGAAATTGGAGTGGTTCAACCTCAAGAAGTATAATCAAGCTTAGATCCATTTGGTCTTGTAATTATGGAACTTGTTCATCAAGAATCTGATAAAAGTGAGGTTTCAAATACAAAATACATTAAACCAGAAATTGACGAACCTAAATATGATATCTTTGAACCTGAATTTCCTTCAACTACTATATCCCCTAGTCCTACACCTCCTTCACCATGAAGGAAACTTATTGTTACAACTGAAATACCTCCTAGTATCCTTATTATTTAATAAATTACTAGAGAAGAGGAAGGAGAATCACCATGTGCTCTTCTTTTTACTGGTGAAACAATAGTTTTTCCAAGACTTCCTTTTGACCCTTTCCGACCAGACCCTTAGTATTTCACACCTTTAAGCTATTTAGGTCAAGGTATTCCACGTATCCGCACTCCCTTTAACTTTTCATCGAGGCGAACTATGTCAAGAATGCCTTATGGGAGTATACCTACCGATACTTCTGTGTTTTCAAGATCTCCAAAGTCATTATTGTATGGTTTTATATCAGTTATTATTGGGTACCAATTTCTTTCTGGAAAATTTTCAGGATCCTCTCCTTCACCTCAAACTTCTACTTTATTGTCTGGTCTATCTACCTCTACCATTCAAGGCATGACTTCCATGCCTCAATACCTTAGGCATCAAATCAACATATTAACAGGATATATGGAAATGTATTTAATCCTCAAATAACCCAAAGTGGTGTTTACTATCCACCTAGGGGAAACAACCTTATCCTCCACCTGCAAGACAACCTTTTGTTGGGTCATATCCTACGACTGGAGGTAAAATTTTTACCCGAAATTAAACAAACTATGGTCAAATACCTTAGGTAGGTCCAAGTCAACATGTTGTGTCTCAACCCTTGATTGGTGCTCCTTACCCAAGGATGAATACTATTTGGAACCCTACTTGTGTTCAACAACCTATTCAAGTTTCTCCACGGGTGCCAATTTACCAACTTGTTTAGCCTATTGGAAAATATAATCCAAAAATACATGTTCAAGGTATTCCAATACAAGTCCAACATCTTGTTCATGGTATTCTGCAAACACTTGTCCAAGGAACTCCATAAACACATATTCAGTAACCTGTCTAGGGTAGACCTCAAACACATGTTAATTCTATTGTTCAAACATCTATTCAAAAATCGGTTCCAAGTTTTCCCAAAACACCTATCCCAAGAGTATCACAAACAACATTCCAAACTATCCCTCAAATATGGGTTCAGCGGACTACACAGGATATCCCTCAAGCATCTTCTTATCAAACTGGACCCACTTACCATTCTACCACACAGATTCCTATGGGACAACCTACTATAGGCATTATGTAGACAATGTATCAAGGTCAAGCTTTTCAAGGCCAACTTTTTTAAAGTCAATTTGTTCAAGGTCATCCTTTATAAATTCAACCTGTACATGGGAAATATTGTTTGGGCCAAATGGGTCAAATTCCACCTTATCAGAGTCAACCATATTCGGGTCATATGTTTAAAATTCTATTTCAACAGCAACCCGGTATGACTCATCCTGGTTACCCTGGAGGAATGCAAATCCCAACCGCACAAGCTATTCTAGGATATATTGGGTACCCTCCTCTAGGTACTGGACTTAACCCTCAAAGTTACCAATATTCACAACCAAACCCCAACTGAAAGTTACCGTTTATCGCAACTTTAGATTTTTTGGATTTGTCTCAGCTAAAAAATGATCCTATTTACTATTATTAGTTCTGGTCGCCAATTCCTACTAATTTTCCCAGTGACATTCTGAATTTTCATGGTAAATTAGGAGAGGATTGTCAAACCATGTTATGACATATCATTTTTTTTGTGCGTCGAATTCATTGATCGATGATTCCATTAGATTACATCTTTTCAACTGAACTTTAACCATTTTGGTATTAAAATGGTACATTGAGCTACCACGAGCCTCTTTCCATAACATCAACTCCTTAGCAGCAACATTTTTGACACACTTTCAGCTAACTATACGATATGATACTGGTACTGAACTTTTGACTTCCCTAAAACAATCAAAATCTACCTATATTTCCAATCGTGTACATGAATTGAGGTGTAGGCATCATCTGGTCAAAGTTTTTATTCTAGATCAAATTTTGGCTGAGTGGTTTACAAAGTAATTACTTCTCATCATTATAGAAGATGTGGCCAAAGGAGGTGTTGTAACCGAAGCATAGGTAATTTCTCGTGCCCAATACCTAGACCTTGTTTATACGAATTATGGCACTTTGCATGAGAAAATTCCAAATCTACCTGTTACACAGTATTTTGTCACTGTCCATGTACTCCCTGTTCCCAAATCCTGGAGGACCCTAACAATGATCCTTGTGTACCTTTTCCATCATGAAAATATTCCATTGCATCCCTTTCAGTCTGAAGAACAATCTCTCTGTTGATCATTCCTCGAGCTACTCCCTAAAAACCCATATTTTTGGAGTAGCGCGACCCTTATGTGTCTCACCATCACCAATGGACCATCCTTGTCTTGTGACCAATGTTGATCGATGCTAGTATGGACCTCACACCTGTGCCGATCTAATTTTGGAATATTTTTTAAAATGGAAACGAAGCTTCATGGCCTAGAAGCTTCGAGAGCATAGCGCTGGATGTTTGTTGGTCAAGATATGGCCGAACTTCCTCCATTGGACCTCTTGTTCCTACAAAAGAGGAACCTCCCAAAGAGATAAGCCATTTTCCCATCATAACTGGATCCATGTCCCCTCCTCCATCTCTATAAATTCATCATCCTCCAATTCCTCTGCTAGTTAGAACAGATATAGAAGAGCATAATAGAGAGAGGTTTGAATATTTCCATAATCTTTGAAGGAGAGAGTTGATCCCTTAGCCTTCTCATAGTGAGTTGAAAATGAGTGCTTTGGAGACGTTCCCGGATTCGTACCCACTGAAGGAGAGCTTCGACATCAAGCCGCAGGTTGTAACTCCTCTTCTATTAATAATATGATACAAATGATATTTATTTTCCATTCTTGTTCATGTTTATGATTAAGAATTATAGAATTCCTTGATCAGTTATATAGGTTATATTTGTATATGCATGTTGCACTTGTATGCTTCCTGTTGTTTCTTGGTCACTTGTGTAGATAATTGAACGCTGGAAGCATGTAATATCCCAAAATTGGGATTACATAGCAAGCCTGCTAAAATAACGCACTTTTGGGTGATTTATGCACATAAATGAGTTTTCAGCCCTTGGATACCTTATATTAGCAGATCTAGAGTCTATATCCAAAAGGGGGGAAAAACAAATCAAACTAGGTGTGGTAAACAGATCTCCCACCACCTAGTCTAGTTGAAAAACACCCTACAAGAGGGGCTACAGCTATGCACAACAAACTGCTTCAGAAATAATGCAGTCTTGGAGAGCATGAGTAGGATGCCATAAAATAAGATCAAATTTTGAATATACAGTAGCAAATCAGATTTACAATGATGCTCTTACAAGAGGGGCTGTAGCTATGCACAACAAAATACTTCAGAAATAACGTTGTCTTGGAGAGCATGCGCAGTAGGCCATCGAATAAGATCAAATTTTGAATATATAGCGGCAAATAAGATTTAAAATGATGCTCTTACATTATACAGTAGAATACAGAAGACAAGAGAGAAAGAGATCTTCAAAGAAGAAGGCTACAACACATGTATAAACTGCAAAATGGCTTAACAACGTTATTTTATGGAGCTACAATAGCTGAATGTTACACTTCAGATATAGAACATATCTGTGGATAAAAGATCAGATCCGTTTCAGATATGTACACTAGAAACACTCTATTACAAGATCCCCTTGGGGTTTTTACCAAATCATGCATTAGAAAGAGTAGATCTAAGTTTTCAGTAGCAGATCTGCAATATTATCCAGAAATTTTTGAAGATGACTTTACATTAAAATAGATCATATCTAAACAGAACATGGATCAGCAAGCTAATCCATGGATCACCAAAGTGAAAGGCAAATCCCAACACCAGAGATCTCTTATAAAAAATGGGATCAAAACATCCTGCAAAACCTCCACTGAGAATAACTCAATCCCTCAAGGGAAACTACGTTGTAGCTTGAATAACAGAGATGGCCTAATGCCAAGATACAAATATGAAGCTCAAACAACTGATGCACTCTTCTAGGAGGTTAAAAGACACACTCACTGAGAAGAGGCACCAATACAAGCTAGATCTGAGCAGATATAGTGTTCCACTTGCTGCAACCTACAAAAGCAACCAAACCCTCACTGGATCTGCGTTGCAGTTGGAAGTAGAGCTTGGCCAAATGCCTGATAGTGGATGAAATCAGCAAGACTCCTCCAAGAATCCTTAATGGAAGAGGTGAAATTCCTGCATAGTAACTCCAAGTGCTAAGTAGCATTATTCTCCACTGAACAGTAGAGAATCGTATTTTTCTAAATAGACAAGATACTCAGAAATATAGATAATCAACAACCTTCTCTTACTGCCTTCCCCTTCCTTTTACAACATGAAAGCCTTTGAAAACCCTAAACCACCTTGATGAGTTAGCTCCTTTCACATGAGGAGCCTCCTTCTAGAACTGCGTTGTCCCTTCATGAGTTGCATTGTATCTAGACAAAGTTGTATATTTGGTCAAGGTTGACCCACTCTCATAGCTCAAACCCCTTTCACACCTGCAAGTGATTTATTTACATAGCCCATATTTATCCATGTTCATATGGGCATTGATTTATTCATTATTTTAGGAGTTTTACATGTCCTCCTTTATTCATTGACTCATGCAACAGAAAATGAGACAAAATTGCATATTCCTCTTAGCTTAGGCTAAGTAGGAATATTAAAAAGCAACGAAGATCAAGTTTTGGAAAAGCGAATGATCAAGTACCTTCTACGAAGAGCAACATCATAGCATCAAATCGAGGTAGGCCATATATTTTGATATATGTTTCATTTATAATCTAGGAAAGTAGGTGTTAGCTTGTTTCCCTTGTTTCTAGACCCACTCTAGGAATAAAAGAATCATCTCTATCCATAGAGAGGATTTCCTATACAACAATTTGGCGACTCCACTGGGGATTCATTTCCTTTAGTCTATTTCCACTCTCTAAGTTTTTTGTTTTTTCGTCCATATTTTGTAGAATGTCCACCTCTCCTTTGTTTCTGGATTTTTTGACTGATTATAGTCATAAATACATATTCTAAAGTTATAATCCATGCTTGATTTAGAAAAAACCTTTTGTTTTTTGGTCATTTTCCTTGATCGACGTTTTTATTTCTCTAACAGATGCACGATCAACGCTAAATGTTTTAACATAGTCACGCTTTTTCCATTCCAGCATGAGGTGCAACCTCACAGGCACGTCGATTTCTGTGTGATTTCTTGTAGGATTTCTCTTCATTGAGTTTCAGCGTGTCCTACCCTTGTAGATTCTTTTCTCTACTCAATTTTCTCCTGTTGTCTTCTATTCAGCATCTTGATTGTCTCATTCAGTTCATTTTTGGGTCTTATTTATTTTGAGTTGTGCTTCCTTATCATCCTAGGGTTTCTAGGTGTTTCGAGTCATTTGATTGGTTGCATGCTTCGTTGGGTTCCAGACCTATTGTTGGGTCAATTTTGTCGCCTATTTTTGAACCTTTTGGTTTGATTGTTTTTTTGTTTTTCAATTGATTTTAGTGATTAGGGATTTCAAGTGTCTGTTCTGTGTGCATTTGATTCTCTTTTCAATCAATGAGAAAAGATTACATTGCTTGTATTCAACTGAAACATATTTCCTTGTGTGTTGATCAGTGTGAAAAGTGTGAAGAGTTTCTTGTTTTGAGAAAAGGATCTGAGATTTCTCTTTTCTATGATTGTTGCATTTTGTAACATTGTGAGGTATTTCATTAGATAGATACTCAAAGTAATTGATTACATTCAAATTTATTATTTCATATTTTTGCATTGTGTTTACATTAAAAATAACAAAAATAATTGCATTTTATTTTTCATCTTGAGGTAAAAAATTCATTTCGATTGCTTCCATTGTATTCAGTGAAAACTAGGAGAATGAAAGAAATTTTCATTTTTCTTTAGATCATACACTTGAAGAAATAGTGAAAATTGTCATTTAATGCATATTCTTGATTGCTTCATTGATTGTGTGAACTTCTTCTTCCCAATTAGTGTACCTTTCATCAAAATGAATAGTTGCCTTTTCTCATATAGCTGCATCCTAGGAATTCAGGTGACATCGATAAGTCCTTGAAACAAAAACCTAATTTAAGATAAAATATAAAATTTATTAAATTAACCTAAGAATCATTTGGAACTCAACGAAAAAAATTTAGAGGTCTAGGCTAGAGACGTGTTTCAGAGTCGTAAAACATAGGAGCTGCCGTTAACAGTCTGCGTCACAATACAAAGATGATAAGTATATTTGAAGTATGGAAGTATATTGACGTATGATAAGTAAATTTGGGATGCTTTCATCGAACGGTTACACATCAAACAACACTACTACAGAATTGGACTCCCACGTACCATCGAGTATATTTTTGGAGACACCATTAGGCTACAAATCTGCCATAGGTAACTAAGTCGCCCTCCTTGTAGAAGTTATACACTGAACACAACATTCGGGGAGATTAACTGTCGTACATTAAGTCCTTGGTAAAAAAAATTTCTAAGGTGTATATTGTAGTTCACGGATACCTGGTAATCCTTTATGCCTAGTTCACCCATTTTGATTTATTTTGTTTTATATGTTCTAAAATCAATTACCCACAATCACATCGCTTACCCGTTAAGATATTTCTTGGCCACATCATGAGTAACTCCTTATTAATATATTTTGAAAGCCTTTAATTAATCACCTATTTTCCTCTTTTTCTTTTGATTAAAATTCATCGTGGTTGAACCATCAAGTTCGGCTTCCCCTTCCCCATCCTCTTTCAAAGGGACAACATCACAAGTCTATTTTGATGCTTCACCATCGGTTGGAGCCCAAAGTGTTGAGCTTGCCATCCTTCCAAGTGTTCAGCCTCTTGATACTCGGTCTACTCCTCACGAGCCAATTAGCTATATTGAATTTCCTTGAAATCCATTCTTTGATTCCGTAGAAGTCACCCCTCAATGGCAGTGTAGTCCGTTTGATACACCTGGTGTACCTTTGGAACTTTCGCCATCCACGCATCATGCTGTCGCTCATTAGTTATTTCCACTAATGGATTCTGAAGGAGAAGTTTCATCTCCACTTGAAGTTTCAAGCTCCATTAGTGGTATGGAAGAGTCTTTATATGAGGCGCATCAGTTCCCTCCTAAACACTTTCCCTTTGGGGGGCATGCCTCTTAGCCTCCTACCCACCCATCCGTTCCATCTGGTTACACGTCCTTGAGACGTCTAGTTTCAGGTGTTTCAAGTGCCATGTCTTTATGCCACAACACCATTTGGAAAACTACCATGATACCTACATCTGTTCTGTTTGTCTCTAGTGCGTCTACTACCATCCCTGCTCAAATTTTAGTTACGTATGTTCCAACATAGCCAACTATTTGCAATAGTGTTTTAGCAACTCCCATTAGTGTTCCCATATCAATTACATTGATTCCAATTGCTGGTGGATGGCCATCCCTATCGAATTTATCTCAATATTCAGCTAGGCCATCTGTGAGTGGATTACAAACTCACATCCCAAGATCTTCTCGACCTGTTGGTAGTATCCCTATGCCTTCCAGATCATCTGGTCTAACAGGGTTAACCTACGATCAGTATTAGAAAATTTTTTAGAACCAGACACTCTGTCCCTTTATGTTCTCAATAGTTGCAGGCTCCATTCTTGAATCTGCAAGGATTTCAAGGTCAGTTTGGAATTCAGTTAGGGGCTTATGTGTATCAGCAAGGGCCTATTTTGGTAAAAAATGACCCTATGGGCAACAAGGTCAATCCTCTGTGCAACAAGCACCACCTTATGTTCAATCTAACCATCATTTTTCCCATCAAAGTCAGTTTTCATACTCTCAAAATGGACAACCTTTTGGTCAACAAGGCCAACCTTACTTTTAGCAAGGTCAACCTTTTGTCCAACAAGGACAACCCTCATCTCAACAAAGTCAAATATTTGTTCATCTAGGTCAACCTAGGTCTCAGAGGCAACCTATCCAACCTCAGCAGTCGCAAAGTATCATGATGTCAAATCCTCAAGGTACCATGGTGTCCAACCCTCAGTAGCCTCAAGGTCAACCTTTGGGCTCACAAGGTCAGCCTCAAGGCACTATGTTCCAAAAATTTCAGCAGCAAAAAAATCCATATACTGTGAATTATGCTCAGGCTGGACCTCAATGGTCTATTGCAGGTCAAAATCCATTTTTCTGTCCATAACTGGGATATGGTCAAAATCCCCAAGGTTTCAATCCTTATGGGAAAAATCCTTCCGGAAAAAAAGCAATGGGGGGAAAAATTATCCCAACCTAGTTGGAATCCTGAAATGGGCCTTTATAAAAGGCCAATTATTCCTTTCAATCCACAATTTCCTTTTCTTGCAACATTGGAACTACCCGATGTGTCGAGATTAACTAATGATCCAATCCTCCATCCATATTTGATTATGGTTCCTACTAATATCCCAAGCAATTGTCCCAAATTTTAAGGCAAGTCTAGAGAAGACCCCCAGGCACACTTCATAACCTACCATCTCTGGTGTTCTTATAACTCCTAGTTTTATGACTCTGTCTACCTGCGTCTTTTCTAGAGAAAATAGACTGGTGCCACTGCCAAGTGGTACATTGAACTTCCTTGTGGAACCTTCCAAGGTTTCAACTCTCTCGCTATGGATTTTCTCACACGCTTCCATTTACCTATTCTCTATGAAATAGGAACTCAACTCCTCACATCCTTGAAACAAGATACCGCTACGCACATCTCTGATCATACCCATGAATGGAGACACTGGCATCATTTAATCAAGTTCGAAATTCCTGATAAACTCTTGACTGAATGGTTCACCAAATCCTTCATCAATGAGATTGATAAGGATATTTATATGGGGGCATGTGTCACATAGGAGCAAGCCATTGCTCTTGCACTATATATTGATCTGGTTTATTCCTAGTCTAGCATGTTATATGACCTCTTTCCTGATGCTCTGTGTGCTTCTACTAAACCTAAAACTTCAAAAGCTCCAATGACACCACCTGTTGATCGCATCATTGAGCCAATTACCAAGACTTCTCGAAATTCTTCTTCTAGTAAGCAGAAATCCACTTTCTCCTCCAATTATGTTTCGTAGAATCCTTCAAATCCTGGTAAAACTGCGGAGGTTAATATCGTCCAGTCTAGCATGGCAGATAAAACTTCCAAGGGTAAAATGTAGGGCAAAGGAAAATCCAAATCTGATGCTCTGAAAAAGGATTATCCCAAAACACGTGCTGATGATGGAACTAAGCGCAAGCCTAAGTACCCTTGCCTAATCTATGATGATGAACACTAGAATAAAGATTGTCCACGACGGGCTGAATTTAGTCGTTTATTGAAAGGTACTCAAGGAACTCTGGTTGTACTCAAAGAACTAGTTCCATCTCAGCAAACTCAAATGGTAGAACAACCCCCATATTCTTCCTCGTTGTGTTCCCAAGTGTTTATGATGAATGGAACAGAACCCATTTCTGTGACCACCAGGTCCAAAGATTATTCAACTCATCCTCTTCAGTCAGCGGAGAAAGAAATTTCTGATGCTCCTACTCCTTCTACTCTACCCACTTCCGTTCCTCTTCATATTGAAATACCTAGTCCCGATCCCATTATCTGACCACCTTCCAAAGGTGTGCTCTGAAAATCCTCTTATAACCCAAATTTCTGAGCTTCTCAACATTACAATATCGTTGAGGATTTGGCTTAGGAACTTCTTCTATGTCTGCATTATAGTTCTTCAGATTTTTCCTTCACAATGGAAATCGCTACTATCTACAATTGGAGGAATTGATCTAACTGATTTGAGTCTCCTTACTTTCGATCTGGAAAACCATGTTCCACGTCTCCCCCATCAGCATTCTTTCCTCATTCAATTCATCATTAATGGAAAGAAAATCCTTCGGTCAGTCAGGGATGAGGGTGCATCCACTTGTATGATGTCTGTGTCTTGTTGGAAATCCGTCAGCTCTCCGACTCTTAGCCAGTCACAGTTGGACTCACGATAAACTCAATTACAATCTTCTAGTTGGTCGCAGTTGGACTCATGCCATGCTTCGTGTGTCGTCCACTTTGTGTCGTGTTCTTTGTTTCCCACATCAAGGGAATATCATTACTGTCCACTAGTTGTCCTTTTTTTCTTTTACTTCCTCGGAAATCAATGTGCCATATGTGGAGTATACCACTGCACCATATGAGAGTGTGGGGACATGATACTTCCTTAATGGGTCTTTTTTCTCTCCCACCGTTGAACACTGCTAAGGTAAATATGATCTCTACTTCTTCTAATCCTTGGATCATTCTTTCTCCTGATCAAATTGCTTCCTTCGGCAATGTTATGTCGTTAAATCCTGTTGAAGTCAATTATTGTGAAATTGTCTTGGCTTTGGCTCCTGATCCTAATCATACTATTCCTAGTATGAATTTTGACACGTACTCTCAATCTCCTTGGTTTGTTTCTTCGTATTCTTCTGATCCCTTGAATGAGACATTTCCTTTAGAAGAAATTGTCATGGAAACCATGTCTTTAGAGGAAACACCTTGGTATGATACCCTTAATCGTTCTTTGTTTCTTCCAAGTCCTGGTGAAATTCCTTCGTGTCTCAAAAATTTTGTTTCCCATGCTCCGACCTGTCCACTTCAGACACCCATATTAAAACATGAGTTCTTTTTTGAAGGAAACATGGGGAACATCACTGCTATGATGCCTATCGACATTTTTGTCAAACCAATAATCGTCAAGAACATCCATATGAGGGTAACTTTATCTCCAAGTGAGATCAAGCTTTACATGAGTCCTTTTCAAGATTTTTGGGAGGTCTTTGCATGGTCATATGAATAAATGCCTGACATCAATCCTAGTATAGTGGTGCACGAGATACCCACTTATCCTAATGTGAACCATGTTCGTTAGCGACTTCGTCCCATGCATCCTAGAAAGGCAGCCGCTATAAAGGGATAAGTTGAAAAGCTTCTCAAATATGGGTTTATATATTTGATCCCTTTGATAGATTGGGTTTATAATATCATCCTTGTCTATAAAAGTAGGGTAATATCTGTGTCTGTGTTTATTATCGTGACAACAATCGTGCTTGCCCGAAAGATAACTATCCCACTCCTTTCATTGATCAAATAATTAATGAGTGTGTTGGGAATGGGATCTTTTATTTTATGGATGGTTTTTCTAGGTATAACCAAATTAACATCCTGTCAACCGATCAACATAATATTGCTTTCATCTGTCCCTGGGGAACATTTTCCTACAAGAAACTCCCTTTCATCCTGAAAAATGTTGGAGCTGCTTTTCAATGAGCGATGCCATATTCCTTTCATGATATCAAACACATCGTTCATCCTTATCTAGATGACTTACCAACTCATTCAACTAAGTGTCGTGACCATCCTGCTCACCTCCGAGAAATTTTTCTCCATTGTAGACATTATAATATCCGACTTAATCCTCGTAAATTTGTATTTTGCATTGAATCCGGAAGACTCCTAGGGTTTGTCGTCTCTAAGGAAGGCATCCGTCTTGATCCTCCGAAATTCGAGGCTATTGTTAACTTACCCCCTCCTTCATCTTTACATCAGTTGCAGAGCTTACAAGGGAAAACCAATTTCCTTCATCGCTTTGTACCTAGCTACGATGAGATAGCTAAAGGTTTTAGGTGATTACTTAAGAAATGCAACCCATTCCCATGGGATGAAATCGCTCAAAAATCCTTCGATGCCTTAAAGGTTGTTCTTATCAACGCTCCTTTACTGCATCCCCCGAATTACCATCATGATTATTTCCTCTATCTAGAATTTGCTTCCAATACTATTGGTATGGTACTGGTCCAAGATGATGATGATGGCAACGAACACATTGTTTACTACCTTAATCGTAATCTCATGGATACTGAGACTCGATATTCCCATGTCGAGAAATTAGCTTTAGTCACGGTTCATGATGTTCAAATTTTTCGGCATTACATTTTACTTCTCATGACTACAGTGATATTCGATTTCAATCCCATGACCTACATTTTGACACGTCAGTTACTGGGGAGCAAGTGTTCTAAATGGATCATCATCCTACAAGAATTTGATTTGGAATTTACTAATGCCAAATCTAAGAAATCACTAGTCTTTGTTGATTTAATATGATCCCTTCTTTCTGCATCTGTTTCCTCTAGTTTTTATGAGAATATTCTGATGACACTCTCTTTATTATCAGCACTATTGACCCTTTGTACTATTGAACCTCAAAACTCTTCTTAATTTGACACCCTTTTCCATCATTTCTTATTCCTTTTTCACAAAATCATGACTTCAACCAGTGATAATTGACATATTCCACTTCAGAGAAGGCATTTAGATGATATCTAATTTATATTATAATGTTTCTTATTATTTAGATGAATTTATATATTTAGCTACAGAATGTGTGCAATTCTATAGCTAACCTTTTTTTATGCAGCCACCGTTTTTGTTTGACAGGTTTCGAGAAGCAAATAAGGAAGTGGGTCATATGGGTATCTCTGGAATGATCCACACATGGATCATATCCCACTTACCCATTCGAATTAAAAAAGGAATCGTGCCTACTCTCATGGTCAATATCGGTCAAAGAATGAGATCAGCGGACGAAAGACTCTCGATTTTCTCTAACGTAGAAAATCGAGAGATAGCTATGATGAATTTGATTCTATTTAGACCTCTAATTTCGGTTTTATTTGCTATCTATAGGCAGAAATTCCTCAAATAGTTAAATCCAAAAACCTATATAAATACCGGTCTGTTGAAACTGGGAAATAGTCTAATTTTTGTGATAATTCAGTGTATACTTTCAAATTTTGTTTTGCTAATAAGAAGACCAGTGTTGAATCTTTAATTAAACTGAGAGGGGGGGGTGAATCAGTTTAATACATACATTCACCTTTTAAAATTTTCACCAAAGTTACTTACAGCTTAATATGTGAGCAATCTTATTTGCAGTCAATATTAATTTATTGTGATACCATACTTAAGTTGAAAGCAGCAAGCAATTAAGCAGATTGAAATAATCACCTCAACACATAAGAAGCACACATAGGAACGGCAGTGTAAGTGGAAACCCATAAAGGGAGAAAACCACATCTTATTATTGTTGTGATGCAAAAGGCAAGCTCCAACTCCCTCTCACCACTGTTTTTCTGCAGGCACCAACCTACATGAGGCTCCAACCTCAATTCTGCAAGCTACAACTTGCAAGGAAGCACCAACTCCCTTCAATTTTATGCAAGCACCAACCTACAGGAGGCTCCAACCTCAAGTCATCTACAACTAACGGCTATCTTAAGGTACAACGATAAGGAAGCTCCAACTTCCTCAATTTATCAGAGGCGAGTTTGTGGGTTACCTCGGATATCAGCCACGGTATGTAGCTTCTCCTTGTTCTTCTTTTCTTAATCTTCTACGCACTCACACTTCGCATATTTTCCTTCTCTTGATTAACTCTCTCTCTCTCCTCCTTTTTTTTACACATATCAAGATGATATTATTTATAGATTTCCTCACATGACTGTTTGTATTCTACTGGGAATTCAAAATGGAAAGTCATATCTCTTTGCCTTCTTCTTTCTCACTCCTTTTATCTGCTTACTCAGAAAATATAACTGTAGGTATTAATTTAACATTACAGTGGGAATTTGTTCTCTCTCGGAGACTTGCCAATGCATCACAAACAATAAAAAACAATTAAAATATTTACATTCGAATTACAAAGTGAATTCCAACTCACTCATTCACCCTCTTGGCTAGCTGCACATTTGTCTTTTCTTTGACTGTGTTTTGTCTTTTTCTGTGATTGTGTTTTAACTCTTTTCTGCTTTGTATTCTATTTTGTCATCTACTGTGGTGTAATTGTTGTATATATGTAACAGTGATTTTATATCAGTGCCTTTTAGAAAAATATGTGACTACTGACTTGTAGCAAGTGTCTTGTTGATGTGGAACATTCCGCAGGCCGGAACATACATATATCACAATTGTATTACATTAATAATCGCCCTCCCCTTAAGATGAGGCCCGTGGGTCTACAGACCATACGGCTTATCGTAACAGTGTTATATATATATATATATATGACAACGCCTTTTAATATATATATATAACCCAACTTTGTCTCTTGGCTTAATTATAAGATGATTTAATCATATAATCTGCCCTTTTAATACACCTTAACATACTCTCGGCGCATACAATAAAGCCTATTTTAAAACATATAGAACTCCTTTCGGGCCCACCTGACACGTTTTCAAATGCGATTGATCGCAATCGCAAATTTCTAATTTGCGATAGTTGCTGTGCAGTTTCAACCAACTGCGATATTGTGATGGTTGCGATATTGCGATATTACGATGGTTGCGATATTGCGATATTGTGATGGTTGTGATAATGCGATGGTTGCGATATTGTGATAGTGCGATGGCGCAATGGTGCGAAGTTGCGACATTGCGATGGTGCAATGGCGCAATGTTGCGAAGTTGCAATATTGCGATGGTGCGATGGTGAAATGTTGCGAAGTTGCGATATTGCGATGGTGAGATGGCGCAATGTTGCGAAGTTATGATATTGCGATGGTGCGATGGCGCAATGTTGCGAAGTTGCGATATTGCGATGGTGCGATGGCGCAATGTTGCGAAGTTGCGATATTGCGGGTCCCGCCTTATAAAACTTTGTATTATGTGCTCCGTATAACTTCATAAATATGCTTTGGACCTTTGATTATATGATGCGCTGCACATATACTCCAGCATGGGTAGCGATTCCCAGAATTTGTGTTTATGTTATATGTAACGCCCGGCTGGGTAGTGATTCTCGGAATAACGGCTGTGTCTTTGCGATAACATCTGTGTCTCTGTATTCGACTATTCCTGTCTTTCGATAACAATTCTTCCCTGTGCCTTTGCCTTACCTGCTTCTGCTGCTCGACCTGTCTCTATCTTTGCTGCCTCCATTGCCTTCGCTGTGCAATTCCTCAACATAGTTTAATTAATAGACACCACTTCCACTGTTACCTTATATGATTCTGCTTACCCCTGACTGATCGATATTACAATTAACGCACAACATATTCAATCTTGTTCGACATTTGCTTCCTCTGCTCCTTACTTAGTTTTTTGTTGCCTCTGCTACCTCTCTGCTGCCTCGCTCTATTGCTGGTTTCTTTGCTGCTTCTGTTGTCTCTTTGTTTCTTTCTCTTCTTCTTGTCTAATGTTGCTCCTTGCTTCCTTCATTCTCCTTTTGCTGCCTCTTCTTTAAATGACCTTGTCTCTGCTGCTCGACCCTCTCTACATATTACTGCTATGCTGCTCTCTTTTCCTGTCTCTGTCTTTGTTGCCTCCTTTGCCATCAATGACAATATTTACAACAATCTCCCCCTTTGGCATTGATGGCAATCCGCTTTTCTCTGTTTGCCTTCTCTTGCTTTTCGTGTTTTTTCTTCCTCCCCCTTTGACATCAATGGCAAAGGGTTTCTTTTTGCATTTCCTTTCTCTGAGTTACGTTTAGGTCCTCTTTTGCTGAATTTGTACCATGCTGCTCCAGAGTGATGTATAAAACTTGTTGAGAGAACACTTTGGGGAATATATTTTATAGATGTGTTTCATTTGTAGTGCATGTAATCTGTGTTAGATTGCAGACAGAGATGATGCATTTTTCAATTGAAGGGTCCTTGTTGCTTTTCCATGCTGAATGTTGATACTACTGATAATACTGATCCTGTGGACCTGTTTTATGCTTTCCTTGGAGGCTGTTCTACCCCTGGAATGATATTTTCATTTTTGTTCTCCCCCTGAAATTGTGCTTTCTCTTTATATCAGAAAGTAGCATCTGCAGATACTACCCCTAGTCTATCTCTCAAATATTGAAATGGTTCTCTAGCAAGAGGTTTAGTAAATATATCAGCTGTCTGTTCTTTCTTTGGTACATATTCCAGTTTTACTATTTTCTGAGCCACTTGTTCTCGAAGGAAATGATACTTGATTGGAATATGTTTGGTTTTTGAATGAAGCACAGGATTTTTAGATATACTTATAGAACTTGTATTATCACATTTGATTGAAATAGGTTCATCAATGCTTACCTTCATGTCTTGAAGAGTTTGCTTCATCCACATGACTTGTGTACAACATGCTGCTGCTGCTATATATTCTGCTTCAGCTGTAGACAGAGAGATGGATGTTTGTTTCTTGCTTAACCATGCTACCAGACTTTCTCCTAGATAGAATGCACCTCCACTTGTACTCTTTCTGTCATCCACACAGCTGGCCCAATCTGCATCTGTGTATGCTGTCAAGGTGAAGCTTTTGCCTTTAGGATACCAAAGTCCATATTGTGTTGTTCCTTGTAGATATCTGAATATTCTTTTGACTGCAAGAAGGTGATTTTGTTTAGGTGTTGCTTGATATCTAGCCACTAGTCCTACTGCTAGCATGATGTCCGGTCTTGATGCGGGTCAGGTACAATAGACTTCCAATCATGGATCTGTAGAGATTTTGATCTATATCAGCAGACCCATCATCAGCACACAGCTTGCAACCTGTGGTCATGGGAGTTGACACAGGTCTGCAATCTTCCATTTTGAATTTTTTCAGCATTTCTTTTACGTATTTTTCTTGAGAGATGAATGTGCCTGTGTTCTTTTGTTGAATTTGTAGTCCCAAGTAGAAACTGAGCTCTCCAATCATAGACATTTCAAACTCTGTTTTCATCTCATCAGCAAACCCTTTTGCTAGTTCATCTTTGTTGCTTCCAAACATAATGTCATCAACATACACTACAACAATCAAGAGTTCATTCTCATGGGCTTTTATGTATAGATTGTTGTCTACTCCACCTCTCTTAAAACCCTGTTTTTGCAAATGTTTATCCAGTCTTGAGTACCAAGCATGAGGAGCCTGTTTCAGTCCATATAGGGCCTTCTTCAGTCTGCATACATAGTCTTCTTTGTCTGTCAATGAGAAGCCTTCTGGTTGTTCCATGTATACTTCTTCTTCTATATCTCCATTAAGAAAAGCAGACTTTACATCCATTTGATATACCTTGAAGTCTTGGTAGCATGCAAATGCCAGGAACATTTTGATAGCTTCCATTCTGGCTACTGGGGCAAATGTTTCTTCATAATCAAGTCCTTCAATTTGTGAGTATCCTTTGCAGACCAGCCTGGCTTTATTCCTGATTACTTGTCCTTGCTCATTCATTTGTTTTTGAATACCCATTTTGAACCAATGATATTCTTCTCAATTGGTCTAGGAACTAGTTCCCAGGTATTGTTCTTCTCAATTTGGTCCAATTCTTCATTCATTGCTTTTACCCAATACTTGTCCTTGTTGGCTTCTTCAAACTTCTTTGGCTCTATTTGTGATAACGTTGCTATGTATACTTCTTCTGTCTGTTCAGCTAGCTGCCTTCTTGTTTGTACTCCTACACTCTTGTCTCCTATGATTTGATCTTCTGGATGGTTCTTTTGAGTGTATCTTGAGGGGGTTTTTGAGTTCAGTCCAGCATCTTCTGATGTTTTGCTTGTTTCATCATCATTTTGATCTTCTTCTTCATTGTTGTCTGATGTACTGCAATAGTCTGTATCTCTAGTATTGTTTGGAAGTTCTTCATCAAATCTCACATCAATACTTTCAACTATCTTCCGAAGGGTCTTGTTGTAGCACCTGTACCCTTTGCTTTTGGAAGCATATCCTAGAAATATCCCTTCATCTGCTCTTGCATCAAATTTGCCAAGATTTTCATCATTATTCTTTATGTAACACTTGCTTCCAAAGATTTTGAAATGTTTGATTGAGGCTGGCTTTCCATGCCATAGTTCATAGGGAGTCTTGTCACTGCTTGGCCTTAAGTGAGATTTATTAAGGATATGTACTGTTGTGTGGACTGCTTCTGCCCAGAAAGTTTGAGCAATATTATTCTCTTACATCATAGCTCTTGCTATTTGTTGTACAGACCTGTTTTGTCTCTCTGCTACTCCATTCTGCTGAGGTGTCCCTGCAATAGTAAATTGTTGCTTTATTCCATGTTCATTACATAGGTCTGCAAAGTCATAATCAGTGAATTCACCTCCTCTATCTGATTTGATGCATTTCAGCTTGCATCTTGTCTGATTTTCTGCTAATGCTTTAAATGTTTTGAATTTGTCCAGAGCTTCCGATTTATTCTTGAGAAAAGCAACCCATGTCATTCTGGAGAAATCATTTATTATCGGCATAAAGTAGGACTCTCCACTTGGTGTTTTAGTTCTTGCAGGTCCACACAGATCCATGTGCACAAGTTGCAGTGGTCTTCTTGTTGATAACTCTTCTTTAGATTTAAAGGATGTGCGAGTTTGTTTCCCAAATTGACAAGATTTGCATATGGTATTTGAAGGCCTCTTTATTTCAGGCATATCTCTGACAGCTTTCTTCTTACTCAGTCTGATGATATGGTCGAAGCTGAGATGTCCTAATCTCTTATGCCATAACCATGACTCCTCAAGTTTGCTCAGATGGTAGGCTTCATCCTCCTCTTTTACTATGTACACATTACTCTCTGTTCGGACACCTTTGAGCAGAGTCTTTCCTGTTGTGCTTGATCTGACTTCACAGTCTTGTGCTCTAAAGAGAACTTCACAGCCTTTGTCACACATCTGACTGACACTCAGTAAATTTGCTTTCAGCCCATCTACAAATAGTACATCTTGAGCCTTTCCTCTTCCATTATCTATGCTGACTGAGCCTTTTCCCTTGATCTTACCTGATTTATCATTGCCAAAAGTAACATTGCCAGATTTCTTTTCATCAAGAATTATAAACTTGCTTTTGTCTCCCGTCATGTGTTTAGAGCAGCCATTGTCCAAATACCATTGACTCTTCAAATCTTGAGCAGTTAAAGCCAAGTCACATTTATTCACCTTCTTTATCCACTGGAGGCCCCCTTTTGTTTGGTATCTTTTGTGAGGTGATGAATTATATCCTTTTAGAGAACACTTGGAAGATATATGTCCAACTTGATTGCATATACAACATTTTATTATAGTTTTTGCAGAATTGTGAGCATGAACAAAATTGCTTTGACTCATAAACCTCCTTGAGGTATTGAACATCAGTCTTTGTCCATACTTTCTACATTCAATAATTCTATGGCCAAAATCCTTACAATAAAAACAATAACCATAGAAATTACTTGCATACCTGATGTAAGGTTGTCTCTTTCATGCTTGCATCTTTTGCTAGTTTGAATCATTCCTCCTTGCATGACAATATGAAGCAATGTGTCCCGGCTAGTGGCAGACATAACAGGTGGCATTCTTCATAGGAGGGAAGAATCTCCTCTGATGGTTTCCAAATTTGACATACTCAGGGGCATATGATTCTTTTTCTGTCATATTAGTATTTATTATATTCTTTGTTACTAGGGATTTCTTCTGATCTCTGTCATCCTTATTACATGTTTCTTCTTTTGTAGAAATTGTCTGCGCTTCTTCATCAGTCTTCTTTGCTTTTACAAAAATTATACTTTTGTTTTCCTTTTCTTTGCCTTTACTCAATTCTCCTTCATAGCCTATTCCTGTTTTTATCATTGGGGATCTTTGAGCAACCAAGATTTCATTCAACTTACTAGAGCTTGTTGTTTGAGAAGAGTTTATAACCATTATCCTTTGAGCATTTTTAATTTCCTTCTCAAACACAGAATTTCTTCTTCTAGTTTCTCTTGTTCTTGAGTTTTATCCTTGATTTGCTGAAGTAACATATCTTCTATCTTCTTGGCTTCTTCAAGATTTACCTTCAGCTGCATGAGGACTTTTGAATTTTGTTCTTCTTTCACACATTTGAGGAGAATCTCTTTTTGTTTTCTGCATTTTAATTTGAGTCTGTCAATCTCCTCCAGTGCACTTCTTAGCTCCCCCTCAAGGTCGACTTCCCCTTATTCTTCTTCTTCTAGCAAGAGTCCTTCAAGATCTTCTATGGCCATCAGTAAAAATTCAGAGGTTCCCTCTTCTCCTGAGGATTCATCTGAATCTTCAGATGTACTGCTGTCTTGTTGAGCATAGAAGGATTTTCTGCTGAATTTCTTTCCTTTCTGCCAGTTCTTTGATTTATTTTTCTCTGACTCTTGAGCCTGATTCCTTATTTTCTTGTGAGGACACTTAGCAGCATAGTGTCCCACTCTTCCACAGTTAAAGCATTTGAAGGGGAGTTTACCTTTGTATTTACCTGAGCCTCTATCCAATTTCTTGACAAACTTTGCCTCTTCTTCATCTGAGCAAGAGCATATGTCTCCCTCTTCTTCTTTCTTCTTTTCTGTTTTAAAGGTTGCTTCCCTTGTACTTGGCTTTTTCCGTGGGAGCCTCATTTCATAGGCTGTTAGATTTCCAAGCAATTGTTTCATGGTCAAGGTCTCCCAATCAGTTGTTTCTTCTATTGCAGACACCTTGGGATTAAATCTGGATGGAAGAGATCTTAGAATCTTTTGCACAATTATACTCTCTAGCATTTTTTCTCCAAGAGCTTTCATATTGTTAATAATTTCCGCAGCTTTTAGGAAGAAACTGGCAATGTCTTCATCATCATTCATTTTTAAGTTTTCAAACTGGGCTCTATAGACTTGAAGTTTGGCAGTCTTTACTTTCTGGTCCCCTCATGTATGTTTTCAAGAGTATCCCATATTTTTTTGGCAGTGTCTTTGTGCATTACTTTAATAAAATCTGCTTCACATAATCCATTCAGGATGGCATTCATGGCTTTTTCATTAGCCACAAAATCTTGTTTTGAGTCCTTTTCTGTGTCAGTTGCCTTCGGGGAATATCCTAATTCCACAGCGGCCCAGACTTCTATTCCTAGAGACATTATGTATGTCCTCATTCTAATTTTCCAGAAAGCATAATTTTCACCAGTGAAGAAAGGAGCTTTATTGGTTGAGCATCCTTCTTTACTAGCCATATTGGGAACCCAGGATCTCCTTTCAGTTGTTAGACTTGTACAAAGGAAACCTCCTCTGATACCAAATTGTTGAATCTTTAATTAAACTGAGAGGGGGGGTGAATCAGTTTAATACATACATTCGCCTTTTAAAATTTTCACCAAAGTTATTTACAGCTTAATATGTGAGCAATCTTATTTGCAGCCAATATTTGTGAATTGTGATACCTACTTAAGTAACCAATTGGGAAATTAAGCAGAATGAAAGAATCACATCAACACATAAGAAGCACAAATAGAGACAACAGATGTAAGTGGAAACCCATAAAGGGAGAAAACCACATCTTGTTATTGTTGTGACGCAAAGGCAAGCTCCAACTCCCTCTCACCACTATTTTTTTGCAGGCACCAACCTATAGGAGGCTCCTACCTCAATTCTGCAAGCTAAAACTTGCAAGGAAGCACCAACTCCCTTCAATTTTCTACAGTCACCAACCTATAGGAGGCTCTAACCTCAGTCAACTACAACTGACAACTATCAAGCTGCAACTTGATAGAGAAGCTCCAACTTCCTCAATTTATCAAACTGAATGTTTACTAATTTACCTCGTATACGCCCCGTTCTCGTAGCTTCTCCTTCTCATTCGCTTTTCTTAATCTTATCTCGCCTACACTTCTATATTCCTCGCCTTTCTTGATTGTAACTTTCTCTCTCCTTTTTTTTTTTTTTTTGAATATCAAGATGATATTATTTATAGATTTCTTCACATGACTGTTTGTATTCTGCTTGGAATTCAAAATGGAAAGTCATGTCTCTTTGCCTTCTGCCTTCTCACCAGACCGCTTACCTTAAAATATAACTCGTAGGAATCAATTTAACATTTCGAAAGGGGAATTTTTTCTCTCCTGAGACTTGCCAATGCATCACAAACAATAAAAAACAATTAAAATATTTACATTCGAATTACAAAGTGAATTCCAGCTCACTCATTCACCCTCTTGGCTAGCTGCGCATTTGTCTTTTCTTTGACTGTGTTTTGTCTTTTTATGTGAGTGTGTTTTAACTCTTTTCTGCTCTGTATTCTATTTTGTCCTCTACTGTGGTGTAATTGTTGTATATATGTAACAGTGCTTTTATATGAGTGCCTTTTAGAAAAATACGTGACTGCTGACTTGTAGCAAGTGTCTTGTTGATGTGGAACATTCCGCAGGCCGGAACATACATATATCACAATTGTATTACATTAATAATCTCCCTCCCCTTAAGCTGAGGCCCGTGGGTCTACAGACCATACGGCTTATCGCAACAGCGTTATATATATATATATATATATATATATATATATATATATATATATGACAGTGCCTTTTAATATATATATATATATAACCCAACTTTGTCTCTTGGCTTAATTATAAGATGATTTAATCATATAATCTGCCCTTTTAATACACCTTAACATACTCTCGGCGCATACAATAAAGCTTGTTTTAAAACATATAGAACTCCTTTCGGGCCCACCTGACACGTTTTCAAATGCGATTGATCGCAATCGCAAATTTCTAATTTGCGATAGTTGCTGTGCAGTTTCAACCAACTGCGATATTGCGATGGTTGCGATATTGCAATATTGCGATGGTTGCGATATTGCGATATTGCGATGGTTGCGATATTGCAATATTGTGATGGTTGCGATATTGCGATAGTGCGATGTTGCGAAGTTGCGACATTGCGATGGTGCGATGGCGCAATGTTGCGAAGTTGCGATATTGCGAAGGTGCAATGGCGCAATGTTGCGAAGTTGCAATATTGCGATGGTGCGATGGCGCAATGTTGCGACGTTGCGATATTATGATGGTGCAATGGCGCAATGTTGCGAAGTTGCAATATTGCGATGGTGTGGTGGCGCAATGTTGCGAAGTTGTGATATTGCGGGTCCCGCTTATAAAACTTTGTATTATGCGCTCCGTATAACTTCATAAATATGCTTTGGACCTTTGATTATATGATGCGCTGCACATATACTCCAGCGTGGGTAGCGATTCCCGGAATTTGTGTTTATGTTATATGTAACGCCCGGCTGGGTAGTGATTCTCGGAATAACGGTTGTGTATTTGTAATAACAGCTGTGTCTCTGTATTCGACTGTTCCTGTCTTTCGATAACTGTTCTTCCCTGTACCTTTGCCTTACCTGCTTCTGCTGCTCGACCTGTCTCTGTCTTTGCTGCCCCCATTGCCTTCGCTGTGCAATTCCTCAACATAGTTTAATTAATAGACACCACTTCCACTATTACCTTATATGATTCCGCTTACCCCTGACTGATCGATATTACAATTAACGCACAGCATATTCAATCTTGTTAGACATTTTCTTCCTTTGCTCCTTACTTAGTTTTTTGCTGCCTCTGCTACCTCTCTGCTGCCTCGCTCTATTGCTGGTTTCTTTGCTGCTTCTGTTGTCTCTCTGTTTCTTTCTCTTCTTCTTGTCTAATGCTGCTCCTTGCTTCCTTCATTCTCCTTTTGCTGCCTCTTCTTTAAATGACCCTGTCTCTGCTACTCGACTCTCTCTACATCTTGCTGCTATGTTGCTTTCTTTGCCTGTCTCTGTCTTTGCTGCCTCCTTTGCCATCAATGAAAATATTTCCAACAGTCTCCCCCTTTGGCATTGATGGCAATCCACTTTTCTCTGTTTGCCTTCTCTTGCTTTTTTTGTTTGTTCTTCCTCCCCCTTTGACATCAATGGCAAAGGGTTGCTTTTTGCATTTCCTTTCTCTGAGTTACGTTTAGGTCCTCTTCTGCTGAATTTGTACCATGCTGCTCCAGAGTGATGTATAAAACTTGTTGAGAGAACACTTTGAGGAATATGTTTTATAGCTGTGTTTCGTTTGTAGTGCCTGTAAACTGTGTTAGATTGCAGACAGAGATGATGCATTTTTCAATTGAAGGGTCCTTGTTGCTTTTCCATGCTGAATGCTAATACTACTGATAATACTGATCCTGTGGACCTATTTTATGCTTTCCTTGCTGGCTGTTCTCCCCCTGGAATGATATTTTCGTTTTTTTTCTCCCCCTGAAATTGTGCTTTCTCTTTATATCAGAGAGTAGCATCTACAGATACTACCCCTAGTCTATATCTCAAATATTGAAATGGTTCTCTAGCAAGAGGTTTAGTAAATATATCAGCTGTCTGTTCTTTCATTGGTACATATTCCAGTTTTACTATTTTCTGAGCCACTTGTTCTCGAAGGAAATGATACTTGATTGGAATATGTTTGGTTTTTTAATGAAGCACAGGATTTTTAGATATACTTATAGCACTTGTATTATCACATTTGATTGAAATAGGTTCATCAATGCTTACCTTCATGTCTTGAAGAGTTTGCTTCATCCACATGACTTGTGTACAACATGCTGCTGCTGCTATATATTCTGCTTCAGCTGTAGACAGAGAGATGGATGTTTTTTTCTTGCTTAACCGTGCCACCAGAATTTCTCCTAGATAGAAATCACCTCCACTTGTACTCTTCCTGTCATCCACACAGCTGGCCCAATCTGCATCTGTGTATGCTGATAAAGTGAAGTTTTTGCTTTTAGGATACCAAAGTCCATACAATGTTGTTCCTTGTAGATATCTGAATATTCTTTTGACTGCAAGAAGGTGATTTTGTTTAGGTGCTGCTTGATATCTAGCCACTAGTCCTACTGCTAGCATGATGTCCGGTCTTGATGCAGTCAGGTACAATAGACTTCCAATCATGGATCTGTAGAGTTTTTGATCTATATCAGCAGACCCATCATCAGCACACAGCTTGCAACCTGTGGTCATGGGAGTTGACACAGGTTTGCAATCTTCCATTTTGAATTTTTTCAGCATTTCTTTTAGGTATTTTTCTTGAGAGATGAAGGTGCCTGTGTTCTTTTGTTGAATTTGCAGTCCCAAGTAGAAACTGAGCTCTCCAATCATAGACATTTCAAACTCTATTTTCATCTCATCAGCAAACCCTTTTTCTAGTTCATCTTTGTTGCTTCCAAACATAATGTCATCAACATACACTACAACAATCAGGAGTTCATTCTCATGGGCTTTTATGTATAGATTGTTGTCTACTCCACCTCTCTTAAAACCCTGTTTTTGCAAATTTTTATCCAGTCTTGAGTACCAAGCACGAGGAACCTGTTTCAGTCCATATAGGGCCTTCTTCAGTCTGCATACATAGTCTTCTTTGTCTGTCAATGAGAAGCCTTCTGGTTGTTCCATGTATACTTCTTCTTCTAGATCTCCATTAAGGAAAGTAGACTTTACATCCATTTGATATACCTTGAAGTCTTGGTAGCATGCAAATGCCAGGAACATTCTGATAGCTTCCATTCTGGCTACTGGGGCAAATGTTTCTTCATAATCAAGTCCTTCAATTTGTGATTATCCTTTGCAGACCAGCCTGGTTTTATTCCTGATTACTTGTCCTTGCTCATTCATTTTGTTTTTGAATACCCATTTTGAACCAATGATATTCTTCTCAATTGGTCTAGGAACTAGTTCCCAGGTATTGTTCTTCTCAATTTGGTCCAATTCTTCATTCATTGATTTTACCCAATACTTGTCCTTGCTGGCTTCTTCAAACTTCTTTGGCTCTATTTGTGATAACATTGCTATGTATACTTCTTCTGTCTGTTCAGCTAGCTGCCTTCTTGTTTGTACTCCTACACTCTTGTCTCCTATGATTTGATCTTCTGGATGGTTCTTTTGAGTGTATCTTGAGGGGGTTTTTGAGTTCAGTCCAACATCTTCTGATGTTTTTCTTGTTTCATCATCATTTTGATCTTCTTCTTCATTGTTGTCTGATGTACTGCAGCAGTCTGTATCTCTAGTATTGTTTGGAAGTTCTTCATCAAATCTCACATCAATAATTTCAACTATCTTCCGAAGGGTCTTGTTGTAGCACCTGTACCCTTTGCTTTTGGAAGCATATCCTAGAAATATCCCTTCATCTGCTCTTGCATCAAATTTGCCAAGATTTTCATCATTATTCTTTATGTAACACTTGCTTCCAAAGATTCTGAAATGTTTGATTGAGGCTGGCTTTCCATGCCATAGTTCATAGGGACTCTTGTCACTACTTGGCCTTAAGTGAGCTTTATTAAGGATATGTACTGCTGTGTGCACTGCTTCTTCCCAGAAGGTTTGAGCAATATTATTCTCTTGCATCATGGCTCTGGCAATTTGTTGAACAGATCTGTTTTGTCTCTCTGCTACTCCATTCTGCTGAGGTGTCCCTACAATAGTAAATTGTTGTTTTATGCCATGTTCATTGCATAGGTCTGCAAAGTCATAATCAGTGAATTCACCTCCTCTGTCTGATTTGATGCATTTCAGCTTGCATCCTGTCTGATTTTCTACTAATGCTTTAAATATTTTGAATTTTTCCAGAGCTTCCGATTTATTCTTGAGAAAAGCAACCCATGTCATTCTGGAGAAATCATCTATTATCAACATGAAGTAGGATTCTCCACTTGGTGTTTTAGTTCTTGCAGGTCCACACAGATCCATGTGCACAAGCTGGAGTGGTCTTCTAGTTGATAGCTCATCTTTAGATTTAAAGGATATGCGAGTTTGTTTCCCAAATTGACAAGATTTGCATATGGTATTTGAAGGCCTCTTTATTTCAGGCATATCTCTGATAGCTTTCTTCTTACTCAGTCTGATGATATGGTCGAAGCTGAGATGTCCAAATCTCCTATGCCATAACCATGACTCCTCAAGTTTGCTTAGATGGTAGGCTTCATCCTCCTCTTTTACTATGTACACATTACTCTCTGTTCGGACACCTTTGAGCAGAGTCTTTCCTGTTGTGCTTGATCTGACTTCACAGTCTTGTGCTCTAAAGAGAACTTCACAGCCTTTGTCACACATCTGACTGGCACTCAGTAAATTTGCTTTCAGCCCATCTACAAATAGTACATCTTGGGCCTTTCCTCTTCCATTATCTATGCTGACTGAGCCTTTTCCCTTGATCTTACCTGATTTATCATTGCCAAAAGTAACATTGCCAGATTTCTTTTCATCAAAAGTTATAAACTTGCTTTTGTCTCCAGTCATGTGTTTTGTGCAGCCACTGTCTAAATACCATTGACTCTTCAAATCTTGAGCAGTTAAAGCCAAGTCACATTTATTCACCTTCTTTATCCACTAGAGGCCCCCTTTTGTTTGGTATCTTTTGTGAGGTGATGAATTATATCCTTTTAGAGAACACTTGGAAGATATATGTCCAACTTGATTGCATATACAACATTTGATTATAGTTTTTGCAGAATTGTGAGACCTCCTTGAGGTATTGAACATCAGTCTTTGTCTATACTTTCTACATTCAATAATTTTATGGCCAAATTCTTTACAATAAAAACAATAACCATAGAAATTATTTGCATACCTGATGTAAGGTTGTTTTCTCCATTTGTTTGTTTGAGACAGTCTCTTCACTGTTTGCATCTTTTGCAGGTCTAAATTACTCTTCCTTGCATAACAATATGCAGCAATGTGTCCCAGCTTGTGGCAGACATAACAGGTGGCATTCTTCTTAGGAGGGAAGAATCTCCTCTGATGGCTTCCAAATTTGACATACTCAAGGGCATATGATTCTTTTTCTGTCATCTTAGTATTTATTATATTCTTTGTTACTAGGAATTTCTTCTGATCTCTGTCATCCTTATTACATGTTTCTTCTTTTGTAGAAATTGTCTGGGCTTCTTCATCAGTCTTCTTTGCTTTTACAAAAATTATACTTTTGTTTTCCTTTTCTTTGCCTTTACTCGATTCTCCTTCATAGCCTATTCCTGTTTTTATCATTGGGGATCTTTGAGCAACCAGGATTTCATTCAACTTACTAGAGCTTGTTGTTTGAGAAGAGTTTATAACCATTGTCCTTTGAGTATTTTCTAGTTTCTTCCTGAGACATACTACTTCTTCTTCCAGATTCTCTTGTTCTCGGGTTTTATCCTTGATTTGCTGAAGTAACATGTCTTCTATCTTCTTGGTTTCTTCAAGCTCTACCTTTAGCTGCATGAGGACTTCTGAATTTTGTTCTTCTTTCACATATTTGAGCAGGTTCTCTTTTTGTTTTCTGCATTTTAGTTTGAGTCTGTCAATCTCCTCCAGTGCACTTATTAGCTCCCCCTCAAGGTCGACTTCCCCTTCTTCTTCTTCTTCTAGCAAGAGTCCTTCAAGATCTTCTATGGCCATCGGTAAAAATTCAGAGGTTCTCTCTTCTCCTGAGGATTCATCTGAGTCTTCAGATGCACTGTTGTCTTGCTGAGCATAGAAGGATTTTCTGCTGAATTTCTTTCCTTTCTTCCAGTTCTTTGATGTGTCTCTCTCTGATTCTTGAGCTTGATTTCTTACTTTCTTGTGAGGACACTTAGCAGCATAGTGTCCCACTCTTCCACAGTTAAAGCATTTGAAGGGGAGTTTACCTTTGTATTTACCTGAGCCTCTATCTAATTTCTTGAAAAAATTTGCCTCTTCTTCATCTGAGCAAGAGCATATGTCTCCCTCTTCTTCTTTCTTCTTTTCTGTTTTAAAGGCTGCTTCCCTTGTACTTGACTTTTTCTGTGGGACCCTCATTTCATAGGCTGTTAGATTTCCAAGCAACTGGTTCATGGTCAAGGTATCCCAATCAGTTGTTTCTTCTATTGCAGACACCTTGGGATTAAATCTGGATGGAAGAGATCTTAGAATCTTTTGCACAATTATACTCTCTGGCATTTTTTCTCCAAGAGCTTTCATATTGCTAATAATTTCTGCAGCTTTTAGGAAGAAACTAGCAATGTCTTCATCATCATTCATTTTTAAGTTTTCAAACTGGGCTCTATAGACTTGAAGTTTGGCAGTCTTTACTTTCTGGTCTCCCTCATGTATGTTTTCAAGAGTATCCCATATTTTTTTGGTAGTGTCTTTGTGCATTACTTTAATAAACTCTGCTTCACATAATCCATTCAGGATGGCATTCATGGCTTTTGCATTAGCCACAAAATCTTGTTTTGAGTCTTTTTCTGTGTCAGTTGCCTTCGGGGCATATCCTAATTCCACAACAACCCAGACTTCTATTCCTAGAGACATTATGTATGTCCTCATTCTGATTTTCCAGAAAGCATAATTTTCACCAGTGAAGAAAGGGGCTTTATTGGTTGAGCATCCTTGTTTACTAGTCATACTGGGAACCTAGGATCTCCTTTTAGTTGTTAGACTTGTACAAAGGAAACCTGCTCTGATACCAATTGTTGAATCTTTAATTAAACTGAGAGGGGGGGGGGGGGGTGAATCAGTTTAATACATACATTCACCTTTTAAAATTTTCACCAAAGTTATTTACAGCTTAATATGTGAGCAATCTTATTTGCAACCAATATTAATTTATTGTGATACCATACTTAAGTTGAAAGCAACAAGCAATTAAGCAGATTGAAATAATCACCTCAACACATAAGAAGCACACATAGAGACAACAGATGTAAGTGGAAACCCATAAAGGGAGAAAACCACATCTTATTATTGTTGTGATGCAAAGGCAAGCTCCAACTTCCTCTCACCACTGTTTTCTGCAGGCACCAACCTACAGGAGGCTCTATCCTCAATTTTGCAAGCTAAAACTTGCAAGGAAGCACCAACTCCCTTCAATTTTCCGCAGGCACCAACCTACAGGAGGCTCCAACCTTAGTCAGCTACAACTGACAGCTATCAAGCTGCAAATTGATAGGGAAGCTCCAACTTCCTCAATTTATCAAACTGAAAGTTTGCTGATTTACCTCAGACATCAGCCCTGTTCTGTAGCTTCTCCTTCTATTTTTCTTTTCTTAATCTTCTTTGCCTCACACTTCTATATTCTGCCTTCTTTTGATTAAGTCTCTTTCTCTCCCCCTTTTTTTTGCATATCAAGATGATATTATTTATAGATTTCCTCACATGATTGTTTGTATTCTACTTGGAATTTGAAATGGAAAGTCATGTCTCTTTTCCTTCTGCCTTCTCACTCCTTTTATCTCCTTACTCAGAAAATATAACTGTAGGTATCAATTTAACATTACAGTGGGAATTTTTTCTCTCTCGGAGACTTGCCAATGCATCACAAACAATAAAAAACAATTAAAATATTTACATTCGAATTACAAAGTGAATTCCAGCTCACTCATTCACCCTCTTGGCTAGCTGCGCATTTGTCTTTTCTTTGACTGTGTTTTGTCTTTTTCTATGATTGTGTTTTAACTCTTTTCTGCTCTGTATTCTATTTTGTCCTCTACTGTGGTGTAATTGCTGTATATATGTAACAATGCTTTTATATCAGTGCCTTTAAGAAAAATACATGACTGTTGACTTGTAGCAAGTGTCTTGTTGATGTGGAACATTCCGCAGGCCGGAACATACATATATCACAATTGTATTACATTAATAATCGCCCTCCCCTTAAGCTGAGGCCCGTGGGTCTACAGACCATACGGCTTATCGCAATAGCGTTATATATATATATAATATATATAATATATATATATATATATATATATATGACAACGCCTTTTAATGTATATATATATATAACCAACTTTGTCTCTTGGCTTAATTATAAGATGATTTAATCATATAATCTACCCTTTTAATACACCTTAACATACTCTCGGCGCATACAATAAAGCCTGTTTTAAAACATATAGAACTCCTTTCGGGCCCACCTGACACGTTTTCAAATGCGATTGATCGCAATCGCAAATTTCTAATTTGTGATAGTTGGTGTGCAGTTTCAACCAACTGCGATATTGCGATGGTTGCGATATTGCGATGGTTGCGATATTGCGATGGTTGTGATATTGCGGTATTGCGATGGTTGTGATAATGCGATGGTTGCGATATTGCGATAGTGCGATGGCACAATGTTGCGAAGTTGCGATATTGCGATGGTGCGATGGCGCAATGTTGCGAAGTTGCGATATTGCGATGGTGCGATGGCGCAATGTTGCGAAGTTGCGATATTGCGATGGTGCGATGGCGCAATGTTGTGAAGTTGCGATATTGCGGGTCCCGCCTTATAAAAATTTGCATTATGCGCTTCGTATAACTTCATAGATATGCTTTGGACCTTTGATTATATGATGCGCTGCACATATACTCCAGCGTGGGTAGCGATTCCCAGAATTTGTGTTTATGTTATATATAACGCCCGGCTGGGTAGTGATTCTCGGAATAACGGCTGTGTCTTTGCAATAATAGCTGTGTCTCTGTATTCGACTGTTCCTGTCTTTCGATAACGGTTCTTCCCTGTGCCTTTGCCTTACCTGCTTCTGCTGCTCGACCTGTCTCTGTCTTTGCTGCCTCCAGTGCCTTCGCTGTGCAATTCCTCAACATAGTTTAATTAATAGACACCACTTCCACTGTTACCTTATATGATTCCGCTTACCCCTGACTGATCGATATTACAATTAACGCACAACATATTCAATCTTGTTTGACATTTGCTTCTTCTGCTCCTTAGTTTTTTGCTGCCTCTGCTACCTCTCTGCTGCCTCGCTCTATTGCTGGTTTCTTTGCTGCTTCTGTTGTCTCTCTGTTTCTTTCTCTTCTTCTTGTCTAATGCTGCTCCTTGCTTCCTTCATTCTCCTTTTGCTGCCTCTTCTTAAAATGACCCTGTCTCTGCTGCTCGACCCTCTCTACATCTTGCTGCTATGTTGCTCTCTTTGCCTGTCTCTATCTTTGCTGCGTCCTTTTCCATCAATGACAATATTTCCAACAACCAGTTCCAGATCTTTGATGTGCACATTGTCTAAGTATATTTCTGACTCATTCTGTTGCAAAGGGCCCCTGCACAGAAAGGAGGGTTTTCTTAATTGTTTTATAGTTTAATTTCTCTCATTTAAATTCTTATTGATTCGTAGTTTTATTCTTCTCAATTCATAGTTAAATTTGCATTATTTTTATAGTCAGATTCCTGTCAATTCATAGTTTAAATTGCTTACTTTTTTATAGATTAGTTTCATGAATGTTTTCTGAAAATAGTTATTTTCATTTCCAGCTGACTGTGTAATCTTATGCTCGCTAAGTCATCTCAAGAATGTGACTCTGTCATTTTCCAATTGGATAAGATTTGGGCATTCAGTCATACATCAATCTTAGTTTTCTTTTAAACATGCTTTGCAATTACCTGTGATTTCAATCAGCACTGTTGTTTAAGTTCTAAGCAATAGAATTTATGCTTTTAGTCCATGGAATATAATTAGATTAAATTTATCTTTCAGTCATTCTTAGATTTAAAACTAGGACAGACTTAGATTAGAATTAGATCAAATGCTTTGTTTTCATAGAATTAAATATTTCAATGGATAAGATAGAAAATTATTTCATCTTTTTCATTTGAATGCAATTAGATTTAGAATATTTCTCTTCTTTAAATCAATTAGATACTTTTCATGCATGTTTTTCTAGCCTAGATAAATCTAACATTTTAACCATTCAAAATTTGATTTATTTTTATGCAATTTAGATTAGTTAATTAACATTTTATTTTATTCCTTATTTTATATTTCATATTTCATTCATTTCTTTAAAATAAATTTGCAATTCAATTCCTTTTCTTAGAATAAAAACAACATTTCCTTTTCTTCCTTCTTTAAGAATCAATTTTCATCATTAAAATTCATTTAGATTTGGTTGTTCACTAAGCATTTAAAGATTTCATCTAGAAGCATATATTTCATTTATTAGACCAATTTCAATTCTTAAGACTTTAGGCATAAGATACAAAACCCCCCAAAAAATATAAAACATACACAATGAATTCAGAAAGAAATTTATCTAAGAATATATAGTGCACCACACTTCATCAAATTACTAACCTCGGTCGATAATTTATGGTAGAATTTTAAGACATCAAATTGACTAAACATCTTGGTGTCGTTGTCGAGGAAATGCAATTAGGAAGCCCTATTTCTTACATTAAAAAAAAAATGACATGTGTAGAGAAAGAAACTCTAGGGGTAGATTCATAGCTAGAGGTAGAAGTTTGATTCCAACAACACCACTCACCCCACCAAGACTACGTAGTGCCACACCACCATCCCAAACTCATATTCCATTTTTCACCTCAAGACATAGACTTCCTGAAGTCTTAAGATCATATTCTCCAAACAGGAGTTCTCCAACTTCATCTACTAAGGCAGCCTTAGAAGAAGAAGATCCTAGATCTACAATAGGAGTAACATTTTTCACCTCTACAGGATAACATATTATAGCTCAAGAGTTAGAAATACCTAGTGAGGACGAAGAAAAATCTTTCTTCAATATCCCATTGATAGAAGAACCAGATGAAGAACAAATAACTCTACAGTTAGAACCTTACATTAGCTCTAAGGAATCTACAATGGCAGAAGAAGAAGGAGGAGGAGAAGTTTTTAATGGAGATTCCTTAAGAGGAGGAGGAAGAGGTATAGGACGAAGTGGAGGAAGAGATGGAGGAAGAGGTATAGGTATAGGAGATCCTAACTCTGTTGGATTCAATATAGTTGATGAGGATACAATTTTTACAATGAAAAATATTTCTCCCTCTGTCCTTCTGAATTTCCATGGATTAAGGAGTGAAGATCCTGAAAATTTTTTATTTGAATTTTAGGTTTTATGTAGATCATGTGACTACTTACAAGACTCTCAAAAATTGAAGCTATTCTGCAACACTCAAGGGTGAAGCTTTAAAATGGTTCATGGGTTTGATAACACAATCTATTAGGACATGGGATGACATGAAAAGTGCATTTTTACAAATATATCTGGATTATTGCAAACCTTTTAATAGGAAGGATGAAGTATTTAAAATGATGCAAAGAGGGGTTGAAAACTTGGAATATTTAATTACAATATAAAAAGAGCTAAAATGTAACATCTAGATCGAGATACTTTATATCTCTCTTGTTGAAAGTCATCAGAGGAGAATGGATATATATTCTTAACATGATGGGAAATGGAGGTACCTCTCAATTCCCATTACCTGAAATTGTTGAATTATGCATTCATCTCTAAAGAGGAAAATAAAAAACTAGGAAAAATACAAGAGATTGTATTATCTCTAGAGTAAATAAATCTACAACTGGAACAGCAAGTAGGGCAGAAATTGGAAATATGCTTGATGAATTTAAAATAGATATCTTAGGGAGTCTCAGTGAATAAATAGACACCATGAAATTACAAAACAAGCAGAAAGTTGAAACCAATGCCTTAACTATTTTTTGTCCTAAATGTAGGAAGAAACATGCTTTAAGAGAATGCCCTCTTGATGCAAAAGTCATAGAGACCTGTGTTATTTGTGCAGAAAGTAATGAAACAAAAAAATGTCCCTCTATACCAAGTCTTAAGGATGTTTTTCAAGAAGAAGTAGCTCCATCTCCAGTAGATCCTCTTTGTTTTGTTTCTAGAATACCATGGTAGGGGCCACAAACTCAAGGTTTAAATAATCAAATGTATAATCAGCACCCACCAAACAATTGGAATTCATCATGGTAGCAACCTTGGTCCCAGCCTCAACCTTGGACACAAGGGATGCAAAATCCTTATGGAAGATACTCTCAATATCACTAGTATCCACAATCCTATCCAAACTATCCTCCGTAACATTTTCCACAACAAAATCAACCACCCCAACTCCAAAATCATAACCCACAACTTTCATTACCATTTCCACAAAGAAAAAATCAACTACCTGCCCAACCATTACCAAACCCAAATAATAAAAATGCTCAAACTAATTAAACATAGAGGAAAAAACTTCCCAACTTACATGATTACTCCACTGGATCTTAACAATGTCCAACTTAGATCTGGTAGAATATTAGAAAGGAAAAATCCTTCTGTTGTTATTCAAGAAAAATATGATCTTGATGAAGAAATTTCTCTATGGAAAATAAAAATTCTAGAGAAGGAACATCCCTTCAGCAAAATCAAAATTTTGAAAATGAAAAACAAAAAGATCCAATAAACTCAACTCCTATATAGAGAAAGCTTCAGTATTTGTTTCTAACCCTCTGTTTCCTGAAAGATTACAAACCCATAGAGGGATATAAAAACAAATTTTGTTGCCTAATTATGATTTTCTAGATGTATTAAAAAATGTTTGTATCAAAATCCCTTTGTTACAGGCCATTAAAGAGATTCCTATTCTAGCCAAAAAAACAAGCTAGTTGAGCATGAAAAATCAGGTAGAAGAACAAAAGAAATAAAAGGGATTCAGTTGGTAGGAAAATTTGCTGACATTATGATGGGAAAACTAGCCATGCAAAAATATTTGGACCTGGGAAGTCCAGTTGTAAAGATATATATCAATGGTATTGATATTCCAAATACATTAATTAACTTAGGAGCAGCCATCAACATCATGAGCAAGCAAACTATGGAACAACTTAGGCTTCCAAATCTTCAGTACACACCAACATTACTGCAATTAGTAGACAGATCTATAATCAAGCTAGATGGTGTATTAAAAGACATATATGTGTCCTTAGACTCTTGGGAATATCCATTTGACTTCATGATTTTAACTCCCAAGAACAACCTAGGGGGACATCCATTAATTTTAGGAAGACCTTGGTTAGCTACAACTGATGATTTCATTAGTTGTAGATCCATTGATATGTTTATTTCTAATGGTAACTCAACAAAGAAATTCACTCTGTATCCTCCAGCAAAAAAAATCAGAGAAATAGGAAATGAAGAATGGATGGATGACAACAATGATATACAACCTCTCTTTACTATTTCTCATATTAGTGAAGAAAGTAAAATTCAAAATTCAATAGAAAGAATAGAAACATCTTCACAATGTGAAGATGATTATATTTTTCAAGAACAATGCAATATTGAATACTTGTCATATAGAAATATGTCTTTATATTCTATGGAAGAATTTGGTAGCTCTGTAGTTGAAACCTTTCCAGGAAAATCTTTAAACATAAACAAAAACTTGGAGAAATTCCAACAAGATGAGATAATCAAAACATTACAATTTTTTTTTTTTGCATATGCATGGGAGTACACTGACATGAAGGGAATAAGTATTGAGACTTGTATACATCATATCTACATTGAGGAAAACTCTAGGCCTATCAGACAACCTAAAAGAAGGATGAATCCAAATCTTAGGTAAATTGTGAAAGAATAATTGCAAAAAAAAATTGAATGTAAACTTCATTTATCCTATTTCAGAAAGTCAGTGGGTTTCTCCCTTGGTGATTGTACCTAAAAAGAATGGTAATTGGAGGGTATGAATTGATTATCAAGAATTGAATAAGGCTACTCTAAAAGATCATTTTCCATTGCCTTTTATAGATCAAGTATTGGATACATTAGCAGGTAAGAATTATTTCTCATTCTTGGATGGTTTTAGTGGTTATAATAAAATTCAAGTAACACCTGAAGACCAAGACAAAACCATATTCAACTGTCCATGGGGAACTTATGCTTACCAAGTACTTCCTTTTGGATTGTGCAATGCACCTGCAACATTCCAAAGGGAAGTATTAGGAATTTTCTCTGATCTAATACATGATTATGTGGAAGTATATATGGATGATTTTAAATTTTATGGAAATTATTTTTAAGAGGCTCTTGAAAACTTGTTTAAGGTTCTTAAAAGATGCAAAGAAACAAATCTTTCATTAAGTCATGAAAAAATCTTTATGATTTTTACTAAAGGAATTGTTGTAGGACATCACATTTCAGGGGATGGAATTAAAGTAGACTCATCCAAAGTTGAAGTCATCTCCAAATTATCAATTCCAAGTTGTCAAAAGGATGTTATAAGTTTCCTAAGTTTTATAGGGTACTATAGAATATTTATAGAAAACTTCACTAAAATTGCATCCCCACTCTTCAAACTGCTTACCAAAGAACTTTAAAAGAAAAAATATCTGAAGCACCCATCTTAAGAGAACCAAATTGGAAAACACCTTTTCAAATTTCAGAAGATGCTTCAGATATAGCTCTGGGAGCTATATTAGGACAAAAACATTTGATCCCTTATGCCATCTATTACAAAAGTAAAAATTTGACTCCTACTAAGTTAAATTACACTGTAACTGAAAAAGAGTTTCTAATTGTTTTCCATGCTATCAACAAATTTAGACACTACATCACCGGATATGAAACCTTTATTCACACAGATCATTCTACAATTAGATATTTAATGAATAAATCTATCACTAATAGCAGAATAACAATATGTTTATTACCCCTGCAATAATTTAACATCACCATTCTAGATCGACCTGTAAAACAAAACACAGTTGTTGATTTCTTGTCTAGAATTCAAAACAACAATAATGATACCCCAGTAGAGGATAATTTTCCTGATGAATATCTCTTTTCAATATCTACTAAATCTCCATGGTTTGCATATATTTCTAAATACTTAGCTACAGGAAAATTACTAGCATACTTGTTTCCTAGAGAGAATAGAAAAATAATTCAAACAAGTGAATTATAATCATGGGTTAATGATGAATTGTATAAAACAGGTCAAGATCGCATCATCAGAAGATGTGTTCGAGAAGATGAAATGCCTGAAATTATAAAAGCATGCCATGATGAACCTTCTAGTGGACATTTTGCTGATAAGAGGACTGCCTATAAAATTCTTCATTTAGGATATTATTGGCTATCCATATTTAAAGATGCCAAGGAGTATGTCAAAAGGTGTGACAGCTGTCAAATAATGGGGAAACCTATTCCTATAGATGAAATTCCCTTACAACCTCAGGTACTCATCAAACCATTTGAAAAATGGGCCCTGGATTTTATTAGACCAACCAATACACCATCAAAACAAAAGAGGTACATTCTGGTTTGCATTGATTATGTCATTAAATGGGTAGAGGCTAAAGCACTTTCTTTTGCTAATGAAAATGTTGTAGTTTCATTTCTCTTTGAGGATATTTTCACTTATTTTGGTGTCCCAAGGGAAATTGTGACAGATCAAGATCTCATTTTACATCTAAGGTGGTGCAGAATATTGTGGATGAATATAAGTTCAAACACAGAAAGTCTACTCCATATCATCCACAAGAAAATGGTCAAGTGGAGTCCACCAATAAAGTGATCGAAGCAATCCTCATAAAGATTGTACATATACATAGGAAGGATTGTGTAGATAGGCTTCCTGAAGCCTTATGGCCCTGGAAGACTACATGGAGGAATAAAACAGGACATACTTGTTGGAACAGGGTCTCTTAACAAGCTGTGAAATTGGTCCATTTTGATTACTTTTGATTATATTTAATATAGCGCAGGGGTTTTGGGGTATTAAATTAGTGCGGACCGTTAGATCTGTATAGATCGACGGCGGGTATTGCACCCGCGCTCCACAGAACATTACACTATCACATCGGAGATATTTGAGTTAACAAAGAAACGCGCTTGTCATGTGACCTCCGATTGCGATAAGTGCCTGCGGGCTTAGCACCTGGTCACGGCGCCCAGTCACATGGAGGGGAAGTGGTTAAAGGGCTGGCCGAAAGGGGCTAGGCTTGCATAAAGAAAAAGTGGGTCTTTAGCCAAAAAGAGAGTTTTTAAGGCTAAAAGGGGAAATCAGTAGAGGGAAAAAAGGACTATTAAACCAAACAAAGTGTATTTGGAGGGTTTAAAAGGGAATTTAGTATGATTTGAAAGGTAAGTGGGGGAGTTAGAAAGGGAGAAAAGGTGATGAAACATAGGTATAAGGAGAATGAAATAAGAGGGAAAAGGCCTTTTAGGCATTCTTCTTCACAAAAGAGAGGCTTTAAAACTGGAAACAACAGTGAGGATTTATCAAAGGACAAAGGCACAAGGAGGCTTCAAGGATGATGTGTTTTCAGGGGAAATGCATTCCTTGAAGGCTTGAAAAACATTTTAGCCCCCTGTTTGCTTGTCAAAAAATTCATAGGGGGCTAACAATGGCTCCACATGGGGACGAATTCTTCTTGAAGGAGTCAAGAATTTAGAAAATGATCTTTGGAGTAGGCCAAATGCCTGGTACTTGACACATTCTTTTCTTTCTTAGATCAGCTACCACAAATCACGAAGACATCATATCACCAGTAAACATTTTCCCAAACAACTACCTACCCATACTAGTTCCTAACATTTTTTCTTCTGGGTGCATTTGGACTTGCAGACCCTTTACATCATCAATTTTTACAAACAGGAAAAATAAACTTATTCTATTTCTACCCTTATTACTCCATGAGACCAGATTAAACTATTGGCCTCATAGTTTCTCTACCTAAACTAATGTCTGCTAGGATTAAACTATCTAGCAGACTTCTTGTCTACATTCTAATACAGAAATTGAAAAACAGTCAAGCCAGGATTAGACTGTCTGGCTTGTTGTGGACCATGGCACAAAGACAAAATAGCTCATGGACTGAAAACCTTGCAAAAATTCAAAACAAGTAACTAAATTCTCATAGGTTGAGCTTTATTGAGCTTTTCCTACCTACCCTACTCTAACTGGACTATTTACAAGTCTGGCTTACAAACATTGTCTTCCAATGCAACCAGTCCATCAAGTGATCCTATGACTGGTCCTTCTTGCTTAATTCCTTGAGCATGCTGGATAGGCAGGGCTGCTGCCGCTCCTTTTGTTCCACAATAGCAGCTTCAAAAAATTTCCTTGTTGTTTGCAACATGTTGCTCAACAAGACCTTTCATCCTTCTTCAAATGTTTGCAGGAAATGTACATAAGGATCATGATAAGATACCTGGTTATGAATATTTGGCAGGCAGGATTCAACCAAGATCTCTTCTTATTCCACTGGATCAAGAACGAGACTCCCTTCAGAAAGAGTGTCCCCTTTATCCTCTTCATTTTCTGAACTGGAGGACTCATCATATATTACATCTTTGTCCTCTTGGAGCTATGGTATGTTCTTCTCTACTGGGCCGAGCTCTGTGAAATGATTCGTGTATTCATGAGCAGGGGTATTTTTCATTTCTTCCTCTTTTTCAAGGGAAGGCTTTTTACTTTTTTCCTGCTCAAGAATCTCTTCTTTGCTTTCCTCATCACTTTCTAAAATGTGAGGGTGCTGATTTCCAATCTCATGGAAACTGTCGCTGATGTTCTGAGGAAAAGCAGAATGAAGATTCAAAGAATCTTCATCTGCTACTAAACTCTCATAGCTTTCTCCATCAGTGTCATAAACAGGCTGACCAAACCACGTTAACCATTCTGGATGCTCAGCAACCCTTTCTTCATTCATCTCCACAAAGGAGTTTCCTGGATATGCATGATCAAACTCCACAGACGAACGAGCAAGAGTATCAGTTCTATAGAAGATTTTAGAGGTGGACTGCGTGCTTAATATTCGGTCCATCTCTTCTTCTGTCAGCGGAGAGATTTGTCTTTCAATGCAGACAAAATAACAACAGCCCTCTGTTTCTTGTACTAGCTGATCTGGAGGCTGGATGTCTAATTGAGCCTCTTCTAGGAAATCTTCAGTTGTGCTAACAGAGAAACTTTGAGGATCTTCTGATGTTGTTTGATCTCTTTCAGATTCAAACAAGTCCTCATGATCGTGATGATGCTCGGTTAGGCTACAAGGCTCATGAGTTTTTTCTTCTTCCACATCAGATTCTGCATCTTCTATGTGGTCTCTTATTTCCTCAAGTAGCATTCCCTATTAGCTTTCACCATTAGGTCATGATATTCTCTCATCGGTATAGTACAAGACATGGGTAGGCAATCAAGCAATTCCTGGTCACTTTCCTCTTCATCTTCTATAGATTCTAGAGAATCATACATGTCTTGCTCATTATCTAGGTCTTGAGTTTGTTCTTGTTCTGGAATAGGTGTGGGTTGTTCTAAATAATCATCATTTGCATTTAGATTAGCCATATACATTTCCAGCACTTCACCAAACATATGTGCTATTCCATTTAATTGGTCACACAAAGCATCTAGCTTTGCATCTCTGTCCATGTCTGGATCCATGTTTCTGCAAAGATGGTCACTGTGTCTTCTCAACCAGTTCAGAGTCTTCTACTAGTGGAGTCATTTGGTCTTTTTGGAATTATAAGGTGTGGAGTCGCCAGGTGGATGAATGTGAACGCTTGAAACAGGATGTTGTCCACCATCAACATTTTATGCCAATCTAGGCAAAGTGGTATTTTGTCCCTAGTGGAGTCGCCATTATGTTGGTGACGAAAATGGGACACCAGACCAAATATTAGTAGTTATGGACTCTCAAATTTTTCCCCAGCAGAGTCGCCATTATGTTGGGGTTCCCATGTTTTTGCCAGATTGGCAAGACCAAAAGATGAGACAACATCATAACCACTTTGGAGCCCTAGGATCTAGCCCTCCTGGACCCGGAGAGGGATCTCTCTAATAAAACAAAGAATGATATATCTTTTAAAGCTTGAAATGAGATATTAGGCTAGGTATGAAGCACATAGGGGGGTTTAAAATGATTGGTTGGTTTTTGGGTTGGTCGTGAGATCATCAACTAAGAAGATAATGGGAAAGAAGAAGCCGACCAGTAGGATGTTTTGGCAAAAGAGAATGAGTCAGGAATGTGCCATCCATTGGGCTATGGAGTCATGAAAGGAAATTACTTGCAAACAACTAGCCAAGGATTTCAGAGGGCAAGTCATCTATACTAAAGGATCTTTTAGATAGATGGTGGAATGGAACATTAAGAGTGAAGGTGAAAGAAGGAAAGACACCAGATTTCTGTCTGGAGATTAGGTCAGATGTCATTTAAATCCAGACCTACTTTGACATACTCAGAGACAACTCTCAATGAAGACACAAAGGGTAGCTTTAAGATCAGGTCAGAGGTCATTTAACTCCAGGCCTTCTTCAGCATATTCCAAGAGAAAAACAGAGATAAGTTTAAACAGAGCCAGGGTCTATAGATCAGAGAAGGAATTTTAACCTTCAATGCTTTGACACCAGCAAGAAACATCCAAGCAGAAAACCCTGAATTCACACATTAGCTAGCAGTGAAAACAACTACTGCACTGGTTAAATTACATGAATTTACTCTTAGATTCACTATCAGCGAAAAAAATTAAAGGTAGGGAGAGCAGAAACATAGGGTACCATACGAGGGCAAATCCTATGGTATATTTCTAATGCGTACCAAAAGACCAATGAAAAACATGGAAAATGTAAATAACAATGAAATAAGAATAACGTCACCCGTAGTAATAGACCAGGATCCTGTGAAATTTGCTTGATTAATTGATGCAAAACCAGTCACATACACTAAGCTCAATGGTTGATTACAGTCCAAACTTTCTCCTCCCAGCCTACTACATTACAGACTACTCTACTACTCTTCCCCCAAAACTGTTCTAACAACAAAAAATGAATCCCTATAACTTCAACAGCAACAACGCAATCCAACCCTTTACAATATGTTCTTTGGGATTCTTATAGGAAAAAAAATAATAGCGGGAGTAGATGATATTCATTAAATGGATCCTATTAAGACAGAGTGGAGAAAGATTTCATGCCCACTTTGCTTAATGGAAATCTGCATCGCTGTAAGTACTCTTTGGTATGGTCTAGGAGTCTCTGTTAGGTCGATTATGACCTCTGATGTTTCATGAAGTCCTTCTGGCTGTTTGGAACTCTGCGCTAGCCTTTTGGAATAAATGACATGGATGGAAAGTCTGCAGGTCTCTCCACACCTCCATAACTGTTGTCTAAAATTCTTAAAGAAGCTTCTGTTAGTGAAATAATATTGAAGGGCTTGAGGAGGCATGGAGACTTCCAAAGGAAGGTGTCCTTCTAGAGAACCAATGCTCTGCTGATATGAATGCACTTATGTAACTCGTTAGTGTGCTTTGTCTTCCAACTGCGCCTTCTTCCTTTGAACGCAGGGTTAAGCGTTAATTATTAAATAACAAGCTTAAACCGCTTTAATCCTCTTTTCTACTGATACACTTTGTCGCTGCTGAAATATTATCTCTGTGCATTGAATCATAGTGGCTATGACTATGAAGGCTGAGTGAATTTTCCACTCTGTAATCCCTCCACAAATGCAATAAACCTATTATAAAAATCCAGGAGAGATGGTGGAAGAATGCTTTGGAGGCCTAGAGGAATGGGTGGCAGAAATGGTGGATGCGGATTGTTAGATCAAAATAAATGAACGGTTGTGATCGGATCGGCGGATGGCAATCAGGGGGGAACGGGGGGTGACACCCTTAAGAACTTGCGATTGGCGACGCGCGATTGAGCACCAGCCGTCCGATCGCAAAGGGGATCAACGGTGGAGATTCAATCAGTGGGGAGACAGGTGGGGGCAAGGAGCTAGAAGAGATGAAATCTATACTATTGGATCTCAAGAGATCAATGGTGAAGATCAGATCGGGACGGCAATTGGCGGAGGTCAATTTCGACGGGGTTGGGTCTATGATGGTGCGATTATGCATCAGCCATCCGATCTTAAACCAGATCGACAACGCACATTCCATCGGAGGGGTGAACGGGGGGAACGATGGGCGCATTGTAAAATTAGCACGGACCGTCGGATCTATATATATTGACAGCAGGTATTGCACCCGCACTCCACAGAACATTACACTATCTCATTGGAGATATTTGATTTAACAAAGAAATGCGCTTGTCGTGTGACCTCCAATTGCGATAAGCACATACGGGCTCAGCGCCTGGTCACGGGGCTCGGTTGCATGGAGGGGAAGTGGTTAAAGGGTTGGCCGAAAGGGGCTAGGTCTGCATAAAGAAAAAGTGGGTCTTTAGCCAAAAAGAGAGTTTTTAAGGCTAAAAGGGGAAATCAGTAGAGGGAAAAAGGGACTATTAAACCAAACAAAGTGTATTTGGAGGGTTTAAAAGGGAATTTAGTATGAATTGAAAGGTAAGTGGGGGAGTTAGAAATAGAGAAAAGGTGATGAAACAGAGGTATAAGGAGAATGAAATAAGAGGGAAAAGGCCTTTTGGGCATTCTTCTTCACAATAGAGAGGCTTTAAAACTGGAAACAATAGTGAGGATTTATCAAAGGACAAAGGCACAAGGAGGCTTCAAGGATGATGTGTTTTCAAGGGAAATGCATTCCTTGAAGGCTCGAAAAACATTTTAGCCCCCTATTTTCTTGTCAAAAAATTCATAGGGGGCTAACAGAAGCTACCACGCAACCCACAGGCTAGAGAAAATATTCAAGTACTGCTACAGAACTGCACAGCCCGGCCCACCCCAACGGTTGAGGTTAAGGAAGTACACAAATTACGTAGCTACAAAAGGCACACCAAGAGGGAAATGCGACTAATGGCACATATTGGTGATTATGAGATGGATTAGGTTATTCTTGATCTTGGATCTAACGCAAACGTCTTACCAAAACAGACATGGCAATGAATGGGAGAACCTAAATTAGACTAGTCCACTATCTAGCTGCTAATGGTGAATCAACAGAAGATCATCCCTCTGGGAAGGTTGCCAAAAGTTGTGGTCAATATCACAGGAGTAAGGGTCCTAGCTAACTTTGAGGTCATAGAAATTGTGGAGGACACGGATCCCTATCCTGCACTCCTAGGACTAGACTGGCCTATCGACATAGGGGGTGTCATCAATCTGAAAAAACCTAGCATGGTGTTTGAAAAAAATGGTACCCGTGTAATAGTACCACTAGATCCCATTGAGGGTATGAGGTATACGGAACCAGTATGTGAAGAGGAGGAACTCGATCATATCTACAGAATGACAGCACAAGACAAAGACTAGGGTGACCCTACAACAGATGGAGTATTCGATGGGGAGGAAAATAGGGAGTACTTCTCTGACTCGGATGAAGAAATTGAGAGTTGGCGGACCCAGCTACACAATGTCTCAACACTACGATGCCCTCGGGTTGCAAGGTCCCTCTACTACATTACTTCAGAGGTAAGGGACCTTCCCCACTTTGATAGGTCTAGTATTGTCCAGGACTTCTTAAGAACATTAGAGGCTAGGGTGCCAAAATATCAGCTGCTCTGGGCACTCAATTTGGCACTACGTGGCACACCCACACGATGGTGGGATACCCACAAGAAAGCATTTCTAGACTGGGAGATGTGTCGGGATAGGATGGTGCTGCGGTTTGCACCTCCCGTTGATGTGCGCACCAAGATATTCCTAGGACCCGAGGACCCCCGTGCGCATCTACATACTTGGACAACCAAATGGGTCGACTGCACCTCAGAAGAATGGCTCCATCTATTTATACATGCCTTGGGCCCTATTACTGCTACTTGGTACTTAGACGCAGAATTACATCAGCGGACCCGCCACTGGGAAATATTAAAAGAGGACTTTATTGGAACATTTGGACTTATTGGGGGAACAGAGATGCTTGACAAAGCCCTACAGGACATTGATGCATTCATCTTTAAGAAGCCTCACCCACACACCCCTCCAGCCATTATGACATGGGAGGCCCAGATGCAAGACATAGTCAACTGTCGGAGCTTGGCAATTAACGAAGAAGAGGATAACCCGTGGAATATCTCTGTTTCGAAATCAGAAGGGGAATGTACCGTTATCATACCATCCCTCCAGGATGTTGATGTAACGCCACCTCTCTGAATACGCGAAGTTAATATTGGGACAGAAGGACACCCTAAGCTTGCTAAAATTGGGGATTATTGGGATGAAGGCACCGTGGGAAAAATTGTTGAACTACTTATGGAGTACCAGGACTTATTCCCTACCAAGTTTTTTGAGCTCAAAGGAATCACTGGGGACCTTGGAATTATGCACATCACTCTGAAGCCTGAGGCATGGCACGTCAAGTAGCGGCCCTACCGGTTGAATCCTAAGTATAAGCAAAAGGTCAAAGAAGAATTGGACAAAATGCTAACCGCAGGTATCATTGAACCAATTGAACAGTCAGATTGGGTAAGCCCAATGGTCGTTCAGGAGAAAAAAAAGGGAGAAATACGCATATGTGTGGATCTACGAAAGTTGAACAATGCCTGCGTTCATGACCCTTTCCCTACTCCCTTCTCCGATGAAATCCTTGATAGCGTGGGTGGCCAGGAAGCCTATTCCTTCACTGATGGATTCTCGGGATACCACCAAATCAGAATTTCACCTGAGGATCGCAGTAAGACCACCTTTTCCACCGAATGGGGTTCCTTCCAGTATACGGTCATGCCCTTTGGTATTAAGAACACACCTGCTATATTTTCAAGGGTCGTGGTGGCTGTGTTCAAAGAATTCATTCATAAGTTCCTGGAGGTTTACTTCGATGACTGGACGGTTTTTGGCTTAATGAAATAACATGTCTCGAACCTACGATTAATGTTGGATACATGCCGGAAGCACCAGATCTCCTTGAATATTAAAAAGTGTATCTTCTGCATACCTTTCGGAATCTTGCTTGGGCACATAGTCTATCGACAAGGACTGATGGTTGACCTTGCGAAGATAGCCATAATTATCAACCTGGCAGCCCCCACCATGGAGAAACAGTTGCGCTCCATTCTCATTCACACAGGATATTACAGAAAATTCATTCAAGGATACTATGTGATCATAGCACCCATGGAACATCTGCTAAAAAAATATGTCTCTTTTTTCTGGAGTGATGAATGTCAACAGAGCTTTGAACTACTAAAAGAGAAGATGATTTCTGCACCCATCCTGATATTCCCTGACTGGTCAAAATAATTTCATGTACATGTCGATGCGTCAGGAATTGCCCTGGGCACAGTCCTCACGCAGCCTGACAAAGGAGATATTGATCACCCAGTTTCCTTTTCCAGTCACAAACTCTCAAGCGTCGAAAGAAATTACTCTACCACTGAACGGGAAGGACTGGCTATGGTGTACGCACTACAAAAATATCGACACTATCCACTGGGTGGACATTTTAAGATGTTCACAAACCATTAAGCTTTGAAATACTTGGTCAACAAGCCTGTGTTGGGGGGGAATATTTTTCGCTGGCTGTTGCTATTTCAGGAATATGATTTTGAGATCATCGTTAAGCCTGGGCGATTGAATGCAGGCCCAGATCACCTGTCTCGTATCACTATAGGGAGGAACCCACTAACCTGGATGAAGGCTTACTCGATGCGCAGCTGTTTACCTTGAAGATGGTTGATGCTCACTTTGCTGATATCATTGAATTCATTACTACGGGTGTGGCCCCTACTGCATATTTAGTACAACCGAAGAAGGATTTCGTTACCCAGGCTGCAAAATTCACTATCATTGTAGGACAGCTATACAAGCTGGGCGCTGATGAAATAATCCACAGATATGTATTAGAACACGAACGGCCCACCTTCCTCACAGAAGCACATAATGGAGTCATAGGCGGCCACTATGCGGGCAGAGCTACGGCACAAAATATTTTCAGGGCTGGCTTATGGTGGCCTACCCTGCATCAGGATTCTTACGCCTATTGTAGGTCGTGCGATACTTGCCAGCGAATTGGCTGAACCTCACGACAATATGACATGCCATTACAGCCTCAGATGGCCCTACAGGCTTTTGATAAGTGGGCCATTGACTTTATCAGACCCATCAATCCACTAGGCAAGAAAAAAGGTGCACGCTACATTATCACGGCCATTGAATACGTCACACGATGGACTGAGGCACATGTTGTAAAAGATTGTACTACTGATAATGTTGTGCACTTCATCTTTGAGCAGATTCTGACCAGGTTTGGCTGCCCAAAGATTCTGATGAGTGACAGAGGTACGCATTTTATTAACCAAACGATTCAAGCTTTGAATGAGGAATTATGGATCCACCATACCAAGAGTACACCATATCATCCCTAGGCTAATGGGGCGATCGAAGATTTTAAAAAAAAATTGGAGCAAGCATTAACGAAGGTTTGTAATGCTAATCATAGTGACTGGGATGTTCGCATCCCCTCGGTATTGTGGGCATACCGCACAACCTACAAAAAGCTAACCGATAGTGTTGGGGTCCCATGATTTGACTGATTGGCAAGCCAAATGACAGTGTAACATCAAACCAGTATTTGGAGCCCAAGGATCTAGCCTTCCTGGACTCACAGAGGGCTCTCTCTATTTGTGTAAGGGATATCTGTGTGTTTGCTTATTGTGTTCTTGATTTTAGGCTAGTTATGAAGTAGGTTTTTGGTTTTGGTTTTTAGGTTGTGAGGGATGAACTGGTCAAAGACATAAGATAGGTAAAAATATGTCATGTCAACTAGGCTATGGGGTCGAAAAGGTCAAGAAAGCTTTCAGGTGGTGATACAAGGTTGTTGAAGGGCCGATTTGAGTGAGGTAAAATGGATCTTTGGGCAAAATGGAGTGAAATGGCATTAAAATTGAGAAGAAAAAAGGATTTCAAACATAAATAATTTAATAGCTGACATAAACATGGTAGGGAAAACCATTAATCGTGAGAAATGTAACTGTAAACTGATCAATGCATAGAAATAAACATTTAAGCCATGCATAGAGATATATGACTCTCTAACTTTAGGAAATGGCTATAAGACTTTGGGGAAATACATTTAATAAAAACAAACAACTTAAATCACTATGAAGGAATGCCTAAACATAGTATTTAAAGCTATTGGGCACTTTGAAAACAAGATTGCATAGTTTTAGGCAAAGGGCAAGATCAGTACAAGACCTCCTTGGTTCAACAAATGAAAATCTAATCAATCAAAGAGATGTTTCATAGGTGGAGCTATGGCTAGCCATGAGTAAGAAGGGCATACCGTGAATCATACTTAGCATGCATAAAACCATAAATGAAACAAGCAAACAATATTCTTCAGTTATCAAAGAGAAATCAAGGATTCTTTGATATGACTAAGAAGGCAGAAAACATAGAAGCTATAAAGAAACAGAGGTGCCTCCAAGGGCATGTATCAAGTATATTCTCTACTGTCTTATAGCAAGCAAGAGCATGGAATTGTGAATGAAAACTAAGAAACAAAACAGAGAGAAAGACACTATACCATTCTACCAAGTCATGGAATCCAACAACAATCCTCTTTCATCATCCAAAAGCACTCAAGAACTTCTTCAAAAAAACGAGACAAGTGTTTCTTCCAAAGCTTGTATAACCATATATTTCTTCTATTCATCAAGTTCAGCTTTTTTTACAATGAAATCCTTTGGAATATATAGGCCAAAGTGAGGAAAACCTCTTAGTTCAACTTGCAATCTCATTGGCCTATCCAAAATATCTGATTTTGTCCTTGAGGCTTTGCAAAGCCCAAGTCACAAAATACCTAATAAAATATCTCAATAATGCTAAAAAAGGGAAATATATTGACTTTTCATAACTAATCATGTACAAAAATTTCTAAACACGCATGAGGAAAAGTCACTTTTGAAAAGTTCATTTTTTACAAAAATACTCAAGAAATACATTAGCAAAAAGTCCCCTGACTTGCCGGCAACTTTTGGAGGCCTTCCCGATGTTGAAACGAGGCCCATGATGGCTCGTTGGAAATATCTGAATGTATATTTTCTAAAAATGTTTAGTTTTCTCCAAAATTACCACTAAAATCCTCCAAAAATAGGCCTATGTGTAAAAACCCAAAAAATAGGCCTTGCTGATAAATGGGGCAGAGTGTAGAAAAATAAAGTGTTTTTCGCCATTTTTGGGGAGAAAATGATCTTCAATTGATCTGAAAATCGCTGAGTATATGCCCCTAAAATTATGGCATCCAATGATACCATTTTCATCCTTTGAGGATGCCCCAAACTGAAATGGCGATGCCCATGAGTTTTAGCCAAAAACCCAAAAAATGACAAAAAACCAAAATTTGTCGAATTTCACCCAAATTTGGCGAGCATGACCCTCAAGGGTGTTTAGAAACATGTTGTGAAGTTGAGGCCAAAATTTGGAGCTTTGAGGTGTCTTTCCTTAATTTTGGTTCCGAGCGCTTCCCTTTAGCCTCCTTGAGTTTTTCCTGAGCGGCCTTCAATTTCCGCCGGGCAAACTAATTGAGCTTTTTATAATGCCCGGTCATCCTCCGTTGAAGGTCCAAGTCTCTATTTTCCTTCTCCAATTTTTTCTCCAAGTGATCATTAACTCTCTCAAGCCATGCTTCCCGATTGTTCTTTATCTCTTGTTCGAACAATGTAGTGAGAGGGGTAGATTGGAGAAGGGCATCTTCTTCTTCCTTTTGTTTCTCAAGGGCCTTTTTGAGCCCCATGCTTCTTGGCCTTTTTCGCCTGCGCTGATCTTCATCTTTGCTCTCATCGAACTCACCCATGAGTTCTTCCAATCTCACTTGTGCTTTGGAGGCCCCCTTGTTTTACTTGATGGCCCATGTCTCATATACCGCCATATGGACACTCATTTGTTTGTTTTGAATTTGCAAAAAGTGATTGAAATTTCTAGTCCTCTCAAGATCAGTCCTTAAAGCATCAATTTGGTTTTCTCTATTGATCAAGAGATTTTCTAGGATTCAGGCTTCATTGTCACTATCATCACTTTGGATTTGGATGATGTCGAATTCCCTTTCCTTTTCATGACTACTTTCTTCTTTCTCATTTCTTTTGATTTGGGTGGCTCTTTTAGTCTTCCTCCTCTTGGGAAATTCAACAATGGGCTTCTTGGGCCATTTTCCCTTGCTTTGGAGGGCCCTAGTCACATTTTGAGTTACAACTCTAGGCACCCTTTTCCTTGATGTCTGGGGCTTGGCCACTTTCGTAGAAGAGAGCATGGCCCCTTGCCTAGGAGAGGCAGCTAGCACATGCTCCATTGGCTCTTTACCCTTGCTAATTTGCTCATCATTCTTGACACTGTCTTGGATTTTTTCATGGATGCCTTGATTTTCCTTTTGCATTTCTTTTTAAGGGTTTTCCTCCTCACTGTGTTGCATATTTTCATCATGTTGTTGTTCTTTTTCATGAGGCTGTTGTTCATCATGTTGTGGCTGCCTCTGTTCATCATGTTGTGGTTGTTCATCATGCCCTTCTTCATCATTATGAGACTGCTCACCCTCACTGTGCTGCACATCTTTATCATGCTACCCTTCATCATCTTCAGGAGTCTGTTTTTCATCATCATGTTCCTTTTTATCATGCCCTTCTTCGCCTTGCTGCCCTGTTTCACTATGATGCTGCTCATCATCATCATCCTCATCATCCCCTTGCTGCCCTGTTTCATCATGCTGCTGCTCATCATCATCTTCCTCCTCTTGCTCATGCTCTTCTTTTTCATCATGTTCTTTTTCTTGTTCAATGGGAAACTTGAGCTTCTTGGGAATAGGCTTGCTTGAAGAAGGCAAAGGATGGTGAGTGGAAGGTGAAGGAGATGTATGAAATGAAGGGACAGTGGAGAAATCTGGATGTGTGATGAAAGTATCCCAAGGGACTTCCTTCTTCTCAAGCTGATGAATAATGATAACTTTGATGAGGGAGTGATGGAAGAGGCAGGCTGTCTGCTAAGAAAGAGGATTTTTCTGAACAGTGGAGGCCATTTTCTTAATACTTCTATGTATGAAGAAAGGGAGATTTAACAATTTGGCCCTCGTGAAATGCATGATAAATCGGATATGATAGGCATAGACTCGAGAGAATCTTCCCCCACAAGTGAAGTATTTCATGATTATCTTCATGAGGGGGGCGTAACTAGTCAATAGATATGATAAGGGAAAAATGGATGGGCATGAATCTCTATGCTCAGGCTTTAGAAAAGGCTTGTATTCTTCTAAGTCCAGGTGGCTTTGTTTAAACCACTTCTCCCCGACATAAGGGATTTTGGTGGCCTTGGAAATGGACCTTGGAGAGAATTTGAAATCTAGGCCTGCCAGTTGAAAGTGCTTCTCTTGAAACCTCAAAGCACAAATATGTGTCAAAGGGGAATAGCTCTTCACCTCTTGCACTCTTTAACAAAAATCTAGACACCCAACCTCATGGAAGTTAAATAAGACTGATCAATGAGCATTTACCTCTTCAGTGGAGATAGGCTCAAATCTCTTGTGAAGGCCACTCCTACTGTCTTGCGTGGGAGGCATCTTGTTTTGAATGTTCTTTGCAAAACCAAGCTATCTCAAATGGCCTTTGGAATGTTTTTGAAGCACACACCCCTTTCCTCCTTGTTATTCACTGTTTGACCAAGGCCAACTGCTTAAAATGCTGCGAAATAGTTCTTTAACACCAACTTTCTGCTCCTTATAAATCATTGTTTTGTCCTCTTTTATGCCAATCAACAAATAGTTATCAAATAAAAAGCACACAGTCAAATTGTTACTATTTCTGGGCAAGGTATTTTGAAAAGAGGTATCTGTGGCTTTTTGTTAGAACATAGGTCTCCTTGTGTTTTGACAGAAGCAAGACACCCTTCTCCAAACAAAACTCTTCTTGTATTTCACTGTTTTTACAGAGGTAGACAACACACCCTCAAGTGACTTTGCAAAATATCTCACCACACTCTGCTTTATGGGATAATGGAGGCAGCACTAGTTTTCTATTTCAATACAGAGAAAACAATCTATAATGATCAAACTTCTACCTCATAAACAATGTTTTTTCTTAGATTTTGTAGACAAGGGTTCATTTTTTTTTTCACCACTGCTAGGACACCTTCAACAATTATAGGCTCTCTTCTCAACACAGGAAGAAGAACATATTTCTAGACTGACTTTGGGACCTTCAAACACTGCTTTTTCTTCTTTGAACTATGGTAGATGCACAGAGTTGTTTTCTCATATCATAAAAAAGGAAGTTTTATCCATATACCTAGCCTTTCATCTTTTAGAACCATACTCCTTAAATATCACTGCTTTTTGAAAATCAATAAGGGCTCTTAAAACTGTTTCAACACTCCCTTCTATCACTTGAAATGGTTTGTGTCATTTACAGTCCTAACCAACTTTGTTTTTTATCAAAAACCCTACCCTCCTCATCACTGTTTATTTTCTTATGAAAATAACCTTGTCACCCCTTTAGGATTTCAAAAAATTAGCACTAGGCATGGAGAATACCTTGGGATGGCTTATGGCCCTCTGTTCGATCAATTGAGCAGGTCTCAAGACCCTTTGAAGGTGTTTCGGGCGTTCAACAGGCGTGGCACGTTCAAAATGAAGAGTGTCGCACAGTAAAAAGAGTGTCGGGTCGGCCTTTGGGCAGTGATGACCAGCGCTATAGGCACACCGTGCAGTAGTGTAAGGCTTGTGTAAATTTCCGTCTGAACGCGCCACGCGCTTTTCTAGGCGCACCGCACAGCTTCAAACCTTCAAAAACTTTGCAAATTTCTCGAACTTCTCCAGTTTCTTCAGTGGATGGCTAGGAGAGCAACTTTGAACATTTTCTTATGTTTTTTGAAACTTGCAAATGGGCTTGCAATGGTCTCTTACTCCTTTTATAATCAAAAAAGCTAATTACCCTTTGAGGTTGCTTTGTGAGGGTTTTGGAGGCCCTTTTGAAAAGGCTTTCTTGGTCATAATTATACATAAAGCAAATGTTCCTTTTAAAACATAACAGAGACTCCTCTTTGCTCAAATAAATGACACAGTGGCTTGAACAACTTCTCTTATAGGCATGACTTCTTTTTGAAGTAAAGAAGCCTTTTTAAGAGTCAAATTTTTTCCACTGTTTCTCATTAAGGGAGGAAACTTGTTTCCTTTGTTGATATCTGTTTTCTAGAGGAAAACCCTGCTCCGAGCCATATGAATGATTGTAGATGTTCCTTTTTAATGACATTATTCTTTGATTGTGGGAACCTTAGTTGCATCACCTGGGTTTGACAAATAACTGTTTATAAAAAAGAAAGTCCTTTAAAAACCTTCCCTGCAATCATCTGCAACAACCAGGCATCTTCATATGTATAAAAATTCCTTTGTTTGTGACAGTATCATGCTTCATTTCTTTGAATGTTGTTCCAATGATTTGTGAAGCATTATTTGCCATTCTTGTAAGGAGATAAATCACCACTTTAACACTTATTTTGACAGTTTCTTCTCCTGGTGTTTTGATGATGATCATGCCCACTATGAAGTTGATTGAACTATTAGGTGCTCTTTGAGCCTTTCTTTTGACTTTGGGTGAAGAAACTCATTTGTACTCCTCAGACCTTACCCATACCTGTTTATCAAGGACAAAAGGCCTTTAAAGACCCTTGGGACTCATATGCAACAACAAGGTCATTTTCACATGTCCACAAAGAGGCTTTTGACTGTGATAGTGGCATGTTTTATTTGCTTTGAGTGTGGTCTGTGAATTTAAAACACTTGCCATATCCTTTTTCACACCTAGTGTCTCTGTGTTGTTTATTTGTAAAGTCCCCTTGAGAAAACAAGGCTTAGGTCACCTTCTTTTCAATCTTGATGAGTTTTTGAAAAGATCTTAATGGACAGGAAGAGTACATCTTTTTGAATATCAACATCACCCTTTGGCCTATGTCTAACCTAGCTCTCAACCTATAAACCTTGAATGGATTTCCACTAATTTCAACTCTATTTTTTGAAGGAAAATAATGGCTAGATTTCATGCCTGTTGATTAAGGAGAAAATCTCTGGAAACTTTTTTGATGAAAACACATACCTCATCAGGATTTTTTTCATTTTGGCTTCAGATTGCCTTTGAAGGAAAACTCTGATAGAAGAAAAAATCAAACCTCTTGTATTATCACAGTACCACTACTTTCCTTCTGTTTTGAACACCATTTTTCTATCCATAAGCCTTCAGTTGCTTTCCTACTGCACTTAAAACCCTGCCTCTTTTCCTGGCCCTCTGCTTATTAGATGAAGGAGGCCTTTATCACAGTGACAAACCCTCTGCTTGTAAAATGAAGGAGGTTTTCTCAGTCTTTCAACCCTCTACTCATGTATGGAGGAAGTTTCTTAGTATTTCAACCCTCTGCTCATCTATGGAGGAGGTTTTCTCAGTGATGCCATTTCATCAACTTTCAAACAATTTTATCTTTCCTTTCACTGCCTATTCATACTTTAAGAAAATGAAAATGAAAAAATGACAATATGCCATGAAGGGCATCTCTCTGAGACATGTAATTCTGCTTGTCAAATACCTTTGTGCATCCTTAGACATTCAGAGGTAGCCTGGCCAGTATCTGCAGAGCATTTCTTGTCATTTATAATTCACTAACCTTTGATTTTGTTTGCAAGATCTTAATGAAATAACTCTCTGTCCAGTATTTTCATCCCAAGCTCAAAACCACATGAGAAGCAGTTGTCTTCTCATGTCGAGTTTAATATTGTCTTTTCGAACACTAGTGTACTTCTGCTTTTTGACAAAGACATTGAAACACTGTACATTTACCTAATATCAGCTTGACCTGTGGCATATGTATTGCTGATACTTCAAGGCTTATTAGTGGCACGACTTAAGGGTGTAACCAAACTTTATTTGCAGAATAGGAAGGTCATCTAGGACTGGTTGATATAATATAGAGGTTGTTTTGGCTTTAAGATAGTTTTCCAAGGGATGATCGCCTAAAGCGCCACTACCTAACTTAGGGGAGACTTTTTGGACAGATTTGGATTATTCTCTTTAGAGCTGATGGACAAGCTTGTATGGCTGAGGCTAGATAGGGTTTTGAAAATGAGGTTTTATCTCATCATGGGCTGATTGAAAAGGTAGGAGGGAAAAAATGTTTATGGGTGTTTTCTAGCTAACAAATTTGACATATTGGAGATCAGCTGCTAGAAAACTTGGCTTTAACAACTAGTCATCATCAACAGGTGAAAAATACTGATGACTAACAAGTAGGACACCCTTTCGAATGGTCTATGATAAGGATGCCATCATGCCAATAGAGTACGTTTTTCCTAGCCTCCGCATCACAGCTTTCACGAATATGGCCGACTCCGACATCATAGAAGAATGCTTGGCACAACTAGTGGCTTTGGAGGAAGATTAGTTTATTGCTCAGTTTCACCAGCAGGTTCAAAAGGCTCGAGATAAAGCATGGCGTGATCGACATATTTGCTAGAAGACATTTGTCGAAGGAGATCTCATCCTTTTGTACGATAACCAATTTGCGAAACACCCAGGAAAATTCCGACAGCACTGGCTTGGTCCCTACACAGTTAAGGAGGTTACAAATGGCAGCGCAGTTCAGTCAGCTACCCTGCGCGGTGACCTCATTCCTAGCTTTTTCAATGGTAGTCGACTCAAACCATACCAGGTTGCGGACTATGTAGTCACATCAGAGCAGTGACTCGGGACGAGTCACAAGATTTTGTTGGGGAACTATTGGAACGAGGTCTCCTAACAAGCTACGAAACTGTCCATTTTGATTACTTTTGATTATATTTAATATAGCGCAGGGGTTTTGGGGTAGGTAAAAGCCCCGAACGCATTGTAATGGGTCAAAGGGTAAACTAGGGGTCCGAAAACCATGGGTTGCAGACCATAGGAACATTGAGGCTAGATTGTTATGAATAGAGATGCATTTTGGATTTTAAAGGATAGGATTGAAGGAGCTATTGATGCGATCTGTTGTTTAAGCTATCTGTTTGGGTTTTGGGGAACAGACTCCTGCTGGCTGTGTGTACGGAGATCCTAGTCCAGCTGTGTGCGGACCCTGCTGCTGTGTGCGCAGGTTGGGAAGGGACTTGTAAGGAAAGGTTGATGAATGAATGAATGCGGAATAATACTAGAGATCTGAATTCATAAGTATTGTGGTATGAACTGCTGATGATTATTGTGTTATATGTTTTCTGTCTTTCTGCTGCGAAAGTCTATGTACTGAATGCTTGGATCTAGATCTATTCTGCTCTGTTTATATTATGATGTGTTGATGTTATGAAAAGCATATAATTATAGATCTAGTGCACGTGGATTCAAATAGATACATACTTAACCCTTTGAATTAACGAGGTAATATGAATAGAACACAGCTTTGCTTCCCTTACCCTTCCTTTCTCAAGGTGTGGAAACCTGGTTCCAGCACCCACCCATACTACTTTGGGTGAGACTATGACCTATGAAAGCAGGTCAATGCTGAAAGGGCCAGTAGTATAGGGGTTTGTTGGCAAACCTTGCACACCAAGACTAGGTCAGGACCCCTCAAGCCAACACTCCCTATGAACTTGTTTATGGGAAGCAATTCCTATTTCCTATAGAGTTTCAGATCAAAACCTTCAAGATAGCAGTCAGATTGGGACTTGATTTATCAGAAGCCCAAAAGAACATAATGGATCAACTTAATGAGCTTGATGAGATCAGGCAATATTCAGTTCAAAGAACCAACCGAATCCAGCAACAAAGGTCCAGATGGCATGATAATTACATAAAAGATAGAAATTTTCAAGCAGGATATTGGGCACTTTTTTTCAATTCAAAATTCAAAGACTTCCAAGGAAAATTTTAGACTCATTGGCTTGGGCCTTATGAGATCGAAAAGTCTTTGAAAATGGAGCAGTCGGGATGAGGACAATTGATGAAGAAAAGGTACATCTTCTTGTGAATGGAAATCAATTAAAAGTCTATCATAAGCTAATTACAAAGGAGGAATTTATCAAAAAATTTCAAGACAATACTGATATGAAGCTAGTGAAGAAGAATCCTTCTTCTTCCCCAACTTAGTCTTCTTTTTACTTTTCATATCTAAAATAAAAAAGAAAAAAATGTATAACAAATAATATATATATTATTCAAATAAAAATTAATAATAATAATTTTATAAGTATGAAAACCAATCAATGATTGGCATACTTATACAAAAAATACAAGATGAAAATTAGACTTCTGACATCTTATATTTTCTCCCATTCTAAAAAAAATCACAAATTCTTTGTTCCCTTTATTTTTCTGAAGAAATAAAAGTAGCTACATAATTGCTACATTTCTAAATCTCTCAGAATAATCTGCAGATGTCATCACATTTTGCAGCTTTGTTACATTTTTACAGCCTATTGAAGCAGAACATACTGAACAGAAGAAATTTAAGAGTACATTGAAGATCATGTTGAAAAGATACCTGAGGAATCAACACAAAAAGAGGATCAACAAAGTTTACTTCCAAGGTATGTTACAAAATGTTTAAATAATAAGACCAAAAACATTAGTGTATATAATTTAGATGATCATATGTTGCCACCTCAATATTTCATCATTATAATTGATTGTATTCGGATTCACATCACAATTCCATAATCCGACCACTGCATCTGTATCATATCTCATAAAAATCAAGATCGATTTCATCCATTAATGATTAATGGTCATATCTCATTTCCGTAACCCACTCATCCACGTTTCTAAACCCTTTCCAAATATATATTTACCTATACGTATCTACAAAATTTTGACACCCTTAACTCAGAGCCAAACCCTCAATCCACTTGATCAAAGAAGAACAGTTTTGAAGGTGAAACTCCTCATGACATAGACATGGGTCTAATAGTGAGAACAGAACCTGTGGGAGAAAAATTCATGGAAGGTTATCCTCAAATGAAGGAAATGCTGCTGAAGGTGCAATGGCTCCAGTTTATAGAGAAGTTCGATGGGTTCCATAAGGAGGTCACCAAGTCCTTTACAAGCTCTTTCGATGGGACAGAGGTCGAAATTGGGGACATAAAATTCTCAGTGACAGAAGCCTTCATAGCTGAAGCCACAGAACTTTCGAAAACTAGTGAGAGATGGTTCAAGAACAGGGAAATTCACAGCGAAGAATGGAAAGTCTTTTTGAAGAATCTAGGTATGGACACTAGTGTTTATTAGTAAGGAATTCCTAGTTCAGCACTCAAAAACAAATGGAGAAATATGTTGTTAATTTTACAAAAATTGTTACTTGCGAGGGTATATTTGGTTTTATGTTTGTTTACCATGCCTGAATATTAATGAATTTCTTGGAGGATTGAGAAATAAAACTACCATACTTCCTACTAAACATTCTAAAGAAAATGTCAACAAATGTGCAAAAAAGGGTCCAATTCATAGACAATACCATGCATCATCATGGATTGATAAAAATACTCATTGAATTCCATCTAAAAATTATATGAGACTCCTGGGAGAGTTTCCTAATCAGAAATCACTTTCAAGATGAAGCACCAGAACAACCTAAGGATGAAAAAACCAGAAGAAGTAGAAGGAGAAAGGTTGATACACGCATCAAGGAAAAATCCTCACCTCAACCACAACAAGAAGAAGAAGAACTCACCATTGCAGAGTTAATGAAAAATAAGAAACACAATGGAGTAAAAAAGAGAAGCAATGTAAAGGAAAAGGGAAAAGTTACAAGCTTGGAAATTTTAAGCCCTCCATAGCCAAGGAGAAACTCTAGAATTCGTAAACCCTTAAAGAAGATGCCTCCATAAGAAGCATATTTTTTTAATTTAGATGAAGAACCCCAACTACCATCTCCCATTACTACCTCTCCTCCACACAGTCCTATACACTCTTCTATACATAGTCCTGCAGAGTCCGAGCAGAAGGACCCCAGAAATTGACCCAACACACTAGGAGATATATGACTATATTGAGTCCTTGAAGAAAAGACATGCAGAAGCAAATCCAAGTATGGAAGAGTAGCCTATCAGTCCACAAGGACCTCTGGTGAACACCTTGAAGCAATAAATCTATGAGTTAGAGATACTGAATAGGCACATTAAAGAAGAAAATGAAACCTTGAAGGAACATAATCACTTGGATAAGGTCATCAGTGACAACAATATCTTACATTTTGGGTTGTGGTATAAAAATAGAAAGAAAGTAAAGAAAAAAATGTATTTATGAACAGGAAAGTCATTGGCCTAAAGTACAAACTCCTCATGAAGGAACCAAGAATGGCAATCACTTCAAGGAAAGAAAAGAAGAGGAAGTTGTATGTATTGGCAAAGGTATCAAAACAAATGCAATAGAAGGTGAAGGCTCACAATTTTGGAAATTGCATGAGGACATGGAATGGTCTCTTAGTGGGGGTATCTTGAACCTCAAAATTGTTCTTAATTTGACACACTTTTCCATCATTTCTTCTTCCTTTTTCACAAACTCATGACTTCAATTAGTGATAATTAACATATTCCACATCAGAGAAGGCATTTAGATGGTCTCTACTTTATATTATAATTTTTATTATTATTTAGATGAATTTATGTAATTATCTACAGAATGCGTGAAATTATGTAGCTAACCTTTGTTTTTGCAGCCACCGTTATTGTTTGACAAGTTTTGAGAAGCAAATAAGGAAGCGGGTCATATGGGTATCACTGGAATGATCCACACATGGATCGTATCCCACTTATCTATTCAAATTCAAAGAGGAATCGTGCCTACGCTCGTGGTCAATATCGGTCAAAACCGAGATCAACGGACGAAAGACTCTCGATTTTCTCTGACGTAGAAAATCGAGAGATAGATATGAAGAATCTGCTTCTATTTAGACTTACAATTTTAGTTTTATTTGATATCTATATGCAGAAATTCCTCAAACAGTTAAATCCAAAAACCTGTATAAATACTGGTCTGTTGAAATCGGGAAACAGTCTAATTTTTGTGATAATTTGGTGTATGCTTTCAAAAATTGTTTTTTCTAATAAGAATATTAGTTCCAGATCTTTGATGCATGCATAGTCTACATATATTTCTGACTCATTCTATTGCAGAGGGCCCCTGCATGGAAAGGAGGTTTTTCTTAATTATTTTGTAGATTAATTTCTGTCATTTAAATTCTTGTTGATTCGTAGTTTTGTTCTTGTCAATTCATAGTTAAATTCACATTATTTTTATAGTAAGATTCCTGTAAATTCATAGTTTAAATATCTTACTCTTTTTTATAGATTAGTTTCATGAATGTTTTCTTAAATTATTTATTTTCATTTCTAGTTCACTGTGTAATCTTATGCTCGCTAAGTCATCTCAAGAATGAGACTCTGTCATTTTCCAATTGGATAAGATTTGGGCATTCGGTGTTGGCATGTGTTGTCCTTGATGGCAACCTACTTGATGAAATGAGACTATTGGCTATATGATGCAAATTGTTGTCCTTGATGGCAACCTACTTGATAAAGTTGATGACAGCCTAACTTGATGAATTTGTCCTTGATGGAAACCTACTTGATGAAGTTAAGGGGAAGACTGTTGGCAATGTGATACAATGTGTTGACTTTGATGGAACCTGCCTGATGAAGTTGTCCTTGATGTATCTATGTGTTAAAAAGATCTACAGATTAGCTCAGAAGTAACTGAAGAAAGGAAAAATGATAAATATGATGTGTCACAAGGCATACGCAGGTTTGTGAAGGAGAAGTAGCATATGCAAATGGAAAAGTATGTACCAAGTCACGTATGGCTATTTGCACTCTAAATTTATAAATCCAGGGGTGTTACCATGGTATTGACCCATTGTATTGAGCACTGGAATATCTATTTGATTCCGTCCAGGAATACCATTAGTATTTGTGTGGTTTTGGCTCATGGTATTGACAAAGGATAAATCTATATAAGGAGAAGAGAATCATGGTGCAAGGGTGTGCAAGTGTCTGGGCTTTAATGAATACTTCACTCTGAAGTATATCTGCATGGTTGAACTCTGTTCTTAATTGATAGATCTGAATCTATGATGCACCTATGAATATGATGAAGGTTCAAGATCTCTAGATCTAGAAATGATGAATCTCTAGGATAATCTGAAAAGAAGTGATGAAGACCTGGTGCAAATCTAATCAAGAAATTGAAAAATCTGCGTAAGTTCATAGATCTGATTTTTTCTACAAAGTTTATCTTTTATAGATTTGTACGTAGGTTAGTTTCATGAAAATTGCGTGTATACGCTGATCTGATGAAATAAAAGCGCGTATGGGAAGTTAGGGTTTTCTGAGAAATGCACAGATGTATATGCGGGTTCGTTTCATGAAAAGCGCGTGTATACGCGGGTCTGATTAAATAAAAGCGCGTATGGTATCTGAACTTATGATTGCTCAAGGTTGAATGTGTTTCTGCATATCTATTCTGAAGTCTGGGTTATCTCTGATATTCTGGTTACGTTGGTTTCACTATTTCGTTTGAAGCATTGGCCAAGTATATTTGTTGATAAGTGAAGGGTTGTGTTGAAGCTTTCATTTTGATCCAAATACTTTGAAATTGATGAAACGTGGTCCGTAGTGGCGTCGAGGGTTGAAGCCTTCGCAAGGGGGTAGTAGCCCTTCCGTTGATAGCCGGTAAACGAGAGCATGGGGTGTGCTCCTTCCGTGAGGCTGGTAAATGAGAGCAGGGGGTTGTAGCTCCCTTCCAGGAGAGGCTGGTAAACGAGAGAAGGTTGTAGCCTTCTACAGGTGGGTGCCTGCATGCTGGTATGAGTCTGCTCCAGTACACAGTTGTAAGATGTTTTCTTTATAATAAATATTGAATACTGAGACAACGGCAGCATTGGTTTTCTCCCGAATTGGGTTTCCACCTAAAATCCTAGTGTTCATGTGTGATGCTTATGTGTGTTGATTTATTCTATTTTTACTGTACATGTTTACTGCTTACCAACATCTAATAAGTGAATGATGCAATAATCTAAGATAAGAATTATCTGCATAATAAGAGATCTAAGCATACGCGAGTTTCCTTAAGGATATCTACGTATATACGCTGATATTGTTCTATAAAGTAGTGTATGGGTTTTTGAGAAAAGAAAAGAAAAAAGTTGATTGACAAATCAAGATACTGATTCACCCCCCCCTCTCAGTATCTTTCCCAACAATTGGTTTCAGAGCAGGTCCTTCTCAAAAAGCTTAGCCACTAGAAGGAAGATCAAGAAAGATGAGAAATCAAGATGGAACAACATCTATCAAGCCTCCCCTCTTTAATGGAAGAAATTTAATCTTCTGGAAAACAAGGATGAGATCCTATCTTCAGTCTATAGGAACAGATGTATGGGCCATTGTTCAACAAGGATATCAATATCCATCTACAATACCAACAGATCCGACTGAAAAGAAGAATTATGAATCAAATGCAAAGGTGGTCAATGCTATAACAAGAAGTCTGACTGAATCTGAATTTTTCAAAGTTATGCAGCTAAATACAGCAAAGGAAATGTGGGACAAAATCATTCTAAGTTAGGAAGGTGATGCAAAGGTAAAAAGTGCAAAACTCCAAACTCTCAGAATTGAATATGAAAATTTAAAGATGGATAGTGATGAGAGTATTGCCAGTTTATTTTTACGTCTTGATGATGTTGTAAATCGTATGAGAAATCTGGGAGAAACAATAACCGAATCTACTTTGGTTGAGAAAATTTTACGATCGCTAACAGCAAAATTTGAGTCAAAAGTTTCTGCTCTTGAAGAAAAACATGATCTTCAAAATCTTACTGTGGTACAACTTCATGGGATACTAACCGCATATGAAGTGAGAAGAGGAGGACCATCTGAAGTCAAAGAGGTTGTCTTCAGAGCTTCTACAAAAGGGAAAGAAGTACAAGAAGCAAAAGGATCAGGATATATCTCAGAAGAAGATGAGGCAAATTTTGTAAGGAAACTCCAACTTGGCACAGGACGATTCAGAGGTAAGCATCCTTTCAAATGTTTTGAGAGTGGAAGAATTGGTCATTATGCTGCTAAGTGTCCTCATAAAGAAACACATGCAAAAGGGAAGGAAGTAGCAAGAAGGAATAAGAATCGGTTTAACACTAGAAAAAGTTACTATACTCATGAAGACAGTGATGGGTTATCTGATCGTGAGGAAGAATGTGAACAAGATCTTAAACTTCTCATGGAATTTGAATCTATAGAAGAAAAGGATACTTTTGTGGATGCTTTAGAGGACAATGACTTTCTTGAAGAAAACAATCAACTCAAAATGCGCTTAAAAGAAAGTAAAATACTCTTAGAAGAAAGGAGAATAACCATAGAGACTCTGGAAAAGTTGGTTGAACAAGCAAAGAAACACATTGAGAAATTAGAATGTGAAGTGGTAAGTCTAAGAGAATATTCTGAGAAAGTAAAGACTTTGAATCTTAGATTTGATAAAGGATCTGAAACCTTAGATGAAATTATCAAGGTACAACGTTCTCCTCTTATAAAAACAGGTCTTGGATATACCGGAGAATCCTCTCAAGCTTCAGCACCAAATTATCTAAAAGCAGCTACAGCTGGTTTACAAAATTTTGCCACTCAGCAAGGGAATAAAGAATCATATCAGGTAAAGCAAGATCATCTCAATTCAAAGAACACTACCAGGATTATCTCTCAAAGAAACACCAATCAATGGGTAAATCCAAGTAGAATATTTCATGATCACAAAAATTTCTTCTTCAATGGACAATGCTTCTCATGTCACAATTTTGGTCATAAAGTTGTTCAATGTGTTGCATATAAAACTGTCATGACTAGAGAAGCAAGAAAGAAAAGGATTGAATTTGAGAAGAATACCTATAACAACTTTTCTCCTCTTCTAAATGAGGTTGAATGTACTTATTGCAATAACTTTGGGCATGAAGAATCAGAATGCAGGAGTAAAAAGTTCCCAAGAGCTTCTTCTAAGACCCAAAGGAAAAGAAGGAATTATAAAATAAATGGCATATATTATTTATAGGTGAGAGAAGAACAATGAAGAACATCAGATAGTGGATGCTCAAGACACATGACAAGTGACAAACAAACTTAGTTGAGAATATGAATGCTTCCAAGTAGAAATAAATACATTTGAAGTCAGATGACCCGTTGTAATTAAAGAAAAGGGTCGTTGTTTCTAAAAGAAAAGGTGAAGGCTAATGATGTCATGTATGTGGATGGCTTAAGGCATAACTTTTTAAGTGTAAGTCAAATGTGTGATCAAGGAACCGAAGTTGTCTTTAGTTCAAAATAATGTGTGGTTCGTGATCTTGATACAGTAAAAACAATTATAAAAGGAAAAAGAACTCCCCAAGCAACCTCGATGTATTGAAGAACCGAAAAGAACAATGTTACTTGAGTCAATCTTCGTAAAATTGGCTATGGCATAGAAAAGGCCGGGGCATCTAAGCTTCTCTCAAATCAACAAACTGCGTACTTAATGTTGTTCGTGGTCTTCCCAATATTACTCTACCTGAAAGTATCATATGCAAATCTTGCCAATTCAGCAAGCAGACCAGAGTGCAATTTAATGCCAAGGAAGGATCCTCAAGTAGGGCTCTTGAACTCATTCATACTGACATATGTGGACATATGAGGAAGAAGTCACCTTGTGGTGAACAATATTACATCTTATTTATTGATGATTTCTCTAGAATTTGTTGGATTGGGTTGCTGAAGCACAAAGATGAAGCATTTGAGAAATTTCAGATATTCAAGGCTCTGGTTGAAAATGAAGTAGATCTAAAACTCAAATGTCTTAGATCTGATCGAGGAGGAGAATATACGTCAAATGAATTCCTTGAATTTTGTGAACAACATTGCATAAAAAGACAATTTTCTGTAGCTGGAACTCCACAACAAAATGGCGTTGCAGAAAGAATGAATAGAACAATTTAACAAATGGCTAGAGCTATGCTTGATGATTCTGGAACACCTGACACATTTTGGGGAGAAGCAGCACATACAGCAGTAAACATTCTCAACAAGGCACATGTTCGTGTAAATAGTGACAAAACTCCATATGAACTTTCGTATGGTAATTCTCCATCTGTGAAGCATTTTAGAGTGTTTGGAAGTAAATGATTTATCAAAAATAATGATGAAAAACTTGGCAAGTTTGAACCTAGAGCAGATGTAGGAATACTTCTTGGTTACTCCTCTACGAGTAGAGGATATAAATGTTACAATAAAAAACTTCGAAAGATTGTTGAATGTATTGATGTTGTTATTGATGAGTCTCTTGCAGCCCCAAAGGAAGAAAAACAAACAACAAATGAAGACGATGGTGACTTATGTCTTTCTACATAAAATAGCAATGATATAGACAGTGAACCCAATGAAGAACCTGAAGATGATTTATCTGAAAATGCTCCATCCAGATATGTTCAAAAGAATAATCCAGAATCTCAAATTTTGGGAGATAAGGGATCAGGTGTACAAACTAGAAGGACTCTTGTGGGATATTCCAACTATCTAGCATTTCTATCTACTATTGAATCTCACAATGTCAATCAAGCTAGCAAAGATGAATGTTGGGTTCAAGCAATGAATGAAGAGCTTGATCAAATTGAAAATAATCACACTTGGGAATTAGTACCAAGACCTCATAACAAAAATGTCATTGGAACTAAATGGATATTCAAAAACAAGTTAAATGAGAATGGGGATGTTATAAGAAACAAAGCTAGACTAGTTTGCAAGGGGTATACTCAACAAGAAGGTATAGACATTGAAGAAACTTTTTCTCCTGTAGCTAGACTTGAAGCCATAAGAATGTTTCTTGATTTTTCAAGTTTTCAACAAATCAAATTTTATCAAATGGATGTTAAATTTGCATTTCTCAATGGTGATCTAGAAGAAGAAGTTTATATAGAACAACCAGAAGGATTCATTTTGGGAAATGATGAAAATATTGTTTGTAGACTTAAAAAGGCTCTATATGGTCTCAAACAAGCTCTAAGGGCATGGTATTATCGTCTTGACATATATCTTCATCAACAAGGTTTTTCAAAGGGGTCTACTGATAGCAACTTATACACAAAAATTGAAAATGATAAACTTTTGATTGTGGTTGTATATGTTGATGATATCATTTCTAGAAGTAATGAAGAATCTATGAGTCAGAAATTTGCTTCTGTCATGCAGCAAGAATTTGAAATGTCTTTACTTGGGGCACTAACATTCTTTCTCGGTTTGCAAGTGCATCAAACTACAGATGGTATATTCTTATCACAAGAAAAATACCTTAAGCAAATTCTGAAGAAGTATGGCATGGAAGAATGCAAACCTGTAAGTACACCAATGATAACCAAACGTAATCTCAGTTCTCATGATGATTCCCCCACGGTGAATCAACCAGAATACAGATCTATGATAGGAAGTCTACTTTATCTCACTCGGACTAGACCAGACATTATGCATGCTGTTGGGATTGTTGGACGATTCCAAGCTAATCCAAAAGAGTCTCACCTTTAGGCTGTCAAAAGAATATTCAAATATCTACAAGGAACTCAAGACTTTGGACTATGGTATCCAAAGAAATGCTGATCTTACTCTTCATGCTTACACTGATGCAGATTGGGCTGGAAATGTTGATTATCGGAAAAGCACTAGTGGTGGTGCATTCTATATGGGGCCCCGGTTAGTTTCTTGGTTCAGCAAGAAGCAAAACTCTATTGCCTTATCTACAACAGAAGAAGAATATGTGGTTGCCGCATCATGTTGCACTCAACTTCTTTGGATGATGCAAACCTTACAAGACTTTCAAATCAAATGTTCACCTCCTATCTCCATCATGTGTGATAATACAAGTCCCATCAGCATCTCAAAGAATCTTGTCATGCATTCCAAGACCAAGCACATTCCCATCAAGTATCACTTTTTACGTGAACAAGTGCTTGAACAAAAGGTGAAGTTGGAGTATGTTCCCTCCAAAGAACAAGTTGCTGATATACTGACCAAATCTCTGCCCAGGGAAGCATTCGAATATCTAAGACAGAAGCTAGGAGTAGTCTCTGCCATGCAGAAAATCAGAACTGCTTAAATTCAGAAGATTAAATTGGATACATTGGTTTCCTGAAAGACAACCGCGTATATACATGAGTTTATACAAAGAAAACCACGTATGGTTAGTTGCTGACAATTTTACTTGGGGTCAGCATTCTTCATCACGGCTGCAGTGCTGTTTGGTATCTCTGATGATGTTTCAGCTCTTTTATTTTTGTTTCATTCTCCGATATTGGGTAAATATGCCTTGATGATTGGCTATTGAAAGTGTTCACGTTGCACAAGCTAAGGAGGAGTTTTGGTCATATGGAAAGGATGCATTGGATGCACAGTTTCAGGGGGAGCATTAGTCTTGCTGAATGTAATGCATTGTTGGCATTATGATGATTCTAAAATATGATCTCTCTTGAGGTATTTTTGATATTGGTTATAAAAATTCATATGTGTAATTTGATGAAAAGGCTATGACCTATGATGTAATTTGTAATGTTCATTCATGTAAGGACTTGTTCAAATTTGTAAACCCACTTGGTTGGGTACTTGAGTCATATATGTAAATCCACTTGGTTGGATCTTTGTTGTAATTATGAGTCCTTGGTGATAGGAAAGGTCATAGAGTCATGTACTTCATTGAATAATATGTTTGAAGATTCAAGATGAACTTCCGTGGGAGCAAGGGTCCTTCGTTGCACACGTACTCCAAGGTAGCTCTTCTTTCACATGAGAGAAACCTTGTGTTGGTTTTTCATCTCCGCTCCTTTGCCCTTGATGTCAAAGGGGGAGAGTAACATGGTGTTTGAATAGGGGGAGAATATCATGGTGTTTGCATAATGGTTATAATAATTGTATCTAACTCACAGTAGTGATCAAACAACATCATGGTTGCCATCAAGTCCAAAGGGGGAGATTGTTGGCATGTGTTGTCCTCATGGCAACCTACTTGATGAAATGAGATTGTTGGCTATATGATGCAGAGTGTTGTCCTTGATGGCAACCTACTTGATAAAGTTGATGACAACCTAACTTGATGAATTTTTCCTTGATGGAAACCTACTTGATGAAGTTAAGGGGAAGATTGTTGGCAATGTGATACAATGTGTTGACTTTGATGGAACCTGCCTGATGAAGTTTTCCTTGATGTATCTATGTGTTAAAAATATCTACAGATTAGCTCAGAAGTAACAGAAGAAAGGAAAAATGATAAATATGATGTGTCACAAGTCATACGCGGGTTTGTTAAGGAGAAGTAGCGTATGCACGTGGAAAAGTACATGCCAAGTCGCGTATGGATATTTGCGCTCTAAATTTATAAATCCAGGGGTGTTACCATGGTATTGACCCATTGTATTGAGCACTGGAATATCTATTTGATCCCGTCCAGGAATACCATTAGTAGTTGTGTGGTTTTGGCTCATGGTATTGAAAAAGGCTAAATCTATATAAGGAGAAGAGAATCATGGTGCAAGGGTGTGCAAGTGTCTGGGCTTTAATGAATACTTCACTCTAAAGTATATCTTCATGGTTGAACTCTGTTATTAATTGATAGATCTGAATCTATGATGCACCTATGAATATGATGAAGGTTCAAGATCTCTAGATCTAGAAATGATGAATCTCTAGGATGATCTGAAAAGAAGTGATGAAGACCTGGCGCAAATCTGATGAAGAAATTGAAAAATCTGGGTAAGTTCATAGATCTGATATGTTCTGCAAAGTTTATCTTTTATAGATCTATACGCAGGTTCATTTCATGAAAAGCACGTGTATACGCGGATCTGACGAAATAAAAGCGCGCATGGGCAGTTAGGGTTTTCTGAGAAATGCACAGATGTATACGCATGTTCGTTTCATGAAAAGCGCGTGTATACGTGGGTCTGATTAAATAAAAGCGCGTATGGTATCTAAACTAATGATTTCTCAAGGTTGAATGTGTTTCTGCATATCTATTCTGAAGTCTGGGTTATCTTTGATATTATGGTTACAGTGGTTTCACTGTTCTGTTTGAAGCATTGGGCGAAGTATATTTGTTGATAAGTGAAGGGTTGTGTTGAAGCTGTTTGATCCAGTTTGAAAATTGATGAAACGTGGTCTGCAGTGGTGCTGAGGGTCGAAGCCTTCATTAAGGGGGTAGTAGCTCCCTTCCAGTGATAGCTGGTAAACGAGAGCAGGGGGTAGTAGCTCCCTTCCAGGAGAGGCTGGTAAACGAGAGCAGGGGGTTGTAGCTCCCTTCCAGGAGAGGCTGGTAAACGAGAGAAGGTTGTAGCCTTCTGCAGGTGGGTGCCTGAGTGCTAGTATGTCTGCGCCAGTACATTGTTGTAAGATGTTTTCTTTATAATAAATATTGAAGACTGAGACGACGGCAGCGGTGGTTTTCTCCCGAATTGGGTTTCCACCTAAAATCCTGGTGTTCATATGTGATGCTTGTGTGTGTTGACTTATTCTGTTCTTACTGCACATGTCTACCACTTACTAAACATCTAATGAATGAATGATGCAATAATCTAAGATAAGAATTATCTGCATAATAAGAGATCTAAGCATACGCGATTTTCCTTAAGGATATCCGCGTATATACGCTAGTTTTTTTCTTTAAAGTAGCGTATCGGTTTTTGAGAAAAGAAAAGTAAAAAGTTGATTGACAGATCAAGATACTGATTCACCCCCCCTCTCAGTATCTTTCCCAACATTCGGCCATACAACAATCTTAGTTTCCTTTTAAACATGATTTGCACTTGCATTTGATTTCAATCAGTAATGTCATTTAAGTTCTTAGCAAAATAATTTATGCTTTCAGTCCATGGAATATAATTATATTAAATTTATCTTTCATACATTATTATATTTAAAACTAGGACAGAGTTAGATTAGAATTAGATCCAATGCTCTATTTTCATAGAATTAAAGCTTTCAATGGATAAGATAGAAAATTATTTCAACTTTTTCATTTGAATGCAATTATATTTAGAATAGTGCTCTGCTTTAAATGAATTGGATACTTTTCATAGATGTTTTGTTGGCCTAGATAAATCTAATGTTTTAACCATTCAAAACTTGATTTATTTTTATGAAATTTAGATTAGTTATGTTGTCACTCCGTAATTTGTAAGATTTTCAAGAAAAAATGACTGAGGACAAACATCAAACCACTTTGGAGTCCAGGACCTAGACTTCATAGACTCATAGAGGACTCTCTCTATTTTTATGATTTAACTTGATAAATATAAGTGTTAATATTACACTAGTTACAAGGATGAGGGGTTGTTTGTTTGATTGATTGTGCGGTTGGATAGATGGAGCTGTGAGACTAATCCATTGGGCTATGGAGTCAAAAAAAAGGCTAAATTGTGCATCAAATTTTCAAGGAAATTCACAGGGAAAGCTTATAAGCAGTGTGAAATGGAAAAGGGGGAGAAGATTAAGGTTCAAATTAAATGTAGAGCAAACCGTCTCTGAATTCCACATTTAGGTTTCAGAGGAAAACATTAAGATAACAAACACAAATAGAATTAAGGTGCTCTCTTAGAAAATCTTAATCTAAACTTTCTGTTTTGAAATCAGATAAATTGATGCACATCGTGAAAAGACAGAGGAAAAACATTAACACAGAGGAGAAACATCACCATTAATATAGCTTAAGAATCTTGTGAACGGTCTCTTATTATTGATGCCCAGCTCAAACAGTTACAAAGTTCCAATACTTCTTACAATGCAAGCTTCAGCAAGGTCCAATTTTCCAACCCCTGATACTGCTAAGGCATGCAGTATTTATCTAAAGACCAAGTTGGTTGCTCTATCTTCTTTGAAAACTTTTCATTGATTACAATTAACAGAAAATGGACAAGTGTGGCCATGCAAGGCCTGATCAAAGATCTTTGACAAAGACACTGCATGTAGAATTAATTTTGGGCAACCCTTCATAGATCCAAACACTTCAATGGCTCCTTGGAAGATCAAACACTAAGCTTGGAGGTGACTGTGATCGTCACGAAGAGGAAAATAATGGTGGCTCTGACATCTGGCTCTGTTTTCAGCAAACCGGCATTGGGTAATCAAATATATGCAATGTTGGCCACTTTTCATTGATTGGTGATGGTGCTGATGTGTTCTACTGCCTTTTCTGCCTCTGTTGGCATACCATAACAGTTCTGTGTGATTGCCTTTTTTCCGACTTGACCTCCCATGCTTGCACACCTTGTCGGGGCTTATTTCCCCTAGAAGTCCTTTATGTCGTTATAACATAACAAGTTTGGTAAAATTCCTTGCCCGACTCGACCCTCGGTGTCTTTTGCTACCCGAGCCTTTTTGCCGCATTTAACCTTATTTCTTCATAAATTGAGTTTCAAATCTCATATGCTCGACTTGACCCTTTTTACACAAAACATCATAAAAAACTCATTTAACCAAACTTGAAAATTTTTAGATTTCAGTTATGAAGTCACATCGCATGCACTGGTATCGCACTTTGCATGTTTAATAGTTTAAGTTATGAAGAATGTAATTGGCGATGTGATGCGAAATGGGAGGTGACGTAGACGAAAGGTGGGACCGACCGCATCGCAATTGCAAAACTTAAGGTTTAGCTGTAAGCGAAGGAGTTAAACATTAAAATATGTGAAGTGTGAAGTGCAAGGAGAAGGAAAGTGACGTGGCAGGGGAAATTTGTTAGAAAATTATATATATTATAGAGCAATGTAACACATAAAATATGCAGAAAACACAAGCACACAAAACAAATAAAACCAGAGAGACATAGATATACGTGGTTCACCCATTTTGGGCTACGTCCACCCCAAACAGCCAATCCTTCCTTTCTATTATCCAACAAAATGAAGAGACACAACCTACAGCAGATTCGTTGTAATATCCTCTGTTCTCTCTCACAGTCTCCCCATCTGTTTCTCGCTCTGAGAATACACACATAAAATACACAGTCGCAATACAATACCCTCATATTAAGCGAGGGGTTTCCTTCTAGGGCAAAAAACCCTAAACTAAACATAACTTCTACCGTCAGATCATCCGCCTAATGAACAGCACAGATTGACTAGAAATTACTATACTTTTACAGGGAAATTTTACATCTGTTTTAGCTTCGGGGACGCTGCCCCTGAAACCCCCTGCCAGTGGGGGCTCCATAAAGTCGTAGCCACCCCCCCCCTGGACCCCCCAGGCAGCATTTAATTTCGGGTGGCATTGCCGCCCCATTAAGGTACAAGGGTCCAACGCTATGATACAAAATAAACAAGATAATCAGGCTCCATACCCAACAAAAGTGGGACCGACTGCATCGCAATCGTAAAACTTAAGGTTTTTTTTATAAGCAGCGGGGGTTAAACTCTAAAGGATGTGAAGTGAAAAGTGCGGGGAGGGCGAAGTGACATGGCAGGTAAGGTGGGACCGGACCGCAGATTGTAACTCTTAACACTTAAACAGTGAAGGTAAACTCTAAAGGATGCGAAGTGCGAAGCACGAGGAGAAGGTGGTGACATGGAGGAAAGGTGGGACTAGACCATAGCTTGCAGATCGCAACTCTTAACACTTAAACAGCGAAGGTAAACTCTAAAGGATGCGAAGTGCGAAGCACGGGGAGAAGGCGGTGACGTGGAGGAAAGGTGGGACCAGACCGAAGCCTGCAGATCGCAATTCTCAACATTAAACAATGAAGGTGATGATGCAGCAGCAGCACTAGAATTAAAATTAAATCCAAACCGGAACTTATTAAACCCACAAGCGTTCCTTGTTTCTATTGGAACCAAAGCCTTTTAACTAAAATGCCAATCCGATCTAAAACATTTTTATTTGAATAACCAAAAGCTTTTTATATGTTTTTTAATGCTTTTCTGCGATATAACTGTCTTATTGCAATCAAAGATTATGTGGTTCTATAACAAATATATATATTTTGTCGTAACCTTAAACATGCTCACAAATCACAACGCCAAGCCCTTTAACTGTTGATCGCAAATCGCAAAAATGAGATTCCACTTACCTAACGCCCATTCCACAATGCGATGCGATGGTTATTGAAGATCGCAGATCGCAATTTCAACTGTGGACTTAATCGCAGATCGCACTTTTCACTTTTCACTTTGATTCTACAAATCTGCGATGCGATATCCGGACCCGATCTCCTTTTAAACTATTCTATAACTGATCGCATCCGTCTATTATCTATCGATGCGATGACTTTGCTGGAACCGAAAGATCATAAAAACCAAATAACATATAATTCAAATCCGTTTCAAAGCTCTAAAAAGGGTTTTTCCATAGGTTTTCTGTGTAAGTGAGTTCCACGCACACCGCTCGATGACTTCGAATTTTCTTCACATGAATCCTTATGATTTAAATAAAGCATAGATTTCAACCATAACCATTACAAAGATAACCAACACATCATCTTTCTGAATGTCTCATACAACGACGCATACAATATGAAATTAATTCATAAAATACAACCTCTGTTTTTATTCGATTACATAAAAGAGCAATTCTATTACATACCAGACACACAGTCAACCATTCTTCTGAGCTTTCGCTCCACACTAAAACCACTCTTACTCTTGTTCCACACAAAATCACTCTCACTCTCCTTAAAAAAACTACAAGCTCTCGCCTCATCACATTTTTATGATTAGCTTATTTTCTAATAATAGCTAACAGAATCTCCTATTTTCCTGAAAGATCTTAACAACTAAATCTCCTATCTTATCACTCTCGATCACTTCTGTTTAACAATCTTATCTCTAATCTAAATACAACAGTCTCATTTATTACAATAACAACAAACTATTCATGAAGTCTACTCCTCTCGGTAAACCTGAATTTAACCAAACAGTCAATGAATTTTACTATGATTAACCACAACATGTGGACAATCCTCCACATTGTTGGCTAATGCCGATGTTCCTGCATCAGACTCCCGGGGAAGAAAAAATTTTTTCTTCAAAATTTCAGGATTTATTTTGCATCTCTGCAATTCAGATGCTGTCAACCAACTGGAATCTTCCATTGGCTTCTCCTTCCACTTGACAAGATACTGGAAATATGTCTGCCCTCGAGTTTTCTTGGATATTATTTGATCTAAAATAGCTTCAATTTCTTTCTTGGATGTTTTTGGTACCTGTTCCTCCCAATCCACAGTTTGAACTTCATCACGTGTAGCTTCAGTCTGCAACCCTGTTTCTGCCTCTCTGAATGGATACAAGTCTGCAATATTAAAAATGGGGGATATTCCGATCCCTTCCGGCAACTCAATCTCATATGCATTGGCTGAAAATTTACTTTTGATTTTACAGGGTCCTATCTTCTTTAGTTTCAGCTTATTATAAGTCTTTGTAGGAAATCTCTCTTTCCTCAAATATGCCATAACTAAATCTCCCACTTGAAACTCTTTTTCTCTTCTTTTCAGATCTGCTCTCTGTTTGTATCTCTTGCTGCTTTCCTGTAGTTTACCTTTAACCTCTTCCTATAGCTTCTGCATTTGTTCAACAAAATCTTCAGCACTTGCACTTCTGGCTTCTTGTTTCCCCAAGTCTCTTAGCTCATATACTCCTCTCGGATGCATTCCAAAGACAATCTAAAATGGACTCATTCCTGTGCTGGTTTGGTGTATCATTGTAAGCGAATTCAGCTTGAGCTAATGCCAAATCCCACTGTTTGGGATTCTGATGTACCAAACTGCTTAATATATTCCCCAAGCTTCTGTTCACAACTTCAGTTTGTCCATCCATCTGAGGATGGTAGGCTGAACTAAAATTGAGTTTAGTTCCCAGCTTCTTCCAAAGTGTCCTCCAGAAATGCCCTACAAATTTAGTGTCTCGATCTGATACAATACTTACAGGTAAACCATGCAATCTTACAATCTCTGAAAAGAATAAATTTGCTATGTGTGTTGCATCATTAGTTTTTTTACAAGCAATAAAATGGGCCATCTTTTAAAATCTGTCTACAACAACATAAATAGAATCATTTCCTCTCTGATTTTTTGGTAAACCCAGAATAAAGTCCATACTCACTGCATCCAATGGTCGATCTGGTATGGGCAATGGCTGATATAAACCTGTATTCTGACTCCTTCCTTTGGCATACTGACATACCCTGCATTTCTCAACAAACTTTTTAACATCAATCTGCATTTTAGGCCAATAATAAAAAGCATTCTCCTGAGCGAAGGTTTTATCTTGTCCAAAATGACCAGACAATCCTCCATTGTGCTTCTCTTTGATTATATTCTCCCTCATGGAACATTTAGGAATGCATAATTTGTTGGCTTTAAATAACAGGCCTCCTTGAATAAGGTAGTCCATCCATTCACTTCGGTTATGATTCACTGGATTCTGAACTGTTGCGTAGATGTCTTTAAAATCTTCATCATCCTTGTACATTTCTATCATTTCATCAAAACCTACAACACCCACTTTAAATTCTTGCAAAAGAAAACTTACCCTGCTCAATGCATCTGCCACTTTATTAGACTTACCACTTTTATGTTTTATCACAAAAGTGAAACTTTGCAGAAATTCCACCCATTTAGCATGCGTCTGATTTAGCTTTGGCTGATTATTAATAAACTGCAAAGCATGGTTGTCTGAATATAAAATAAACTCCTTTGGCAGCAAGTAATGCCTCCATTTTTTCAATGCCTGCACAATAGCGTAAAATTGTTTATCATAGGAAGAATATTTCCTTTTCACATCATTTAATTTCTCACTGAAATACACTATCGGTCTTTGATCTTGACTCAGCACCGCACCAACTGCTTCTCCACTTGCATCGGTCTCCACTTGAAAGACTTTTTCAAAATTAGGCAATGCTAGAATTGGCTTTTCTGTTATCTTCTTTTTCAGCAGATTAAAACTCCTGTCAGATGCTTCTGTCCATCGAAATGGCTGATTTACCTCCCTGATTGTCTCAAGGATTGGTGCACAAACTTGACTAAACCCCTTTATAAATTTCCAATAAAAACTAGCAAGGCCATGGAAACTCCTTACCTCGAATACATTCCTGGGAGTAGGCCAATTCCTGATTGCTTGTACCTTCTCTGGATCCATTTTCAAACCTTCTCTGGAAATCACAAATCCCAAATATACCAGCTCCTCTTTCATGAAACTACATTTCTTCAAATTAATTAGTAGTTTTTCCTTCTGCAGAGTTTTCAAAACTAACTTCAAGTGTTCCAAATGCTCCTCTTTACTTTTGCTAAAAACCAAAATATCATCAAGGTAAACAACAACAAATTTACCTGTATATTCTTTCAAGACCTCTTTCATTAGTATCATGAATGTTCTGGGCGCATTAGTGAGCCCAAAAGGCATTAATAACCACTCATACAATCCACTATTTGTTTTGAACGCTGTCTTCCATTCATCGCCTTCCCGAATTCTGATATGATGATATCTGCTTTTTAAATCTATCTTTGTAAAATACCTGGATCCACTTAAACTATCCATTAAATCATCCATTCTGGGAAAAGGAAATATGTACCTGACAGTTATCTTATTGATAGCTCTAGAATTGGTGCACATGCGCCATTCTCCTCCCTTTTTTGGACTAAGCACCGTTGGCACAGCACACGAACTCATGCTTTCTCGAATCAGCCCCTTGTCCATCAGCGCCTGAACTTGTCTTGCAACCTCTGCGTTTTCCTGAGGAGTTAATCTATATGAAACTTTATTAGGTAGACTTGCTCCTGGTATTAAGTCGATATGGTGACTTATACTTCTAATCGGCGGTAATTCATTCGGCAATTCATCCACAATGATGTCCATGTAATTATTTAACACAGATTGAATTTCTTCAGGCAAGTCATTTAAATTTGTGGAGGTTAAAATTACCTTTGGCCTCCCCACGATAGCAAAATGCACTTCTTCGCTTTTATCAACCTCCTGTAGCAGTTCTTTGCCACTCATCAACATAATACTATTTTCAGGCAACTCTTTATCAGCATCATTCTTCACTGGCAGCAACGTATGTTTAATTCCATCCTTCTCTATGGTGTTTGTATTTCTTCTCCCATCATGAATCGCCTTCCGGTCAAATTGCCATGGTCTTCCCAATAACACATGACATACATCCATGGGCATTATGTCACATAGGATTACGTCTTTGTAGGTGCCGATCTGCATCTCCACATTACACTGTTCTGTTACTATGACTTGATGACATTTCTGAAGCCAAGATACTTTATAAGGTGCAGGATGTGCTGTCCTTGCTAACCCGAGCTTTTCCACCATCTCTGTAGACACAATATTGTTAGTACTCCCGCTATCAATTATAACCTTACAGCACTTACGCTTTGATTTGCATGTAGTCCTGAACAAGTTCTTTCTTTGCGCAGGTTCTCCAATCTCCTTTTCTGATCTCAGCAAAGTTCTTCTAAGCAGCAGTGATTCACCTTCTTCAGGTGGTTCTTCCTTCTCTACAAGTCGAGGTGGTTCTAACTCTGCCTCAGCCACATTTGCACCCCTCTGGCTTGCCGACTTGTTATGAGGACAGTCTCGCGACATATGTCCCCATTCTCCACAATTATAACATCTAACATCTCTTCCTCGCCCTCTTCCTCTAGGCGAAAATCTTCCTCTACTAGATTCACCCATCTGTGGTGATCTGCCACTTGAACTTCCTGTTTCCTGCTGATGCTGTGTTCCTCTAGATTTGCCAGTTCCTCTACCTCTTGCTGAGTTCTTTCCTCTGTTTCTTTGATTTTGTTTCCGCAGTATTTTCTCCTCTGCTTTCAGGCTTGCTTTATAGGCATCCTCAACAGTTTTTAGACTTAACAGCCTAATCTCATCTTGGATCTCATACCTTAGCCCATTAACATATCTGGCTACTTTCTCCAAATCATCTTCTACATGCTCTATTCTGATACTTAACCTGTAGAATTCTTCCGTATACTCCTCAACTGACATTCCTTTCTGCTTCAGATTTTGCATCTGCTTAAAAAGATTCAAATGATAGTCTTTAGGCAGAAACTTGGCTTTCAGTTTGCTGACCATTTTATCCCACTGCTTGATCTTAGATTTTCCTTTCCTTGCTCTTGATGTCTGTACCTCATCCCACTAGATGGCTGCATGACCCTTCAGTCTGGTGACTGCAAACTTCACTCTCTTATTCTCCTCAACCTCTTCATAGTCAAAGTACTGATCTATGGATCTGATCCAATCCATAAGCTCTTCTGCATTCAGACTCCCTTCATACATAGGAATCTCCATTTTGGGTTTGCTTCCAACTTTTGCCAGCATCTTGATGAATTTGACATTTTCATTCTCTTCTTCTGCTTCCTCATCTGCAGAAGATTCTTCTGAATAACTTTCAGCTCCCTCATCAGGTGCTCTTCTCTGGGCTATCTCCATTGTCGCCATTCGTTCACACAATCTCCGCACTTCTTCTATCAAGACTGCATTTGGTTCTGGTCTCCCTCGACTAATTCCCCTTCTTGGCGGCATTTTTTACTTACACACCTGTCTCTTTAGCTCCAATACCAAAAATTGATGACGCAGCAGCAACGCTAGAATTAAATTTAAATCCAAACTGGAACTTATTAAACCCACAAGCGTTCCTTGTTTCTATCGGAACCGAAGCCTTTTAACTAAAATGCCAATCCGATCTAAAACCTTTTTATTTGAATAACCAAAAGCTTTTTATATGTGTTTGAATGCTTTGCTGCGATATAACTGTCTTATTGCAATCAAAGATTATGTGGTTCTATAACAAATATATATATATATTGTCGTAACCTTAAACATGCTCACAAATCACAACGCCAAGCCCTTTAACTGTTGATCGCAAATCGCAAAAATGAGATTCCACTTACCTAACGCCCGTTCCACAATGCGATGCGATGGTTATTGAAGATCGCAGATCGCAATTTCAACTGTGGACTTAATCGCAGATCGCACTTTTCACTTTTCACTTTGATTCTACAAATCTGTGATGCGATATCCGGACCCGATCTCCTTTTAAACTATTCTATAACTGATCGCATCCGTCTATTATCTATCGATGCGATGACTTTGCTGGAACCAACAGATCATAAAAAACAAATAACATATAATTCAAATCCGTTTCAAATCTCTAAAAAGGGTTTTTCCATAGGTTTTCTGTGTAAGTGAGTTCCACGCACACCGCTCGATGACTTCGAATTTTCTTCACATGAATCCTTATGATTTAAATAAAGCATAGATTTCAACCATAACCATTACAAAGATAACCAACACATCATCTTTCCGAATGTCTCATACAACGACGCATACAATATGAAATTAATTCATAAAATACAACCTCTATTTTTATTCGATTACATAAAAGAGAAATTATATTACATACCAGACACACAGTCAATCATTCTTCTGAGCTTTCGCTCTACACTAAAACCACTCTTACTCTTGTTCCACACAAAATCACTCTCACTCTCCTTAAAAAAACTCCAAGCTCTCGCCTCATCACATTTTTATGATTAGCTTAGTTTCTAATAATAGCTAACAGAATCTCCTATTTTCCTGAAAGATCTTAACAACTAAATCTCCTATCTTATCACTCTCGATCACTTCTGTTTAACAATCTTATCTCTAATCTAAATACAATAGTCTCATTTATTACAATAACAACAAACTATTCATGAAGTCTACTCCTCTCGGTAAACCTGAATTTAACCAAACAGTCAATTAATTTTACTGTGATTAACCACAACATGTGGACAATCCTCCACATTGCTGGCTAATGTCGATGCTCCTGCATCAGAAGGTAAACTCTAAAGGATGTGAAGTGTGTTGATTAGAGGATGATGTGGCAAGATGGAGCCCACTGTATCGGTAGAGTTTATAAATCATCAAAAGTTTTCTGCAGTAAGTATATGAGGTTTCATATTATATGATATGTATTTCAAGCGGCCAGAAGTGGGGGTAGAGCTACTATGGTGGGGCCAACCGCATTGCAAGATAAACTAAATACATTGCGGGCACTTCCAATGGTAAGTTAAAATATTATCGATGTGAAATGGTGGTTAAACAGGTAAAGTAGAAAAATGAAGAGGAAAGGTAGAAAAGTAAGGTTTGATGATTTTTAAGGGAACTGAAATGAAAAATGGGTTTGTAATGCGATGATGTGATTTAATCTCCGCCATTGATCGAAGCTCAGATCCATGGTCCTTACTCCTCCTTTTTTTTGGTTTTCCAATTTTGTTTCTTTGGTCGTGCCCATTAGTTTCTTGGTTTGTTCGTGGAATACTTTAACTCGTTCACTACTTGACCCGCTTTAGCATTCACAACTTTGCCTTTGTTTGTTTTTTCTTCCTTAACTACTTCTTTATTGCCTTTGTCTTTGTTAATGGTCTAATGCTCCTTGCCTCTCCGATGTCTTTGTTCCTTTGATTCTTTCTTTGGAAAAGATTTTAAATATTGACATCTATGTATAGTATGAAAAATTTACAAAGAAAAATTACACAATCACCTTGTGATATTGTAAATTACATGGTTCTAATAGTGGCTCCAGTTGGGGATGGCAGCTCCTTCAGGAGGTGTCAATAACACCGTAGACTAGTAGCCTAATGCATTGGGTTGATTCGACAACTTGTATCTTGATCTGTTAGGCACCTTAGTGACTGGAAACTAACTGGATTGTTCCTCCTGACTTTGACTGATAAAAGTAGACCACATGCTTGGCCAGCCAGCTTATAAGCATACTGAAATCTAAACTGCAACTACAATTTAACTTATCCACTACAATCCATCAAGCTGAACATACTGCTGCACCTTGGAAAATTTAATGGTGAAATCAGAACCGTGTTGAAACTAAATTCTGAAACATACTGATCTGAAAATGAAAATCAATATAAAACTAAATTTGAAAGATGCTCAGAGTGTTGAGCTTGTTTTCAAACCTACCTACCCTAATCTACTGAAATGGTCGCCCTTCTAAAAAATACAATAATTCCAATGCAACCAGTCAAGTAATTGTTCTAATATCTTTGTTCTTTTATTGCTTTTCACCATGTTCAGAGAAAAACCTAACAATGGTGTTTGAAAGAAATTCTCAGCCTGATATTGTTTACATGGACCTTGGTACCTTTGAAAAACAACTGACATGCCGGAAATATGTGTTGGCTTTGTAAATAAAAATTCGTCCATATAGACAGACATTGGATCAAGATACTCTTGATTTATTTCTAGGTATTCTGACTCAGTCAACTCAGCTTCATATCCTGGTACTGCAGGTGTGCTCTCCTGGTATTCAATCAACTTGGAACATGTTTGCATGCTACCTAATGAGTGTTGTGACACTACTTCTACTGAATCAGACAATGGGGAAGACTATCTGATCATATCCATATCATAGCACCTTTTGAGAGCGTTATGAACATAGGAAGATTGACTTTGAAAGCAGAAACCATCCAACATGTCTGTTATAGGGTCATGTGGTGCTTTGGATGGTAGTGTTGGTTCCTTTGAGACCTCATGTTTTCTCTTATAACTATCATTCTGAATGTGATCCCAATTCCATTTTATAATCTAAAATGCATTAAAGCACAAAGGTATATAATCAAACTAGATCAATCCATCAGTTGTTTTAGACTCTGTGATTTCATCTGCTACTTGACATTCAAAATAACTCAAGGGTTGAACCCTTGGATCTAAAACAAATATTCTATCATTCATGATTTTCTCATCTGATTGGTGAGAGAGTTCTCTTCTCCTATGATTATCAGCTAGAATGTGATCCATATTCCCTTTCACAATCGGAAATTCATCAAAGCATAAGGGTAAAAAAACAATCTGGATCAATTCATCACCTGTTTCATATTCTATGATTTCAAGATTACTCTAGGAGAGGACTTATGGATCTTAAAAAGGTTCAAGATCATCCCTCTTTTCCTCAAATGACTCATTAGAGCATTTCTCATCCTTTATATTAACCACATGTTTATAATGATCTCTTAAGAGTGAGGAAAAAGATAGAGGAAGGCATTATGCACTTACTTGAAAACTTCCTGCGTTTTCCTCTTTGCAACCTTGCTCAACATGCAGAGTTTGATTGTCATCATTGCATTGTGATAGCTGAGTTTGTTCTTCCCAAGAAAATAGTGTTGGTTGCTTTGAATAATCAGCCTCAACCTCAACCTTATGGTCTTCCTCTTTATAATCATATTCGAGATGGCTACCTCTGTATGCAAGGTCATCTATCATGTACATCGTTGCTGAGGATCTCCCTGCCTCCTTCTATTTTTGGACTTCATCTTTGGTTGTGTTGTGGATAGAGTACATGAAACAATCATATTTTGTTTTAGGGTGTCCAGGATGGGTTACAAACTGCTTGAATACAATGATGTTTTTCTTTTCCAGGACTAATGGAATAGGAGTTATTGGAACATCAAGTTCCTCTTTCCTGCTAATCATATGCATCATTTCATTGATTGTGTTTGTCCACATATCTAGCTTTATCTCTGAAGATATCAGTTGCTCTTTTTCTATTTTGTCCTTATTCATTGCTTTTAACTTTTCTTCTCTGTTCAACAGGTTGGCTTCCACATCAACTACCATATTTTTCATTTCTTCAAGGGTTTCAGGGTCCCTTTCTCTTAACTGGAATTCCATCTCTGGATCAAAGGCATCTGGGTAGTGCAAGAGAGCCCATCGTGGGGGTGGCTTTATCTTAGTAGGTATTGAATGGTATAACTTATTGAACCTGGCTTAAAAGTGTTGTACTATCTCCCCAGGTTGTCTTTTAAATGGTTATATTCTTCTATTATAAATGTTTCCCACAACCACCCATCTATCTAGGAAAACTTGAGTGAATTGATGAAAATTGCTAATGCTTGCAGCTGGAAGATATTTAAACCAAATTTTAAATTTACCTTGCAATGATAGGGAAAACATTCTGATACATACCTCATCTTCTCCTACCTCAAACAGGTCAAGGAAATCCTCAATATTTTGAATATGCTTTTCAGCAAGTGATGTTTGCATTTTCTTCATCAAATCTAGGTAGATTATTGATAAAATTTGCAGGGAGGTCATGGAGGGTAGGAGGAAAAACCATAGCCTTGTATATGTATGGGAATTTTACAAGTATAGGTAGTAAATTAGGAGGCTTATACTTCACTGGGTCTTCCACAATTGCATCCAGGATCACAGGTGTATAGGTATGTACATGGTCTAAAATTTGGGGCTTAGCTTTTTGAGGCTCATCAATCTGCCGATGATCATTGTAAACCTCAGCAGTGTACTTTTGATCAGGCTTAAAGTAGGATAGAACATAGTTACAGATTAAAACTATAATTTATTGAATCCAATTTGGGCTTGAATACATTCTCCTTCTAGGCTTACTAGTCATGTTTCAAGTCCTTCCTCTAGTGGAGTCTTTAAATGGAATTGATCTGAATTGGAGTCGCCAGGTGGATGATTTCAAATTTCTTGTGTCTGGCTTGTTGTCCACCATCATCAACTAGATACAAATCTTGTAAAATACTCAAATGATCTAATTTTGATTGGGTTTTATGAGTTCTAAAGAAATATTAAGTTTTTTCAATAACTTAGTCCCCAGCAGAGTCGCCATTATGTTTTCACTCCGTAATTTGTAAGATTGGCAAGAAAAAACGATTGAGGACAAACATCAAACCACTTTGGAGTCTAGGACCTAGCCTTCCTAGACTCAAAGAGGGCTCTCTCTATTTTTATGATTTAACTTGATAAATAGAAGTGTTGATATTAGGCTAGTTATAGGGATGGGGGGTTGTTTGTTTAATTTATTGTGTGGTTGGAAAGATGGAGCTGTGAGACTAATCCATTGGGTTATGGAGACATAAAAAAGGCTAAATTTTGCATCAAATTTTCAAGGGCATTCACAGGGCTAGCTAACTATGCAAACTGGATCTTACTAGCAGTGTGAAATGGAAAAGGGGGAGGAGATTAAGGTTCAACTTAAATGCAGAGCAGACCATCTCTGAATTCCGCATTCAGGTCTCAGAGGAAAACATTAAGATAACAAACATGGACAGAATTAAGATGCTCTCTTATCCAATATTAACCTAAAATTTATGTTTTGAAATCAGATAAATTGATGCACTACATGAAAAGACAGAGGAAAAACATTAACACAGAGGAGAAACATCACCATTAACATATCTCAAGAATCCTGTGAATGGTATCTTATTATTGATGCCTAGCTCAAAAAATTACAGAGTTCCAATACTTCTTACAATGCAAGCTTTAGCAATGTCGAATTTTCCAACATCTAATATTGCTAAAGCATGCAGTATTTATCTAAAGACTAATTCAATTGCTCTATCTTCTTTGACAACCTTTCATTGATTACAATTTAACATAAAATGGACAAGTGTGGCCATGCAAGGCCTGACCAAAGATCTCTGATAAAGACACTGCCTGTAGAACTAATTTTGGGCAACTCTTCATAGATCCAAATGCTTCAATGGCTCCTTGGAAGATCAAACACTAAGCTTGGAGGTGACTGTGGTGGTCACGAAGAGGCAAAAAATGGTGGCTCTGACATCTGGCTCTGTTTTTAGCAAACCGACGTTGGGTTATCAAATATGTTCAGTACTGGCAACTTTTCATTGATTGGTGATGGTTTTGATGTGTTATACTGCCTTTTCCACCTCTATTAGTATACCTTAACAATTCTACGTGATCGCCTTTTGCCCGACTTGACCTCCCGTGCTTGCACGCCTTGTCGGGGCTTATTTCCCCTAGAAGTCCTTTATGTCGTTATAACATAACAAGTTTGGTAAAACACCTTGCCCGACTCGACCCTTGGTGTCTTTTGCTACCCGAGCCTTTCTATCGTGTTTAACCTTATTTCTTCATAAAATGAGTTTCAAACCTCATATGCCAAACTTAACCCTTTTTACACAAAACATCGTAAAAAACTCATTTATCCAGACCTGAAAATTTTTGGATTTCATTTATGAAGCCGCATCACATCCATGTCAGTATTTCACTTCGCATGTTTAATATTTTAAGTTATGAAGAATGTAATTGGTGATGCAATGCGAAATGGGAGGTGACGTGGAGAACATGTGGGATCGTCTGAATCGCAATCGCAAAACTTAAGGTTTAGTCGTAAGCGGAGGAGTTAAACATTAAAAGATGTGAAGTGCGAAGTGTAGGGAGAAGGACAGTGACATGGCAGGGGAAAGTGGGACCGACCACATCGCAATCTCAAAACTTAAGGTTTTTATTATAAGCAATGGGAGTTAAACTCTAAAAGATGCGAAGTGCGAAGTGTAAGGAGGGCAGAGTGACGTGACAGGTAAGGTGGGACAAGACCGCAGCCCACAGATATCAACTCTTAACACTTAAACAACAAAGGTAAACTCTAAAGGATGTGAAGCGTGAAGCATGGGGATAAGGTTGTGACATGGAGGAAATGTGGGACCAGACCGCAACCCATAGATCGCAAATATTAACATTAAAAAACGAAGGTAAAATCTAAAGGATGTGAAGTGCATTGATTGGAGGATGATGTGGCAAGATGGAGCCCACTGTATCGACAGATTTTATAAATTGGCAAAAAAAAATTGTGGTAAGTATACGAGGTTTCATATTATATGATACATATTGCAAGCCGCCAGAAGTGGGGGCGGAGCTTCTATGGTGGGGCCAACCGCATCACAAGTTAAACTAAATACATTGCGGGCGCTTCCAACAATAAATTAAAATATTTGCGATGTGAAATGGTGGTTAATTAGTTAAAGTAGAAAAATGAAGCAGAAAGGAGGAAAGGTAAGGTTTGATGATTTTTAAGGGAAATGAAATGAAAAAAGGGTTTGTAATGTGATTATGTGATTCAATCTCCACCATTGATCGAAGCTCGGATCCACGGTCCTTACTCCTCCTTTGTTGTGGTTTTCCAATTTTGTTTCTTTGGCCATGCTCATTAGTTTCCTGGTTTGTTTGTGGGATACTTTGACTCATTCACTACTTGACCCGCTTTAGCGTTCACGACTTGACCGAATCATGTTCACGACTTTACCTTTTCTTGTTTTTTCTGCCTTAACTACTTCTCTGTTGCCTTTGTCTTTGCTATGGTCTAATTCTCCTTGCCTCTCTGCTGCCTTTGTTGCTTTGATTCTTTCTTTGGAAAAGATTTTGAATATTGACATTTATGTACAATATGAAAAATTTGCAAAGAAAAAGTACACAGTCACCTTGTGATACTGTAAATTACATGGTTCTAACAAGTTAATTAACATTTCCTTTTCTTCTTTTTTTAGATTTTATATTTCATTCATTTCATTAAAGAAATTTGTAATTCAATTCATTTTCTTAGAATAAAAACAACATTTCCTTTTCTTCCTTATTTAAGAATCAGTTTTCATCATTAAAATTCATTTAGATTTGGTTGTTCACTAAGCATTTAAAGATTTCATCTAGAAGCATAGATTTCATTTCTTAGACAAATTTCAATTCTTAAAACTTTAGGCATAAGATACAAAACCCCCAAAACAATATAAAACATACACAAAAAAGTACAAAATAAGGTTATCTAAGCATATATAGTGCACCACACTTCATCAAATTACTAACCTTAGTCGATAATTTATGATAGAAATTTAAGACATTAAATTGACTAAACAGGTACGGTGATATCATCATGTATCTCCAAACTCAAACTTTCCGATCTGAGTTGACTAAAGCTGATCATCGACACATTCGACATCACTCTCACCCTTATCACATCATCGAAGATACTTTATACCGTGTCGGTGTCGACTCAATTCTTTGTCGATGTTTAACTTTCGAAGAGGCTCAGAGAGCACTCAATGATTGCCACTCTGGTGCATGTGGCAGTCATACGTCTGGATATGCCACTACTTAGAAGATTCTTCACACTGGGTATTTTTGGCCTTCCATCTTCAAGGATTTCATTCTTTCCATCCGAAAATTTCATGCCTGCCAGATTTATCAACAAAAAATGTGCGCCCCACCCACCCCCTTACACCCAGTAGTTACCATCGGTCGTTTCGCTAAATGGGGCATTTATTTTATAACATGTAACCCTCGCTCGACCAGGGGGCATGCTTATATTATCATCGTCGCTGATTATTTTACCAAATGGGCCGAGGAGATGCCTACATATGTTGCTGATGGTAAAATTATTTCTCAATTTCTCTTCAATCATGTTATCACTTGGTTTGGATTTCCTCAAGCCATCATCACTGAACATGGCTCCCATTTTCTCCATTACATGATGGCTAAGATGACTACTCAATTGGGTCTATGACACAACAACTCGACTCTGTAATAACCTTAGGCCAATGGCCAAGTTGAAGCAATCAAAAAAGTCTTAGTTACTATGCTTTAGCGCACTATTGGGATGCACAAGTAAAATTGGCATCTCATGCTCTTTTCAGCTCTTGAGATTATCGAACCTTGGCTAAAAGTGCTACCAGATTTACTCCTTTTCAGCTAATGTATGGTCTAGAAGCAACTTTACTGATTGAATGTGATATCCCTTCACTCAAATTATTTTTTGAATTACTCCCCAATACCTCACCAAAAGAGGAGTGTCTTCTATATTTGGAAAGGCTTAACTAAACTCGTTGCTTCATCACTTTAGTCACTGAAGCTCAGAAGAAATGTATCAAAGCCCATTTTGATCAAACTGTTTCTTCGCGTTCCTTCTATGAAGGAGACTTGGTTCTTATATATGACGAAGCTCACGATAATCTGGCGGCAGGAAAATTCGAACCAATGTGGCATGGGCCATACATTGTTAAACGTGTTTTTCAAAAAGGGGCTTGTGAGTTAATTGATTATGAAGGAAACCCTTTGGATAAGCCTCGGAATGGGCTTTATCTCATAAAGTATTATGCATAATTTCTGTCATATAATTACTTTTGTACATTAGTGTGCTTTCATTTTTGTACAGTTTGGTTTTGGTGTGCTTTTTGTGAGAATTTTTCCTGCTTATCTTGTTTTACTTGATTTTCTAATGTCTTTAACTCCTTATGTCAGTTTTACCAATGTTGTTTGTCGTAGTACTCGAAACTTATCCTCTGCAGCATGGGTTATCTATGGCCCTAATTATGAGTTAGTGGATCTACAAGGTATCTATTTAGGTCATACAACCAACAATATTGTTGAGTATAGTGCAGTCATTAAACTTTTGTCAGAAGAAATTACTCTTGGCATTAGAGAATTGGTTGTAAACCTTGATTCACAGCTTGTTGTTCTTCAACTCAATGAGCAATATTTCATCTAACACCCTCAAATTTTGAGAATGTATCTGTATGTTCGGCTCTTATAAAGAAATTTTGATTACATTGCATATCAGAATATTCCAAGACACATGAATACATTAACAGATGCATTGGTATATATATATGTTGGTATTGTTTGAAAAAAAATAATTAGTACATCATAATCCAAAAATATGTGTTATGGTACATAAAGAGACTCGCAGGTCCCAAAAAAGCTACAACTTTAGAAATCAAAGCTAAATTGAACTAATCAACATGGTGCTCATGGTAACAAGTCACTGCTCGAATGACTCGAGTCAGTAACCGATGGAAGCAGTGTGACACGCCTACAGTGTGCCTCTAGCAGCGGTGGGTAATATCATGAACATGAGCATATTATGGAATCCCATTGGTCAAAGCATATAGGTTCTAGGAAATCTCCTCTTCAACATCTGCTCCCTCCTCATATGGATGAGCCTCTAATTCCCTCACCACTCTTTTGGCTATAGGGGACATTCCAGCTGGTCTTTGCGGTCCAACATCTACATCACATAAGTTTAAACATCAGAACACTTATACATAAAAAAATATAAACATGAAAAAAGTTAACAAAAAACATGTTTACCTCTGTCATCTCATTTATCACCCTCTGGAAGTGGAAGGTCTAGGTCACCTCTAAAATCAGTCCCAGAATATAGCTAGTCCTCCATGATGATGAGTTGGCACCTCAGCCATACGAAGAAAGCAGGTTTGCATGACATGTGTTTCCCGCCTCCTAAGCGAGGCATCATCTCACTCCATCTGATCATGCGTAGATCTATGATGCCGACACAACCACCTCTACCCACTGAAATTGGAACAACGACACTTGTTCCAAAAAGAATGCTGCTAAGATTGAACCATACCCAAATTTCTTAAGTAAGCCATTTTTGCATGTGGAAATTTGTTTCTTCATATTTTCCAACACTATTTACCCAGTTAAAGATAGTGGGTGCCATATAGTCAATGGAAGTTTGGAGTTGAAACTTGGTAGCCTCATGTGGTGCTTGTGCTCTAGTAGCACGTGTTATGGTGTACAGGACTACCTTGAGAGGAAATTTTTTTACGCTTCTTATGTCCACCTTCCCACTGGAAGACTTGGCTACCTTTGAACACTACCTCCCTATGAGCATATCCATGCTCTCACCCATGATTTGGCTCCCTCCCAGATGAGCTCGTTCCCCTCTCTGTGATAAACCAGTGATGAAGTATATGTCATCAACCTCGATTTCCAATTCTTGGTCGCCGATAATGAATCTCTCTCGTCCTGTGTCCCATATACTCACCAGGTACTGTAGCAACACTGGTTAAAATATTAGGCTGGGAGTCAAGAAGAATTTGAGGGGCCCGCAGTTCCTCAAAGCAGCAAGACAATCTTGATCCTCCATGGATTCTCTCTCCACGTCTTCATGTTCCCTTTCTCTCCATTCAATCACCATTTTTCTTGATTGTTTCTTCTTGTCATAGCATTTAAACAACATTTTGTCTAAAATCCAAGCATGAAAGTTGAATTTAGATGGTGATTTTTGGAAAACAATTCGTGTTTTTTCAGCCTCTATGATCAGCGCGCCTCTTTTATAGACAGGTGCGTCGATCGACATGCAACCTGTGTGAAAAAATGCAGATCAGCATGATCCCGATAGGGAATTCCTTCGCTGATCTGCCATGAAAAATAATTTGAAACTCTTTCCACAAAAATCAACATACATCATAAAAAATGTTGAAACGGGTATAAAAACAAAGATAATGATCAAGGCTCTTACCTAGTACCAACGGTTCGTCAATCAGCTTCCTGGATCACCCACAATCAGCTCCTGAAGAATCAAGGTAAAAAGGGTAAAAAACCTCTCTAATGACTTGTGAAAGTGAAAAGTGAGAATGTTTTTACTTTTTTTTCTTTTTTTTTTATAAATTTTCAAGTCATTTTTTAGGGTTTTTTCAATATTTTAATTATTTTTTCCTTGAGAACAAATAATATGTTCACTCTTGTGTAGCAACAAGGTCAATTTTTTTACGGATGATATGAAAACGAGTTCTAGTTTATTACTTTTTCAAACTTGGTAAAAATAAATGAAAAATTCACCCCCTTGGAGTCATCTTTAAGCTCTTTTTTGGCTCTCGAAAAATGAAAATATTGCTAAGTATTTGTCGTTTTGAACTTGTTAAAGTAAACAAAATGTCGTTTACCTAGTATACATTTACCCCTTTTTCAGGTCGGGATAAACTATTTATGAAAAAGGAACACCTTAGTCAATCATGACTAAGAGGTTCTCTCAAACTTTGTTTTCTACGTTTTCGGATTCGAGATACTATCTACGAAAAGGGCCATTTGGAATTTTCTTTTCAGCCTCTTTTCAAACTCTCTAAACATGAAAACTAGGCATCAATTTTCACCTTTTCTAGAGTCGTTAAAATTTAACGACATTGGAATCATCACCATGACGCTACCGAGTTCCTTCTTCATAGGGCTCATAAAATGTACTAGGCTGGAGATGTGAGAAGGAAAAACTTATATGACAAGCATATGTTATCCCCTTCAAGCTTGTATTCAAAAATAATTGGGGTACTCGCCAGAAATGGTGGGGGGGGGGGGGGAATGGAAGTATTTATCAGTCGCATCAGCAGCATATCGCTCTTGAACATGACACTTGTCTGCAGTTCGTGTCATGTTGGGAAAATCCTAAATTCATCACTTTGGATCTGTTAGTGACCTAGAAATATAGGATTCATAATTTTGACTTGACTGATAGTAGTCTTGTAAATATGTACATACTTTTCCTTCTGCAAGTTGTATTCCCATATTTTGTAAAAAAATCAAAAAATCAAAAAGAGGGTAAAAAGTCCTAAAAGAAAAATCAAAGGACTTAGAAAAATAGTATACCCCAAAATAAAAAGAAGAATAAAACATGAAAGTGTGCAAATCTAAATACCACTACTTTTACCTTTTGCAGTTGATTATGGCAGAGTGTCAATAAATGCCATAATTTGTGATGTGTTGAACAATTTAATCTTGACTCATCATTTTTCAATTTCAAATGTTGTAGATAGTGAATAAAGAATTGTCATACAGTTTAATCATGACAATTCATTAGTTAGGTAGAGAATAAAAGAATCCAACAGTTTAATCTGGATTATTGGTTTAAATAAGTGTAGAATTAGATAGTTTACTGCTTTCAAAAGAATAAAATGTTGTAAGGTTGCTAGCTCAAATGCACCTGATTAAAATAGAAGGAAAAAATGTTAGAAGATAATGATTGGGTAGGTAGAAGAAGGCGAGAAATCCGTTGTAAATATTTTTCACCAGGCTATAAATAACTAATTTCCCCTCCCCATAGCTATTTGACATTCTAGACTATCATTCAAAGAGGCTCAAGGCATTTCTTTGACTTCTGTTGGGACCGGACCCAAGGCTCAATGACTGATTAGTTGAAAATGTTAAATTTCTATATTAATCCCAGAAATTTTCATCATTTACCCCTTTATGCACTCATCACCATTTAACTTCATAAGTAAGAACTCTTTTCTTACTTAAATATTACATAAAGGCCCATTTGATTAACTTCCTACATCTCATGAAATATAAACCCTCAAAATGGCATTTTATCCTAAGTTGAAGTGATGAAATTATCATAATGCAAGTTTGGCTTTGATCTTCACTTTTCTTGGTTATAATTGTATGTTTTGAGTATTCACTTTTCCCTTTTCATATTAACACCTAACTTATTTTATTTTAACTCCCTATAGAAAAATCCTAGTCCTATTAATATAGCTCCCTTTTATTTAATATCCCAAAAAACCCCTTAATATATGATTTTGTGTCAAATACATTAAGCATATGTTTAAAAACATCCCAAAATTACCCCTTTGACACAAAAATACCCATAAAAAATATATCCCTTTCCCCCTATGGTTTTTAGACCCCTTTGCAGTCTAAAACTATATAATAAAATTAAATAATACAAAAATGCGCATTTTATTTACACCCTGTGTATTTAAAATGACGCACAAAAAACATTAACATCTTTGTATCCCCCCCCCCCCCCGACTACCCTTAACCCAAGGTTAAAATGCCTAAACCTTTTTTCCCCTTCATAATATGCAAACCTTGGTTAAACCTTTATTAAATCCACCCTTTTAATATATAAACTCATTTTATATATTTAACACCCATTTCCATTTCATTTCTGCAAGCATCAGGTTTAACCTCAACCATCCGATCATCTCGATCAAAATCAATGGATAATATTGAACCGGGGTCCCACCCCTTTGCTGCACTCCCTACCCTTTCCTCGATATCGCATTTATTTGATGTTGTGGTTCCTGTAGTTTTGCAGATTTGGAAATACCAAATGACAAGACAACATCAAACCACTTTGGGATCTCACGATCTAGCCCTCCTGGATCCAGAGAGGGATCTCTCTATAAAGGTAAAGAAATGTATATATTTGAAGTTAAATTTAAGGTATTAGGCTAGTTATAAGCACAAGGTTTTATGATTTGTTTGTTTGGTTGGGAAACATGAAAGAAGGGTTCAGTGTAAGGTAGAGGAATTAGTAGAGAAGGATTTTTGGCAATGGGGAGATAATTCAAAGAGAGCACAAGTCCATTGGGAAATGGGGTCATAAAAGGGTTTCTTGCAATTCAAATATCCAAGGCTTTCAAAGGGCTAGTCATCTATATCAGAGGATCTCTTAAGATGATAGTATGGGATGAATCAATAAGGAAATGAATCAGAATGACAAGGAAAACCTTCCAAGGTGACCACTTCGGAGTAAATCTAGGGACAGGGCATGCCTTAACCTCTATGATCTAAACTACTAATGAGGCTAACTCTGAAGACAACAATCCAACAGTCCTCCTAACTACTTTCAGACAATAGAAAACATTTAAGTTTAACACAGAGTGAAATCTAAGATCAGAGAAAGACTTTTAACCTTCTCTGCTTTTGGCATTCAACCCAAAGGGATCTTAGAAAGGCTAACTGTTGGAAAGGGAACCTAGGGGACAGGGCTAACTTTAAATCTCCCAGTTTCATAATTCTTTCAGCTAAAACCAAACAAGAACATCCAATAAACAAACTCTAAATTCATACATCAGTAAGCATGGACAAACCAACTTCTATACTAGTTAAATTATGTTGAATTTGTTCTTAGATACACAAATAGCATAAAACATAAAAGATAAGAAGTGTAGGAAGCATTAGGGTACTTGCAGTTGTATATCCTACGCTAAAATTACTGATTCTTATCAGAGAAAATGAAACATGATGTATAACAGAGGGAAAACAATAACAAAGAGAGAACACATCACCACTGATTTAGATCAGGATCCAATGAACATGCTTGTCATATTAGAAGAGAAAAACCAGTCACATACATTCTTGTCCAATGGCTTGACATCATCCATAAATCATCTCCCAGCCTATTTACAACTACTACTCACAGAACTCTAACTCAGTGAAACAGCTTACAATCAAGGATTTTTCGATAATCAACCAACCAAAATTTACAATGTATTTCTCATGAGTTCTTATAGGTGTAAGAGTGATAGTAGTGGTAGATAGAACTTAAATGATTCATTAAAACAGAGGGGGAGAATTATTCTTGAATCCCATTCTGTTTTAATATCTTACATTAACTTTCAATACCCTTGATATGAATTGGGATTTTTTGTCAGTTTGACATTAACCTCGAGGGTATGTTCTTGGAGGTACTTTCCTGGCTGTAGTACTATGTTTTTACTTTTGTGACAAGTAAAGCAGATAGATGGCTTTCAGGTCTTCCATACTTTGTAACTAATGCACTGACAGTTCTTAGGACTCTTTTTCAGACTGGTAACTATTCTGGTGCTTGAAGGAGAATGGAGTAGGTCGTGTGATTAGTCCTTTCTTGGGGAAAGAACATTCTGCTGATGTTAAATCACTGATATAGCTTGATGTGTGCTTTAGGCTTCATTAAGCCTCCTTGATCATCTTTAGGTCTTCATCTGTGTCCTTTTATCCCTTTAAACATTTGATTATAAGCATTAAGTCTTCAACATTAGGAATTAATCCTTTAATTCTTCTTTTGATACTCTTTGTTGTTTCTTCTGACCTGTATTTGTGAATATACAGGCTACAGAGGTTCTGGAGGTTTTATGTCAGGGTTTAACAACCGATCTTCAATAAAACATGTTTTAAACCCCCTTAGTGGTGTCTTCCTCTGCTATCTTTGGCTCTGGGGCTGGATTTTTGTGCTATATATCACCCTAACCGTGACTGTGGAGACAGAATGAATTCACCACCTATAAGACCTGCAAAACATGATAAACACATTACAAAAAACTTGAGGGAGTGAGGATGGCTACTTTCAGAGGCTCGCGAGGATGGAGGAGCATTGAGGAAAAAGGTGAATGCAGCTGAAAAATGGATGAAAAACCCTGGCAAAGAAGCTAACCAGGTGCTTTGGAGGTTTGGGCATGAGGATAAACGTGGATTGTTAGATCAGAACAATCAATGGTGAGGATTGACCAATGGAACGTTTCAGAAATAATTTGGGTGAAAGTGAAATGGGGGGCAAGGTTAAAACAGGACTGTCTGATCTTAGAGATCAATGGCTAAGATTAAAAGATGAAAAGCAATGTTAGCGAAGGGCAGTGGTATAGCAGAAAACCGACAAGGGTTTTCGCAAAATTTTTGGGTGGTATGCGGTTTTGTCAAAAAAAATGCAATTCATTACATCGGCTGACACCTGTCCCTTTAAAAAACCGCCGGTTTCGCAAATTTTTTTGGAGTTAACTCTTGGGCGCAAAATTTTTGTGAAACACGTCATCCACTGTCATATCGGAGGCTCCAGATCTGATGGTGTGGATTGCACGCAACGGGGAAGTTGCACGGATGGGGTTCTGGTGGGACCGACCTTCGTTTGTCGTGTAGCGGAAACATTAAGTGGCAGGGTGATTTATCAAATGGGAAGTTTTGGACTATCGCGTTAAATCCCGACTGTAGGATTTCTCAGATGGATGGTCGGGATTAAAATATGGATCAGAGGTTTTGAAAATGGGAAAGAGGTGTTAGATGGACGGGCAGAGCACGACACAATCTGGTTCGTTGGTTCTTGTGGATTCAACGGTCCAGATTCGTTTAAAAACTTAATGTCGGGGATGGCCAAATGAACAGAGGAAAAGGGTTTAACGGGGTTTTTTTGGCTTTTTAGCACCCGATTACGGGGCTGGGGTTATATGAGGAGAGGGGTTACAGCTATAAGCCCATAGGGGCTTAACTCCTTCATACTACAAAAAGAGTGTTTTAGGCCAAAAAACGGGAATTTTCAAGCCAAACGAGGGGTTCCGATATGTACAAAGGAGGATTTTTAAACCAAATAAAGGGAACTATAAGGTTTAAAAAGGGGTTTTTAATGATTTAGAGGTTTAATGAAGGATTTTTTAGGAGTTTTTGTGAAGGGAATAAGGGTGAAAATGGGGAATTTTGTGGGAGTGAAATGGAGAAAATGGAGGCCTTTTGCAGACAGCTTCCTTCACAAAACAGTAGGGCTCATCAAAGGAAACAACAGTGAATATTATTTTGGAAGATAAGGACATCACCAGGCTTCAAGGATGATAAATTTTCAAGGGAAATTTTCACTTGAAGGCTTGAACAGATTTAGCCAATTGTTTGCTTTGACAAATTATTATAGGTGGCTAACATTTGACACCGTATATCTTTACCTTTTAAGATCGAAAACTCACAATGAAAGCCCAGCCCTACCTTATTGTTTCCCCACAACTTTCCTAAAGATCTCAACCATTCGCATTTTTCAACCAAATCTGACGGCGCGGATCCCATATCGCATTATCAAAGTGATCGAGCGCAGTTGACAAAACATTTTGCGACAAAAGTTGTTTTATGAAACCACCGCCTGCTACGTGTCATAATTTTACTGGATCGCATTGAAAAAGCTTAAAACCAGTTACCACCCAGAAGCAATGAGATAACCACTAGTGGTTTCGCCTTCAAATGCACAAACTGCTCTCGCCATTAATATCAACCTGTAATTAATGTCATGTTTTTTTATAAGACTTAAGGTTTGGGACTTTTTTTTTTTTTTTACATGCATTTTTCGCATACACCCTATCAGATAACTACTAAAGACACCATTTCATAGTTGCGTTCAAAACATTTCATCGTTCTAAAATTATTTCCCCCTCTGAAATTCACCTCCCAATACTCCCAGTGCATTCTACCAAACAAGCTGCAACCAGTTTGAAGACTGGTACCACCTGCAACCTTCTTCAACCATGACCATACCTATTTAAAGGTATTTTTCAATGATCTAAGCCTGCAAATTCCTAATTTTCATGAAAAATTAAACCAATTTGGAATTTTAAAGCCAAAAGTACTCATCTGAGAGTACTCAAACCTTGAAGAAACAAGGGAAACCCTGTCAAAAATTTTCTAGAATTTGCCACTTCTGCCTGAAGGATTTTGACCCTCCAAACGCCATTCCCACGGTGAAAATCCATTTTAATTACTGAAGAAAACATTGAAATCCCTTTCCAATCCTCTATATATCCAAAATCTGCATTTTCATCATAAAACCCTCGCCCAGATTCTGAATTTTTCCCAAAGGCAGCTTAATTGACCTTCTGTTTCCATAAAGAACTAAGAAAACAGTCTAATCTTGCTCAGTTTCATAAAAAATGACTAAAAAGCAGGTCACCCCCAAGACTGGAGCTCCCAAATCTCAGAAGCCTGCCTCCAGCAAGCTTCCAAACCCCAAACCTCCCAAGATTGATAAACCTACTCTTGTCCTAACTGCAGATTCTACTGAGGTAGTCAGACCATTGCAGCCTCCTGTCACCTCTAAAGAGAAAAATCCCTTGATTGACTTAGACTACAAAATCATTGATGCCACCTTAGAATTTGATCTACTTGAAGTACACAGCTGGTGTAAGGAAAAATTTGAGAAGAAAGTGGCCAATGATATACCTGTATGGGACTCCAACTTGCCTAAATATGTGGTTACCATCACTCATCCAGCCCAAGATTTCATTAGGTTGTGTCAGATGCACTATATCCCTGATCAAAGATGCATGGTGAAAAAAGATAGTGAGGTCCTATTTTACATAACTGCTGAAGCAATCAATGATATGCTCCAACTAAGCCATGATCCATGAGTAGTATCATTGTCAATTGAAGTTTTGACTCAGATGTATTTAGACCTGGATTTCCCTAGGAATTTTGAGATCCTTCAAAAATTCATGCCTAATCATGTCAGCCTTCCTAAGGTAAATTCACCTTATGATACTTTTGATTTCCCTGAGGGCTCCAGGAAAATCATTTCCATGTTGTCATTCATTCTAGGCTATGTTAATGATGAGTTTACAGATCCCTCCATCTTAGGTTTCCTTTCTACCTTGTCTCCAGGACAACAGCCAGAATTGCTCTTTGATTTTGCCAAATTCATTGCTGATAATATACATTATCAACTAATAAAATTACCTGATGAAGGAGTGTTCATATATACATCATATATGTTACATCTCTTCCTATTTTCTCAGGCAGATAATTTTCCCATTGCATTACAAAAGATGGACATGAAGGGAAAACCTCTTTCAGTGATATTTTGGACTTCTCTTATCAAGAAAAATAGCAGTGAGTACAGTTACAGTGATTTCAATGATTTGTTTATCAGGCTTTCCATGAACTTATTGGACAAATCAGAGCCACCAAGGATCAATGAAGAAATCAAAAGAATTTTACAGTTGTCTGAAAACTGTAAAGTTGGAGATTGGTATTTGTATAAAAATCACACAGAAATCAGAGTGTATGGTGCAATCCTGGTTCCTTATAAATTACCAAAATTTCTAACTACAAGGATTTTTGCTTTGGAATACTTGAGACATATTTTGAATGTAGATGCAGTGAACTTCATAGCATCCAAAAAGAAAGCACAATTCAAGTTAAAAAGTAAAATTGGCTCTTTCATAGTCAATAGCAGAGATGGTTTGAAGGAGGTAACCAGTAGATTATCAGAATTCAAGTTCCGGGAAAGCTTTTACTGAAGCTATGACCCTCAAGGTATTTTGAGTAACCTCAGGGTCAAATGTAAATTAACTCCATTCCTCCATGAATCAAAGCCACTAATTGAAAAATATGACAATCAGATGGAATGGGTTGCAAACACTTTAATTGATGATGATTAGGAGATGCAAACAAATAATCTACAGGAGAATCAGATGGATAGTACACAGTTGGTTACAGTTAACCAACCAGCAGAGATATCCAATAAAAGGCCTAGAAAAGAAGAAGGATATTTTTCAGAGAAAATCATTGAAAATAAATTTAAAACAGTCTATAGAAAAAAGGCCAAAATGACTACTCTAGAAAAAGGAGTCATAGATGTAGATGATAATAATGATCAGCAAACAGATGATGAGGCCACAATGATTGTTAATGAAACACTCAGGGAAATTCATAATGAACAAGTACAAGCATAGGGAAAAGGCAAAGAAATGATTGAAGCAGAAACAGAAGCTCCCTCTTCCTCTAAAACAACAGAAGAAACTGATTTTGATATTCAGAAAAGGTTCAAGAAGATCAGGGAAAAAAATGAGGAAATCAAGAATGAAGTTTATTCTAAACTTATGAAAGAAAAACTAGGCGATAAAGACAGACTTGTAACAGCCTTTGATTACTCAACAAAAAAAATTATGATGTATTTTCTCCAGCCTGTAGTAACAGATCCAAAGTCAGCAACAGACTACAGGAAATCAGAGTTTGAAGTGAATGCTGATACTATACATGAACTAGATCAGATTGAGTTCCATAGAAGTGCTTCAGAGATGCTATATTCAAAGGTAGTAAGAAAAACAATGAGTGCTACCATGCTTCAAAAGACTGTATCCAATTTGCAAACTCAAATGAAATTGGATAAAGCATCTCTACATGCTAAGGATTTGAGGATCAAATCCTTCGAATATTTGGTGATAGAATCTGGAGCAGATCCCTCCAACACTGAAGTTGCTAAGAAATTGATAAGGCAGAATAATGAGGATATTGCTGCCTTGATAAAGAAACTCAAGTTGCCACATAGTGAGCACCCTCAGGCAAAATAAGTTCCTCAGGAAAAGACAGAGAAGGAGGAAACTATGCAACTGGTTTTGAAGATAACAGCTCAGATTAAAGAAATGGAAAATCAAATAGAATCTCTAATGCAATAAAATGAAACATTGAAGAAAGCTCATGAAGTCTCCATAGTTATTCCAACTGTAAGTACATCGGTTACCTCTACATTGGCAGAACATTTGGCACCTAAATGAGTATTGGCAACTGCAGTGTCAATTACTTCTAAAGATATCTCTGCCACTTCTTCATCTACATCACAGGTAAATAAAATAAGGGAAACAGATGCCATAGTCAAGGCTATGGAAGACATGTCCATAAAAGATAAAGAGATAATTAACTTAAAAGGCACCATCAGATATCTTGAAACATCTAACAAAGATGCTTTTATTACATCCAAAGGACATGAGCAGAGAGCCAACAGATTGCAGGAACAGGTAAAGATTCTTCAACAACAGGTTAATCTCACTGAATAGGTATCTTATATTAAGAATTATCTTTGGAACAACATCATTCAGGGAATACATTTACAATGGCCCTCAATCCAAATTATTTATGAACAAAAAGAGTTACTCAAAGCTAGACAAACAGAAATATAGAAGACAAAAGTAGAACTGGCTGACAAACCTGCTCAAGCCATGAAGCTTATTACATTTCTGAATAGAAAACACAGAGAAGAGCTTGAAGAGTTAAAAATTCAGGATAGAACTGAAAGTATACTACAAATCAAGAAAGTCCTGAATAAGAGAAATATGATGAATAATTTGGAGGACAGATGCAAGGACATGAACTTGGAAATCACAAGATTTCAAGCCAAATACACAGTACTGACACAAGAAGGCCTTCCAGACATTCATGCTTTGAATGAAAAATTAATGGCATAGAAGGATTATGACAACAAAATCAGGGCTTATGCCAAAGAGCAAGTCAGCAAACCTTTACCATAAGGGTCTCCAACTGGTAAAGTCATTTTGGAATATTTTTAAAACTTGTTCTTTTTACAAAATGAGATCAAACATATTTTCATTGTTAAGACCAATTTTTCCAAGTATACAGAGGCAGATGAAAGTTATAGGAAATTGAAGAGTATGAGAATTCCCAGTGCAGAACTATGGCAGGAATTCACTGACTTAATCTAAATATTTGCAGTTAAAGTGTATCAAGGTCAGAAACAGAGTCAAAGAGTATCAGTTAAAATAGCTTTTTACTGCAGATAATTCTTTATTTTACAACAGTGAAACAGTAAAAGGAACAGCGTAAAGAGTATCAGTGATAAAGCACAGGTGAAAGGATGTGAAATGGAAAGAGTGTCTTTCAAGTTATCTTCAAAAGATCTTGTTACAAAAATTCCAGCAAGCATTTCCAGCAGCTACAACCCAGCAACAAGTTAAGATGATTACTCCTATTTTTTATTGATAAGAGGACAGCTTGCCAGGTTGTTTTTCAGATGTCCCTCTTTCTATGTAATAAACTTTATTTTTTTCCTAGAGATATTCCTACATGTCTCTCAGATATTTTGTAATAATTTTTGTATAAATACTTCTCCTTTTGAAGTATTAAGTGTGGAATAAAATTTTTCAAGACTACTATAGACATTTTTACTGAATACTTTGGAGTTTGTGTGAGTCGATTTGTAAAGCAGCAGACTGGAACTAAGTCATAAAGACATCATAACTCAGGATTCTTGTGTTGATCAGATAAGTCAAGTATTTTCCTGTTTTCACTGTTTATCTTTCAAAGTTCCATACATACATTTTAATGTTTTCTGTCTTTAATGATTGACTAGGAAAACTTAAACAAGATTAGTGTTAAAAATCTCCCTGTTTTTTACTAGTTATTCAATGATATGTTTTCTGGTGATAACCGGACTTAAGAATTCTTAAATGCTCTTAGTCCCTGTTTGACCCCTTTCTTTCATCTTAATTTCTGTAACTTAAGGATTCTTAATTTCCCTTTTTTTCAGATCTTGTCATTTCATCAAAAAGCCTATTCCAAACCCTTTGAAGGTCATCTACCCTGCCCTTAGTACATTTGATCTTTTGACCTTATTTCCTAGCTATGCTTGCCAAGAAATTGACTCCATATCCCAATGGTCTGGTAGATCCCTCTGTGTTTTACCTTGAAGTACCTTTTATTCCCACCAAACTTTCAAAAAAAACCAACTGTCCAATCATACCTAGCCTAAAATATTATAACAAAATCAAGCTAAATCTTGAGGAGAGATCCCTCTTCGGAATTTAGGAAGGCTAGATCCTGAATTTCAAAAGAGGTTCTTGGTTACCCATGGTTTTCTTTAACTATAAACCAAAATCCTACGACCTAAGAATTACTAGGTTGATAACATACTGGCGACCATACTAGGGAACTAACCACTCTCCATTTTTAAGTTTAATCTTTGAGGAAGATTTTTTAAAATATATCTTTTCTACTTTAAGATAAAGTTTAAAGGTTTTGGGTATTTATTCAATAATCATTCTGGCTCCAAAGAAATTCTATTATACTAGATCCAACCCTGATCCTAACCCTGTAGATATAGTAGACAATCTAGACCAGATAGGAAAAAAGAAAAAACAAACTGTTAGTTCAGAAACCGAAGTACCCCTGAAAAGAGCTGATTCTTTACCCAAAGAATTAGTAAGCTTATCAAACATTGAATTTGATTTAAAGTTTGAAAAATCATTATTTAGAACCAAGTCTGAAACTGATTTAAAGGAAACTGTTTTAGATCATGTTTCTACTTCTTTTGTGAAAGAGAAACAGAAATTTATTTCAGCACCTATTAAATCAGAGAAAAATGAAATTCAAAGTCCAGTAGAGAGGGTAAGTGTTACCCGAATTAAAGACCTTGAAGAAGCTATTAAGTTAGCCAATTTTTTGTCTCAATTTAAACCTCCAGTTTCTCAATTATCCACCGCCATCTTTCCAGCAACGGATTCTACTCTGTATGCTTCCACTTCATTTACAGATTCCACTATTAGTTCACCCCCAGAGCCTGTTATCCCTGAGTTTCCAATCCAGAGCCAGCTCATCCACAGGACCATTTATCCCTGAGTTTCCCTTACAGCCCAAAGTAGTATTTCCATCATTTAATCAGTCTACTACATCCACTACAACTACACCCACTAGCTTCATAAGCACTCCATCTATATTCCCTAGCCATACCACTTATTTTTCATCTCCTTTTCCAAGCTCTTCAAGCACAACCTTCAGCACATCTATTGTTGTAATCAGCACTATCTCTGCCACTACTACTGTACCTCCCAGTTTAGCAAAAATCAAAGCCATGGTAGCCAAATATGCTCCTTTGGTCTTACCTCAAAACCTCTATGACATGCCCCAAAATTACCAAAAGGATATCCCATTATTTGATAATTTTTCACAAATCACTGCACAACAACATATTACTAGAATGAATGATTTTTGGGAAATTTATGAGATAGATGAGTCTAATGTCAGAATGAGGTTTTTTGCACAAAGCTTAATTGGAGAATTAAAAACATGGTTTAGAAATTTAGGTGCTGGTACTATAGTAGACTTAGCTGCATTCCATAGAGCTTTCCTACATAAATGGGAAAAGAAGAAAAATACCCTACAAATATTATCTGAGTTTGATGTTGCTAAGAGAGCTCCCAATGAGTCTGTCCAAGATTTTTGCACCAGATACAACAGTATTTACAATTCCATTCCTGCAGACCTTAAACCCACTCCAAATTCTGTGCTGCTCAAATTCCCTGATTGCTTTGATGTAGACATGGCCGATCAACTTAGAGAAAGGGATGCAAACACCTTAGAACAAATGAAACTAAATTTTGTTGGAGTAGAAATCAATATCCTTGCCAGAAAAGCCAGAATGAGAAACAAGAGGAGGGTTACTATCAAAGAATAAGCTTGAAACTTAGATGGTAAATTTGATTTTATTAACAAAACATTAGAAAAATTAGTTGAGAGACTAGACCACATTGAAAGGAAACCACAATGGGAGAACCAATCCCAACTACAGGAAAAATAACAATCCTGGGAAAGGTAAAGAACCCTCCCCAGATCAGAACATAAGACCCCCATTCCAAGAGAAATTTGTAGAGAGTTCTCAAAACAATGTTGAGGATGAGGAAGACATCAACATAGTTATGGGGATAGATGAAAGCAATACAATTTTCCTCACTCAGGAGGACTAGGAACTCTTTGAGCTACAACAGTTCAAAGTGGAATTTGGGGAATCATTTTATTATAAGCAAGGTTATGACTTCACAATCAATGAAATTCACAGCCAATATAACCTTAGGAGCAAGAAAACAAATGAGCCTACTACAAAAAACAATGCTCCAAATCAACAAAGTCAAAACAAAAAGAAGATTGAGACTCCCAAAATGAAACTTTTGCAGATTCTTCCCAGAGAAAATAAAAAAAATTCGAACCCACCCAGTCCTAAAAAATAGCCTAGTCCAAAGATTGTAGATATTAATGATGAGGTGGCTCAATCCTCCAAAGATGCCCAAAAGGCTAATACCACAAAGGCCCCCAATTCAGCAACAGCTATTGATCCAAAAAATAATCCAGGTGACTCAAAATCATCAAATCCTAAATCTTCTGCTGAGAATTCCAAATTTGACAAAGCATCTGCTAACACTCAAACTAGTCCTGAAAAAATAATCAAAGATAGCAGAAATCAGGAAACTCAAACAGAAGAAAAAAGGAAACCTCAAGCTAAAGGTAAAACTGTCGAAACACAAGAAAAATCATCCCAAACAACAGTTCCAAAAGATGAAATAATTCAAGCCATCTAATCTCAGTCAACATTTAACATTCAATCTGAAATATCCAAGTTAAAGATAGTTGTTCCCTTAGTTGAATTGGCTAAAAATGACATGTATAGATCTATTATTACTGAAACATTGAATGTAAATGAAAATGAGGATACAATTAATATGAGTGATGATAGACCTGAATTAATATTTGGTCCAAATGTAGATGGTAAGCATTTAGATGGGTCAGTACCTCCATTTTATTTAAGTCTTACTGTACATGATCAGATATTACACAATGCTATGCTAGATATTGGAGCTTCCCATAACTTAATTCCTAGAGCAATAATGGAAACCCTGAATCTAGACATAACCCGGCCATATAAAGATTTGTTTTCATTTGATTCATCTAAAGTCCAATGCATAGGATTGATTAAACATCTGTGTCTAAACTTAGTCCAATATCCTGGAAAAAACATGATCATGGATGTTGTGGTAGCTGATATCCCACCAAAGTATGGCATGCTTCTTTCTCGCTCATGGGGAGCAAAGTTGCAGGGATCTTTACAACTTGACATGAGTTATGCCACTATCTCAGTATTTGGGCAGCCCAAAAGCTTTACAGAGAAACCTTAATGAAGTTTATGATCAACAGTGCTAAAAGACCTACCAATTACCCAATCTATTCAACTCCTACTGATCTTGATTCCTTTATTTTTTGTAACTCTTATCATAATAACAGCCTAGCTGAACTCACTAATAAGAAACCTAAAATAATGGATGATTACATTGGTCATGAAGCTTTATATCATTTGGATTTTGATGGATCGGTGAATAAATCAGGAGCTGGAGCTGGTGTATGGATTACCAACATTGAAACTAGCCATTCCCAAGGACATGCCTTTAGATTGAATTTCAAATGTACTAATAACATGGCTGAATATGAAGCTTTGCTCTTAGGTCTTCAAATCATTAGAAAATTGGGAGGGCAAATAATATTAGTCATGGGAGATTCAGAGTTAGATATCAAGCAAATAAACGTAGAATACTTTGTTCACAATCCCAGACTAGCCAGATATAGGGACACTGCACATGATTTGGTTGAGGATTTGTTAGAAAGCAAGTTTGTTATCATCCCTAGAAAACAGAACATACAAGCCCATTGTTTAGCAACCTTTGCTAGCACTTGCAAATTTCCATTTTCACCAATACAAAAATACACTGCTGAAATCAAACACATACCTATTGTTCCAGATAATGTAAAATATTGGAAAATTTTCTCAGAAGATGAACAAATCTATCACTTTTTGAACAATGAGCGAGAGTTTCAAAATTGCCAAATTGATAATGATTGTAATATAGATTCACCTTGTAACATAGATTCAATTTTTTGTCAAATAGATGATTTAGATGATTTAAATATACATAATTTTGATAAACCTACTATATTTACTCAGAGTGACATAGATGAATTGGAAAAAGTAGATATAGAGGAAATGATGGAAGATGAACCAGATTTGATTGATTTAAAACATAACATTTTACCCAGAGGTTTAACTCCCCTAGAAGACTTGTTTGATTCCAATGATGTGCCCAAAAGGCCAAAAATGGAACCAGTCAGGTCTGATATAGAAGAGTGTAACTTAGGAACAAATGAAAAACCAAAAATGATCAAACTATCAAAGTCCTTATCATCAGAAGAAAAGGTTAAATACATAGAAATTTTGAAAGAATATCAGGATGTTTTTGCATGGGGTTACGAAGATTTGAAAACTTACAACAAAGACATAATTCAACATAAGATTCCTTTGAAAGAAAATCAAAAACCTTTTCAACAAAAACTAAGAAGGATTAATCCAATTTTGCTACCTTTAATCGAGAAAGAAGTTAAAAGAATGTTTGATGCACAAATAATTGCATCAGTCGGGTATTCTGACTGGGTATCTAATTTAGTGCCCACCAGAAAGAAAACAGGAGAAATTTGACTGTGTATAGACTTTATAAATCTCAATAAATCTTCCTTGAAAGACAATTACCCCTTGCCTAAAATGGATCATATTTTACAGAGGGTGGCAGGTTCTTCAAGAATTTCTTTACAAGATGGTTTCTCTGGTTATAATCAAATTCTGGTTCATAAATATGATCAAACTAAAACTTCATTTACAATCCTTGGGGCACTTTCATGTACGTGAAAATTCCTTTTGGATTGAAAAATGCAGGAGCTACTTTTCAGAGGGCCATGGATATTGCCTTTGCTAAGGAGATCCATGAATTTGTAGTTATCTATCTTGATGATATTACTATCTTTTCAAAAACAAGTGATGAACACTTAGATCACCTGAGACCTTTATCAAGTGTAGAAAATATGGTATATCCCTTAATCCTTAAAAGACTCTTTTCGGACTAGAAGAAGGAAAACTGTTAGGTCACATAATCTCTAAGGAAGGCATTAGAATAGACCCTGCAAGAATTGAAGCTATTTTAAACATTCAACCACCAAGAAACATAAAAGACTTCAAGAATTCTTGATTAAAATCAATTTTTTAAGAATATTTATCTCTAATCTGGCTGAAATCATAAAATATCTCAACAATATGCTTAAAAAGGACTCTACAATAAAGTGGACAATAAAGGCCAAACAATCTTTCGAATCCATAAAACAGGCCCTAACAAAAGCACCAGTCCTCATCAGCTCAGATTATACAAAAGATTTCATAATATTTTCCTTTTGAATATGAGCACACCATAGTTGCAGTTCTTCTGCAGAAAAACAATCAAGGTTTTGAACAGCCAATTGCATTCTTTAGTAAAGCCCTCAAAGATGCACCTCTGAAGTACAATATAATGGAAAAACAGGCTTTAGCTCTAGTTAAAGCCATCAAGGATTTTAGAGTTTACATACTTCATTCACACATCATTGCATATGTCCCCAATGCAGTAATTAAAGATATTTTAACACAATATGGACCTGATAGTAGGAGAGGAAAGTGGATGGCCACTATCCTTGAGTACGATCTGGAAATCAAACCAATAAATCTCATTAAAGGACAGGGTTTAGCCAGATATATGGTTGAATCCAATTGCAATGCTTTAGACGTTAATTTCATTGCACAAATAGATGACCAGAAGGAGATTGCGACTCCATTGATCAGTAAGGCCTATCTAGACTCACCATGGTACTCTGATATTATATTTGTACAAACACATTTACAAGCTCCTCCTGGGCTAACTAAAACTAAGGCAAGATTCATCAAACAGAAAGCAATGAGGTTTTGTATCTTAAACAATGCACTTTATTGGAAAGAAAATAGTGGGATTTTACTAAGTTGTTTATTAAAATATGAGGCTAACAAAATTCTTGAGGAATTTCATGCAGGTGACTGTGGAGGCCACCTATACTGGAAGAGTACAACAGAGAAAATACTAAGAGCTAGTTTTTACTGGCCAACTTTATTTTCTGATGTCAAAAAAATTGTTACCTCCTGTCACAAATGCCAAATTTTTGAAGGGAAAAAGAAACTATTGCCCTTACCTCTTAAGCCTATATCAACTGAAAAACCATTTCAACAATGGGGGTTAGACTTCATTGGTGAAATCCACCCTCCATCTTCAGGCCAACATAAATGAATTTTAACTGCTACATATTACTTTACCAAGTCTATAGAAGGCATTCCTACTAGGCAAGCCACTTATTCAATTATAATCTCATTTATAGAAAGTAATATTTTATCAAGATTTGGATGCCCACATAAGATTATTACTGACAATGCAGCTGCATTCAAATCCAAGAAAATGATTTCTTTCTGTCATAAATACCATATTACCTTAGGTCATTCCACAACATATTATCCCCAAGGTAATGGTTTATTCGAATCATCAAACAACAGCTTAATCAATATCATCAAAAAATTACTCCAAGAAAACAAAAAGACCTGGAACAAAAAGCTAGTCTATGCCTTATGGGTTGATAGACTTACCACAAAAAAGTCTATTGGAACTTCACCTTATCAGATGGCTTATGGAACAAATGCAGTTTTCCCCTCTTCCTTGGGTGTTCCAGTCATGAAGATTATCCAGGAATCACAGGTGGAAACAAATGATATTCAACGAAGAATCAATGAAACCATACATATCCAACAAACTAGGGAAGAAGTTTATGAAAACTCACAAGTTTTACATGACAAAATCAAAAATATTTTTGATAAAAGGGTTAAAGAAGATGATTTTTTCATAGGAGATCAATTTTTGAGATGGGATTCACGAAGAGAGGATAAAGGAAAACATGGAAATTTTGACTTTTTATGGCAAGGACCCTATGTGATATATGGTTACAGAGGTAATAATTCCTTTTTCATCAGGAATTTGGATGGAACTGAACTTCAAGAAGGACCAGTGAATGGTAGGATGCTGAAACACTACTATTCTTCAGAGTCACTCAACAGTTATATTGATTTACTTTATCATTGTAAATATTCATTGCAAGTGTGTATATTGGATTGCAGATTTTATCTACAAAGTTGAAGCCCGAAGAGAAGGCCCTAAGCTTTGTAGTATAAAATGTCACAAGTATGAATGATTGCAGAAAACAGAAGACAATTACAGGATCACCAAGGTCAAAGATGAAGGCTACTGATCTCAGAGTTCTTGACATTCCACCAGGAAATTCCATCCCCAAGTGAAGCCGATGTTAGTGACCTATAAATATAGGATTCATAATTTTGACTTGACTGATAGTAGTCTTGTAAATATGTACATACTTTGCCTTCTGCAAGTTGTATTCCCATATTTTGTAAAAAAATCAAAAATCAAAAAATAAAAAAGAGGGTAAAAAGTCCTAAAAGAAAAATCAAAGGACTTAGAAGAATAGTATACCCCAAAATAAAAATATGAATAAAACATGAATGTGTGCAAGTCTAAATGCCACTACTTTTACCTTTTGCAGTTGATTATGGCAGAGTGTCAATAAATTCCATAATCTGTGATGAGTTGAACAATTTAATATTGACTCGTCATTTTTCAATTTCAAATGTTGTAGATAGTGAATAAAGAATTGTCATACAGTTTAATCATGACAATTCATTAGTTAGGTAGAGAATAAAATAATCCAACATTTTAATCTGGATTCTTGGTTGAAATAAGTGTAGAATTAGATAGTTTACTGCTTTCAAAAGAATAAAATGTTGTAAGGTTGCTAGCTCAAATGCACCTGATTAAAATAAAAGGAAAAAATGTTAGAAGATAATGATTGGGTAGGTAGAAGAAGGCGAGAAATCCATTGTAAATATTTTTCACCAGGCTATAAATAACTAATTTCCCCTCCCCATAGCTATTTTACATTCTAGACTATCATTCAAAGAGGCTCAAGGCATTTCCTTGACTTCTGTTGGGACTGGACCCAAGGCTCAATGACTCATTAGTTGAAAATGTTAAATTTCTATATTAATCCCAGAAATTTTCATCATTTACCCCTTCATGCACTCATCACCATTTAACTTCATAAGTAAGAACTCTTTTCTTACTTAAATATTACATAAAGGCCCATTTGATTAACTTCCTACATTTCATGAAATAGAAACCCTCAAAATGGCATTTTATCCTAAGTTGAAGTGATGAAATTATCATAAGGCAAGTTTGGCTTTGATCTTCACTTTTTTTGGTTATGATTGTATGTTTTGAGTATTCACTTTTCCCTTTTCATATTAACAGTTAACTTATTTTATTTTAACTCCCTATAGAAAAATCCTAGTCCTATTAATATAGCTTCCTTTTATTTAATATCCCAAAAAACCCCTTAATATATGCTTTTGTGTCAAATATATTAAGCACATGTTGAAAAACATCCCGAAATTACCCCTTTGACACAAAACTACCCATAAAAAATATATCCCTTTCCCCCTATGGTTTTTAGACCCCTCCGCAGTCTAAAACTATATAATAAAATCAAATAATACAAAAACGCGCATTTTATTTACATCCTATGTATTTAAAATGACGCACAAAAAAAATTAACATCTTTGTATCTCCCCCCCCCCGGATTACCCTTAACCCAAGGTTAAAATGCCTAAGCCTTTTTTCCCCTTCATAATATGCAAACCTTGGTTAAACCTTTATTAAATCTGCCCTTTTAATATATAAACTCATTTTATATATTTAACACCCATTTCCATTTCAATTTCGCAAGCATCGGGTTTAGCCTCAACCATCCAATCATCCCGATCAAAATCAATGGATAATATTGAACTCGGGTCTCACCCCTTTGCTCCTTCCCTACCTTTTCCCTGCTATCGCATTTATTTGACACTGTAGATCTTTACCTTTTAAGATCGATGGCTCACAATGAAAGCCTGTCCCTACCTTATTGTTCCCCACAACTTTCCGAAAGATCTCAACCATTCACATTTTTCAACCAAATCCGATGGTGCGGATCCCATATCGCATTATCAAAGTGATCGAGCGCAGTTGACAAAAAAATTTGCGATAAAAGTTGTTTTATGAAACCACCGCCCGCTACGTGTCCTAATTTTACTAGATCACATTGCAAAATCTTAAAACTAGTTACCGCCCAGAATCAATACGATAACCACTATTGGTTTCGCCTTCAAACGCACAAACTGCTCCCGCCATTAATATCAACCTGTAATTAATGTTATGTTTTTTATAAGACTTAAGGTTTCGGACTTATTTCTTATTGTTTACATGCATTTTGCACATACACCCTATCAGATAACTACTCCAGATTCCATTTCAGAGATGTGTTCAAAACAGTTCATCGTTCTAAAATTATTTCCCCCTCTGAAATTCACCTCCCAATACTCCTAGTGCATTCTACCAAACAAGCTACAACCAGTTTGAAGACTGGTACCACCTGCAACCTTCTTCAACCACAGCCATACCTATTTAAAGGTATTTTTCAATGATCTAAGTCTACAAATTCCTAATTTTCATGAAAAATTAAACAAATTTGGAATTTTAAAGCCAAAGTACTCATCTGAGAGTACTCAAACCTTGAAGAAACAGGGGAAACTCTGTCGAAATTTTCCCAAAATTTGCCACTTCCGCCTGAAGGATTTTGACCCTCCAAAAGCCATTCCCACGGTGAAAATCCATTTAAATTACTAAAGAAAACATTGAAATCCCTTTCCAATCCTCTATATATCCAAAATCTGCATTTTCATCATAAAACCCTCGCCCAGATTTCGAATTTTTCCCAAATGCAACTTAATTGACCTTCTGTTTCCATAAAGAACTGAAAAAACAGTCTAGTCTTGCTCAGTTTCATCAAAAATGACTAAAACGCAGGTCACCCCCAAGACTAAAGGTCCCAAATCTCAGAATCCTGCCTCCAGCAAGCTTCCAAACCCCAAACCTCCCAAGATTGATAAACCTACTCTTGTCCTAACTGCCGATTATACTGAGGTAGTTATACCATTGTAGCCTCTTGTCACCTCTGAAGAGAACAATCCCTTGATTGACTTAGACTACAGAATTGCTAATGCCACCTTAGAATTTGATCTACTTGAAGTACACAGCTGGTGTCAGGAAAAATTTGAGAAGAAAGTGGCCAATGATATATCTGTATGGGACTCCAACTTGCCTAAATATGTGGTTCCCATCACTCATCCAGCCCAAGATTTCATCAGGTTGTGTCAGATGCACTATATCCCTGATCAAAGATGCATGGTGAACAAATATAGTGAGGTCCTATTTTACATAACTACTGAAGCAATCAATGATATGCTCCAACTAAGCCATGATCCACGAGCAGTATCATTGTCAATTGAAGATTTGACTTAGATGTATTTAGATCTGGATTTCGCTAGGAAGTTTGAAACTTCATGCCTAATCATGTCAACCTTCCTAAGGTAAATCCACCTTATGATACTTTTAATTTCCCTAAGGGCTCCAGGAAAATCATTTCCATGTTGTCATTCATTCTAGGCTATGTTAATGATGAGTTTACAGATGCCTCCATCTTAAGTTTCCTTTCTACCTTGTCTCTAGGACAACATCCAGAATTGGTCTTTGATTTTACCAAATTCATTGCTGATAATATACATTATCAGCTAATAAAATTACCTGATGAAGGAGTGTTCAGATATAAATCATATCTCTTACATCTCTTCATATTTTCTCAGGCAGATAATTTTCCCATTTCATTACAGAAGATGGACATGGAGGGACAACCTCTTTCAGTGATATTTTGGACTTCTCTTATTAGGAAAAATAGTAGTGAGTACAATTACAGTGATTTCAAAGATTTGTTTATCAGGCCTGCCATGAGCTTATTGGACAAAGCAGAGCCACCAAGGATCAATGAAGAAATCAAAAGAATTTTACAGTTGTCTAAAAACTGTAAAGTTGGAGATTGGTATTTGTATAAAAATCACACAGAAATCAGAGTGTATGGTGCAATCTTGGCTCCTTACAAATCACCAAAATTTCTAACTACAAGTATTTTTGCTTTGGAATACTTGAGACAGATTTTGAATTCAGATGTAGTGAACTTCATAGCATCCAAAAAGAAAGCACAATTCAAGTTAAAAAGTCAAATTGGCTCTTTCATAGTCAACAGCAGAGATGGTTTGAAGGAGGTAACCAGCAGATTATCAGCATTCAAGTTCCAGGAAAGCTTTTACTGGAGCTATTACCCTCAAGGTATTTTGAGTAACCTCAGGGTCAAATGTAAATTAACTCCATTCCTCCATGAATCAAAGCCATTATTATTGAAAAATATTCCAATCAGATGGAATGGGTTTCAAACACTTTAATTGATGATGATTAGGAGATGCAAACAGATAATATACAGGAGAATTAGATGGACAGTACACAGGTGGTTACAATTAACCAACTAGCAGAGGTATCCAATAAAAGGCCGAGAAAGGAAGAAGGATATTTGGCAGAGACAATAATTGAAAATAAATTTAAAACAATCTACAGCAAAAAGGCCAAAATGACTACTCTAGAAAAAGAAGGAGTCATAGATGTAGATGATAATAATGATCAGCAAACAGATGATGAGGCCACAATGATTTTTAATGAAACACTCAGGAAAATTCATAATGAAAAGGTACAAGCACAGTGAAAAGGAAAAGAAATGATTGAAGCAGATACAAAAGCTCCCTCTTCCTCTAAAACAACAGAAGAAACTGATTCTGATATTCAGAAAAGGCTCAAGCAAATTAGGGAAAAAAATGAGGAAATCAAGAATGAAGTTTATTCTAAACTTCTAAAAGAAAAACCAGGAGATAAAGACAGAATTTTAACAACATTTGATTACTCAACAAACAAAATGATCATGTCTTTTCTCCAGACTGTAGTAACAGATCCAAAGTCAGAAATAGATTATAGGAAAACAAAGTTTGAATTGAATGTTGATACTATACATGAACTAGATCAGATTGAGCTCATAGAAGTGCTTCAGAGATGCTATATTCAAAGGTAGTAAGAAAAACAATGAGTGCTACCATGCTTCAAAAGACTGTCCAATTTGCAAACTCAAATGAAATTGGATAAAGCATCTCTACATGCTAAGGATTTGAGGATCAAATCCTTAGAAGATTTGGTGATAGAATCTGGAGCAGATTCCTCCAACACTGAAGTTGCTAAGAAATTGATAAGGCAGAAGAATGAGGATATTGCTGCCTTGAGAAAGAAACTCAAGTTGCCACAGAGTGAGCACCCTCAAGCAAAAGAAGTTCTTTAGGAAAAGACAGAGAAGGAGGAAACTATGCTACTAATTTTGAAGATGATAGCTCAGATTAAAGAAATGGAAAATCAAATAGAATCTCTAATGCAAGAAAATGAAACGTTGAAGAAAGCTCATGAAGTCTCCACAATTATTCCAACTGTAAGTACAGTTGTTCCCTCTACATTGGCAGAACATTTGGCACCTAATGGAGTATTGGCAACTGTAGTGTCAATTACTTCTAAAGATATCTCTGCCACTTCTTCATCTACATCACAGGTAAATCAAACAGGGGAAACATCTACCATATTCAAGGCTATGGAAGACATTTCCATAAAAGATAAAGAGATAATTAACTTAAAAGAAACCATCATAAATCTTGAAACATCTAACAGAGATGCATTAATTACATCCAAAGGACATGAGCAGAGAGCCAACAGATTGCAGGAATAGGTAAATATTCTTCAACAATAGGTTAATCTCACTGAACAAGTATCTTATATTAAGAATTATCTTTGGAACAACATCATTCAAGGCATACATTTACAATGGCCCTCAATCCAAATTATTTATGAACAAAAAGAGTTACTCAAAGCTGCACAAATAGAAATACAGAAGACAAAAGAAGAACTGGCTGACAAACCTGCTCAAGCCATGAAGCTTATTACATTTCTGAATAGCAAACACAAAGAAGAGCTTGAAGAGCTAAAAATTCAGGATAGAACTGAAAGTATACTACAAATCAAGAAAGTCTTGAATAAGAGAAATATGATGAATAATTTGGAGGACAGATGCAAGGACATGAACTTGGAAATCACAATATTTTGGGCCAAATACACAATACTGACACAAGCAGGCCTTCCAAACATTCATGATTTGAATGAAAAAATAATGGCACAGAAGGATTATGACAACAAAATCAGGGCTTATGCCAAAGAGAAAGTCAGCAAACCTTTACCACAAGGGTCTCCAACTGGTAAAGTCATTTTGGAATATTTTGAAAACTTGTTCTTTTTACAAAATGAGATCAAACATATTTTCATTGTTAAGCCCAATTTTTCCAAGTATATAGAGGCAGATGAAAGTTACAGGAAATTGAAGAGTATGAGAATTCCCAGTGCAGAACAATGGCAGGAGTTCACTGGCTTAATCTAAAGATTTGTGGTCAAAGTGTATCAAGGTCAGAAATAGAGTCAAAGAGTATTAGTTAAAATATCTTTTTACTGCAGATAATTATTTATTTTACAATAGTGAAACAGTAAAAGGAACAGCGTAAAGAGTATCAGTGATAAAGCACAGGTGAAAGGATGTGAAATGGAAAGAGTGTCTTTCAAGTTATCTTCAAAAGATATTTTTCCAAAAATGCCAGCAAACATTTCCAGCAGCTACAACCTAGCAACAAGTTAAGATGATTACTCCTATTTTTATTGATAAGAGGACAACTTGCCAGTTTGTTTTGCAATTGTCCCTCTTTCTATGTAATAAAATTTATTTTTTGCCTAGAGATATTCCTACATGTCTCTCAGATATTTTGTAGTAATTTTTGTATAAATACTTCTCCTTTTGAAGTATTAAGTGTGGAATAAAATTTGTCAAGACTACTATAGACATTTTTTTTGAATACATTGGAGTTTGTGTGAGTCGATTTGTAAAGCAGCATACTGGAACTAAGTCATAAGGACATCATAACTCAGGATTCTTGTGTTGATCAGATAAGTCAAGTATTTTCCTATTTTTACTGTTTATCTGTCAAATTTCCATACATACATTTTAATGTTTTCTGTCTTTAATGATTGACAAGGAAAGCTTAAATAGGATCAGAGTTAAAAAGTTCCCTGTTTTTTACTAGTTATTCATTGATATGTTTTCTGCTGATAACTGGACTTAAGAATTCTTAAATGCTCTTAGTCCCTATTTGACCCCTTTCTTTCATCTTCATTTATGTAACTTAAGGATTCTTAATTGCCCTTTTGTTCAGATCTTTCCATTTCATCAAAAAACCTATTCCAAACCCTTTGAATTTCATCTACCCTGCCCTTAGTACATTTGATCTTTTGACCTTATTTCCTAGCTCTGCTTGCCAAGAAATTGACTCCATAGCCCAATGGTCTGGTAGATCCCTCTGTGGTTTACCCACAAGTACCTTTTATTCCCACCAAAATTTCAAAACAAACCAACTGTCCAATCATACCTAGCCTAGAATTCTATAACAAAATCAAGCTAAATCTTGAGGAGAGATCCCTCTCCAGAATTTAGCAAGGCTAGATCCTGAATTTCAAAAGAGTTTCTTGGTTACCCCTGGTTTTCTTTAACTATAAACAAAAATCCCATGACCTAAGAATTACTAGGGTGATAACAGGATCCATGGGTTTGGGAAATATGTTTTCCTCTCATTCAATTACTCATTTTTTCAACATGACCTCTGATTCCATTTGAGTCAAATACTGCCAAACTTCGGAGTCGTGTTGCCGATATGTTCAAGAGCAGTTCCTTCTGCAGTTTTTCATTACCTGATTCTCTGTTCAGCCTTGATTCACAACCATCTTGTTCCTTTGTCTCATGTTGATGATGTGGGATACATCATGGCCCTCCTGCAATGGATCTCTTCCTATCGACTTCATCTCATTATCCGGGAAGTTGATCTAGAGAGTCCTTTCAGTACCTTAGAGCCTCCATGCCTTAATGGTAGGTTTTTCGCATTCGACGATAGGTTCACCTCATTGGCCTTCAATCAGATGATTTCATGATTCTTTGACTTCAGTTATTTATTCATATCTCTGTTGGCAATATGATGCAGAGTGTTGTCCTTGATGGCAACCCACTTGATGAAGATGAAGACATGAGATTGTTGGCATGTGTTGTCCTTGATGGAAATCCACCTGATGAAGTTATTCTTGACCTGATGGACTTGGTAAATGATGTAAATCTGATATGAAATGATGTTTGTTAGCAATATGATGCTGAGTGTTGTCCTTGAATGGAAACCCACTTGATGAAGATGATGGCAATTCACTTGATGAAGTTGTGCTTGATAGAATATGTCTTGATGAACTAAATATGATGTATCTACAGTGTGTACAGAAGGCAATGAAGAAAGGAATTCAGCATGTGCTAAATCTATGGTGAAAAGAGTATGTCTCAAGGCATACACGGATCTGTCTAGGAGAAGTCGCGTATACACGCAGGAAACAACGTGTCACGTCGCGTATGGGAAAAAGCGCTCATAAAGTGCAAAACCAGGGGTAACCACCATGGTATTGACCCATTGTATTGGGTAATGATTCGTCTAAATGACCCCGTCCGGGAATACCATCGGAAGTAATGTGGTTTTGGCTCATGGTATTGAAAAAGGGTAAACCTATATAAGGAGAAGAAATTCATTGTGCAAATCATGAGTGTGGTGCAAGATGTCTGAGCTTGAATGAATACTTCTCTCTGAAGTAGATCTGAATGGAAAGGGTTACAGTTGAATGTTAGATCTAAATGTATGATGCACCAATGATGAAGAAGGGGATCTAGATCTGAATTGTACTTGTATTTGCTAGATCTGTTTATGGAATGATTAGATCTGTGATGAGGCGAACATCTAGGCGAACATCTGTCTGAGGTAAAGGGTAAAATCTGAAGTGATGTATCTGTTGTGAAGAATTGCAATGACATAAAAGTTTGAAGAACCATACGCTAGTTCGCCGAAGAGGAAGCGCGTATATACGCGGCTTCGCTGAAGAGAAAGCGCGTATGCGCAATAAAATTAGCTCTATAATTTGTACTGAAGTATACGCTGGTTTATGTGGACGGAAGCGCATATATACGCGACATCAGTGAAAGGAAAGCGCGTATGCAAACTAGGGTTTGCTGAAGCAAGGGGTATGAAATATCTGATCTGTTCTGCTGTGTTTCTGCTATCTGATCTGTGTTGATATGTATCTGTTGATGATGTATGTCTGTGCTTAAAAGTATGGAAATGGTTCGGTCTGGAAATATGATGAATTGTGGCCTGCAAGTTGTGTTCTATTGAAGTGGTTGGATCGAGTGTGAAAATTGATGAAACGTGGTCCAAGGTGGTGCTGAGGGTTGTAGCCTTCAGTCAGGGGGTTGTAGCTCCCTTCCAGGAGAGGCTGGTAAACAAGATCAGGGGGTCGTAGCTCCCTTCCAGGGGAGAAAGTGGGTAAACGTATCTCGGGGGTTGGGCTCCCTTCGAGAAGAGGGGCCCCAGTAAACGAGTGCGGTGGGTTCTATTTCTGAGTAGTCTGCTGACACATATGAAATAAGATATTTTCTCTGTGCCAAATTTTTGAAGGCTGAGCAACGACAGCGGTGGTTTTCTCCCGACTTGGGTTTCCACCTAAAAATCCTGGTGTTCATGTGTGATGCTTTGTGTGATGGTTTATTCTGTTCTTACTGCACATGTTTATTGTTTATTAAACATATGATGAATGAATGATGGAATGATATAAGTGAAGAATTAATGACATAATTAGATCTCTGTGTATACACGAGTTTCGTAAAGGGTATCCGCGTATATACGCGAGTCTGTATCAGGAAAGTAGCGTATGGGTTTTAAAAGCAAGAAAAAGTAAAAGTTTTGAATAAGCAGTAAATACTGATTCACCCCCCCTCTCAGTATTTTTTCCCAACAATTGGTATCAGAGCGGGTCCTTCTACAGAAGCTTGATCACTTGAAGGAGATCTGTCGCAATGGGAAGTCAAGAAGGAGTAATGTCTATAAAGCCACCTTACTGTTTATTAAACATATGATGAATGAATGATGGAATAATAGAAGTGAAGATTTAATGACATATCTAGATCTCTGTGTATACGCTAGTTTCATAAAGGGGATCCGCGTATATACGCTAGTTTACTGAAGGAAAGTAGCGTATGGGTTTTAAGGAATGAAAAAGTAAAAATATTTGATTATGCAGTAAATACTGATTCACCCCCCCCTCTCAGTATTTTTTCCCAACAATTGGTATCAGAGGGTGGTCCTTCTGCAGAAGCTTGATCGCTTGAAGGAGATCCGTCGCAATGGGAAGTCAAGAAGGAGTGATGTCTATAAAGCCACCTCTATTCAATGGAAGCAATCTGATATTATGGAAGGTACGAACAAAAGCATATCTGCAGAGTCTTGGTGCAGATGTATGGGCAATCGTGGAAGAAGGCTATCAATATCCGACAAGTATTCCTACTGATGCAGCTGAAAGGAAGAAGTATGAAATCAATGCCAAAGCAGTGAATGTCTTATTAGGAAGCATGTCTGAATCATAATTTGCTAAAGTGATGCAACTACATTCAGCAAAAGAAATATGGGACAAAATCATTCTGAGCTATGAAGGAGATACAAAGGTAAAAAGTGCAAAACTCCAAACTCTTAGAATCGAATATGAAAATTTGAAGATGCATAGTGATGAAAGTGTTGCCAGTTTCTTTCTTCGTCTAGATGATATTGTAAATCGGATGAGAAATTTGGGTGAAACCATAACCGATACTATTCTGGTGGAAAAAGTCTTAAGATCCTTGACTTCAAAATTTGACTCTAAAGTTTCAGCTATTGAAGAAAGGCAAGATCTGCAAACTCTTACTATTGTTCAATTACATGGTATTCTGATTGCTTTTGAAATGAGACAAGGAGGTCCTTCTCAAATCAAAGAAGTTGTTTTTAAGGCGTCTGCAAAAGGAAAAGAAAAGGAAGTTGTCAAAGAATCCAGCTATATATCGGAAGAAGAAGAAGAAGCAAATTTTGTGAGAAGACTTCAACTAGGTACCGGAAAGTTCAAAGGTAAGCTTCCTTTCAAATGTTTTAATTGTGGAAGAGTTGGTCATTATGCTGCAAAGTGTCCTTATAAAGAAACATCGGCTAAAGGAAAAGAAGTAGCAAGAAGGAATAAGAATCGATCTAGCACAAGAAAAAGTTATTATACTAATGAAGACAGTGATGGGTCATCTGATAGTGAGGAAGAATGTGAAGAATACTTTAGACTTCTCATGGAATTTGAACAAAGAGAAGAAAAGGATACTTTTGTGGATGCTCTAGAGGACAAAGATTTTCTTGAAGAAAACAATCAACTCAAAGTAAGCCTAGAAGAAAAGAACATAATCATCGAGACTCTTGAAAAACAGCTTGAAGCCAAGGAAAAACGCATTGAGGAATTGGAGTGTGAAGTAGTAAGTCTAAGGAGAGATAATGAGAAAGTGAAGACTCTCAATCTAAGATTTGCTAAAGGTTCAGAAACCTTAGATGAGATTATCAAGATACAACGGTCTCCTCTTATAAAAACAGGTCTTGGATATACTGGGGAATCTTCCCAGACTTCAGCACCAAATTATCTGAAAGCAGCCACAACTAGTTCACTACATTCAGCCACTCAGCAAGGGAACAAAGGATCTTTACAGGTAAAGCATGATCATCTCAAATCAAGGAACACTAACAGGGAGATCTTTCAAAGAAGCTACAACCAACAGGTAAATTGAAATAGAAGATTTCATGATCGCAGAAATTTCTACTTCAATGGACAATGTTTCTCATGTCACAATTTTGGTCATAAATTTGTTCAATGCGTTGCATATAAAACCATCATGACAAGAGAAGCAAGAAAGAAAAAGATGAATCTTGAACCAAAGAAGAACACCTATAACAAATTTTCTCCTCTTCAAAATGAAGTTGAATGTACTTATTGCAATAACTTTGGTCATGAAGAATCTGAATGTAGGAGCAAGGTCTAGCCAAAAGAACATGTTCCCTCAAGCTCTAAAGTGTGGAAAAAGAAAGAAATACCGGTTGAAAATTGTGGGATAGCGTTATTTGCAGAAGGTGAAGAAAATCAATGGTACATTGATAGTGGGTTCTCAAGACACATGACAGGTGACAAAAGCAAACTCCTTACATATAATGCTCTTGAAAAGGAAAAGAAAGTTACATTTGGAAATGATACTCCTACTGTAATTAAAGGAAAAGGGTCAGTATTTCTAAAAGAAAAGGTGAAGGCTAATGATGTCATGTATGTGGATGGATTAAGGCATAACCTGTTAAGTGTAAGTCAAATGTGTGATCAAGGAACAGAAGTGGTCTTTAGTTCAAAATAATGTGTGGTTTGTGATCTTGATACAGGTAAAATCATTATAAAAGGAAAAAGAAATCCAAGCAACCTGTATGTACTGAACGGCATAGATCAATGTTACTTGAGCAAGTCTTCAGAAAATTGGCTATGGCATAGAAGGCTGGGGCATCTGAGCTTCTCTCAAATAAACAAAGCAAGCAGACTTCAAGCTGTTCGTGGTCTTCCCAATATTAATCTACCAGAAAGTATCATATGCAAATCTTGTCAATTCGGTAAGCAGACCAGAGTACGATTTAATGCCAAAGAAGGATCATCAAGTGAGCCTCTTGAACTCATTCATACTAACATATGTGGTCCTATGAGGAAAAAGTCACCACGTGGGGAAGAATACTATATCTTATTCATTGATGATTATTCTAGAATGTGTTGGATCGGGCTCATTAAACACAAAGATGAAGCATTTGAAAAATTTCAGATCTTCAAAGCATTAGTTGAAAATGAATTAGATCTAAAAATCAAGTGTCTTAGATCTGATCGAGGAGGAGAATATACATCAAATGAATTCTTTGAATTTTTTGAACAACATGGCATAAAAAGACAATTCTCTGTAGCAGGTACTCCACAACAAAATGGCGTAGCAGAAAGAATGAATAGAATAATTCAACAAATGGCTAGAGCTATGCTCGATGATTCTGGAACTCCTGACATGTTCTGGGGAGAAGCAGCACATACAGCAGCTAACATTCTCAACAAGGCTCATGTTCGAGTAAATAGTGACAAAACTCCATATGAACTCTGGTATGGTAATTCTCCATCTGTGAAGCATTTTAGAGTTTTTGGAAGTAAATGCTTTATCGAAAATAATGATGAAAAGCTTGGCAAGTTTGAACCTAGATCAGATGAAGGGATATTTCTTGGTTACTCATATACAAGCAAAGCATACAAATGTTACAATAAAAGGCTTCGAAAGATTGTTGAATGTATTGATGTTGTTATTGATGAGTCTCCTGCAGCTCCTAAAGAAGAAAAGCAAACAACAAAAGAAGATGATGGTGACTTATGTCCTTCTACATCAAATAGAAATGATATAGACAGTGGATCCAATGAAGAACTTGAAGATGATCTATCTGAAAAAGCTCCATCTAGATATGTTCAAAAGAATCATCCTGAATCTCAAATTTTGGGAGACAAGGAATCAGGTGTACGAACAAGGATAACTCTTGTTGGATCTTCTAGTCATCTGGCACTTCTATCCACAATTGAACCACACAATGTAAATCAAGCTAGCAAAGATGAATGTTGGAAGCAAGCCATGAATGAAAAGCTTGATCAAATTGAAAAGAATGACACTTGGGAATTGGTACCAAGACCACATGATAAAAATGTCATTGGAACTAAATGGATTTTCAAGAACAAGTTAAATGAGAATGGGGATGTTGTAAGAAACAAAGCTAGACTGTTTTGCAAAGGGTATACTCAACAAGAAGGTATAGACTTTGAAGAAACTTTTGCTCCTGTAGCTAGACTTGAAGCCATAAGAATGTTTCTTGCTTTTTCAAGTTATCAACAAATCAAAGTTTATCAAATGGATGTTAAATCTTCGTTTCTTAATGGTGATCTAGAAGAAGAAGTATATATAGAACAACCGGAAGGATTCATTTTGGAAAATGATGAAAATCTTGTTTGTAGACTTAAAAAGGCTCTATATGGTCTCAAACAAGCTCCAAGGGCATGGTATTATCGTCTTGACAAATATCTTCATCAACAAGGATTTTGAAAGGGGTCTACGGATAGCAACTTATACACAAAAGTTGAAAATGATAAACTATTGATTGTAGTTGTATATGTTGATGATATCATTTTTGGGAGTAACGAAGAATCTATGAGTCAAAAATTTGCTTCTGTCATGCAGCAAGAATTTGAAATGTATTTACTTGGGGAACTAACATTCTTTCTTGGCTTACAAGTGCATCAAACTGTAGATGGTATATTCCTATCACAAGCAAAATATCTTAAGCAAATTCTGAATAAGTATGGCATGGAAGAATGCAAACCTGTAAGTACACCAATGATAACTGGATGCAATCTCAGTTCTCATGATGACTCTCCCACGGTGAATCAACCAGAATACAGATCAATGATAGGAAGTCTACTTTATCTCACTGGGACTAGACCAGACATTATGCATGCAGTTGGGATTGTTGGCCGATTCCAAGCTAATCCAAAAGAGTCTCACCTTCAGGCTGTTAAAAGAATTTTCAAATATCTACAAGGAACTCAAGACTTTGGTCTATGGTATCCAAAGAATGCTGACCTTACTCTTCATGCTTACACTGATGCAGATTGGGCTGGAAGTGTTGATGATTGGAAAAGCACTAGCGGTGGTGCATTCTATATGGGACCCCGGTTAGTATCTTGGTTCAGAAAGAAGAAAAATTCTATTGCCTTATCTACAGCAGAAGCAGAATATGTGGCTGTCGCATCTTGTTGCACTCAACTCCTTTGGATGATGCAAACCTTACAAGATTTTCAAATCAAATGTACACCTCCTGTCCCCATTAAGTGTGACAATACAAGTGCCATCAGTATTTCAAAGAATCTTTTTATGCATTCGAAGACCAAGCACATTCCCATCAAGTATCACTTCTTACGTGAACAAGTGCTTGAGAAAAAGGTGAAGTTGGAGTATGTTCCCTCCAAAGAACAAGTTGTTGATATCTTTACCAAACCTCTACCCAGGGAAGCGTTCGAGTATCTAAGACAGAAGCTGGGAGTGTTCTCTGCCAGTCAAAAGAACAAATTTGCATAAATTTAGAAGATGGCATTGGATACGCGGATTTCCTGAAACACAGTCGCGTATATACGCGAGTTCATGCACAGAAAACCGCGTATGTCTGATTGCTGACAATTTTCTGTTTGGAGTCAGCTCTCTTCAGCACAGCTGCAGTGCTGTTTGGTATCTCTGATATTGTTTGGTATCTCTGGTGGTGTTCCAGTTCTCATAATTCTATTTCTAATGTTTTGATAAAGATGCCTTGATGATTTGTTGGTGAAAGTGTTCAGGATGCACAAACTAAGGGGAAGCCTTAGTCATATGAAAAGGATGCTTGGATGCACAGTTTCAGGGGGAGAATTAGCTTTGCTGAGTATAATGCATTGTTGGCATTATGATGGTTCTGAAATATGTTGGTCTTAAAGTTATATTTGTAGTTTGGTGAAAAGGTCTTGATGAGACCCTTGATATAAAATTGTAATATTCAGTCCTGTGAAGGACTTGTCAAATTTGTAAACCCACTTGGTTGGGTAGCTGAGTCAATTTGTGTAAACCCACTTGGTTGGGTAGCTGAGTTGAAATGTGTAAACCCACTTGGTTGGGTACTTGAGTCTCATATGTAAATTCTCTTGGATGGATCTTTGATGTAAGTATGAGTCATTGGTGATAGGAAAGTCATAGAGTCATGTATGTCTTTGAAAATATGTTTTGAAGATTCAGCATGAACTCAGGGGGAGATTGGTCACTTCAGTATATCAGATCTGTAGAACAGGGGGAGAGTGTGTTGGTTTTGATCCACCCTTTGCCCTTGATGTCAAAGGGGGAGAGTGACATGGTGTTTGAATGAAGAGAAAGAATGGTGTCAAAAACGAGGAGAGTGACATGGTGTCATTGTATTCTTAATGTACCTATCTATTGTGATGATCAAACACCATCGTGGTTGCCATCAAGTCCAAAGGGGGAGATTGTTGGCAATATGATGTAGAGTGTTGTCCTTGATGGCAACCCACTTGATAAAGATGAAGACATGAGATTGTTTGACATGTGTTGTCCTTGATGGAAAACCACCTGATGAAGTAATACTTGACCTGATGGACTTGGTAAATGGTGTAAATCTGATGTGATATGGTGATATGATGTTTTTTGACAATATGATGCTGAGTGTTGTCCTTGAAAGGCAACCCACTTGATGAAGATGATGGAAACTTACTTGATGAAATTGTGCTTGATAGAATATGTCTTGATGAACTAAATATGATGTATCTACAATGTGTACAGAAGGCAATGGAGAAAGGAATTCAGCATGTGCTAATTCTATGGTCGAAAGAGTATGTCTCAAGGCATACGCGGATTTTTCTAGTAGAAGTCGCGTATGCATGCAGTAAAGTACGTGCCAAGTCGCGTATGGGCAAAAGCACTCAAAAAGTGCAAAACCGGGGGTAACCACCATGGTATTGACCCATTGTATTGGGTAATGATTCGTCTAAATGACCCCGTCCAGGAATACCATCGGAAGTAATGTGGTTTTGGCTCATGGTATTGAAAAAGGGTAAACCTATATAAAGAGAAGAAATTCATTGTGCAAATCATGGGTGTGGGTGCAAGATGTCTGAGCTTGAATGAATACTTCTCTCTGAAGGATATCTGAATGGAAAGGGTTACAGTTGAATGATAGATCTGAATGTATGATGCACCAATGATGAAGAAGGGGATCTAGATCTGAAATGTACTTATATTTGTTAGATCTGTTTATGAAATGATTAGATCTATGATGAGGCGAACATCTGTCTGAGGTAAAGGGTAAAATCTGAAGTGATGTATCTGTTGTGAAGAATTGCAATGACATAAAAGTCTGAAGAACCATACGCTAGTTCGCCGAAAAGGAAGCGCGTATATACGCGGCTTCGCTGAAGATAAAGCACGTATGCACAATAAAATTAGCTCTGTAATATGTATAGAAGTATACGCTGGTTTATGTGAACGGAAGCACGTATATACGCGACATCATAGAAAAGAAAGCGCGTATGCAAACTAGGGTTTGCTGAAGTCTGTGGTAAGAAATGTCTAATCTGTTCTTCTGGTTTACTGATATCTGTCAGTGAGTTATATGTATCTGTTTCATGTTTGACTGTGCTTAAAAGTATGGAGTGGGTCCAGTCTGAAAATATGATGAAACGTGGCTTGCAAGTGGTGTCCTAAAGGAAGTTTTGGATCCAGTGTGAAAATTGATGAAACGTGGTCCATAGAGGTGCTGAGGGTTGTATCCTTCAGTCAGGGGGTTGTAGCTCCCTTCCAGGAGAGGCTGGTAAACGAGATCAGGGGGTCGTAGCTCCCTTCCAGGAGAGGCTGGTAAATGAGTCAGGGGGTTGGAGCTCCCCTCCCGAAGAAGGCCAGTAAACGAGTGCGGTGGGTGCTTAACGTCTTTGGTAGTGCACTTTTTGACACATATGTTGTAAGATGTTTTCGCTATAATAAAATATTGAAGGCTGAGCAACTGCAGCGGTGGTTTTCTCCCGACTTGGGTTTTCACCTAAAAATCCTGGTGTTCATGTGTGATGCTTTGTGTGATGGTTTATTCTGTTCTTACTGCACATGTTTACTGTTTATTAAACATCTGATGAATGAATGATGGAATGATATAAGTGAAGAATTAATGACATAATTAGATCTCTGTGTATACGCGAGTTTCGTAAAGGGTATCCGGGTATATACGCGAGTCTGTATCAGGAAAGTAGCATATGGGTTTTAGAAGCAAGAAAAAGTAAAAGTTTTGAATAAGCAGTAAATACTGATTCACCCCCCCTCTCAGTATTTTTTCCCAAAAATATCGTGGATTTTACTGCTAGTACCTTGAGGTCCATCGTCATTATTGGTGGTCTCTCCCGCGCCTGTTAACAGTTTACATCATTTACTGGTAATCGGGCGATTTTCTTGCATGTTTGGCTTCAACTCACTCATTCACATGCTTGAATTTGTACTTGATCAAGTTGTGAAGGAGCGTAAGACCCTGGATTTTGTTTGATAAAGTCCAGGTTGTGAGGCGATATGAGTTATTCGTGACTGTGTATATGACTCTTCTATATGGATGGCTGCGACCATACCTGAGTCCATATTTGTGATCCTTCTTATTGTTGGATGGTTGTGTCCATGCCATGGATCCTATCACATGATCTCTTTTACAAATCACTGCATCCATTCCTTATACTCGCGTATTTATATAAGATATTCCAGTTGTATATATGTGCTTGATTCGCAGGTTTTCTGACGATGGCATCTTGGTCTTGGCACATTCTCGTAAAGCATTTCACCCTTCACTCTCGTTCTGCCTTCATGCTTTAGGGGGCATATGTTACACATAATTTTTTCAATTTCCTTGTACTCCCTATTCCCAAATCCTGGAGGACCCTAAAAATAATCCTTCTGTACCTTTTCTATCATGAAAATATGCCATTGCATCCCTTTCAGTTTGAATAACAATCTCTTTGTTGATCATTCCTCGAGCAGCTCCCTAAAAACCCATATTTTTGGAGAAGCGTGACCCTTATCTGTCTCACCAACGCTAATGGCCCATCCTTGGCTTGTGACCAACGCTGACCGGCACTAGTATGGACCTCACACCCACGTTGATCTACTTATGAAAGATTTTTTTAAATGGAAACGAAGCTTCATGGCCTAGAAGCTTCGAGAGCAGAGATCTGGATGTTTGTTGGTCAGGATATGGCTGATCTTCCTCCCTTGGGCCTGATCCGAATTTATGCAGGAATGCAACAGAATAAACATATAACCATAAATACAGAGATGCAGCAGAAATAACACTTCATTTCATTAATATCAAAGAACTGAAATTTGCTTACAGACAGAATGGAAATAAAACTAGCTAGGGCACTGGTAGCTATCTCTGAGAAGAGATGTGGCAGCTACAAGCCTCTGAACTGAGTTACAATGAGGCTCGAGGGCCTATTTATTATTAAGAAACAATGGAGAACCCTAAACATCCAAAAACCTAACCCTAGGAGATGAAGCGCCAAAACTATGGGCCCCGTTTCGGTAAATTAGTGTTTCAACTTCCCAGGGACGTAACTTTGGCATACTATCTCCGTTTGACGCACATGATACATCATTAGAAAGCTCTATCCGAGGACTAAAATTTTCGCCATGAATATCATTCCGAAATGGAATGATATTTGTTGGAGGCGCGATGCCCAAAAAACGTCGTTTAGGGCCTCAAAACGACTCCGAAAGTTCAGGACCCGAAAAACTGCTAAAAATAGTAAGTTATGCTGAAACTGAAAAAATGAAAGAGACAATGGTGGGGGCCCAAGTGGAATAGGCAGGTGGCCACCAATATCCACTTGGATCATTCCTCCCCCCTTAGGAAGCAATTTTCCCTATTGCGTTAAATTCCTCCATGAGATGAGGAAATTTCTGCTGAACTTGGTCCTTGGTGAACCACTTTCCTTGGTGCAGGAGTTGGCCAGCTTTGACAACCCGATACAGTTGGATCTTTTGTTGGCAATTGTTCTTGAGTTGCATGTCCATGATGCAATCTGTGGTGGCCTGTTCCATGCAGTTTGGGTTTAACTCTGTTGGTGTGAGTTGTTCTGCAATGTCCGAGGTGTCCAGTAGAGGTGGGAAGTAAGGACAAAGGCGATCCACATTGAAGACTGGGTGCAGACCAAGGAATGGTGGAATACTAAGCTCGAAGGAATTATTCCCTACAACCTTGGTGATGGTGTATGACCCGTATCGGAGCGGGCGAAGCTTGTGGTGGGGTCTAGTGAGGCTCTCCTTCTGCAAATGTAGCCATACTTTGTCACCCACCTGGAAGTTGTGTGGCACCTGGTGTTGATCATGGCGCTGCTTGTACTTCGCATTAGCTCTGTCCAATATATCATGAACCTATTGGCGGATGTGTTGAATGCACTTGATGAAGCTACTTGCTTTGTCAACTTCAGACTGGACATGAGCTTAATCGGCCTGAGCAGCTGCAAATGGCATGGCTACGTCAATGGGACATAGTGGCTGGAATCCCAAGCCCACCTGAAAGGGGCTATGGCAAATTGAACTGTAGAGAGCCCAGTTATAACTATTTTGTACATAAGGGAGGCTCTTGTCCCATGTGCGTGGATGCTTTGAATTGTACATGCACAGAATGTGTACAATCATTCTGTTGACGACCTCTATCTGGCCATCTGTTTGGGGATGGAAAGCTATGGAATTGGTGAGCTTTGAGTCCAACATTGACTAGAGGCTGGACCAAAATGTGCTGAGGAACCTGCTATCTCGATCTGATATGATAGACTGTGGGATCCCAAAGTGCACCCACACTCGTTCAAAGAAGAGTTTAGCAGTGGCTTCTGTTGTGATATTCTTCTTACAGGCCGCCATAATGGCCATCTTCGAGAATCTGTCAACGACCACGAAAACACATTCATTTCCATTCTTAGTAGAAGGCAGGCCCAACATGTAATCCATGGAGATGGATTCCCAAGGTCGACTAGGGGTAGGTAGTGGAGTATATAGGCCTTGCTTCTTGATGGTCGGTTTGGCAATGGCACAAGCAGTGCAGGATCTGATGTGCTTCTCGACATCCTTTCGAAGGTTCGGACAATAGAAATACTTCTGTAGTATTGCTACTGTTTTCTCGACCCCGAAATGCCCAGCGACTCGACTGTAGTGTGCTTCCCATATCATCTTGGCACGCTCGCTTGAAGGAACACAAAGGTGTCCCAAGTGACATAAAAGTGCATCTTGGAGGTGAAAATTTGGAACTTGCGTGCCCCCCAAGAGTGCCTTGTAAGTGTGGTCGAATTCTGGGTCACTCTCATAGAGAAGCGGCCAATCAGAAGTCTCGTGCCCACAAGAGTTGAGCACGGTGGTGAGCGCCACGATCGGTGGTCGGCTGAGGCAGTCTGCAACATTATTCGTGCTACCCTTCTTGTACTTGATGTTCAAATGAAACTGTTGCAGATATGTGGACCACTTCTGATGGCGATCATTCTGCAACTTCCCTTGTGTCTGTATGAACTGCAGGGGCCGGTGGTCTGTGTGGATGATTGTTTCCTTCCCAAAAATGTAATGCTTCCATTGTCGACAGGCTTGCATAATGGAATACATTTCTTTGTCATAGGTGGGATACTTGTGAACTGTCTCAGACAATGTCTCACTGTGATATGCCACTGGATGTCCCTGTTGAGTAAGAACTGCCCCAATAGCATAGTCAAAGGCATCTATCTCGATCTCAAATGGCTGTTGCAAGTCTGGTAATGTGAGCACTGGAGCAGAACAGGGGCGATTTTTCAATTCTGTGAATGCCTTCTATTGAGGTTCCGACCAAAAGAATTTTTCTCTCGCTCCTCCCTTGGTGACTTGACTCAAGGGCCAAGTGATATGAGAGAATCCCAACACAAATCTACGGTAGAAATTAGCAAGACCCAGAAAGCTGCGAAGCTCTGTTATAGTGGTTGGGGCTGGCCAATCCCGAATGAATTGGATCTTGGCTGGATCCACATGCACCCCCCTTTCATCAATAATGTATCCCAGATATTGAACCTGGGTCATGCCAAACGTGCACTTCTCCAAATTGGCACACAACTTGTGTTGCCGCAGTGTTTGGAGGACTTGTCAGATGTGGTGAAGGTGCTCTTCCCAAGTCTTGCTGAAGATCATAATGTCATCCAAGTACACCACTACAAATGAGTTGGTGAATGGCCGCAAGATGTCGTCCATCATCCTCATGAAGGTTGCGGGAGCATTCGTCAACCCGAAAGGCATGACCAGCCATTCAAAAAGGCCTTCCTTGGCTTTGAAGGTATTCTTCCACACATCAGAGGGTTCAATTGGTACCTGGTGATACCCAGACTTCAGGTCAATCTTGCTGAAATATTTTGCACCTTTGAGTTGGTCTAGAAGGTCATCAATCTGTGGGATTGGGTACCTCTTCCAGACAGTGATCTTGTTCAGCGCCCAATAGTCAATACAGAGTCTCCACGTCCCATCCTTCTTCTGTACCAACACGATCGAGCTCCCACAGGGCGATGAACATGGTCTGATGTGACCTTTCTGCAACAGCTCCTAAATTTGCCTATTTATTTCATCATTCTCCAGAACAGAGCATCGATAGATCAGGTCATTGGGTAGCAGCACACCTGGGGTCAGATCAATCAGGTGCTTGACCTGAAAATGCAGAGGAACCCCTGTGGGTGAGGTGAAGATGTCCCTGTACTCCTCCACAACCTTATCCACTTGTTGTTGTCGTGCAGAGGAGCCATGTCTAGAGGTCATGGCCACAGTCTTCTTCTTTCCCTGGAGGCGGATCATCAGGAAAAAAAAATTATTGGTTTGGGAAATGAGCTTACTGCATTGTTTTGCAGTAACCAAAGAGATAGCCGCAGGAGGTGGTACCTCTGGTATCCTGTACAACTTATTCCCAAAGTAATAATAATAGCACGAGGTCGAGACTCATACACAACATGACACTTCCACAAGTATGGTTGTCCTAATAATACATCAGAAACATCAATAGGAGCAACGTCACATAATACCTCATCCGTGAAGGGCTTGATGCTATAGGGAAGGTGACACTGCTGGCTGACGCGGAGATCTCATCCTTAGTGAAGCCACCGGATGGTGTATGGATGTGGGTGAGCTGTGGTCGGCAAGCCCAACTGCTTCACGGATTCTATTGAAATGAGGTTATTTTGGCTCCCATTTTCGACAATGAACTGTACAGGGGAGCCCTTTACCCACATCTGGGAGTGGAAGAGTCCTCCTCCTCTGGATCTTCCGGCTCCTCCTTCTGGATCTTTGTAGTGGCAAAAGTGGTGTTGGGCTCTGCATCAATAATCTGTTTCCCTTTTTCATTCCCCTTTTCAGGTTTTGATTCAGAGTCGGAACATGCATCTGACTCAGAAGCCCTCATCTCGGCCACTAGCGACTGCTTGGCCCGACACTCACTTGTGTTGTGAGTGGAGCTCTTATGGAACTCACACCACTTTCCCGTGTCCTTCTTTGGCTTTGCGGTCTTGTTATTTTCTTGTGGCTTTGACGGGTTGTCTTTAGCTGCCATGCCTTGGCTCTGTCCTTTGTTCTGCGGTTTGGAAGCACCTTTCCCTTGCTTTTGATTCGCAGATCCAAAGTCTCGCTTCTTCTGTTTAAATTTCTGCTCAATCTTGGCAGCATACCGGTATGCCGTACCAAGCGAGGAGATGTCGAGGAACTCCATTTCCTCCTGAATGTATCTGTGCAGACAACTGCGATACTTTAGCACCAAATGTTTCTCTGAATCTTTGATATCCAACTTTGTGCGCAGGGTATGGAACAGATTCGTCAGCTCGTGCACATCTTGATCCCTTTGTTGTCGCAGCGTGGTCCATTGTATGTACTTGTCCTCATAGCTCCCCACGGGATAGTACTGTTCCTTGACGGCGTCTCGAAAATAATTCCAAGTTGGTACAGCCGAGAACAGAGAGGGTTCTGTCTGGTCCTTGTTCTCACAGTAGGTTTCCCACCAGTCCTTAACATGGGGGGTAGCTTTGAGGAGTGCAAAAATAATCTTCTCCCGGTCTGAAAAGTCATGAATAGAGAAATATCCTTCTAATAGATTCAACCATCTATCTACGGCATCTGCGTCTATTTGACCCTCAAATATAGGAATGTCAAAATTTACTTGTACCTTAAAGGGAGTCGCAACTCCAGAGTGGCTACTGGATGCAGATGCGCCGCCGGTGGGCAGCCGTTGAAGGATCTGAGCAAAGCTATCCATCATCGCGTTCCTTTGTTTTTCGAGGGCCTCCTCGAGCAATATTTTGATAGGATCTCCTTCTCCCTCATCTTTCTTTTCGTCCCCCATGGGCGTCCGTCGAGGTTTACGAGGCTGATCTTGCAAAGGTTCCACCAGATCAAGCCCTAGCTCCTTATACCCCAACCTCGTTGGGGACATGCAAAGAAGGATCGAGAAAAAGCAGACCCCTCTGATACCACTGATCCGGATTTATGCAGGAACGCAACAGAATAAACATATAAACATAAATACAGAGATGCAGCGGAAATAACACTTCATTTCATTAATATCAAAGAACTGAAATTTGCTTACAGACAGAATGGAAATAAAAATAGCTAGGGCGCTGGTAGCTATCTCTGAGAAGAGATGTGGTGGCTACAGGCCTCTGAACTGAGTTACAATGAGGCTCAAGGGCCTATTTATTATTGAGAAACAATGTAGAACCCTAAACATCCAAAAACCTAACCCTAGGATATGAAGCGCCAAAACTATGGGCCCCGTTTGGGTAAATTGGTGTTTCAACTTCCTAGGGACGTAACTTTGGCATACTATCTCTGTTTGACGCACATGATACATCATTAGAAAGCTCTATCCGAGGACTACAACTTTAACCACTAATATAATTTTAGAATGGAATAATATTCATTGGAGGTGCGATGCCCAAAAAACGTCGTTTAGGGCCTCAAAACGGCTCCGGAAGTTCAGGATGCGAAAAACTGCTAAAAATAGTAAGTTATGCTGAAACTGAAAAAATGAAAGAGACAATGGTGGGGGCCCAAGTGGAATAGGTAGGTGGCCACCAATATCCACCTGGATCAGGGCCTCTTGTTCCTACAAAATAGGAACCTCCCAAAGAGATAAGCCATTTTCCCATCATAAGTGGATCCATGTCCCCTCCTCCATCTCTATAAATTCATCATCCTCCAATGCCTCTGCTAGTTAGAACATATATAGAAGAGCATAATAGAGAGAGGTTTGAATATTTCCATAAGCTTTGAAGGAGAGAGTTGAGCCCTTGGCCTTCTCACAATGAGTTGAAAACGAGTGCTTTGGAGACGTGCCCAAATTCGGACCCGCTAAAGTAGAGCTTCGACATCAAGGTAGAGGTTGTAACTCCTCTTCTATTAATAATATGATACAACTGATATTTATTTTTCATTCTTGTTCATGTTTATGATTAATAATTCTAGAATTCCTTGATCATTTATATACATTATATTTGTATATGAATTTTTCACTTGTATGCTCCTCGTTGTTTCTTCGTCACTTGTGTAGATAATTGAACGTTGGCAGCGACAGAGACCAAGTTTTGGAAAAGAAAAGGATCAAGTAGCTTCTACAAAGAGCAATATCGTAGCATCAGATCAAGGTATGCCATATCTTTCGATCTATGTTTCATTTATAATCTAGGAAAGTAGGTGTTATCTTGTTTCCCATATTGCTAGACCTACTCTAGGGCTATAGGGATCATCTTTGTTCGCAGAGAGGATTTACCTATACAAGACTACCTCTCCGAGATAAAACAGAATCAAACCATATAGGATCTCACGCCGTTAATGGTGTTATTGGTTATGTTAGCCATCAATCTAAGGCTAAAAATAATAATTCTGAAAATACTCATATGTTTCCTATACAATAGTTGCCCAGCGAAAATCCTTCTCTAGAAATTACTTCTGAAATTAATGTCGTAGACTCATCTACTGGAAAGAATCTACAAGCTGGAGGTAAAAAAAAATATGAAAGGTAAAGCGAAACAAAATGATTCTCAGAAAGAGAAACTAAAAAAAAATGAACCCTCTGATGAAAAGAAGAAGCCCAGTTATCCTTTCTTGATTTGTGATGAGGATCATTACACCAGTCCATTCCCACATCTGACTGAGGTTACTAAATTCATCAAAATTTCTCCTAATCATGTTGTTTTGAAGGATCATTTGTTGAAACGTCAACAAGAAATGTGTGTCTAATTTTATTTTCCCTTAATCAAATTGGACAATAAAATGTAATATTATCTCATAATCACATGTAATAGTTAACTAAGTGTGATCAACTCAGTTAGCTCATGAATTTCGAGTTGAGGGTGGTTGGTGAGGCATGCAGAGTGATTCTATTAGTTATTGAGTTCAAGTTGTAGTTAGTGCATTAGTTTAATGCATGATAAATCAATTAACTCAATTTATTGATTTAAAATCAATCGAACTAGTTGTAACTTTTTGTTGCAAAAGTGAGAGGTCAAGTGAATTAAATCAGATTTAATTCACATGCAGTGATCTTTCATGCAACTAATGATTTACTATGAATATCTACATGCATGTCAGTTCCAGTGGAGACCCAGTTGAGATAAAGGTTAAAGGTATGTTAACTATGAGTTGTATCATTAGTAGGTTGTCTGCATGCAGTAAGACAACCATGGGATTTCCCATGAGAATTGTGTAGTTTTGGAAGGCTGGATTTCCTAAATAATAGGGATTTCATTCCACATGAATTGCGCAAGCAAGGCAGGTTGAGCAGAGGCTAAAAATTTGCTAAGTGTTGGTCGATTTTGTTCGGATCAGTGTGAGACAGTTTTGAGATTGCATGAGACTCTTATGAGAAGATTTCATTGTAATTGTTTGATGATTCCTTGGTGAATACATAATAGAACATAGAGGGGTCTTGAGCAGCAATATTTCCCCAGGAAAATATCTGTGTTGTGGTTTAATTTGTTTCTTTCTTTACTTGTTGTGATTGGTGATCATTTTTATTGTCCGCAATTGATTTGTAGAAGGATTCAGTATCTTTCTTTAGCATATCGCATGATCGGATTGAATCCATTCATATACATATTGTTTGTATAATTTATACATGGTATTAGAGCATAGGAAATCACTATAGTGGAGAAAAAATTGAGTTTTTGACTGAATATTATTCGAATTTGCAAAAGTATTCTTTGGTGTGACAGTCAGATCAGGATCAAGATGGCTTTCAATGGCTTGAAATTGGAGTATGCACTCGAGGGAAGCTCTAATTATATTGTGTGGAAAGACAAGATGGAGGCAGTTCTGGAGGACAACAGGTTGAAATAATTCATTGATAATGACATTCCTAAACCCGTAGCAGCAGATGCCACTCTTCTTGATGCTTGGCAAAAGAAGGTTGCAAAGGTGAGGAGGATCATATTGGAGGGAGTGTGAGACCACATTGTCTCAAGTCTCCATGAAAAATCGACTCCATATGCAATGTGGAAGGCTTTGAAAAATCTGCTTCAAATTAGCAGTGACCACGAAAAATTGGCACTGAAGGACAAGCTCAGGAAAATCAAAATTGAGAAAGGCGACACTATTCCGAAATATTTAACCAAGTTTTTCCAATTTCAAGATGAGCTTGGGAGCATCGTAATTACTATAGCGGATGATGACTTGGTGAGTCTAGATCTTCTAGGCCTTCCCAAGAGTTGGCATAGTTATCATGACTTTGTCAATGGGAGGGAGAAGCACTTTGGTCAGATTTAGTGCAAGAAGAATTCAGGTGGAATACCAGGGATGGATCTTCATCTAAGACAAATGATGAAGAAAATTGTGCCTTGGATGGTAAGGAAAAGAAGGGGAAGGGAAAGAAATCCTATTCCGAATCTAAGTTCAACAAACAAGGTAAAAAGCACGACATGTCCAGAGTGATGTGTTTTCATTGTCACGAGCATAGACATTATGCCACTAATTGTCCACAAAAGAAGAAGAACAAGAAGGCTTCAGGATCTGCAGTTGGTGAGGCTTTGGCCTCACAATTTGAGTTGGACTTCTTGCTCATCGCATGCATGGTGTCAAGTGAAATGGGATCAGTGTGGTACTTGGATAGTGGTTCATCTTTCCACATGACGGGAGACAAATAAATTTTTAGTATCTTGGAGGAGAAGGGCCTCCAGATGCATACGAAATGGGTGATGATGGGAGGTACAGTGCTACTAGGATTGGTACAGTTACCTTCCAGAGATAGTCAGGTAAACCCTTCTTATTAAAAGATGTAATGCATGTACCAGGCTTGAAAAATAATTTAGTTTCAGTTTCAATGTTGGAGGATAGAATTTATGATGTGGTTTTCAGTGAAAGGAAATCTTTCCTTCAACACAAAGCCACAGGACAAGCCAAGAAGATTAGGATTTGTGTGAAGAATCTCTACAAACTTGATGTAGATGGTTGCGCAGCACTGATGGGTAAGGTAGAAAAAGTCATGAGTCGGGATGAGGGTGAGTTATGGTACAGGAGATTGGGCCATCTACACCATGGTGCCTTGAAGGTCATGCAGTAGATTTCTACAGGAATTCCCAAGGGTACTCTTGTGTAGATAGAAACATGCAATGGATTTACCATGGGGAAGTATGCAAAGGAAAATTTTCACGAGAAGGAGAACTAAGCAGCAGAAATCCTTGAGAGAGTTCACTCAGACTTGTGTGGACCATTCTCTATAGCTCGACAGTAAAGCACGGGTATTATGTGATCTTTGTTGATGATTTTTCTAGAAAGTGTTGGATCTACTTCATGCAGAAGAAAGATCAGGGGTTCTCAAAATTTTTTGAGTTCAAAGCACTGTTGGAGAAAGATACAGGGAAGCATGTGAAGGCTCTTAGGAGCGAAAATGGTGGTGAGTACATCTCCAACGAATTCAGGAAATTTGTAGCAAAGAAGGAATTCTGAGAGAGTTTATTGTGCCTCATAACCCACAACAAAATGGGGTCACCGAAAGAAATAACAGAACAATTTTGGGTGCAGAATGAGCGATATTGCATGATCAAGGTCTACCATTGCATCCGTGGGAGGAGGCATGCAACATAGCGGTATTTGTGCAAAACCATAGTCCTCATCAGATACTTGGCATGAGTACACGAGAGGAGGATTTTTTTGCTAAGAAACCTGATGTTTTATATTTTAAAATTTGTGGCTCATCTATCTATTGCCATGTGGCCAAAGATTCTAGGAAGAAGCTTGAATCAACAGTTGGGATTGGGATATTATTGGGTGTATTTTCCAAATAGTAGGATGGTTTTTGTGAGACGGGATATAAAATTTGATGAGGAGAAAGCCATACGATTGTCCCTTGAGAGGGAGCTTGATTTGCATGCAGATGAGGAAATCTTGGTTCCAAAGGATGAACCTCAAGATGTGGAGCAGCCAAATGCAGAGGATCATGGAGTGGCAGAAAACACTCATGCAGATCCATCCACCAGAAATGGTATAAGGCGCACCACGAAAGTTGATAGATTGATACTTGATGTGGCAGAACATGTGTTTGGTATGTGTTATATTATTTCCATGATTAGTCGCACGCGTGGACCCTTTTTTGGACCCTGTTTTTCGATGGGTGGACCCACCCATGGTTTTGTGCATGGGTTTGCACATGGTTTTGGGGCATGATGGTTTTTAGCCCCTGGTATTTTGTATATCCGGTCAAGGGAACTGCGGTTATGTTCTAATCCAAGGTTAATGGATTGGGGTTTATGAATGCTTCGGCATGTATATATATGTTTTATAAAACTAAAAGGAATATAATGAAAATTCAATCTGGTAGTCTCGATTTGGGATCCAGGGGAAAATCTTTGTGTATATGTGTTTTATGTTTTATTCTCTCACTATTGTTTATTTTATGTTTTTAAGATTCGTTTGTAGATAATTTATGTACAAGGTTAAAACCTACAACATGTAGGATCACCTACTTTACTACGCAGACAGAGATAGTATCCAGACAAGTTTACTAGATACATGGCTCTTATGAGCAAGTGGATTGTGACAAAACCATCCTCCTTTGAGGAAGTAGTGCAGAAACTAATTTGGGTTGATGCCATGGTTGAGGAGTATGAGTCCATCGTCAATAAAAATGCATGGGAATTTGTCCCAAGGATGTTGTTGAATTATATATTACAAAGCAATGAAACACATAAAATATGTGTAAAACATAAGCACACAAAACACATAAAACCAAAGAGACACAGATATACGTGGTTCACCCATTTTGGGCTACGTCCACCCCAAACAGTCAGTCCTTCCTTTCTATTATCCAGCAAAATGAAGAGACAAAACCTACAACAGATTCTCTCTAATATCCTTTGTTCTCTCTCATAGTCTCCCTATCTGTTTCTCGCTCTGAGAATACACATACAATACACAGTTGCAATACAATACCCTCATACAAAAGAGGGGTTGCCTTCTAGGGAAAAAACCCTAAAATAAACATAAATTATATCGTCATATCATCTGCCTAATGAATGGCCCAGATTGACTAGAAATTACTATACTTTTACAAGGCAATTTTACATCTATTTTTAGCTTCAAGGGCACTGCCCCCGAAACCCCCCTCCAGGGGGGGGGGGGGGGGGCTCCATAAAGTCGCAGCTGCCCCCCCTGGACCCCCCAAGTAGTGTTTAATTATGGGAAGTGTTTCCACCCCATTAAGGTATAGGGGTCCAATGCTGTGATACAAAATAAACAAGATAATCAGGCCCCACACCCAAAAATCTCCCACTTGGAGACTGATTGTAGCAACTACACTGCTGCTTCATTTGCTGGCCAATGAATCCACTTTGGACCTGGTTGTTTCTCATCCTCATCATCATACTTGAAGACCAATTGAAACTGAGCATATTCTCAATTTCTCCCTGGTTACAACTTTTGTTAGCATATCTGCAGGATTCTGGCTAGTGTGTATCTTTTCCAGCTTCAAATGTCCATCTTCCAACACTGACCGTATGAAATGGTACTTTAGATGTATGTGTTTAGTCCTGTAATGGAATGTTGAGTTATTTGCAAGATTAATGGAACTTTGGCTATCACAGTATAACGTGCCCATATCATGCTTCTTACCCAATTCATCCATAAACCTTTGTAACCAAATCATTTCCTTACTAGCCTCTGTAACAGCAACATACTCTGCTTCTATTGTTGAAAGTGCAACAACACTTTGGATTTTTGAAACCCAGCTAACAATTGTTCCACTTATAGTAAATACATACCCTATAGTGCTCCTCATGTTATCTCTATCACCTGTCAGATCTGCATCAAAATATCCCTGTAGAGAAATGTTTGAGCCACCAAAGCATAATGCTTGATTTGTGGTACCTCTCAAATATCTGAGAATCCATTTCACTGCCATCCAATGTTATTTTCCTTGATTTTTCATGTACCTGCTTACAACTCCCACTGCATGTGCAATATCAAGCCTTGTGCAGACCATTGCATACATTAAGCTTCCAACTACTGATGCATATGGAACTTTAGACATATAATCCATTTCTTCTTAGGTCTTGGGGCACATCTCCTTAGTAAGTTTGAAATGGCTAGAAAAAGGTGTACTAACTGGTTTTGCATTCTGCATATTAAATATTTTCAACACCTTTTGTATGTACTCATTCTAAGATAGTGTTAATTTCCCATTTTTCCTGTCTCTAGTTATTCTCATACCAAGGATTTGTTTTGCAGCTCCCAAATCCTTCATTGCAAATGAATTTGCCAATTTTCTTTTGAGCACATTTATTTCTTGCATGTTAGGCCCTGCAACAAGCATGTCATCTACATACAATAAAAATATAATATAGCTTCCATCATTTTTCTTTTTCAAGTAAACACAATGATCAAAGTGACATCTAGTATAACCTTGTTCAGAAATAAAATTGTCAAAATTTAGATACCACTGCCTTGGAGCCTATTTTAAGCCATACAAGCTCTTATTTAGCCTACACACTAATTTTTCCTTCCCTTTGACCTCATATCCTTCTGGTTGGTGCATATATATCTCCTCCTCCAAATCTCTATGGAGAAATGATGTCTTTACATCTAACTGTTCAAGATGAAAATATTCCAATACTACAAGACTTAAAATATTTATGATTGAAGTCATCTTAACAATAGGAGAAAATATTTCATCAAAATCAATAACTTTCTTCTGTGAAAACTCCTTCACCACAAGTCTAGCTTTGTACCTCTGATTTCCTCCATCTTCTTCCTTCAGCCTATAAACCCATTTATTCTGCAATGTTGTTTTACCTATAGGCAACTTGACTAAGTCCCAAGTTTGGTTATGTATTCAGGAGTCCAACTCTTCTTCCATGGCTAGCTCCCACTTCTACCTGGTTTTAACCTGCATTGCTTCTTCATAACATTCGGGTTCACCAGAATCAGTCAACAATAAATAATATAATGGAGAGTATCGTTCAGGGGGTCTACTTATTCTGGTAGATCTTCTGACACCACTTTCAGGTGTTTGAGGTGCCTGTTTCTATTGTGGTGGTTTTTGTTGTTGTGGTTGTTGATTATTATTATTTTTAGGCACCTTTACTTTTTCTGTGATCTCATCAAGAACTGTGTATTATTTTTTTTCTTTTTCCTGTTTCTTTTCATGCAACTGATTCTTATACAATACCTTTTCATTGAATATTACAACTCTGCTTCAAATGATTTTGTGATTTTCATAATCATATAAGTGATAACCAAAATCATTAACACCATATCCAATAAAGGTACATTTCTTTGATTTTTTCCTCAAGCTTTGTTATGTTTTCTTTATTAATATGGAAAAAGGCCTCACAGCCAAAAGTCTTTAAAAAGAGTAGTTTACCTTTTTACCTGTCCATGCTTCCTCTAGAATACCATCATCCAAGGAACTTGAAGGCCCTCTGTTTATTAGATAAATAGTAGTATCTACAACATCTGCCCAAAATTGTAAAGGCAATCCTCCATGCAATCTCATGCACCTTGCACGCTCCATGATTGTTCTGCTCATCCTTTCTGACACACCATTTTCTTGTGGTGTTCTTGGAACTGTCTTCTCTCTGCAAATTCCATGCTCTTAATAGTACCTATCAAACTCTTTGCTACAATATTCACCTCCATTATCTGATCTGAGACACTTCAACTTCTTTCTTGTCTCAATCTCAACCAAATCTTTCCACTTCTTGAAAGTATCAAATACATAATATTTATTTTGAATACAATAAATCCAAGTTTTTCTAGTTGCATCATCAATAAAAGTAAAATAATAATGAGAGCCATCGAGAGATGATACCTGAGCAGGTCCCCATACATCTGTATGCACAAGCTCTAATTTTTTGCTCTTCTTTTCTTTCCCAACTCTGAGAAATCTGACTCTCTTCTTTTTTCCATAAATACAATTCTCACAGAAATCCAAATCAACATTCTTCAAACCCGGCAACAAATTTCTTGAGTGAAGAATCTTCATCCCCTTCTCATTCATGTGTCCGAGCCTATGATGCCATAATGTTGCATCTTATCCTTTGGAAGTTAAAGAATTAACAGAGTTAGAAATACCATTGCATAAATAGAATGTACCAACATTTTCACTTTTTTCTATTACCAGGGCTCCTTTGGTGACCTTCCAAGTTTTATTAGTGAAATTTGTCACACAACCTTCACCACCTAACTGCCCTGTTGAAATCAAATTTTTATTTAGATCTTGAACATGCCTTACATCCTTTAATATCCATTGGTTTCCATTCTGTTGTTTTATAAGAACTTTACCCATTCCAAGAATTTTACAGGGTTTATCATCACCCAAACGAACTTGTCCAAAATCTCCTTGAATATAGTCATGAAAATATTTCTTATCAGGTGTGGCATGGAATGAGGCCCCTGAATCTACCACCCAAGAATCAGTAACATTTTCGAAAGAAAGAATCAAATCATCTTGTAACACATCACCTATCACATTTTCTTCGTGGTTGTTTTCTTGTTGTGCGTCTCCTTCTTTTCCCTTCCGATATCTATAGTCTTTCTTCAGGTGTCCTTTCTTTCCACATTTCCAGCACACTATCCCCAATCTGGACTTAGACATGCCTTTCCTTGATTTACTACGATATCCTGAGCTCTTTCCTCTTTTAATTTTTCTTCCCCTAGACTCTACACTCAAAGCATTGCCCGATGTCTCACCAGAGCTTTTCCATCGCATTTCCTCTCTAAGGATACCACCGACAACATCATCAAAATTTAAAGTACTAAATCCAGAGACAGAGTTACTAATGGCCATAACTAAACCATTCCAACTTTCTGGAAATGAGCACAGAAATAAAAGAGCCCTAACTTCATCATCAAAGTTTACGCCTACAGAACTTAACTGACTGGTAATTGTATTAAAATCATTTAAATGGTCTGCAACACATCCACCTTCCGACATCTTCATATTAAGTAAACATTTCATAAGAAATACCTTGTTTGAGGTCGAGGGTTTTTCATATAGTTTCACCAATGCCTTAATAAAACCCTCTATTGTTGTTTCCTTCAAAATATTGAAGGCTACCGATGCCACAAGGCACAACCGTACTATTTCGAGTGCCTTTCTATCAAGAATCTCCCATTCTGCGTCTGTCATAGTCGTCGGCTTCTTTGTTTTTCTGCTCAATGGTAGGTACAGATCTTTCTAATACAAGTAATATTCCATCTGCATCTTCCACAGCGGAAAGTTTTTGCCATTAAATTTCTCGACCCTAAATTTACCATCTTCCGCCATCGCTCCCACTCGAATCAGGAACCCTTCTTTCCTGCAAGTTTATCAGCCAAATACACCTTCAGCTCTGATAACAGTTTTTGTTGAATTATATATTACAGAGCAACACAACACATAAAATATGCAAAAAACACAAGCACACAAAACACATAAAACTAGAGAGACACAAAGATACATGGTTCACCCATTTTGGGCTACGTCCACCCCAAACAGCCAGTCCTTCCTTTCTATTATCCAGCAAAATGAAGAGACGCAACCTACAGCAAATCCACTCTAATATCCTTTGTTCTCTCTCATAGTCTCCCTATATGTTTATCACTCTGAGAATACACATACAATACACAGCTGCAATACAATACCCTCATACAAAAGAGGGGTTTCCTTCTAGGGAAAAAACCCTAAACTAAACATGACTTCTACCATCAGATCATCTACCTAATGAACGGCCCGTATTGACTAGAAATTACTATAATTTTACAAGGAAATTTTACATATGTTTTTAGCTTTGGGGGTGCTATCCCCGAAATCCCCCACCAGGGGGGTGGGGGGGGGGGGGGGGGGGGACTCCGCCTCGTCGCGGCCCCCTAAGACCCCCCAGGCAACGTTTAATTATGGGCGGTGTTGCTACCCCATTAAGGTATAGGGGTCCAACGCTGTGATACAAAATAAACAAGATAATCAGGCTCCACACCCAACAAAGACTAGTCAAAAGATCAGCGGTTAGATCTAGATGGATCTATAAGGTGAAGCAGGCGGTAGATGGGAGTGTGGAGAAGTACAAGGCTAGATTCATAGCCCATGGATTCTTACAAGTTGAGGGGATTTACTATGAGGATACTTTCGCACTAGTTATGAGATACTCATCGATTAGATCTATCCTTTCACTCTTAGCACAGATGGGGTGGCACATACATCAAATGGATGTGAATATTGTGTTTATCAATGGAGTTATTGAGGAATAAGTGTACATAGAGAAGCCATAAGGTTTTGATACCTTTTACAGTGATTCGCATGTGTGCAGACTCAAGAGAGCACTGTATGGGTTGAAGCAAGCACCTTGTGCTTGGTACACTAGAATCAACAGCTATTTCACCGGGTTGGGCTTCACCAAAGTGAAGCGGATGCGAACCTGTACCAGATTTTCATTGATGGTAAGCTCTTGATTATCATACTTTATGTTGATGATCTAATTTTGACAGGTGATGAACAGCTCATAATTTCTTGCAAGGGGGATCTTGCAAGAGAGTTCGAAATGAAGGACATGGGACTCCTTCACTATTTCCTTGTTTTGGAAATATGGCAACGGGATGGTGAGATATTTGTTTCTCAAGGCAAGTATGCCAAAGAGATTATGATTAAGTATCACATGGAGAGTTTTAAACCCATGGAGGCTCCTCTTCTAGTAAATTGGAGGAAGGAGTATGCTACTTCAGGTGAGGTAGTGGACGCTATTGTTTACAGGTAGCTTGTGGGTTCAATGATGTACTTGGTGAATACCAAACCAGACATTTGCTACGTAGTTAATCATTTGAGTCAAGCTATTGTTAAGCCAACCAAGCTCTTTTGGAAGGCGTGGAAGCATGTCTTGAGATATATCAAGGGCACTACATAGTATGGATTATGGTACAGACGAACAAATGGAGTGAAGCTTCAAGGCTTCACCGATGCAGATTGGGCAGGCAGTCCATCAGACAGAAAGAGAACATCAGGAGGGATCTTCAGCATAGGATTGATAGTAGTTTCTTGGTACAGTAGGAAGCAGATATCTATGGCACTTAGTTCAGCCAAAGCGGAGTACATGGTAGCCAGTCAGGTTGCATGTGAGGCCATCTGGATGAGGAAGATTCTGGTTGTTTTGTTTGGTTCTTAGATGGATCCGACGATGATAATTTGTGTGTTAGGTCCCTATAATACTATTTTATCCCCTTATTGTTGTTAGTGTAGCCCCCTTATTGTTACTTTTGTACCCCTGTAGCCCTCATATTGTTATTATTGTGCCCTTACAATATTATTGTTAGGTCTGATAGGATTATATTGTGACCCCATGGACTCCTATATATAGAAGGGAGGTTTTGTCATTTGTATCATCCAAGAATTGTTCATTTATGTAATGTAAAGGAGGGTTCCCCCTCGAAGTGGCTTATTTCTAAGGCGCTAAACTCTCTTTTATTTTATTTTTGGAGTTGGTTTCAAAACATTTGGTATCAGAACTTTGGATTCTAGGGTTTCTTTGCTCCAAACATGTCATCGTGGAATTTTTATATAACTTTTTTTCTACGAATGTTTAGAAGATGAAATTTTTATCACGCGAAGACAAAATTTTGAGGAACTTCATGTAACAATTTTATATCTTGATTCACAATATTTTTTGAGATATGATATGTGGAAGCTATGGTTTTTGCAGGCTCTCGAATTTCATCTAAAAGAGATGACCTTGGGAAAATATTCATTACTCTCTCTCTAAGCATCATATTGGAATTCTGTAAAAAGTAGCCAAAATTACATAGAATTTACTTTCCTTTGTATCAATTTTAGAGACAAAGGAGGAAAAAATGACATGTGGAACATCGTACAAGTTCGCTCTACTGAACCAGTCTATAATTAGTTAATTGTGGGAGATTGGGCATAACTTTGACTTGAAGCTTCCAAATTAGGTCAGACCTATGGCATTCGAAAGACGATTCAGAGGGCTACTCTAGGACTGAATTTTAGATATTGAAGATCTGAAATCACATAGATAATTCAATTTCAATATAGAACCCTGTTGAAGCCTCGAAAATCATTGCTTCAAACATTGGGGGAAAACCACCCGGTCCGAACCTTAGAACAACTCCTTATCCGTTTGGGATGGTGGCTTCGAATGGATTTATAGGACCAGTTTCCTAATAATGAAATGGATTTGGTGATGGGGTGTTTTTGCAAGTGAATAATGAAATTAACTAATTGAAATAATCTATCTAACTTAATCTATGACTTGCAAATAACTCTAAAACTAACCCGGGTATTAAATATGAATACGACTTAAATATTATTTCAATTAAACAAATAACCATGAAAAATGTATTATTTACTTAAAAGAAAGATGCAGTATCATATAATGATAACTCTGTTTAAGAAATTAAACAGAGTTATAATAGCACATCACATTCATAAATTTATATCATTTACACATACTATGAAAGTTGATATTCCTATATCTTCAGAAATGATATGATAAATAAATATTTGAAAAAAAAGTATATATAAGCGATAGAAAATTTCAATGAGAATATTTCTTCACATAAAGAAAACAAAACGTAATATATAGAAATACCAGATACATTTGATATCTTCTTGATGAAATTTGATATTCTGATCCTGCGCTTTAACTTAGAACAATATTCAAGGTACAGAAATGCAATTCTAAAAAATAATTCACCATAAAACCACAGGATATGATCCTTTATAAAAAGTAAGATAGTCGAGGAGTACAGAAATGTATTATCCAAGGCCAAAATATTACAAATTCAGGACCCCTTCTAAAATGCTTGAAAGGGGTTTAAATAGGAAATTTAAAAAAACAAATTAACTAAAACTATTGCTAAAAATATCATCGGATATCTGAAAATAGAATTGCGATCTTCAATAAAATAGGTTCATTGGATTTCCATAATATCTAATGTGTGAAGCTGGTAGATTTTGAGCATATCTTTCACTTCAGTTGGGTGACTCAGCCGATAATGCAGTTGACTAGTGTATGTGGCATCGGAAAGTTCCGAGATGATATAATTGATGGCATTGGAAAGACATTTGGTTGCCATCTGCTGACTGTATGGCTTGACAAAATGGGACCATAAGGCATCCCATGTAATTCCCTGTGTTTTCTCGACCTTTTGATCTTTATTGATTAATTCATGTTTCCATCTTTTTTCAATTTATTTGACCTTAGGCAACTTTCCTGGAGTGCAATCTGAGATTAAATTTGCTGCATATAGACTATCATTAACCAGTTGTGTCAAATTATCCATTACAGTCCTTGCTCTAGAAGTAGCACGTTCTTCCTTAATCATTTGAGTTTCCCACTCAGCAAATAGGATTTCTTTATGTGATGCTTCAATTCTAGGAATATTTGCAATTTTGCCCTGTTCTGTTTCCTGCCATGTGATAAATTCTGAAATCTTCTCATCGGCGCTTTCAAATTCTAACCTTGTATTGATTGCTTCGTCGATGAGGGATGATGTTATTTCACAGAGGGGTTCAGCTTGTGATATTTTCTGGCATAGATCATTCAATTTTTTTGACAACAACTTACTCACTTCAAGGGCTTCTGTCTTGAACTGGTCCAGTTTAGAATAATCTTTGAATTTATCCATTTTTGCTTGAAATATTATACTTTTCTCTTCCTTGGAAGCTTTCTCTTTTTGTAGCAATGTCTGCAATTCTGTTACTTCCTGGGACAATTGTTGTTGTTTGTTTAAAGCTTGCTAATCAAGCTTTTGCTTTTTAATGTTCATTTTTTCTTCTAGTTGCTTAATTCTCAGTCTTTCTTCTCCCAGCTGCTGCTCTAATTGTGATATCCTTTGTTGATCATTTTTTGTCCTTTCTTCTAATAATGCTATCTGCAAGTCCTTTTGTTTTACTAGTTGAGTAACTTCAGTAGCTTTATCCATTGTGGCTGCACTATAAGCCCCTGCATATTGGGATAGTTTGGTTAGATCCTCTGAAGGATCTACTTCAGAGTGTTTCCAAACAACATTCATTAGTTCAACCTGTCGAGTCAAAAGTGGTCCTTGATCAATCCTTCTTCTCTTTCTTTGTTTTCTTACTATAGCTCTATGCTTAGGGCTGTAAAAGACATCTAGAGGGGGTATGTCTTCAACTCTTAGTACAATTTCTTCAGATGGGTCTTCAAGAATGATCTCAATATCTTGACATTCAATGTTATTAATTTGAGAATTGCCCTGGTCTCCTATCTGTTGAGAAAATTGTTCATATTCTTTTAACAACTTTTCATTAATATTAGTTTCAGCAGAATCTCCCTCTTTCTCACTGGTCTTCTCTTTCTCAATTTGATCATTAGGCTTGCTGCTTGTATCTTCTTTCTCTATCTATACATCAATTTTTCTGCCTATATCCTCTTTCTTTTGTTCTGTTTCAATACTCTCTTCTTCTTGTAAAGTAGTCTTTAACTGGTCGAGGGGAACTGTAAGCAGTATTTTGCTTCTAAACTGTAAAAAATTATTCATATCCTCTGTTTGAAACTTTGATTTAGCTTAATCATAAACCTGTGAAAATTTCTCAATCAAGACAAATAGGTCATAAAAATCATTAGCAATTTGCACCATAGATGTGAAGTTGAAAGAAACTTCATTTGGATCATATTGCCTACTGGGAACAGTTGCAAGCTTGAGTTCTTTTATCTTAAGGGCTTCTTTTTCAGCATGCTTGAAATCATTTAGGGTATAAGTTCCACATTGGAAAGGAAATGTAGGCCACATCAATTTTTTAGAATTCTTTAAAATTCTGGACATTCCCTTTTCGGTCAACTGGTAAGCTATTTCTCGAGCCAATATTTTATCAGGGACATATAAGGGCAAGATGTGAGGTTCATAAATTCTTCCAAATACCTTGATATAGGTGAAATTTTCTTCCCCGAACCAACTTGCGATTGGGGTTAAATCATTTTTTGCCTTATCTAAGAGCCGAGGAGGGGGTTGGTTAAAAACAGCTTGATAAATGGGAAACATGTAGCCATGGAAAACTCTGTATGCATGGTTCTTGAAATGGGCTTTCAACAAATATTTATGATAGATGTGTATAGGAGTAGGATCCTGAGGAGTCCATTTCCATCCCAAAATTGGAAACTCGGAATTAAAGCATAAGGAATCTAAAATGTAAGCACATAAATGAAATGGGGGTGTAGTTCCAATATGCTTATTTCTTCTATAATCCAGAATTTTATTTTCTATTTTATCAAATAGAATGACTGACCAATCCATAATAACAGAAATTACAGCGGCCTCAATCAGGGGTACCATTTGAATAGAAAACCTTGCAGAATTATTACTCCCAAAAAGTCTGCACATCATGGCAGCAGCATAGCAATACAGACGTGCGAGAGATTCTACAGAATACATACCTGAGGTCTCATGCTTATGTTTGTCTGGAGCTTGTCTCCATTGCTTAATAGGGTCTGATTCTATTTCGTTGCTTGAAGCGAAATCCTCTATAAGGCTTTGTTGTAGGTGTTCTGAGGTTCTAGAAGATGATACATTGCTTTGATGTATTCCGCTCTAAAGGATCCAAACATCTTTCCTCCAGCTGTGACAAATGTCCTATCTGTGATGGTTGTGGTTTCTATTACCCATCGTATTAGATCATAGTATGGAAATACATTTGCTCGAGCTGCAATTATATGAAGAAAAGAATTTTCCAGTTCTTTAAGGGGACTATCTGAATCTGATTCTTCATCTGGCACCGTCGCCTTTACTTCTGTAAAAGTAGGGTTTTCTGCTTCAAGCAAGTTATAAACTTCTTCTCGGGAAATATTTCCGAGACCCATGCACATAGTATATGTAATTAGCTTTATTTTGACTGGTTTTTCCTTTGGCATGATGGCAACCTTTGGGACAACAGCACCTCTCGATTTCTTAAGCTTCTTTGAAATTTTCTTTTTCTGGTATCGTCTCACCAGTTCTGCGAATAAGCGGACTTGTTGCTCTATAGATATATAAATGAGAAAATCTTCTTAGAAGCGGGAAGAAATTGAGTCAGAATAAATATCATTAATTAAAAATGACATTATTTAAGAACAATTTTGTGAAGATTTGATTCATGATTTTAAATTGATTATCTCTGTATTACAATTGAATGCCCTTAAGGAAAGTCACATTCACGCATTACTTGTCATAATTTGTTTGATTTTCATTTAATGATAGTCGTACATCGAGGATCAGTAATATCAAAATCTCGATGTAAGAATTACCTTTTGGAACTTCTGATTGCGATTTTCCAATGATTGATATGTGCGAAGCACTAATAGCGATTAATAATAAATGATGGTCTATTGCATCGGACTGTTCGAAAGGAAAGCCAAAATACATACCATGTTTTTTACCGATTTGTGATTTGCGATAAAGTCATGTCGCATCGGATCTTTCCAAAGGAATGGAATTTTAATGTGACTTTGCCGAAATGCGATTGCGATTGTGGTGGGGTCAATCACATCGGAACATTTATAAAGCAAGTAATCATGATGTTGATGCACCGAAATGCAATTGCGATTAAATTACATCGCATCGGAGTTTCTCAAAAAAAATGATGAAGAATGACTTATCCGAAATGTGATTACCGATAAGTCTTATCGCATCAGAGTTTTGTAAAGAAGATATGAAAATATAATACTCCTCCGATTTGCGACTTGCGATTTACTTCATCGCATTGGACTTTTCGAAAGGAAATGTCTAAACTTTGTGCCGATGCGATATAAGTCTTATGATTGATTAGATCAGAATTAGTTTGAGATCACATTTGTCTATTTGATATGGAATTGATGCTTTTGTGTGTTTTTAACAATGAATCCTTTTTATTGTTTTTTCTATGATAATTGGATTTCCTCAAAGTTTTATTCCTATCTAAAAAGAAAAGGGGCCCTATTTCTTATTAAAATTTAACATAAAAATTTAGAAATGGGGAGGGTTGTTGTACAGTACAACAATTGGCGATTCACTGGAAGAAACAGTTATCTCTGAAAAAATAAAATGAACACTATAATTTTAGTAAGTAAAAGTTTTAAAGATAATGAAAACTATCTTAGAAAAATTTAAATAAAATCTAACTCTGAAAAAGAAATAAAAATCACTTACAATCTCTTTTTAATTCCTCAAAAATAAAAACATTTTTTGGTTTTATCAAGCTTTGATTGGTTGATAAAGATAAAGTAGGGGGCCTCTCCACTCTTAGCTTTGTGATTTACTCTATTTTCATAGGTAGTGCCTCTGCTACCTGCAAACGTTCATAGTCTCGACAGGGTTACCTTTTAACCATTAATCATTCATTGTCCCATCCATCTAAGAGCATGACTCTTTAAAAGATAAATTCATAAGATATACTATCTTGTGTTTTCTCTTTTTCTTTTAATTTAAAAGCCATTGTTCTGGTTTGGTAGCTAGTTAATAACAATGCCACTCACTAGTTGTAACTAAACTGAACAAGTTGGCTCATGATGAGACCCCTTGTCTTACAATTATAACCCATTACCCTGTTTTGGTATGCAGTGGTGGTAATGTCAGTTTAATTAATTCTTATGATCGTGGTAAGCAGGCTCATGATGAGACCTCTTATCTCTTAATATTAGACAGATAATTTTTTAGAAATACATTCTAAAAAATCACAACCTTAATGGATGGGGTGAATGATTTTCTCCTTAAGAGTTAATGGATGACAACTTTTTAGAGTTTTGAGTGCTAAATTTGGAAAAGTATGTACTTTTTATATATAACTTTTTTCTGCTTAACAAACTTATAATGATTTACAATATTTTCAAGGTTTTCAGAAGATTTTGCAAATGTTTAAACAGATTTTCAAATTTTAATATTTTATTTTAACTATCCAAAACTCTAACCATATCCTTAAAAATTCTTATTTACATAAATAAGTATTTACAATATTTTCTTAAAGATATTTTCAAATAGTAAAAAGTCAATTAAAGACTATTAACAACCGTATTTTTTAACTAACAAACTTGCATAATGGAATATATACAGGTAAGAAGGGGTTGCCTTCTTAAGAAAATATTTTTTTCAAAATAAGCCCATTCACAGGAAGAGATTCTCTCTTTCCTGTTAAATCTTGCAATATGAATGTTGAAGAGTCTATCTTTTCGACAATCTGAAATAGTCCAAGCCACATATCTTGAAATTTGGTATGCTTACCCTTATCTTCATGTCCTTCGTCCCATTTCAGAACAAGATCACCAATTTGCAAATTTTTGGATCTAGTAGAACTTGAATCAAAAGAATATTTTACGAATTGTTGATGTTTGGTATGAACACTTATAGATTTCTCTCTATATTCTTCTAATTTAAGAATTTGATCAAATCTTAATTGAATAGATGATGAAGGATTCTCTTCAATGAATTGAACTAGGGCTAGAGATGGAAGTACTAAGTTTGATGGTATTACAACTTCTTTTCCATAGACTAGATTAAAAGGTGAAGTACCTATTGAAGCCTTGTGATTTATGTGATCAACCCATAGTGCAAAAATTAAATACTTATGCCAATTATTTTGACTCTGATCAATTGTTCTTTTGATGATTTTGATGAGATTTTTATTAGTTGATTCGGCTAAACCATTTCCTTGTGAATAATAATTTGCGGAATATTTCAATTTAAAACCTCTTTTGATTGCAAATTCCATTATACTATTTCCATAAAAATAAGATGCATTGTCAAAAACAAGGGCATTAGATACACCAAACCTGGTAATGATGAATTGATCAATGAATTCAATGATTGCATCAGAATTGGCTACCTTTAAAGGAATTGCTTCTACCCACTTTCTAAAGTAATATGTTGCTGTAAGGATGTATTTGTGTTGCTTGGAAGAATGTGGAACAATTTCTCCAATAATATCAAGTCCCCATTGTTCAAATGGTTGCTCAATATTTACTATTTGTAAAGGAAAGGCTGGTTTCCTTTGTCTCCCACTAGTAGTTTGACAAGCCTCGCATTTCCTTACATATTCATGTGCATCTTTGAACAAGGTAGGCCAATAATAACCAGCATGGATTATTTTGTGAGCTGTAGTATCTCCTCTAAAATGTCCATCTATTGGTCCATTATGTAATTCCTGCAACACCTTGTGTGCTTCAGTTTTTTCAAGACATCGTAATAAAATGGAATCATAATTTCTTCTGAATAACACATCATCAATGATCTCGAAGTTTTTTTCTTTTAATCTTAAAGCGTGCTTGTTTTTGTAGTTGATATTAGAAGGAGCATACCCATTTTTCAAATAAAATATCAGATTAGCATATTGAGATTCAGAATCTATGACACTTACATGATTTACTTGAACAATATTATCTTGATCTTGATGTTCTGGTATGTTGGAAGCTCCTGCTAACAATCTGCTAAAACCTTGTCCTCTAACAATTTTGGTTGGCTTAATATAAATATCATATTCTTGTAAAGTTGTTACCCAATTAGCTCTCTTTTCTCCTACTTCCTTTTGTACTAACAATTGTCTCAGTGCATAAAATGGGACAATAATTTTTGTATGTGTCTTTAGGAGAAATGGTCTAAAATGTTTGATCGATTTAAACACAGAAAAGGCTTGTTTTTCTCAAAGTAGTTAAGTTCGACTCCTTGCAGATTTGAGCTAAAGAAAGAGATTGGTGCTTCTTCTTGTTGATCATTTGGTTGTGTCAAAATGGCAGCATAGGATGTTTCAGTAGCCAAAGTATACAGAATGAAATGTTTAGAAAAATCAGGAGTATTCAATGTAGGTGCATTAATGATTGCCTATTTGATTGAATCAAAGGCTCATTTTTCTTTATGTAACCATTTGAAAACTGAATTTTTCTTAATCATATTCTGCAAAGGTAAAACTATTTGAGAAAAATTAGGAATAAATCTCTTCACAAAATTAATCTTTCTCAAAAAGGATTGCATGGATTTCTTATTATGTGGCAAGGAAATATCATAAATTTATTTCACTCTATCAGGATCAATATATATGCCATCTTTAGACACAACAAATCATAAGAGCTTTCCTTCGTTGACAGCAAAGAAAGATTTCTTTGGATTTAAAGAAATGCTAAACCTTCTACATCGTTCAAATATTTGTTTCAAATCATGCAGATGATTTTCTCTTTTCTTTGAAATGACGGTTATGTCATCAAGATAGATAACAACTGATCTATTAATCAACCCTTTGAATGCTATATCCATGGCTCTCTGGAAAGTAGCTCCTGCATTGATCAAACAAAAAGGAATTTTTTGGTATGCATAAGTTCCCCACTTGGTTCTGAAGGTAGTTTTCAGCCTATCATCTGGATGTACCAATATTTGGTTATAACCTGAAAAACCATCAAGAAAAGACATTAGTTCAGAACCAGCTACTTTTTGAAGTATTTGTTCCATCGTTGGTAATGGGAAGTTATCCTTTTGACATGCCTTGTTCAAATTTCTAAAATCAATACAAATTCTAATATCCCCATTCTTGTTCGTGACAAGCACCATGTTTGAGACCCAACTAGAATGTCTTACAGGAAAAATAATTTTTTCCTTCAAAATTTTATTCAATTTTGTCTTGATTTGACTTTCCAGATTGGGATGAATTTTTCTTAACTTCTGTTGCACTGGTTTTACATCGGAAAGCATTGGAATTGTATGTTGAATGACAAAAGTATCATAAGTTTTCAAATCTTCATAATTCCAAGCAAAGACATTTTTGTACTTATTCAAAATCTTGATAAAAGTGATCCTTTCCTCTGAAGTTAACTCGAGTCCTAAATTAACATTCTGTGGTTTAGACTCAGTACCAATATTTACTAATTCAAACTAAAAAGTAGAACTTTGAATTTTGGCATTGGTAACCTTTTTGAATCTATATTTGATATCATATAGATCTTCAAGTTTAACTACAGATTTGGGAATAGGATTTTCATTGCCTTTTGATGTGTTTTGAAGATCATGATCACTTTCATCAATTATTTGGTCATCATAATATTTTTCTGAAGTCAATAAATTTAAGATATCTTCATCATGATAGAATACTCTCCAATTGGTGACATTATCAGGTACAGAAGGTCGGAACATTAATTCAACTGAAGACCTATCTGGACTATAATCTTCAGCTGGGAGAAGCTTGGAAGCAACATTAGCTAATAGATAAGCTGCTGAATTCTGAGTTCTAGGGATAGAAGAGATGTTGAATGCTAAAAATTGAGTGGTAAGATCTTGAAAAAGGGATTTTTAATGTTTAAGATGATCTGAAAGATAATGGATAGTGTTTCTTACTTGTCTGATAACAATTTCGGAATCACCATACACTTTCAGGTATTTAACATTTAACTCTATTGTGTTATAAAGCCCTTGGATCAAGGGTTCATATTCTGCAGTGTTATTTGTACACACAAACTCTAGTCTACATGACAGCATAGATTTTTCCCCTTCTTGATCAACTAAAATACATCATGCTCCTACGCCATCATTGGATTTTGATCCATAAAAATACAAAGACCAAAATAAAGACTTATCTACAGGTTTATTTACAGATTGATCAGGAATATTAACTCAGCTTGAGGAATCGGTTTGTGAAAAATTTTCAATTTGTGAAGTAAAATTATTTACATAAAAAGGTGATTTAGGTGCCGTGAAATTTCCAAGGAATGATTCAGCAAAATAACCTCCAAGAATTTTTTTATTAAAAGCTACAGGTTGATTTTCTTGTTCAAATTCTACTACAGTATGCATCATGTGTTTTTCTCACTCGACCTTGATTTGATTCGGTTTCCCTTTGTGGGGAAGCCACATGTGAGAATAATCAGTGGCGATATAACCATTAAGTTTTGTAGACCAATCCCTACTTAATACTAATCCATAAAACTCAGGAATATCTGCAATCAGTATATCAATTCTCTGGACTATCCTAGGATCAGAGGCTAACCTAATAGTGACTGCATTGATTTCTCCCACAACTTGCCCTTTAGTCCAATCTAATTGAACAATATGAACTGCAGATTTGTGGGGTTCAATGTTTAATTTTGAGCAGACTGAAGTAGGCATTATATTTGATGATGCTCCTGAATCAATCAAGCAGTTATGTAAATTCTTGTTATATATCTCATAATTCAAGAGAAAAGGAGGTGTTTGAGAATTAGATCTATCTCCAATAATGATCCAGGTGGATTAAAAAAGTACAAGTACAAGTGGCTCAACATAGAGGGCTCAAAAATCAAAGTGTTTGAAAATCTCTCAAACCAAGTTCATCTTGTAGATCTCGTCTTTTTTATTCCAATGGCGCAGACGACACTAAATTCCGAGTCCGTAGGAAGGAGTTAGGAGTAGTCAAAGTTTTGGTTTGACTTGGTGACTGAGCAGCCTTATGGAGGACGCAAATTGGACCAAACCCGGCCACTGGATTCCAACAAGCTCAGGCTATATTCCAGGTGAAATTTTTGCCTAGTTAATTTTCCTCCTACAGTCCAAAAAATCATTTAATTTTTAAAATAGTTATTTTAAATAACTATATAACAAATTAACCATATGATAAATATGGTTGAACGAATATGTAAATGGGGGCATAAAAGAGTATGGTCAAAACATATGGTTAATTAAACCATATAAAACAAACCAAAAGAAATTTCAATGATGTTTAACGTGAAAACCGTAAAGTGTACTAACCATATTAGGAATATATGGTTAGCATTTAAAAAAGGGGAATATTTTATGTTTATTGAAAAAAAAGATTTTGTATGGTTATTACTTAACCATATCCCAACATAATACTCCACCATATTAATTGTGGCATGGACATATTAATGCGGGAGAACCAAACCAACCTTCACGCCACTTCCACCACGGAGCCTTCGGAAATAGTGGGGCGGACCAACCCATGCGGGCCCGACCCCCATAACTTGGCTTTTCAATTAAATGCGACGGGTAAAAAAAAATTTGTAGGGTTTTTTATAAAGTAAATATGCAGTTGTTAAAAGATATTTTAACTTATTTTGGAGGGGTCGGGGTTTGACCACTCGACCTCCTATCAACGGTTCAGATCTGAACGAATTCAGTCACAACGGATTTCTTGATTATTCTGCCCATTAAAATATATTTAAATTCATCCTTTCAGAAGTGTGCCAAGGCCATGGAGCTATAGAGTGCGCGCACGCAGATCAATATTTTATGATTTTTTATTGCAGGTCATGTGGAACCATGAGCCAGAAAAGAGGTAGGCGGAACTTTGATTGAGGCCAACTTTCAGGAGGGCGAAATTTTGACTTTGTCCAAATGGGACAAATTTTATGTCATTTCAACACTACTCGATGCCACGAGTCTGATGGCGTGCTCAGTTTATTCATTTGAGTTTTTTATTTTTCAGCCACTTTTGGAAGTGGATTATGAAGGTGTCAGATTTCCGCATGTGAGCAATCATTTTCACCTTTTTTGATGCCACAAGATTGATGGTGTTTTCAGATTCAGCCGCAAAGCGGCTCAGCCTTCAGCAAATGGCAGCATGAGGTATATGATGTGGATTCCATGTACTTCTTTATTTATTTCTCTTTGAGATGCATTATGTCTTGCAGATCCCGGTTGATACATGAGTCATGGGATCTTGCTTTGTGTTGTTATTTATGTACTTTCAGCTATGGATTTTTGTCATGTATGAGTCCCTTTTATGCCACATTGGCAGGATGCTCATTTTCATATGTGTATTTTTTTGATCCCTTGTTTGCTAGGATTGGTGGGATACTCTTATTTGCTACATGTCAGCTATGGTCGTACTGATAGGAGTCTTTCTTTATGTATGAGAGCTCTGCAGTGGAACATCTCTTAAAGAAGTCAAGCCACTCCTGCGTGAGGGCACTTTTTCCTTGTGTGTCATAAGAAAGCACATCCATGTACATCTTCTTCTTACAACACATAATGCAATGGCCTACACCATCTTGACACCGAGGCCCGGAGATGTAGTCCCTCCTGGACGAACTCCGTCATAAAACGACGTGTTCTTCTGATTTCTGATCTTGTTCATTTATGTTCCTCTTATTTACAGCTATAATTTTTCATTTTAGTTCTTTAATGTATTTATTAAATGCAATTCTAATTATCAGCCGAAGTAAAAGGTCTTGGTTAAGGGTATCAAGATTTTACCCTGGATCAAGTGGTGTCAGAGCAGGTATTCTTGCTGATTGGATTGCAGGCATGAACATTGAATGTCTGCTAAGTCGAGCCATGGAGAGTGTCAAGGACATGTATGAAACCATGCTCAGGGTGTCCGAGAAAGCGGACATATTGTATGAGGCTTACGAAAAACAAGCAGCAGATAATGAAGAATTGAATACCCTCCTACACAAAGAGAAGGAGGACAAACAACAATTGCAGCTTTAGTTGCAAGCCACAACAGAAGTGTGGGAAGATTGGAAGTGTAACAATGAAATTCTGCAAGCATATCATGATGCCTTGAAGGTGTTCCTACATGAAGAGAAGGAGGACAAATAACAGTTGCAGCTTCAGTTGCAAGCCACAACAGAAGCGTGGGAAGATTGTAAGCGCAACAATGAAATTCTGCAAGTAGATCATGAAGCCTTGAAGGCGTTCCTACATGAAGAGAAGGAGGAGAAGCAGCAATTGCAGCTTCAGTTGCAAGCCACGACAGAGGCGTGGAAATATTTTAAACGCAACAACGAAACTATTCAGAGAGATCATGATGCCTTAAAAGCATTCCTACAGAAAGAGAAGGAGGAGATGCAGCAGTTGCAGCTTTAGATACAAGTCGTGTCAGAGGCATTGATGGAAGTGAAGTGCAACGAGGGCTTACAACAGCTTTCTTCATCTGTTTCGCAATCAACACCTAAGGTAAACAATATTGATTTTTCTTCAGTTTCTTCACATGATGTTATTTCAGTTGGAAGTGTGGAGATACCCATCACAGGTACCAGCATGAGACTCCTCACCAAAATGGGGTACAGAGGAGGAGGACTTGGCATTCGTGGCCAAGGCATAACCAAGCCATTGGAGGTTGTGCAATGACCTCATTATGTACGTTTGGGGTACATTGATGAAGTATGTTCAAAGGACATCAAGAAAAAATAGATAATGATGAGCTCTCCAAGGAAGAGGAATGATAGGGACACTTCGCCATCGTTCCATGGTAGTTCACGTTGCAGTGAAGAAACCGAGGCGAGATCCCATCATCATGATCTCACCAGAGACCACCGCAGAAGGTATACTAAGTCTCATTATTCCAGAGTGAATTTTAATTATAAGAATATTGATAACCATGGTCGTGAAATATGGCATCGAAGAGCTTGTTATTTTTGTGGTTTAAATAACCATGTGATTTCTGAGTGCTGGAAGAGGATGGCAGCACAAAGGAGGAAGAGGCATGAAAAGCCTTCTCCCCAACAGGAAAAGAAATCAGTTAAGAAGGTTTGGAGGAAAAAGAAATTTTGCACCCATTGTGACCGAAGTGGCCACCAAAGAGCCACATGCTAGAAACTTCATCCAAAGCAGTGCCTTAAAGACAAAGTGCCTATGCATACACCAGTCGAAAGAGTTGATCGACAAGAAAGTTCCCCACAGGGAAATGATCCACTCATTTTAATAAGTGAGAAGTGGTTCTTCTAGATGGTTTTTTTTCTAGAGATTTAAGCTTGTCATGGCCATGTTTGTAAGTCATTTGTCGCATTTTTATTATGAAAGTGATGATGTGTTTCCATCACTCATTTAAGCGACCATGACATTTTTTGGCCTTGTTTTATAAGTCGTGTGTTAGATATCTTTCATGTAAAAGTGATGATGTGTCGCCATCACTTTGAGATGCGACGATTATGTTTTTTTCGTGTTCTATGAGTCGCTTGATGCATTTATTTCATGTAAAAGTGATGAGGTGTTTTTCCATCACTTTGAAATGCGACGATGAGGTCTGGTCTTGTAATTTTGTTGAGGTGTGATTTCCATTTTGCTGTAATCTTGACCACTGAGTACATGTTATAAACTCGTGGAAAGTATGGAAATATTTGGGTAATTGTTGGTCACATTGAGGATGTAATGTTCATTGCAGCTTCAAGCAAGTGTTGGCTTTACATCTTGATTCCGAAGTACATAAGGTGAAGGAGTCTTCACGGGATGTGCCTTTTTAGACATTTGCATTTCCACAGTTGCAGGTGTTGGCTTTGCATCTTGATTCCAAAGTACGTCAGGTGAAGGATTCATGTGGGGATGTGCCTTTCAACGACATTTGCAGACAGTTGATGATAGGTGAAGCTTGATGCTTTTGGAGGACGAAAAGCTCCTCAATGGGGAGGATTGATCCAGGTGGATTAAACAGGTACAAGTACAAGTGGGTCAGCATAGAGGGCTCAACAATAAAAGTGTTCGAAAATCTCTCAAACCAAGTTCATCTTGTATATCTCATCTTTCTAATTCCAACGGCGCAGACGGCACTCTATTCCGAGTCCGTATGAAGGAGTTAGGAGTAGTCAAAGTTTTGGTTTGACTTGGTGACTGAGTAGCCTTAAGGAGGATGCAAATTGGACCAAACCCAGTCACCGGATTCTGGCAAGCTTAGGCTATATTCTAGGCAAAATTTTTGCCTAGTTAATTTGCCTCCTACAATCCAAAAAATCATTTAAGTTTTAAAATAGTTATTTTAAATAACTATATAACAAATTAACCATATGATAAATATGGTTGAACGAATATGTAAATGGGGGCATAAAAGAGTATGGTCAAAACATATGGTTAATTAAACCATATAAAACAAACCAAAATAAATTTCAATGATGTTGAACGTGAAAACCATAAAGTGTACTAACCATATTAGGAATATATGGTTAGCATTTTAAAAAGGGGAAGATTTTATGGTTATCGAAAAATAAGACTTTGTATGGTTATTACTTAACCATATCCCAACATAATACTCCACCATATTAATTTTTGCATGGACATATTAATGCGGGAAAACCAAACCAACCTTCGCGCCACGTCCACCATGGAGCCATCGGAAATAGTGGGGCGGACCGACCCATGCGAGCCTGGCCCCCATAACTTGGCTTTTAAATTAAATGCAACAGGTAAAAAAAATCTGCGGGGTTTTTTATAAAGTAAATATGCAGTTGTTAAAAGATATGTTAAGTTATTTTGGAGGGGTCGGGGTTTGACCACTCGACCTCCTATCAACGGTTCAGATCTGAACGAATTCAGTCACAACGGATTTCTTGATTATTCTGCCCATTAAAATATATTTAAATTCGTCCTTTCAGAAGTGCACCAAGGCCATGGAGCTGCGGAGTGTGCGCACGCAGATCAAGATTTTATGATTTTTTATTGCAGGTCATGTGGAACCATGAGCCAGAAAAGAGGCAGGCGGAACCTTGATTGAGGCCAACTTTCAGGAGGGCGAAATTTTGACTTTATCCAAATGGGAAAAATTTTATGTCGTTTCAACACTACTTGACACCATGAGTCTGATGGCGTGCTCAGTTTATTCATCTAAGTTTTCAATTTTTTAGCCACTTTTGGAAGTGGATTATGAAGGTGTCATATTTTTGCATGTGAGAAATCATTTTCACCTTTTTCGACGCCACAAGATTGATGGTGTTTTCAGATTCAGCCGCAGAGCTGCTCAGCCTTCAGCAAATGGCAGCATGAGGTATATGATGTGGATTCCATGTACTTCTTTATTTATTTCTCTTTGAGATGCATTATGTCTTGTAGATCCCAGTTGATACATGAGTTGTGGGATCTTGCTTTGTGTTGTTATTGATGTACTTTCAGCTATGGATTTGTGTCATGTTTGAGTCCCTTTTATGCCACATTGGCGGGATGCTCATTTTCATATGTGTATTGTTGAGATCCCTTGTTTGCTAGGATTGGCGAGATACTCTTATTTGCTACATGTCAGCTATGGTAATATTGATAGGAGTCTTTCTTTATGTATGAGAGTTCTACAGTGGAACATCTATTTAAGAATTCAAGCCACTCCTACGTGAGGGCACTTTTTCCTTGTATGTCATAGGAAAGCACATCCATGTACATCTTCTTCTTACAACACATAATGCAGTGGCCTACACCATCTTGACACCGAGGTCCGGAGATGTAGTCCCTCCTGGACAAACTCCGTCATCAAACGATGTGTTCTTATGATTGTTGATCTTGATCATTTATGTTCCTCTTATTTACAGCTACAATTGTTCATTTCAGTCCTTTAACGTCTTAATTAAATGCAATTATAATTATCAGCTGAAGTAAAAGGTCTTGGTTAAGGGTATCAAGATTTTACCCTGGATCAAATAAGAACAGTATCAGTAGCATCTACTTTATCTGGTGGCTTACCTGATCCTTTGGCTGCTTTGGCAATTACACCATTTGGTAGAGAAGAAAGAGGTGTTGCATTTAATTCTTTCAACAACAGCTTATGTTGATGCTTGAGTTTGCTGAGTTCATGTAAATAAATATTTGTTCTAGTCTTCTTCATGTATTCAATAATGTTATAATCCATAGAATTGGACACTACCAGAGTCTTAGATGTTGTTGTAGGAGGATTAGAAGATGATGGTTGATTTTGAGTAGGCAAAGGAGAAGCTTTCTTTACAGGGGTTTTGTCTTTGGTAATCGGAGTTGAAATTTTCTTCTTGGGAACTGTTCGAACAGGTTCTGTTGTAGCTTTACTTCTTGTACTTACAGGCAGGGTTTCTTGTTCCTTTTCACTGTCTGAGTTAGGCAAAATTAAATCCCACATCCCATGTAATTCAACTATTTCCTCCTCTTCTTCTTCTTCTGATAATGTAGGTGTATCTTCTTCTTCATCTTCCTCTAAATCTGACTCTGCATTAGATATTGAATTAGGTGGTTTGGATTCAGTTGTCTGATTTCTTTTGAATTTTCTAAAGGGTCTGTTGGTGGAATTTTCTGCTACTTGTTTTTTAATTTCGACCATTTCATTGGACATAGTCTTCAGGACTTTATGTAAGCCTTCCATATCATATGGATCCCTAGGTGTTTTCTTCTTTGAATCATATTTGAAACTAACCTTTTTGGATTTTCTTTCCTCATTAGCATTCTTCTTATCTAAAGCAATAATCTGTCTTTCTACTACAATTGCTTCTTTCATGTTTTCAACTAAGGTAGGTTTAGCAGCTCTATCTACAAAGATAGCTATATTTACAAGTAAAGCTGTTATATACCATTCACTTTGGACTTGCTCACTGGGTTTTGATGTTGTAGGAATTTTATTCAAAATTTTGTTGAATCGGGAATTAAAATCTTTGATGGGTTCTCTGGATTCTGCTCTCAAATTGGAGAGATCATTAATTAAATTCGCTATTGATCTATCATCTCCAAATTTGGTTAAGAAATGTTCCTGGAACATATCCCAACTTGTAATAGATCCTGATGGTAATGAAAAATACCAAGATCCTGCTACCCCTTGCAAAGTATAAGGGAATAATCTGACCACAACATCTTCATGTTCTACTGCATTTAAATTTACAGAAAACATAAAGTTATTAATGTGTTCTTCTGCTTGTATGCCAAGGTCAGGAATAAATTTTGGCAGCCATTTTTCTGGATGATCTAGTAATGCATGCAAAGGTGCAGGAATTTCAACAGCTCCTAGATTAGTCCATGGTCTTTGTGCCATTGTTGTGATAACGGTTGAGGGACTTGAAGAGACAACTGGTGTCTGAGTAGATGTTTTTGGGATAATTGTACACTTCTGGGTTTGAATTTGGGAAGCAGATGAGTGAATTTGTGATGAGGAAATAATATCACTATCTGATTCTGACAGTGTTTTTCTGGTTTTAACTCGACTAGGTAAAGGAAATTCCTTTGGAGGAATACCAAGTTTTTCGCTTTGTGACCTAGTAATAGGTTTTGAAGATATGAATTGTGAAGTAACACTACCTTCGGATAATTCAGACTCTTCTAAAGATAATGAGAACCCTTGGAGTTTATAAATTTAATATTGTAATTCAGGGGACTCAGGTGGTTGATTGTCTGATAGATCTAAAGCTTTGGTAGTGGGTGTATTTATGTTTTTCTCAATTTCTTCTCTAGAGATTTGAGATGTAGAAGAAATTGAAGAAGGTGATGCGGGTGAATTTCTCTTGGAATGGCCTGTAGATTTGGATTTATTTGCCATTCATAGCTTAGGCCCTCCTTCTAGCGCCAAAAATGTTGAAGCTTTGAAAATCATTGCTTCAAACATTGGGGGAAAACCACCCGGTCCGGACCTTAGAACAACTCCTTATCCATTTGGGATGGTGGCTCCGACTAGATTTATAGGACCAATTTCCTAATAATGAAATGGATTTGGTGATGGGGTGTTTGTGCAAGTGAATAATGAAATCAACTAATTGAAATAATCTATCTAACTTAATCTATGACTTGCAAATAACTCTAAAACTAACCCAGGTATTAAATATGAATACGACTTAAAGATTATTTCAATTAAACAACTTACCATGAAAATGTATTATTTACTTAAAATAAAGATGAAGTATCATATAATGATAACTCTGTTTAAGAAATTAAACAAAGTTATAATAGCACATCGCATTCATAAATTTATATCGTTTACACATACTATGAAAGATGATATTCCTATATCTTCAGAAATGATATGATAAAGAAATATTTTAAAAACAAGTATATATAAGCGATAGCAAATTTCAACAAGAAAATTTCTTGACATAAAGAAAACAAAACGTAATCGATAGAAATGCCAGATACATTTGATATCTTCTTGATGCAATTTGATATTCTGATCCTGCGCTTTAAATTAGAACAATATTCAAGGTACAAAAATGCAACTCTCAAATGTAATTCACCATAAAACCACAAGATATGATCCTTTATAAAAAATAAGATAGTCGAGGAGTACAGAAATGTATTATCCAAAGCCAAAATATTACAAATTCAGGACCCCTTCTAAAATGCTTGAAATGGGTTTAAATAGGAAATTTAAAAAAACAAATTAACTAAAACTATTGCTAAAAAGATCATCGGAGATCCGAAAATAGAATTGTGATCTTTAATAAAACAAGTTCATTTGATTTCCATAATATCTAATGTGCGAAGCTGACAGATTTTGAGCATATCTTTCACTTCATTTGGGTGACTCAGTCAAGAATGCAGTTGACTGGTGTATGTGGCATCAGAAAGTTCCGGGATGATATAATTGATGGCATTGGAAAGACATTTGGTTGCCATCTGCTGACTGTATGGCTTGACCAAATGGGACCATAAGGCATCCCATGTAATTCCCTGTGTTTTATCGACCTTTTGATCTTTACTGATTAATTCTTGTTTCCATCTTTTGTCTATTTCTTTGACCTTAGGCAACTTTCCTGGAGTGCAATCTGAGATTAAATTTGCTGCATATAGACTATCATTAACCAGTTGTGTCAAATTATCCATTATAGTCCTTGCTCTAGAAGCATAACGTTCTTCTTTAATCATTTGAGTTTCCCACTTAGAAAATAGGATTTCTTTATGCGATGCTTCAATTTTAGGAAGATTTGCAATTTTACCCTGTTATGTTTCCTGCCATGTGATAAATTCTGAAATCTTCTCATCAACACTTTCAAATTATAATCTTGTATTGGCTGCTTCGTCGATGAGGGATGATGTTATTTCACAGAGGGGTTCAGCTTGTGATATTTTCTGGCATAGATCATTCAATTGTTGTGACAACAACTTACTCACTTCAAGGGCTTCTGTCTTGAACTGGTCCAGTTTAGGATAATCTTTGAATTTATCCATTTTTTCTTGAAATATTATACTTTTCTCTTCCTTGGTAGCCTTCTCTTTTTGCAGCAATGTCTGCAATTTTGTTACTTCCTGGGACAACTGTTGTTGTTTGTTTAAATCTTGTTGATCAAGCTTTTGATTTTCAGTGTTCAGTTGTTCTTATAGTTGCTTAATTCTCAGTCTTTCTTCTCCCAGCTGCTAATCTAACTGTGATATCCTTTGTTGATCATTTGTTCTCCTTTATTCTAATAATGCTATCTGAAAGTCGTTTTGTTTTACCAGTTGAGTAACTTCAGTAGCTTTATCCATTGTGGCTGCACTATAATCCCTTGCATATTGGGATAGTTTTTTTAGATCCTCTGAAGGATCTACTTCATAGTGTTTCTAAACAACATTCATTAGTTCAACCTGTGGAGTCAAAAGTGGTCCTTGATCAATCCTCCTTCTCTTTCTTTGTTTTCTTACTACATCTCTATGCTTAGGGCTGTAAAAGACATCTAGAGGGGGTATGTCTTCAACTCTTAGTACAATTTCTTCAAATGGGTCTTCAGGAATGATATCAATATCTTGACACTCAATGTTATTAATTTGAGAATTGCCCTGGTCTCCTATCTGTTGAGCAAATTGTTCATATTATTTTAACAAATTTTCATTAATATTGGTTTCAAGAGAATCTCCCTCTTTCTCACTGGTCTTCTCTTTTTCAAGTTGATCATTAGCCTTGCTTCTTGTATCTTCTTTCTCTGTCTGTACATAAATTTTGTTGCCTATATCCTCTTTCTTTTGTTTTGTTTCAATACTCTCTTCTTCTTGTAAAGTAGACTTTAACTGGTCGAGGGGAAATGTAAGCAGTCTTTTGCTTCTAAACTGTAAAAAATTATTCATATCCTCTGTTTGAAACTTTGATTTAGCTGAATCATAAACCTGCAAAAATTTCTCAATCGAGACAAACAGGTCATCAAAATCATCAGCTTCATGCTCAAATTTATCAATTTGCACCATAGATGTGAATTTGAAAGCAAATTCATTTGGATCATATTGCCTACTGGGAACAGTTGAAAGCTTGAGTTATTTTATCTTAAGGGGTTCTTTTTCAGCATGCTTGAAATCATTTAGGGTATAAGTTCCACATTGGAAAGGAAATGTAGGCCACATCAATTTTTTAGAATTCTTTAAAATTCTGAACATTCCCTTTTTGGTCAACTGGTAAGCTATTTCTTGAGCCAATAGTTTATCGGGGACATATAAGGGCAAGATGTGAGGTTTAGAAATGCTTCCAAATACCCTGATATAGGTGAATGTTTCTTCCCCAAACCAACTTTCAATTGGGGTTAAATCAAGTTTTTCCTTATCTGAGAGCCGAGGAGGGGGTTGGTAAAAAATAGCTTGATAAATGGGAAACATGTATCCATGGCAAACTCTGTATACATGGTTCTTGAAATGGGCTTTCCACAAATATTTATGATAGATGTGTATAGCAGTAGGATCCTGAGGAGTCCATTTCCATCCCAAAATAGAAAACTCAAAATTAAAGCATAAGGCATCTAAAATGTAAGCATAGAAATGAAATGGGGGTGTAGTTCCAGTATGCTTATTTCTTCTATAATCTAGAATTTTATTTGCTATTTTATCAGATATAATGATTGACCAATCCATAATAATGAAACTTACAGCGGCCTCAATCAGGGGTACCATTTGAATAGAAAACCTTCCAGAATTATTACTCCCAAAAAGTCTGCACATCATGGCAGCAGCATAGCAATACAGAGGTGCAAGAGACTCTACAGAATACATACCTAAGGTCTCATGCTTATGTTTGTCTAGATCTTGTCTCCATTTATTAATAGGGTCTGATTCTATTTCGTTGCTTGAAGCGAAATCCTCTATGAAGGATTTGTTGTAGGTGTTTTGAGGTTCTAAAAGATGATACATTGCTTTGATGTCTTCTGCTCTAAAGGATCCAAACATCTTTCCTCCAGCTATGAAAAATGTCCTGTCTGTGATGGTTGTGGTTTCTATCACCCATTGTATTAGATCATAGTATGGAAATACATTTGCTCGAGCTGCAATTCTATGGAGAAAAGAATTTTCCAGTTCTTTAAGGGGACTATATAAATCTGATTCTTCATTTGGCACTGTCACCTTTACTTCTATAACAGTAAGGTTTTCTGCTTCAGGCAAGTTATAAACTTGTTCCCAGCAAATATTTCCAAGACCCAGGCACGTAGTATCCGTAATTAGCTTTATTTTGACTGGCTTTTCCTTTGGCATGATGGTAACCTTTGGGACGGCAGCACCTCTCGATTTCTTAAGCTTCTTTGACATTTTCTCTTTCTGGTATCGTCTCATCAGTTCTACGAATAAGCAGACTTGCTGCTCTATAGATCTATAAATGAGAAAATCTTCTTAGAGGCGGGAAGAAATTGAGGCAGAATAAATATCGTTAAGTAAAAAGGACTTTATTTAAGAACAATTTTGCGAAGATTTGATTCATGATTTTAAATTGATTATCTCCGTATTAAAATTGAATGCCCTTAAGGAAAGTCACATTCACACATTACTTGTCATAATTTGTTTGATTTTTGTTTAATGATAGTCGTACATCGGGGATCGGCAATATCAAAATCTCGATGTAAGAATTATCTTTTGGAACTTCCGATTGCGATTTTCCGATGAGTGATATGTGCGAAGCACTAATAGCGATTAATAATAAATGATGGTCTATCGCATCGAACTGTTCGAAAGGAAAGCCAAAAGACATACCATGTTTTTTACCGATTTGCGATTTGCGATAAATTCATGTCGCATCGGATCTTTCCAAAGGAATGGAATTGTAATGTGACTTTGCCGAAATGCGATTGTGATTGTAGTGGGGTCAATCGCATCGGAACGTTTATAAATCAAGTAACCGTGATGTTTATGTGCCGAAATGTGATTGCAACTAAATTATATCACATCATAGCTTCTAAAAAAAAAATAATGAAGAATGACTTATCCGAAATGCAATTACCGATAAGTCTCATCACATTGGAGTTTTGCAAAGAAGATATGAAAATATAATACTCCGCCATCTTGCGACTTGCGATTTACTTCATCGCATTGGACTTTTCAAAAGGAAAACGTCTAAACTTTGTGCCGATGCGATATAATTCTTATGATTGATTAGATCGGAATTAGTTTGAGATCACATTTGTCTATTTGATATGGAATTGCTGCTTTTGTGTGTGTTTTAACAATGAATCCTTTTTATTGTTTTTTCTATGATAATCGGATTTCCTAAAAGTTTTATTCCTATCTAAAAATAAAAGGAGCCCTATTTCTTATTAAAATTTAACATAAAAATTTAGAAATGGGGAGGGTTGTTGTACAGTACAACAAGCCCCTCAAAATCAAGAAAAAGGTGTGTATTTTTTTTTTTCAAATTGCACAAGTCTTGTTGGAAAAATCAGTTTGAAGTGATTCCAAGGGCATATTGAAACATATATATCAATATTGGGTTCTATAATGCCTCCTAAAAATAATTCCACACCCATTAAGCCCTCAGAAATCTCTACTATGACACATTAAGATGAAGAATTGCAGTATGAGATATCAAAATTATGGTACCAAGTGCAACAAATTTCGATCTTACAAAGAGCAATCAAAGATGACATAGATGGTTTAAAAGAAAAAATGGAAGCTAAGTTGGACTCTTTGAAGGATCAAATGAAATCTAATATGGATGATAAATTATTGGAAGATCAAATCAAGCATCAACAACAAGTTCTCCAACTCTCAAAGGATAACCTAACTTTGGTGCAAAATCGAATGAGACAGGAAGATCAACATCGCAATGAAAGAAGTTCTGAAGCAGTCACGGAAAAAAGAAATCAACAACTACCAAATAGGTCAATTTCAGAGTATATCATCAAGTGGAAGAACTTACTCGTTGAATATTCCACATGGGAGGATGAGAATTTTATATAGAAGTGTTAAACACCATGTTAAAGCACACACATGGTGTATGAGGAGAATAACACACACACACAAGAGACTCAACACACAATTAAGGATAAGCGTGAGGCTTTCTTATTTTTTCCATTATACATGATGTACATTTATAATACAATGTTGTGACTCTTGGTTTCACATTCCAAGGTCACTTGGACTCCATTGTGACTTTTCGCATTCCACACCTACCCATGTAGGATTAGGTGTTCCAACATCCCCCCTTAATCCGAAGGGGTATGTGTGAGTCCAAGAAAAGATTTGTAATACAAATCTGCAAAGTATACATGGCAGCACTTGGGCTGAATCAACTCTATGAAATGTTGGAAAAAAGAGGTGGTTTAAGGATGACCACCAACACTGGAACGCAAAACTTGTTGCAGTTCCCGGAACTCTTCCAAAACTGGCAAGAAGCTGAAAGCTTCTGCTAGAGGAATTGTCCCTCATAAAAAAAGGAGACCTTCAACCTAAAAGAAGGGAGGTCTACTACCTGTGATGGTTTTAGGATTACCAACAACTCTAGAATGCTTTGAAGCATTTCCTGGAACTCAACCAAAGCTGGCAAGAAGCTGAAGGCTGCTAAGCTGAAGGCTTCTGCTAGAGGAAGTGTTCCTCATATATGAAAGGGAGACCTTCGACCTTAAAGAAGGGAGGTCTACTACCTGTGGTGGTTTTAGGTTGTCCACCAACCAAAGATGATGGTTTTAGGTTATCCACCAACCGAAGGCATGCTCATGGGCATCCGTGTCTCTGGCTACATCTCTGAATCCGGAATGATGAATTGTGGCTCAGGCTCGCTTGAACTGCTGGCTACAACTCTGAACATGGAATGAGAGATTGTGGCTCAGGCTCGCTTGATCTGTCGTCAAAGCTTGTACATGACCACCATTTTCCCCCCTGTCAGGGACAAGGTGAGATGATGGCAAAAACTCAACTACAAGTTTGCTCAATATCCGTGAACAAGTTCTGACATGTGTCTTAAACATCTTCTTGGTTGCTGATGCCCATTGCCAAGAAGCGATCCATCAAAGATGAATCTTTGTTCTTGTAGGAGGCTTGTTTCTGAAGCATCTGTGTGAAGAATGAGTGTGCCGACCATAGTGCCTACATGGATGAAGATCAAAACAGTGATCTTTCATATGGCCAACTCGATCACAGTGTTAGCATTTTACGATCTGATGTTGTTGTGGAACAGGATCTGGAACAACTGCAGGTGAACTGTCATACAAGAATCCGGCACTCTGAAATATGATGGGCTTGGTGTAGTCTGGAATATGAAAGGACACATCCTTGTAATATCCAAGACCAATTCGGTGCTTGTTGTGGACAAGCTCTTCCCAAGGTCTGATGATGGGCTTAGGAAGTGGAGGCTGAGCTGCTGCATTTGCATGTAGATCTGCTCTAGTACAAGGAACTGAATGGGAATCAACTGGAACTTTGCTGACTTGCTGCTGATGGGAGTCTTTCACAATGTTCTGAATAGAAACAGGTTCAGAATGGTGACTCTTTTGCTGAATTTATTCTTGTTGGAGCAAAGATTCCAACTGCAAAAAATCAATCTTCTCATGTGCATCTTGAAAACAATTTTGAATGTTATAAAGAGCATTCTTGCTCATTTTTATCATGTCATCAACATTGGAATGAATGAGGTTATTCAACAACTCTAATGCCTCATTGATTTTAGCCATTTCAACAACTTAGTCTCAAAAAATGAAAGGGTGTCGGATTCAACCGAAAATGCACCCATTTACAATGTGATTCAATAAGAAATACAAATTACTCAAGATAATTTCTAACCATGGAAATCTCAAAGTACAAAATTTGCTCCTCAAATGATGGAGGACAATCAACAATGACTTATATCAACAATTTCCAACAACTCAAATACTGATTGCAACTATGAAGAAGCAATACAATGTCAACTCAATACAATATTTGTGCAAAATATGTGCAACTGAAACACTAGTGCAAGGGGCCTTTAAAGCAGCTGAAATTTCCTTCAAAGAGTTGTTTTCAATGATGGCAAACTTGTCTTCATGTGTAAATTTCTTAAAAAAAAATCACCCTTATGCCACAAATCATAAAATGTCAAATCTGCAATTTTCTTTATGTATTCAGTCCATTTTCTGTTCATTTCCTATTTTCCTCTCTTTCTGCTCTTTCTCTCTCTGCTGGTTGTTTTTTTTTTTTTTTTCAATTAATTAAAAAATAAATTAATTGGGATTAAATAAAAATGGGAATGAGGAATTAATCTAAAAGGAGGGGAATTTAATTAAAGGGGAGGGAAACTAGGGGAAAGGATCAATGAGAAGGAATTAAAATAGGAATTAATTAAAAAGAGATTAATTAAATGAGGATTAATGGGGATTAATTTATAAAAATGGGAGAGCGGTATTAAAATTATAAAAATCATTTTTTAAAAAAGGAGCGGTATTATACAGTTGGTTGTATTGGTTATGGAGAGAGGGCAGCTTGCAGGTGCGTTGGGTGGAGGGAGTGATAAGGAGGGGGAGGTGTTAAAGGAGCGGCGTTGAGATTTGCCGTGGGAAAGAGATAGGAAATGAGGCGAGGGCATATTGCAGAGGTGAGGTCGAGTTGATGTAAATGTAGGATAGGGGGAGCGGATAGGGGGTGGGTTGGGTTGCAGTTGATGAGCGCGGGGGTATTGGTTATGGAGAGGGGGCGTTAACGCGGAGAGGTGAGGGAGTATAGCAGGTGATGGGTGCGTGAGGAGGTGAGCGAGAGGTGAGAGCGTAGGTTTGTGGAGTTTGGCAGTGAGAAAGGGAGTGGGATGCACGAGGGAAGGGCGGGTAGGATAGGGACGGAAGGGTGGGTAGGAAATAGCGCAGGCGTGGGAGAGCAAGGGGACCGCATAGGTAGGAGGTGAGCTGTAGATTTGACGGAGCTGCAAGCGGGGTAGGGGCAAGGGCCGAAGGCCAAGGGAGATGTAAAAAAAAATTGCAGGTTGGGGAGGCCAAAAGGGCATGGGGTTTGAATCTCTCTCTCTCTCTCTCTCTCTCTCTCTCTCTCTATATATATATATATATATATATATATATATATATATATATTTTATTTTTTATTTTTTTTTTTTTTTTTTTTTAAACAACAGAGATTGGAGAAATACAAGAAATTTCAGCAGGAATTTCAACTTTAAAACAATAGCAAATTTTTCTCCAAATGTGTTGCAGAAACAAATCTAGCAGCAGAAAATACAGATATGAAGAATTTTTTTTCAACAGAAAAAATCAGATTTCTTTTGCAGTAAAAAACCAGAAATTTCTTCTTCAGAAACCCAATATAAATAGTGTCCAGCAGCTCTTCAAATTGCAGATTTTAATGAGCAGAAATTGCAGAGAAAATTTAGAATGAAAACCTTCAAATGGGCAGTGCTGCCTTTCTTCAAAGCCAATGCCTGAATGCTGCCAATTTCTGAATGTTGGGATTTTGAATGCTGCTCCTCTTCAAAACACTTCTGAATGGCGGAAAAAACACTGCTGCAGAAACTCTGAGTGCTGCAAAAATGCCAAGAATTTTTGCAAATATGCACAGGCCATAAACACAAATGGCTCACTCAAGGTTGAGCTGGTTATGGACGTATCAGATCCGATACCATGTTAAACACACACATGGTGTATGAGAAAGAAAAACACACACACAAGAGACTCAACACACAATGAAGGGTAATGTGAGGCTTTCTTATTTTTTCCATTATACATGATGTACATTTATAGTACAATGGTGTGACTCTTGGTTTCACATTCCAAGGTCACTTGGACTCCATTGTGACTTTTCGCATTCCACACCTACCCATGTAGGATTAGGTGTTCCAACAAGAAGCATTCAAAAATAATCAAGCGTTGAGGGCAACACTTGTTTGAAGGAGAGGGGCATGTTAGGTCCATATAATACTAGTGTATCCCCTTATTGTTGTTAGTGTAGCCCCCTTATTGTTATTTTTGTACCCCTATAGCCCCCATATTGTCATTATTGTGCCCTTACATTATTATTGTTAGGTCGGCTAGGATTATATTGTGACCCCATGGACTCCTATATCTAGAAGGGAGGTTTTGTCATTTGTATCATCCAATAATTTTTCATTTATGTAATGTAAAGGAGGTTTCCCCCTCAAAGTGGCTTATTTATAAGGCAGTGATCTCTCTTTTCTTTTATTTTTGAAGTTGCTTTCATAACATTGTGATAACTAGAGTTGCATTAAACACTCGGTTAATCCAGTATTCCATGATAGGTCCAAGCATATAGACATATGGTACCACCATCTCAGAGATTGTGTTTAGAGGCGCATTATGTTAATTCAGTATATTCCCGCGGAAGATCAGGATGCAGATATTCTGACGAAGGCGCTCGCCAGGAGAAAATTCGAATACCATAGGGGCAGGATCGGGGTAGTTTTTAGTCCCTTTCTTGTTGAGACGGAGTGTTGAAAAGTCAACAAGAAATGTGTGTCTAATTTAATTTTCCCTTAATTAAATTGGACAATAAAGTGTAATCTTACCTCATAATCACTTGTAATAGTTAATTGAATGTGATAAACTCAATTATCTCATGATTTCGAGTTGAGGGTGGTTGGTGAGGCATACAGAGTGATTATATTAGTTATGGAGTTCGAGTTGCATTTAGTGCATTAGTTTGATGCATGAGAAATCAGTTAACTCAATTTATTGAGTTAAAATCAGTTGAACTAGTTGTAACTGTTTGTTGCACTAGTGAGAGGTCATGTTAATTAAATCATATTTAATTCACGTGCAGTGATATGTCATGCAACTGATGATTTACTATTAATAGCTGCATGCATGTCAGTTCTAGTGGAGACCCAATTGAGACAAAGGTTAAATTTATGTTAAATATTAGTTGTATCATTAATAGGTTGTATGTAAGACAACCACAACATTGCCCATGAGCATTGCGCAGTTTTGGACGGTTAAATTTCCTAAAGAATAGGGATTGCATTCCACATTAATTGTGCAAGAAAGGAAGGCTGAGAAGAGGCTGAAAATTGGCTAAGTGTTGGTCGATTTTGTCTGGATCAGTGTGAGACAGTTGTGAGAGTGCAGGAAACTCTTGTGAGAAGAGTGCATTGTAATTGTTTCATGATTACTTGGTGAATATACAATAGAATATAGAGGGGTTTTGAGCAACAAGCTTTCCCCAGGAAAATATTTTTGTTTTGGTTTGATTTTCTTCTTTCTTTACTTGTTGTGATTGGTGATCGTGTTTATTTTCTGCAATTTATTTGTAGAAGGATTCAGTATCTTGATTTAGCATATCACATGATCAAATTGAATCCATTGATATACATATTGTTTGTATAATTTCTACATCATTTTCCTTCTCAAGACAGTAAGATAATTTCACATAATCAACCCTCTTCTTTCACATCGGCGGATATCATGATGATGTATTTGCAAGTGATGGTAGCCATGAGATCTAAAGATTATGGATCAACAGGTCTTGTAGTAAATGGGAATGATACTATTCCATATTGTCAACATTCCAATTCAATTCCTCCTCCTTTTGAACCATTACAAATTGAAAAAAAAAATATTTGACATGGTGATTCGACCGCCTCCTAAAGGTGTTATTCAAAAATCAACTTTTAACCCTCATGCTAGAGTTGCTCATAACTACAACATTGTTGAATATCTGGAAATGTATCCTTCAACAATTTCGGCTCTTGAAGTGTTGAAAACATGTTCATCACAAAGGAAATTTCTATTCTCAGCAATAGGATAAATTGATCTGCGATATTATAACCTTATTGTCTTTTATCTTGAGAGCTACATACCTAGACTCCCCCATCAACTGGCATTCAAAATACCATTTTTTGTCAAAACTAAACAATTTTTTCTCACAGTAGTTGAAGAAGGATATTCTACGTGTATCATGTATATTTCTTGTTGGAAAGCCTTCGGTTCTCAAACCATCGATCAGTCTCCTACCACTCTGAAAGCCTTTGATGGAAGAGGTTTTCATCCATTTGGAATTTTAAACAATCTACCCATAAAGTTAGAGGGTAAGATGGTTGTGGTCGAAGTTGAAGTCATCGATGCCAAACTCAATTACAACCTTTTACTTGGCCAAAGTTGGACCTATGCTATGTCTGTAGTGGTCTCATCACTCTTTCACATGATAATGTTTCCTCATCAAGGGAAAATAGTGAAAGTAGACCAATTTTATTACTACACTTCAGACCCTAACTCTACTGTTGGTATCCCTTTTATGGGGAAAACGATTGATAATTATGAAGATGTTGGTGTCGGTTTGCTGAAATATTTTTCACTCATGGGAATTTTTTCTCTCCCTCCACCCAAATTTCCTTCTAACATTGCCCAGGTTAGCTTGATCACATCAAGCATAATGGAATCTTCTAATCTATGGATTGTGCCTTTAGAATCTGAAATGACCTCGTATGGAAATTGGATGCCTTTAATCTCATTTGAAATAGCTTATCAGTCATTCAAAACATTTTCTAATCCACCACCCTCTCAAATTGATCAATTGAATGCGGTCACTGATGATTATTCTCAATTATCTTAGTTAGAACCAATTTTTTCCTTGATCCCTTCGATAGCATGTTTCTAACAAATGAAATCATCATTGAAATGATGACTTTGGATGAAATTCCATGGGACAATTTTCATCATTGTTCATATTTTATACCTAGCCTTGATAAAATTGAGAATGATTTTTCTACCATGTTTTCTTCTGAGATTGTAGATAGTCCTAAATTTTTTATGTCCATTCTTCAAACCAAATCTGAAATGAATTTGGGAAACATATCTACAACCACTCCAATTTACATCTCAGTTAAATGAAGAATTATTGAGAAAATTCACATAGGTGCTTCATGCTCCCTTGAAGAGATTCAAATGTACAAATCCATGTTTCAAGAATTACGAGACATTTTTGCCTGGTCCTATGAGGAAATGCCATGAATTTACCCTAGCATTATCTTTCACGAAATAAATGCTTACCTCGATGCCAAACCTATCAGACAGAGATTACGTCCAGTGATTACATCTAGTGCATCCACTTCAGCTACTATAAAAGCTGAAGTTGAAAAATTATTGAAAGAAGATTTTATTTATCTTTTTCCCTTGACTAATTTGGTTTCCAATATTATTCCAATGGACAAAAAGCAAGGGACATAAAATTATGCATAGATAATAGGTATTTTAAAAAATCTTTTCCTAAGGACAACTATCTTACCCCCTATTTTGACCAAATTGTGCATGAATGTGCCGACAACAAAATATTTTCTTTCAGAGATGGATTTTTTCGATTACAATAAAATCAACATACTCCCTGTCGATCAGCATAAAACTTCATTTATTTGTACATGGGGTACATTTTATTATTGTAAACTCTCATTTAATTTACGCTTTTTACAATATTAAGAATATTTTTCAACCCTACTTAGACAATCTACATGCTCATCCATTGAAATGGGAAGATCATATGATGCATTTGAGAGTTATTTTTATCATATGTAGAAATTACAATATTCTCTTGAATCCCCATAAATGTATTTTTTGTGTACTATCCAGTTGATTGTTGGTAATTTTTGTGTCAAAGGAAGGCATTCATGTCAATCCGATCAAGGTTGAGGCTATTTTGAATCAGCCTCCTCCTTCCAATCTCCACCAACTCCAAATTTTGTAAGGGAAAGAAAAAAAATTATGTCGATTCATCATGAACTGCCGATCTAACTAAAGGTTTCACTCAACTGTTGAAAAAGGGAATCTCATTTACATGGGATGAGCTTTATCAAAAATACTTTTATGCACTTAAACACGCGTTAACTCATACACTGTTGTTGCATCCGCATGATTATCATCGAGACAAATTTTTGTATTTAGTTGCCTTTGATGCCACCATATGCATGGTTTTACTTCAATAATATGAGACTAAAATTGAACATTTGAAATGTTGTTTGTTTAGGAATCCCACGAAAACTGACATTAAATATGCACATGTGCAGAAATTGGCCTTGGAAGTCGTTCAAGATATGCAACGTTTTCACCACTATATTCTCTTGCGCAAAACTACAATGATTTCCGATTTAAAACCTATGATGTACATTCTTATGAGACAGTTTCCAGGGGTCAAGTATTCTAAATGGATCGTTATCTTGTAGGAATTTGACTTAGAGTTTGAAAAATCTAAGTCTAAGAAGTCACTAGTGTTTGTTGAGCTATTATTTGATTTTCCCTATACTAAGATGAAAAATATGGTAGAGGATTCTCTTCCAGATGAATATATATTCCTTATCATTACTTTAGATCCATGGTATGGAGATTTTATCGTATATCTTCAAACATAAACCTTTCATCCTAAATTATCTTGAACTGATCATCATCGTATTCGGTGCCAATTCTAGCAATACATTATTGTTGGTGATACGCTCTATCATTGTGGTGTTGATTTCATCTTTAGACGTTGTTTGACCCATGAGTAAGTCGAAAAATCATTGAATGAATGTCATTCTGGAGCATGTGGCGGTCATATGTCAAGGTTTTCCACTGCCCAAAAGATATTGTGCCTTAGATATTTCTGGACTTCGATGTTCAAAGATTGTATAATCGCAGTCCATAAGTGCCATAATTACCAATTTTACCATCAAAATATGTGTGCATCTGATCCTTTTCCAAATGGGGCATCGAATTCATTACATGTAACCTTCACTTGGTCGATGGGGCATGGGTATATTATCCTAGCAGTGGATTATTTTACAAAAAGGGCCGAGGTGATGCCTACATATAAGGATGATGGTGAAACTGCAACTATTTTTATATTCAACCATGTGATTGTCAAGTTTTGCATTCGACAATCCATCGTCATGGACCATGGTAGCCATTTTTGAAACTTTATGATGACTGAACTTTCTTCCCAACTAGGCTTGCGTCATGATAGTTCTACTCATATTATCTGCTATCGAATGGCCAAGTAGAAGTTGTTAACAATACTTTTACCACCATGATCAAAAGAATTATCTGAATTCATAAGCGAAATTTGAATCTAACGATTTTTCCAGCCTTGTGGGCATATCGTACCTCGGAAAAAACATCAACTGGCTTTACTCCCTTCCAACTAGTTTACGTTCTTGAGGAAGTTTTTCCAATTGAATGAGAAATATCATATTTGAAACTGGAAATTGAGTTATTACCAGCCACTTATGCAGAAGAGGAACGATTTTTATACTTAGCACGAATAGATGAGACTCGTCATGATGTTGCACTAGCTAGTGAGGCTCATAAGAAATGGGTTAAAGAACATTTTGATTGAAACGTGAATCCTCATTCATATTCGAAAGGTAACCTAGTCTTGGTCTATGATCAAGCACATGATAAAATAGGTGTTGGTAAATTCGAGCCCATGTGGAATGGTCCTTACATTGTAAAACGTGTACTAGATAAATGTGCCTATAAACTAGTTGATTATGACGTAATTTCTTTCGGAGAGCCTGGAAATGATCTTTACTTGAAGAAATATTATGCATGATTTGTTTTGTGAAGATTTTTTTTGTACATTAATTTTATGAGTGTGTCCGATTATAGCATATTTTAACAATTTCCTGCTACTTCTCCTACTTATCTTGTGTTACACCAGATTTGCAGATGTCTACGCTCCCTCAATATTACTTTGGCTTTGCAAAATGTGCTAGTCGTAGTACTTAGAACCTACCTTCCGTAGCCTCGGCTATTTACTCGCCCACCAATGAGTTGGTTTCTATTCATGGAATATGCCTGGGTCGAACAACGAATAGAATCGCAAAGTATAGTGCAGTGATTGAACTACTATCTAATGTCATTTCATTTTCCATTCGCCGATTGATCATTAGGTTAGATTCTCAACTCATAGTATTACATTTAAACGGTGTTTATTCAATAAGAATTCAAACAATGTTAAGAATGTTTTTGCGGGTTCATCTCTTGGAGAGACAGTGTGATTACATCGAATGTCACCACATTCCAAGACATTTAAATACATTTGCTGATGAATTAGCTAATTATATATTAAATCGACATTTGTAACAGTTGTAAAGAAAAAAAAATCATCCACATATTGAACAAGATAAACTGAAATACTAAGTAGTATTTATCATTAATCCAAATGTCTGTAAAAAGTGTGCCTTTACAGAATTCCATCTAAAACATATGAGGCCATGTGGCCTTTATTATCTGAACATGTCGATATGACAAAAAAAAAAATCTAGCACCAGGACTAGCCACTAATCATGGTGATAATCATGGTAGAAAACAATGGTGCATGCTACTCATCGTAGCAAGTTGTTGATCGATCCATAAACCCCCATGACATGCCACTGGTACCGGAGCATAAAATCATCAATCCCAGTCTTTGGGATGTCTAGATTCAACCTCTCTAGGTTGTGCTTAAGCTCAGTCAAAGCCTCAGTCGCATCATGATTAGGTACCACGAGAGCTATTGGATGGTCACCCCGTCTGTCAAAGCGGTGTAATCCTGTTGGATTGACCAGGCTCACATCTGCCTGATTATTTTGGATAGTTAGTTTTGGATAACAAAAAAACAAAAAAAATTGGAAATACAAATATAACCAAAATGTGAACTTTTTACGTATATCACCCCACTACATCCAGCTGGAAGTGGGATATTTGGGTCACTTGTATAATCCATCACTGCATATGGAAATTCCTTGATCATGATCATCTAACGTTCTAGCCACCCAAAAAAAAAACTCAGGAGTGTATTTCACAACTGGGTCATCACCTCCATGGTGTGCCATCAATGAAACCCCTAAAAGCATATGAGGATCCTAAGGTCCTCTTGCATCTACCAGAACCTAATGTGGTGCAAGAAGGGGCATCCTATCTAGAGAAAACAAGATCAGAATGGCACCATACCCAGAGTTTTTGAGTTCTCTTATCATTTCTCTAGTTAGTTGTGATTTTATATTGAAAACTACCCCTTCACACTAGTTAAATATTATAGGTTGTGAACACTACACAGAATTCTGTGTATGAGACTTAGTCAACAAATGAAGAGCTGCACTCCCAAAAACTCATGAAATTGTAAAGCAAATAGTTCTCAGGGGAATCCTTTCAATGATTTTTATGTCAGTTCTATCATCTTTGAGTTGAGCCCCTGCAATACAATGTTGCTTCAGATAGTTTGCATGTGTTTCTCCACCTGGAAGGTGCCCATACAATGTGATTTCCATCCCTTTGCGGGAAATGCCAGTCAATAAATAGATGTCATATGCATCTATGGTGAGTTTTTGGTCTCCTATCACAAAGACTTGATCCTAAATGTCCCATGCTCTCACCATCCATCTTAGAAGATCTAATTGAGCCTTCATGATCGAGATCATCCAAAATTTGTATAGACCACAGTCTCTTAAGGCCTGTAATGTAGTTGGATCATTAAGAGCTTTCGCATCTTAGGTACCATATTCTCTTTCCCTCCACTCCATCTTCACAAGTTAAAAACCATGAAAATAGCAGTAGAGGAGGATTAGCAAACCATATGGGATTTTTTTGCAAAATATTTTGCCATTTTCAGTGATTTTTCAAAACCCTCGGCATTGTGCATGGTCGCCTTTGATAGATAGAGTGAATTTGTGTGGTTTCTTGCAATAAAAATTGCACAAATAATTATTTTTTTTGTATCAGAAATAGTCGGGGTGCGCAGTCCTGATGAAGGGTAACCGCGTATCCCCGAGGGCGCATTTTAAATTAAAAAGCAACCCCAAGAATATCGATTTTATAGTCATAAGAAAAAGAAAAACCATGAAAATGAAGACAACGAAAATATCTCTACCCTAGAGAAGACGGTTCGTGATTTCGTCCAGTGATTTGCTCGAAATCCACCTCTGAAGTTTTTGGTAAAAAAAAACTCTCTAAATTTCTCTCAAATGTTAAAAAACTCAAATCGTGAAATTTTTTTTAGTTTTAACTTTTATAGGCACTTTAGGCCATTAAAATATTATTTTATGCCTTTTGACCTTTAAAAATTCATTTTTTAAATATTTTTACTATGTTTTTTGAGCATTTATGATGATTTCTTGAGTTTATTGTGCAAAACACAGGTTAAATCATAAAATGAATCATTTTAGTGACAAGCGAATTTTTATCACTTTTTCGGGCTCTTTAAATTTACGAAAAGAGAGAAACCCTGGAGTCCTCTTTTAAGCCCTTTTAAGACTCTCTAAAAATGAAAATATCGTCAAGTACTTGACTGTTCGAACTCAAAAAACTAAATGAATATTCATCTATTCAGTATAAGTTTACCCATTTTCTGGACTAAACTAGACTATTTACGAAAAAGGTATACTTTGACTAATCATGGTCAATAAATTTCTCGCTTGTATTATGTTACCCTTTTTCTAGCTTGAGAGACTAAATTTATGAAAAAGGACATTGTGGATTTTACTTATGTTTTTCTCCTGACTCTGTAAAAATTAAAAACACTAAGCTTTACTTTCTCCAGGCTCGTTAAAATTTTACATTGAAAGAGCTGAATGAGTTTTCTTTTCATGTATTTTCAAACTCTTTAAACATGAATACGACATCGAGTTATCCCTATGAAAATTTTGGATCTGGAATCTTGTTGCAATACTGATGATGACTCTTCTATTGTTAAATTAATTAAACAAATTATTTGCAGTTTTCTACGGAAAATATTGAAACATATATATTGTAGCCTTCACAAAATAAATACTAAGGAATAAAATAAATGTTGAAAACTTGAGAGATTCCAACACACGCACAAAGATATTGACATAGTTATTTTTGGAAAATTTTCCTCAGAAAAACCCAATGTGGGAAAACTGATGCAACAAATTAGGGTTTCTTTATTAATCTTCAACAGTAATTCATGTACATATATTCAGATAGCTAAATAGAGGAAAAATACTGAGAGAAATTCAGTAACAAAATTCTCACTCTCCATGCTGAGCTTCTAACCCTAAAACAAGCCCTCCGCTCTTACGCTGGTCTCACTGCACCACCCTCTATGCATTGCTCTAGTGTACTGTGTCCTTCCTCACATTGGCCCTTCCTGAATCCGTCCTGCACCCCGGGACTACCATTGATACCCTGTCTCTCTATCATCTGCAACTCACCCACTAGCTTTATCTCCTCTATTGAACTTTAGCCACTGAGAAAATCGATATTCCTAGGTAACTGAGTAACTACGCTAGTGTGTTCTCCAAGTGCCCATCTATTTCTTCTTATAATCTCTCGTTGAGAATTCAACGGCCATGATTAAAACTTAATCGATGGCTAAGATTAAATAAGACTTGATCCATGCCTTTTTCTAGAAGACTCGCACTTGACTTAATTAATACATTTTAATTAATCATATTTCCTAAGTTTAGACTTAGGAAATATTAAAAACTGATTAATAATTTTAATTAATCCATCTCTAGGTGGAATTTCCCAAAACGATTTTTGGGTCATGGAGAATATGTGTGTCTTAGCATTTCTGCAAAATCTCAAGGCTAGATCACATCTGACGCTACAAAAATCAACACTCCCTTTTAGAGATGAATGTGCTCTAGTACTATTACCCTCCTAGTAGAAATACTTTGATTCTGCATCATCTCATGGTGCGCTACTAATGTCTGGCTACTACTTCCCACCAACTACTTTGCAACTATGATTCTACGTTGCATTTGTGTTGTTTTTGACCCTGTTGACATCTACACTACAACTCCCTTTCATTTGTTGATGCTACAACTGAGAATCTATCTATTTCTACTACTGAAACGAGTTGTCTACCATACCCATTTGTTCCCTGATCTAGATGAACTTAGCTCTTCCTAGAGCTTTCATGAGTATGTTTGCTACTTGATCTCCTATGGGAACATGCTGCAGCTGGACTGCCCCATGTTGAACACAGTCTCGGATAAAATGACATCTAATATCAATATGTTTCGACCTATCATGAAATATTTGATTCATAGAGAGTTTTATGAAACTCTGATTATCACAATAAACATTGGTTGCTCCCATCTTCTTCCTAGACAAACTCACTAGTAGTTTCCTAAGCCATATAGCTTTGAATGTAGTTGTGATGCTTGCCATATATTCAACTTTTGATGAGCTCAATGATACTAAATTCTGCTTCCTGTTACACCAAGATACCATTCCCGATTCAATGCTAAAGCACTACCCAGAGGTACTTTTCCTGTCCACTGGACTACGTGCCCAATCTACATCTGTGAATCCACTCAATCTAACAGCATCTCCTCGAGTATATTTCAACCCATATCCGACTATCCTGCCACATATCTAAGAATGTGCCTAGCTGCTTCCCAATGTACCCTTTTTAGTTCCACCATGAACTAACTAAGGGTATTTACAATGAAACAGATGGTTGACCTAGTGTTGACCAGCTACATGAGCAACCTAATGAGTTGTCTGTACAAGGTGGGGTCATTTTCCTCATCCCCTGATGCATATATCTTCTTCCAATTGGTGATCATGGACGTTTCCATGGGTCGGAAATCCTGCATTTTGAATATCTTTTGAATATGTGTAGCATATCTCCCTTGCCTAAGGAATATCTCCCCATTCTTCTGCCATACTTCCAATCCTAGAAAATAGTGCATCAACCCGAAACAATTCCTTTTGCAATCCTTTATGAGCCCTGATGATCCTGTTTAAAACAGGTCATCCACATAAAAATCCAGAATGAGAGGCTCATTCTCCAACATCAAATAGTATAGAATGGGATCTGCATCACCCTTGATGAATCCCAACTGCTGCAAATAACTGTCAATTCGACCATACCATGCTTTGGATGCCTTCTTGAGCTCGTATAGGGCTTTCTTCAACCTGCATACATGAGTGTGCTTCTCATGAGTCTTGAAGCCTTCAGGCTGCTCGATATACACCTCTTCTTCTATCACCACGTTCAAGAATGTTTTCTTGAAGTCCATCTAGTGAATCTCCCATCCCATCTGCAATGCTAGGGATATGATGGATATGATAGACGTATATCTAGCAACTGGGGCGAAGGTATCCTCATATTTTATCCCTTATTTGTGTGCATACCCCCTGTAGGTTTTAACCTTGTATAGAAATTATCTGCAAACGAATTCTTAAAAACAAAAAATAAACAATAGCGAGAGCATAAAATATGAAACATGTATACACAAAGATTTTCCCTTGGAACCCAAATCGAGACTACCAGCTTGGTTTTTTATTATATTCCTTTTAGTGTTACAACACATATATATACACACTGAAGCATTCATAAACCCTAATCCATTAACCTTGGATTAGAATATAATTGTAGTTCCCTTGACCGGATCTACAAAATACTAGGAGCAGAAAACCAGCATCCCCAAAACCATGTGCAAACCCATTCACAAAACCATAGGTGGGTTTTCCCACCTAATATAACGTCCAAAAAAAAATTCCTAAGGCGTTGTCTCAGACCACGTTTAGGGGGGCTACCGCCTCCCTACAAACCCCTCGACAAGGGGGGGCTGCCCCCCAACCCCCCTTACTGTGTCCGGCACAAGCAAAGGGGGGCTACCGCCCCCCTCACACCACTCGCTTCGTGCCTACTTCTAATCTTGGAAAGAATATAACACACACCTAACCTTCTCCCACTTGTTTTATTTCCACAAGGGGCCACAAGAGAGCTTAGTCATTGGTCCAATCCTACAACACCCATTGTTTCTCTACACCAAGAGAACTTCTCAGTGCTCACAGACTTCGTCAATGCATCTACATTATTCTTCAAAGTGTCCACCTTTACCAACAACACCTTTTTATCCTCAACAATGTCTCTCACAAAGTGATACTGAACATCAATGTGCTTTATCTTTGAATGATAGGAAAGGAACAAAGTTACCGATCAAACGAGAACTCTAACCAAAATAACATTAAAAAAAAAAAAAAAAAAAAAAAACATGAAAAAATAGCCCGAAATCGAAAAGTGGTATTCTGGAATAACCTCTTTTTTTTTCGGGGTAAATTTTCAACATTTTTTAAAAATGGAAGTCAAATTTATTTGTACAAAAAACACCCTGAAAATGAAAAGTGTTGAAAGAAAAATTTTAAAATAATAAATATTTATATTTAAAAAAATAAACAAATAACTAAAACAATTAAGAAAATAAAATTTAAAAATAAATAAATTTAAAACAAATTTAAAAATAAATAAATAAAATAAAAAGGAAAAAAACAAAACAAAATAAAAATATTAAATTTAAAAATAATAATAATAATAATAATAATAATAATAATTAAAAATTTAAAATATAGGAATTTGATTGATGATGATGATGATGATGATGGTTACTAAAACATTTTTAAAATTAAAATTTAAAATATATATATATATATGAAAAATAAAATAAAATATCAAATTATAAAAAAACAAATAAATATTATAAAATAAACTAAATTTAAAATATAAAAATTATATATATATATATATGATGGTGGTGGTTAACGTCCATTCAGAAAAGAATTAATGGGGGGTGGAAAGCTTATTTTGGTCTTGAAAATAATTGTAAAACGGAAAACCTCGTAATGTGGGATAGAAAGAAGTTCCTTTTTTAAACTTTAGTCAATCCTGTTATATTATATGGATGTGAGGTCTGGGGTTGCAGCATCTCTAGAGAATCCTGGAGAAAGATTGAGAAAATCCAGAAGAGTTTTATAACGTATAACCTTAAAATTAAAAGCAATACCCCATATCCTATTCTCCTTATAGAAGTGGGTCTTTCCCCTATCGAGAGCCTAGCTATGACTAGGCTTCTATTGTACAAGCACAAGCTCAATAGCATAGGAGACCATAGACTCCCTAAGCTAGCTTTAAATTCCAGCCAAAACCACCTAAGGCTTAAACAAGGTTGGTAAAAAGACACCAAGGCTTGGTTAAACCATTGGGAGATCGACGAGAATGTTGCATTGCAAAACATCAATAACATTAAAAAAATTGCTACTTCTAAGTTCAAAGAAAAAATGTGGTGTGAGAAAGATCTAGCAGCTAAAAATAAATTAAGGTATTATAAGGAGGTCATCAACCCCACCTTAGAAGATCAAAAGTATCTATCTGTTTAACTAGCTCAAATAAGAAAATTAATATAGCCAATATTAGAATGAACTCTCATGAGCTCCATAGTGAAATAGGTCGTTGGACAGTTCCTAAAACACTATGGATGGAAAGGATCTGCCATCTCTGTGAGAATATGAACATCGAGGATGAAAATCACTTCATCTTAGAGTGCCCCACGTACAACCACATTGCCCCACGTACAACCACATTAGATCTCAATTTCATAATCTTTGTTGCAATACTGACCTTCATAGCCTTTTAAGATGTCAAAATTATAGTGAGCTCGGGAGGCCTCTCTCCAAGCTTTTTGAGCGTAGGAATAAAATCTTAATCAAATTAAATAACTCTTTTCTTTAGGTCCGATAGACCAAAGATTGGTCTCAGTGGACGTTAACCATCATCATCATCATCAATTTAAAAAATAAATACAAAAATAAAAACTTTTTTAAAATTAAAATTAAAAAAAAAATTAAAATGAATTAAAAATGAAAAATAATAATAATAATTAAAAATAAATAAATAAATAATATTCAATTTTATTTAATTTTAAAAAATATTAAATTTAAATAAATTAAAAAAGAAAATTTATTAAATTATTAAATTTAATTTAAAAATACAAATCATAAATTTGACCGCCCAGGTGTTAGCAGGGGTCGGTCGCTGGGCAGGAAGGGAGGTTGAATGCAACCCATCGCCTGCCCAGCAGCAAAACCCCGCAGCTACCTGCATGGCAAAATATCTTTTTTTGTTATTAATTTTTTTTTAATTAATTTTTTTATTCAAATTTAAAAAAAGAAAAATAATTTAATATTTATTTTAAAATTTAAATTTTTTTATAATTTATTAAAATTTAATATTTATTTTTTAAAATTTAATTCTTAATTTTTTTTTAATTTAATAAAATTTAATATTTTTTTTAATCAATTTTTTATATTTTAAATTTAATATAAATTATTTTAAAAAAATATATATATAATTTAATATTTTTAGGCTATATATATATATATATATTTTTTTTTTTTTAAATGTTTTTTTTTTAATGTTTAAAAAAAATAATAAACAATAATAATAATAAATTTTAATTTAATTTAATTTTTTATCGTTTTAAAATTTTTATTTTTATTTTCTTATTAAATTTTATTTTAATTTTATTTAATTTTAATTTTAATTTTTTTTTATTTTTCTCTTTTAATTTTTTAATTTTTTTCTTTTTTAATTTTAATTTTTTTTTAATTTTCCATTTTAATTTTTTTTATCATTTTTTAATTATGTGGTTCTTTTTAATAATTAAAAAAAAATTGTTTTTATGATTTTTTTTGTTTTTCTTTTCCTTTAAATTATGTGTTTTTTTTAATTTTTTCCCCATTTTTTATTTATTTTTCCAAATGTTTTGTTTTTTTTTACAAGTGTTTTTTTTAAATTACATTTGTATTGGTTTTTTTTAATATATTTTTAATATTTGATTTTTTTTGTCATGTTTTTTTAATTTTAATTTTATGTTTTATTACCAACATGAAACTCATCACTCTAAACAAAAATGGATGATGCTACATCAACACTTTTCAAAATTAGCATGAAAATCACTAACATTTTAAAACAAATGTTCATACTTCATAAATAAAAAAATTGAAAGTGTGAAAAATATTTTCAAAAAAAAATAGGTGATATACGAAAATTTAAAGTGTCAAAATTATGCTAAAAAAAGGGTGATTCTACATCACCACTTTTCAAAATCGGGTGCATTTTTTGCTACCTCAAAAAAACGGGTACTCATTTGATCGATAACTTTGTTAGGGTTCTTAGCCAAGAAAATTTCACTTTGGCTATCACTATCTATCCTTATAGCTCGCTACACCAACCCCATACTTGAACACAATCTCTACAACCAAACTGCTTCCTTGCTTGCATGAGTGGTTGCCATGTATTCTGCCTATGTAATTGAAAGAGCCACTACATACTATCTTTTACTCATCCAACTTACTACACCTCCAAATAGGCTAAACACACACCCACTTGTAGATCTTCTTTGATTCATATCTCTAGCCCAGTATGCATCAACAAACCCACGGATGTCCAATCCTAGTCTTCCTTGGTAGCACAAACCATAATTATTAGTGTCACGGAAATATTTGAAAACTCGCTTCATTGTTTTCCAATGCTCCTTCCCTCGTTTTGACATAAACCTGCTCAATTCTCCCACTGCATATGCAATGTCTAGTCTGGTACAGACCATTGCATGCATCAGGCTACCCACTGCACTTGCATATGGATCACGAGACATATCCTCTTCTTCTTCTTGTGCCTTGTGACATTATTCAGTAGATAGCTTTACACCTACAGGAATAGGAACCTTCACCAATTTACTATCCTTCATATTGAACATCTGCAATATTGTCTCAACATACTTCCTCTGGTTTAACCAAAGCTTCCTCTTTGCCTGATCTCTCTTATTTTCCATGCCTAAAATATAGTTTACAGCACCAAGATCCTTCATGTCGAATTTGGAGAACAATTAGGTCTTGAAGTCCTGGATAATTTTTTTGTCATTTCCAACCAACAACATATCATCCACATACAAGACCAAATAAATAACACGATCACCAATTAATTTAAAATACACATAGTTGTTAGGACCTCACTATGTATCATTTTTACTATATATTTTGACACCACCTTACCTTTATAACCATGTTTTAAAAAGGATTCCATCATCATTTTCATTCACTTTATCCAAAGGTATATAAAATCCTCTTCTTTACTATATATTTAATCTGTTTACATATAATTCCATATTACTCTTAGGGCCACAGGAGAGCTTACTCATTTGGCCAATTCTTCAACACCCATTGTTTCTCTACACCAAGAGAACTTCTGAGTGCTCACAGACTTCGTCAATGCATTTGCAACATTCTTCAAAGTGTCCACCTTTACCAGCAACACCCTTTTAGCCTCAACCATATCTCTAACAAAGTGATATTTAACATCAATGTGCTTTGTCTTTGAATGGTAAGCAGGGTTCTTAGCCAATAAAATTGCACTTTGGCTATCACAGTCTATCCTTATAGCTTGTTGTACCAACCCCATACTTGAACACAATCTCTGCAACCAAACTGCTTCCTTGCTTGCATGAGTGGCTGCTATGTATTCTGCCTCTGTAGTTGAAAGCACCACTACAGACTGTCTTTTACTCATCCAACTGACTGCACCTCCAAACAGGCTAAACACATACCCACTTGTAGATCTTCTTTGGTCCAGATCTCCAGCCCAGTCTGCATCAACAAAACCAAGAATGTCCAACATTCTTTCCAATCCTGGTCTTCCTTGGTAGCACAAGCCATAATCACTAGTGTCACGTAAATATCTGAAAACCTGCTTCACTGTTGTCCAGTGCTCCTTTCCTGGGTTTGACATAAACCTGCTCAATACTCCCACTGAATGTGCAATGTCTGGTCTAGTACATACCATTGCATACATCAGGCTACCCACTGCACTTGCATATGGAACACAGGACATATACTCCTCTTCTTCGTGTGTCTTGGGACACTGTTCAGCAGACAACTTTACACCTACAAGAATAGGAACATTCACTGGTTTACTATCCTTCATATTGAACCTCTGCAATATAGTTTCGACATACTTCCTCTGGTTTAACCAGAGCATCCTCGTTGCCCGATCTCTCTTAATTTCCATGCCCAAAATATAGTTTGCAGCACCAAGATCCTTCATGTCGAATTTGGAGAACAGTTGGGTCTTCAAATCTTGGATAATTTCTTTGTCATTTTCAATCAACAACATATCATCCACATACAAGAACAAATAAATAACACGGTCACCAATTAATTTAAAATAAACACAGTGATCCTCCTTGCTTCTCGTGAAGCCAAGTCCCCGTATATAGGTATCAAATTTCTGATACCACATCCTTGGTGACTGTTTTAACCCATACAGAGACTTCTTCAACCTGCATACCAGTTCTTTCTTACCCTTCACCATAAATCCTTCAGGTTTCTTCATGTAGATCTCCTCTTCTAGATCCCTGTGAAGAAATGTTGTCTTCACATCCATCTCTTCTATCTCAAAATCAAATGCAACAACAATATATAAAAGTAATCTAATAGAAGTAACTTTGGCAACAGGAGAAAAAATATCACCAAAATCAATTCCCGGCACCTGGGAATAACCTTTCGCTACCAATCGAGCTTTGTATTTCTCCACCTTGCCTTCTACATTCATCTTTTTCTTAAACACCCATTTGCTCCCAATGGGCTTCCTTCCAGCCGGCAACTCCACCAGATCCCATGCATCGTTTTTGTGCAAGGATGCCATTTCATCAGCCATGGCCTCCTTCCAGAAGTTTTCCATCCTCTAATATACTTCACCTCTCGATGCTTCGGGGATCATTATCGCTATAGTTAAGAAAACCCCACATAGAAAGCAGATGGACTATACCTTTTTGGTTGCCTTCTTTCCCGAACTGATCTTCTCAAAGCTGGAGTTTGTGGCTCTTCCTCTTCTGAGTCTTCTTCTGTTGTAGAGTCTGATTCATCCTCCTTTAGCTCAAACTCTATCTTCTCAGGTTCCTTTGGTAGGAATTCATGTGTAACAACATCTTTCACCTCTCTAAACAACACATCTCGTTTGTACACAACCTTCCTTGTTTCTGGGTTCCAAAGCTCGTAACCCTTTAAACCATATTTATACCCAATAAAGATGCACCTTTCAGATTTATTATCCAACTTGGTCCTTTTCTCCTTTAGAACATGTACATATGCATCACATCCAAATACCCTTAGATGTGAAATAGAGGGTTTCTTACCAGTCCATACCTCATGTGGGGTCTTATCCTCCAACGCTGATGAAGGTGATCCGTTAACTAAGTAACATGCAGTCTCCACTGCCTCTGCCCAGAATTCTTGTCCTAACCCGGTACCACTGAGCATGCTTCTTGCCTTTTCCATCAGTGTTCTATTCATTCTTTCTGCAACTCCATTTTTCTAAGGTGTGTATGGAGTAGTCTTCTGCCGTGCTATACCACACTTCTTACAGAACTCTTCAAATTCCTTCTTGCAGAACTCCCCACCATTATCTGTCCTCAACGCCTTTATCTTCTTCTCTGTCTGGTTTTCCACCAAAGCCTTAAATTCTTTAAATTTGTCAAAGACTTCAGATTTCTTCCTGAAGAAATATATCCATGTATTCCTTGAGAAGTCATCTATGAATGAAACATAGTACACAGACTTTCCCAGTGATGGAACTGACACAGGTCCAAACACATCACTATGCACAAGTTCTAATATCTTGTTTGCCCTCTTAGCACCAGAAGGAAAACTCACCCGATTCTGCCTCCCATATACACAATGTTCACAGAAATCGAAATCCAGAGAACAATTAGACATACCTTCTACCATACCATCTCTATGCAGTATCCGAAGGCCCTTCTCTCCAATATGTCCAAGCCTTTGATGACATAGCATGGTCTTTTCTCCAGAGACAGCTAGGCTTTCCGTCCCACTTTCAGGAACCACAGAACTATTACACCCATCAATAATAGTACTACCTTGTAGCTTGTACAGAGTTCCAGTCCGAACTCCCCGCATTAATACCAGTGCTCCCCGAACCATCTTGCAGGCATCTTTCTCGAACACTGTTTTTACACCTGCATCATCCATCTTGCTTACAGAAATCAGATTTCTGGCCAATGTAGGAATATGCATAACACCAGGAAGTGTTCTAATCCTTCCACCTTGCAGCTTCAGCTTGACCTTTCCACGTCTGACGATTCTGGCCTTCCTATCATCCCCTAGGAAGACATCACCACCATCATATTTCTCATACTCGCAGAACCACTCTCTATGGGGAGTGAAGTGAAAGGATGCACCTGAGTCAATCAACCATGACTCATGATCTACATGTGTATTTGAAGAAGAAGCCAAATACACATCCCCACCTTCATCCGAGGTGGTTTTTGCCTCTGCAGAAGGAGCATCATCATATCCCTTTCCTTTCTCAGGAGATTTAGATCTGCACTCCTTTTTGTAGTGCCCTTCCTTTCCGCATTTTCAGCATACCTTTACAAACTTTCCAGGAGATTTAGATCTCCCTCTAGATTTGGATCTCCCACTCAAAACCTTATTCTTGTTTCTGTTTTGGGACCTTCCTCGTACAGATAAGGCATCTCCATTCTGACCCTCCATATTTCTCCGTCTCATTTCCTCCGACAGCAAGGCTGAGACAATGTCATCAAAATTCAAGGTATTTGTATTGCTACCTATTGCAATAACCAGACTGTCCCACGAGTCTGGTAGAGAGCACAACAAACTGATGCACTTATCTTCATCTGAGATTTTAACATCAACAGACGACAGCTGACTTACCACAGTATTGAAGGCGTTCAGATGCTCTGTCATCGAGTCTCCATCCTTCATCCTCAGGTTATACAGCTTTTTCCGCAGGAACAACTTATTCACCAGAGAATTAGATTGGTACAAAGTCCCAAGTTTTTCCCACAAATTCTTCGCCGTAGCTTCCCCAGATACATTCAACAATACTGAATCTGACACACACAACCGTATTGTGCTCTTGGCCTTTCGATCCAGTTTCTTCCAGTCTTCATCTGACATTGCCGTTGGTTTAGTACCTGGATCTACCGCGATCCACTGATCTTTATCCACCAACAGATCCTCCATCTTGAGCTTCCACAACTCAAAACTCTGACCATTAAATTTCTCGATCTCTATCTTTCCGCCGCTCGCCATCTTCTTTCGCCGCAAGAATCGATCCCGCAGATCTCCCACTGAACAGGGTCTACCACAGGCCCGAGCAAAAAACCCTCAACAACAAAGGTGTCCCCTTGAAGCCGAAACAGCCTATACTGGCCTAGCTAAATCCCCGAACAAAAGCCATCTACACACGAATCTTATAACAGAAAATAAACAATAGCGAGAGCATAAAACATAAAATAGATAAACACAGAGATTTTCCCCTGGATCCCAAATCGGGACGACCAACTTGATTTTTCATTATATTCCTTTTAGTGTTACAACACATATATACATGCCGAAGCATACATAAACCCCAATCCATTAACCCTGGATTAGAACATAACCATAGTTCCCTTGACCGGATCTACAAAATACCAGGGGCCAAAAACCATCGTACCCCAAAACCATGTGCAAACTCATGCACAAAACATGGGTGGGTCCGCCTATGAGTGGGACCGCACACCAAAAAATTTCACCAGGGCACTACTATCCCACTTTATAGGGGCTTCTAGCCCCCCGTGACTTCGCCGCGCGTGGCTAACGACAGAGTCCGTGAATCATCCAACACTACATACTCGCTCATACACTACGTTGTGGAAAGAGTATAACATACACCCAACCTGCACACCAGTTCTTTCTTACCCTTCACCACAAAGCCTTCAGGTTGCTTCATGTAGATCTCCTCTTCTAGATCCCCATGAAGAAATGTTGTCTTCACATCCATCTGTTCTATCTCAAAATCAAATGCAGCAACAACAGATAAAAGTAATCTAATAGAAGTAACTTTGGCAACAGGAGAAAAATATCACCAAAATCAATTCCCGGCACCTGGGAATAACCTTTCGCTACCAACCGAGCTTTGTATTTCTCCACCTTGCCTTCTACATTCATCTTCTTCTTAAACACCCATTTTCTCCCAATGGTCTTCCTTCCAGCCGGCAACTCCACCAGATCCCATGCCTCATTTTTGTGCAAGGATGCCATTTCATCAACCATGGCCTCCTTCCAGAGTTTTCCATCCTCTGAATCTACTGCCTCCCTGATAGTTTTGGGATCATCATTTATTATAGTTAAAGACAAATTTGAACAGAAAGTAGATGGACTATACCTTTCTGGTTGTCTTCTTTCCCGAACTGATCTTCTCATCGCTGGATTTTGTGGCTCTTCCTCTTCTCGCGAATCTTCGTCAGATCTCCGATTCATACTCCTTTAGCTCAAACTCTATCTTCTCAGGTTCCTTTGGTATGATTTCATGTTTAACAACATCCTTCACCTCTCTAAACACCACATCTCGGCTGTACACAACCTTCCTTGTTTCCGTGTTCCAAAGCTTGTAACCTTTTAAACCATCCTTATACCCAATAAAGATGCACCTTTCAGATTTATTATCCAACTTGGTCCTTTTCTCCTTTGGAAAATGTACATATGCATCACATCCAAATACCCTTAGATGTGAAAGAGAGGGTTTCTTACCAGTCCATGCCTCATGTGGAGTCTTATCCTCCAACGCTGATGAAGGTGATCTGTTAACTAAGTAACATGCAGTCTCCACTGCCTCTGCCCAGAATTCTTGTCCTAACCCGGTACCACTGAGCATGCTTCTTACCTTTTCCATCAGTGTTCTATTCATTCTTTCTGCAACTCCATTTTGCTGAGGTGTGTATGGAGTAGTCTTCTGCCATGCTATACCACACTTCTTACAGAACTCTTCAAATTCCTTCTTGCATAACTCCCCACCATTATCTGTCCTCAACACCTTTATCTTCTTCTCTGTCTGGTTTTCCACCAGAGCCTTAAATTCTTTAAATTTGTCAAAGACTTCAGATTTCTTCCTCAAGAAATATATCCATGTATTCCTTGAGAAGTCATCTATGAAAGAAACATAGTACACAGACTTTCCCAGTGATGGAACTGACACAGGCCCAAACACATCACTGTGCACAAGTTCTAATATCTTGTTTGCCCTCTTAGCACCAGAAGGAAAACTCACCCGATTCTGCTTCCCATATACACAATGCTCACAGAAATCGAAATCCAGAGAAAAATTAGACATACCTTCTACCATACCATTTCTGTGCAGTATCTGAAG